>CP092095.1:10644728-10724728 GCA_029203775.1 Neoneuromus ignobilis | reverse complement strand
GAGGCCGATGCCGGCGAGGAGGAGGAGGAGGCCGATGTCGGCGAGGAGGAGGCCGATGCCGGCGAGGAGGAGGCCGATGCCGGCGAGGAGGAGGAGGAGGCCGATGCCGGCGAGGAGGAGGAGGAGGAGGAGGCCGGCGAGGAGGAGGAGGAGGCCGATGCCGGCGGCGGGGAGACCGGCGAGAGTGGGAGGAGAGAGAGAGGAGAGTAACCAAATTTTAGTCTCCTCTCTCTCTCCTCCCACTCTCGCCGGTCTCCCCGCCGCCGGCATCGGCCTCCTCCTCCTCCTCCTCCTCGCCGGCATCGGCCTCCTCGCCGGCATCGGCCTCCTCCTCCTCCTCGCCGGCATCGGCCTCCTCCTCCTCCTCGCCGGCATCGGCCTCCTCCTCCTCCTCGCCGGCATCGGCCTCCTCCTCCGCCGGCCTCCTCCTCCTCCTCCTCGCCGGCCTCCTCCTCCTCCTCGCCGGCCTCCTCCTCCTCGCCGGTCTCCTCCGCCGGCCTCCTCCTGTGTGTGTTGTGTGTTTGCATGCAGTTTGTGTGGAATATGCATGAGTGTAGTGTGTGTAGTGAGTGCAGTCTGTGTGTATGCATGCTGTATGTGGTGTGTGTTGTGAGCATGCAATGTGTGTTGTGTGCATGCTGTGTGTGTATTGTGTGTGGTATGTGTTGTTATACCTCGCTAATACTACCCCAATCTCCTGATTAAATCCTATCGAGAATCTTTGGTAACATCTAGAAAAACAGATAAGAAGACATAAAATACCCAGGAAATAATATTAGATAAAGAAAATAATATTAGAAAAATAGATATTAGAAAAATAGACTATTTTTTTGTTCAACAAAGAATTAATTATAGAATTATTTGCGTGTGTGTGATGTGGTGTATATGTGGTATATTGTTTGTATAGTGTGTGCGTGTGATGTGGTATGTGTGTATCTATATATCTATTTATCTATAGGTTTCCAGTATTGACCAGTTCAATCGTCCAATATGAAAACTATTAAAAATGCCTAGCATATGTTGCAAACAAATATACGCAAGAAATTCAACGACCTATTTGAAGCATTCTACCTCAGGAGGCGACTGATATCCTTATAGTTCCTACTATGTATTGAAAATACTATGTATTGAATAATTGAAAATTTATTTATATTAAATTATTACACTTCCAAATAAATATACGTTCTTTAAATATATACTGTCTATTTACTTTTGTCACCCTAGTGTGTGTGTGGAGTGTGTGTGTGTGTAGAGAGTGTATATGGTGTGTGTGTGTGGAGTGTGTATATGGTGTGTGTGTGGAGTGTGTATATGGTGTGTGTGTGTGGAGTGTGTATATGGTGTGTTGTGGTGTATGTGTGCATGTGTGTGTGTGGAGTGTGTGTGATGTGTGATGTGTGTTGTGTGTGATGTATGTGTGTGTGTGTGTGTGGGTATATGTGTGTGATGTTGTGGTGTGTGTGCGTGGTGTGTGTGTGTGTGTGTGTGCGTGCGTGGTGTGTGTGTGTGTGTGTGGTGTGTGCGTGGTGTGTGTGTGTGTGTGTGTGTGTGCGTGGTGTGTGTGCGTGGTGTGTGTGTGTGTGTGTATGTGGTGTGTGTGTGTGTGTGTATGTGGTGTGTGTGTGCGTGCGTGGTGTGTGTGTGTGTATGTGGTGTGTGTGTGCGTGGTGTGTGTGTGCGTGGTGTGTGTGTGTGCGTGGTGTGTGTGTGTGTATGTGTGTGTGTGTGTGTATGTGTGTGTGTGTGTGTGTATGTGTGTGGTGTGGCGTGGTGAGTGTATATGTGTAAGTGTGTTGATTTTGTGTGGTTTGGTGTGTGTGTGTGTGGTGAGATTATATTTTTCTTCATCCCTTAAAAAATCAACACTGTTAAAAAACAAATAAATGTTTATTTGATTACAAATGCTAAAAATAGATAAAGTTTTTGAAATACTAGAATGAAACAAGAAATTTTTCAATCGTGACATTAGTATACTTTTCTGAATTTGTATTTCGAGGTAATGTTTTATTTTGAAATCAAAATGTCATAAAACGAATAATAAAATTTTAGTTGAAATTTTTACTACTGTTCGTATCTAAAGTAATATTTTTTAATTATCTTTTTATCCATAAAACTAATCTTTTAATTACACTATAGTCGATAATAAATAATTAATTATGGTGTAAAATATTTAAGTTTAATTACAAATTATATATATAATATAAAATTGTGTATATATTTATGTAGTAAAAAAGGGAAAAACGACACGAAGTTCGTTGAATAATACAGTCGATGGAATTGATGATTAAAATAAAAGTTATATATATATATATATATTTGCATGTGTGAGTGTGTGTGTATATGTGTGTATAAAATATATAAACAAATATAAAAATATTACAATGAAATTGGTATGCTTACTGTGGAAATATGCAATATTTATTAAATAGTTTGATTAAAAATTTAACATTTGACATATATGGGTTTATTCAAGGTGTGGAATATTTGTAAATTTAAAAAAAATATTTGTACTAGTGATTGTACAATTGCTTACAATATTATGAAAAATATTTTTATAATAGTAATGCTGGCAAATTACACTGACATAATATTTTTCTTGCAAACAATTTACATGCAGAATCATTATATTTTCCCGTATAGACCAAATGACGAATGAATTTTGCAACGGTAAAATGATTTGTCAGTTTACTACATTTGTGGAATTGCAAATGACAGCTTTTTGAAATTCGTATGCAAATTATCGTGAAATTTATTTTTACACGTACTATTAAAATTATTATAAAAATATCCTTAATTATAAACTATTTTCATTCATTTTAATATTTGTTTTAAAAAAATTAAGTATATATTATAATTTTTAAACAATCATACGAGAAAAATTCAACTGATTATTCAAATATATAAAAAAATCTTTATCGTTATAATTTTATATTTTAACTTGAAATTAGTTTCAGAAATAAAAGTTTATTTTTTGGTAGCATTCACTTATATTTTTTATCATTTTAAATGAAAAAATAAATAAATAAACGTACATTATATATAAATTGACAAAACTAGAATCAATTTTCATATCAGTTTGAATATATTTTATGGTATTATTACTTACAAGTAGAAAGAGTTAGTTATTTCGTCTGGAATTTTAGTAAGTCAAGGAATTCCTAGAAACGTAAAACAGATGTTGTCTGTCATAAACTAAACGGTTATATATATAAAAAATGAAAATTAAATTATATAGTATATTCGTCTGAGACGTACAGTAGCAATTGTATTAATTAATCTTTCAATTAATTTTGAATTTTACTACATTGAAAAATGTTTATATATGATATAGTTTGCGATTAAAAAGTCAGATTATTCCTATTTTCGATTGCCTAATTTAATTTTACCATATGTTAATAAACGACATTTCTTGATATAAATCTTTGCATAAAAAATATAAATAGCACTTGTCATAAACAGACTTAGTGATGAAATACAGTATAACATCGATTAATTGTATTAAAAAGTTAATATACAAGTAAATTGTTATAAAAATACGTATAAAAAATATAAAGAAGATAAAAAAGAAATGGAACATATGTAGACTCAGTGATAATATTAGAAAGAAATATTAGAAGATTAACGGTCAAAAATGATGAATCGAACAGTATTACAAAGAAATGATGAAAAGATATTGTATTGACTTGTCATATTATTTTCGTGCACGAGAAAGGTCTGTGATATATCCGAATTGTGATATATGAATCAGTAGTGTAAGTAAAAACGATTAATATCTGATAATATTGTTCTGGTTTAATAAAAAATAATATATATTTTTGGTAATCAATGGATACGTAATTCTAAAAGTGAGTCACATATTGTTATACATTTATATATATATATATATATATATATATATATATATATATATATATATATATACACACACACACACACACACACACACACATAAACATACAATCATATGTTCAATAAATCTTTCTTATAATAAAGATAGAATAAGTTTTATTTACTTATTTTAAAACCTTGGTGAATTAAATATTGTTATAGAGTTTAATACATTTAACATGTCTATGATTAATCAAATAAAAATTTAATAAAATATGAAATTTAACTATACTGGAAAAATCATTTTATGAAAAATATATATCGCACTATATTTTTACTGAATTTAGTCAGATAAAATAAATAGGAATGAACATTTTAAGAAATGTTCAAACACTATAATCTAAATATTCTTTACTAGGTTATTTATTAATGTTACCTGTAAAAAAAGGGTCGAAGAGCTATAGCATATATATATATATATATATATATATATATATATATATATATATATATATATAATGTACATAATATATGTATATAAAATAAACATTGAGAATATAAAAGATCGGTTTCTCAATTTCAGAAGATTTCTCTTTGGGGCGTCGTAAAATAAAATTGAAGATAAATACTGTGTTTACGATTGTTGTATAAGAACTTGTCTCATATATATTTCAATTAAGTTTATCTGTATATTCATTCATTATTTTATCTTTCTCATCTATTCGTCATGTTATTGTATTACATAAATGAGATTTTTCATTCGTTTACAATTATAATTAATGAAAATTATTAATATTACTTACTTGACATAAAACATTATATATATAAATAATGATACTTTGTTAATATTATTTTGTTTTTCGAATCTTTTTACAATAAATCAAAAACTTAAAATGTTCTAGTTGTTCACAATAATACACTAACCTCTTTTGAAAACTAAAAACGATATCAGTATAAACAGTATATCCTCTATTACTGCACAAAACTGCACTTTTTAAATATATCAGTTTCTATACGAAATTATCAACGAATTACTTAAAAATAAATGTCACTCGATTTAAAATGATACGTATCAGAATCATTTAACAATTAATACTATTTCATATATAGAGCTAATGAATTTTTTATTCATATATAGAGCTAATCTAATCAGTATTTACGCGACATCATCAGTACTTATCAGTATTTATCATACTTATGAAAGACCATTTAATATACCTTGATGTATCATTTATATACATAGAATTAAAATATTTGTCATTGTTTTATTTTCATTGAATTTTATATTAAGTTTTAGATAAATGATAAATGATTTGGAAACGTCCACAAAAATGTAGATATATTAAAACAAATATATGATAACATAAATTTTCATTCATTTCAATTTTATTAACATTGTTTTTAGTTCTAATTTGACAAACAAATATAAATATGTTTATATAGTTTTTTTTAAAAAAAAATATATATAATAGTAATATATATCTTGTATATAATAAAATAGTGAAAATATCAAAAAAAATGTTTATTTTATTTCAAATGTTAACTTATTTCATTTTTTGTTCCCTCTATAATTTCATATTTTTATTTTTACCACTTCTTAATTTATTTAGATTGATTGATATTCAATTTTGTTATAGTAATTCTATTCTTACTGTATGACAAGAACTGAATTGAATTTAACATTAATGCTGATTGTTTCCTACATTTATAGAACTAGAGTTAAAATATTCAATAATATGTTTTTAAATTCTGAATAATGGTTTGATTTAAAAAAAATTAAATTGTTTCTCTATCTACTTAACTATATATTAAAAGTATAGAGTTATACTATGTGTTGTAATTCACACTTTATTGATTGTAATTTTATGAGTATTCTTATATTTAATTTTATTTTGTCCTAGGACCAATTTCGATAATGGTACCATGAAGACTGAAAAATTCTTCGAAATGTATCTGATAACAATATATAAGAAAAGACGAAACATGTAACAATATTAAAAAAAAGTTACAATCAACAAAGAGAAATACGATAGTGTCAATAGATAAAAAAGTTTAATCATTTAAATGGTTTAGAAAAATAATTCACAAGTAAGATTGTAACAAATATTAGGTTGGCAAGTATCTCCCTTCCGCTTTTTTTTTTTTTTTTTGTACATAGCTGCGAAATTCAAAAGACCAGAAGGCGGAAGGGAGATATTTGCCAACCTAATATGATAAGAAAAATGTGTTTTTTTTTTAATTTCGAAAGAAAATATATTTTTAACATTAATTGTAATATCGTGTTAATAACTTGTTAATTAAAAATTATTAATATATAAGGTTATTCTCTCTCTCTTTCCTCCCCCCTCTCTCTCTTTCTCTCTTTCTCTCTCTCTCTCTCTCTCTCTCTCTATATATATATATATATATATATATATATGTATGTATTTGTGTGTGTTAATAAAATAAAATGAACGAAAAAGAATGAGTTGTTGCTTATAAATCTTTGAAATAGATATTCAAGTACATGTTTGCATTTAATTATATATACATAAATAAAATAGATAGAAAATGAAAATAAGATTAAATGATTTAATTTTCTTTTCATCATTCAATAGTTAGATTTTATAGATTCGTTTTTAATCTTGTACGTTTTTACAAACGTAATATTTCGAAAAGTATACAAGCAAATGTATTCGTATCTTTCTTTCATCCATGTCCAATTCAGTTTGATCTCAAAGGAAAATATATGAAACATGTCTAAATGAAAATATTTATTATGAATGCCGCACATTTCTGTTCATGAAATAGCATAAAAATATTTATTTCCGACTCGTGAGATATTTTCTCTTGTAATATAACCGTGTAATTGACACATACATGCATCCATATATTCATACATATATATATATATATATATATATATATATATATATATATAAATTTCATTTAAATTTTTGAAAAATCTATGCAAAATTTAACAAATGTACACATATGAAATGTGGAATTAATAGTGACAGTTAAAATAAATTGAAATAAATATTTCAGTCCGGTGATTATTTGCTACTATGCTATATATTTTTACATACATTTTTCTTAAAATACATTTTGATTATTATTCAAAACGACAATTTGTCAACTTGATAGAAAGTACAAACTGACACTAATATTACAAATGTTATTTTTGTCCGTTAGTTCTATAAATGTAATTATAGAAATATGTTTCTTTTTTAAAAAAATCTCAATTGATATAAATAAATCAAGTGGAATTACCACAAAAATAATCTATATCTTAAAATTGGCGTTCTGTTAAATAGAATGAAATGTATGATTTGATTACTGTATCTCTAATTGATCACTGAAAACAAAGTTTCCTCTTGAAAAGATAATGAAAATGAATTTCAATACCTGTCAAAATGTTTCATATCGTTTATAAACAGCACGAATAACCACAAAAATGCTTCGTTATTGTGAAGAATGTGTAAAAAGCAAAAAAAAAACAGCATTATAAAAAAAACCATGAAGAGAAATTTATACAGTAACAATTTATTAACAATGTGATTACTTTATCGAAATTATTTAATCAAAATCTCATTACAAATTTTATTAAAATAATATAACAGAATTTTTAATATTCTATTATTGAAATTTAAAAATGTTCAATACTTAATTTTAAAAATGTGTTTATTTTTCAATATTTAATATTTTTTGTAAATATATGAATTATTTATTACTTTGGAAATCATTTACTGTTATCAGTATAATTGTACAATATTAATTTATTTAATATTTGAAATTAAAAAGTTATTAGGTAAATACATATGCTGAACATAAAAGGAAATTATTACATTGTATTTCATAAAATTTCCAATTTTATAGGTAAGAATTTATACATTGCATTTTCAATAAAATAGAATTTAATCAATTATAATATATTTATATAGATTTGATTGTTTTTTTCCCACGAAATGATAATAAAAAGCATGTATTTTTATCAGTAAGGTCTGTTTTTAGTATTGATAAATTGTTTAAAATGTTATTTAAAAACAAAAGTTCTAACTGATAAAAAGTGAATGATAAATTCAGTGAATAAAGATAATATAAAAAAATAATTCTGATACTGTAATTAATTTACTGTTTAAAAAAACAATATAGTACTCTGAGAATAATGATATGAACATAGAAATGCATTTAATAAAATTGAAAAAATAACTGTTGAACATTTTTATCAAAATCCTAAGTTTTAAGTTTGATTTTTTCTGAAATTATTTTAAAATTTAATGAAAAATGAACACACTATTTTATTAATGATTTAGAATATTACCATCTTTCATATTAAAATTAATTGAAATTAGAAAGTTATATCATAGTTGATTTTTGAAAAATTCTTTAAATCTTCAGTTTTATAAACTTCCTGGTCTACTTAATAAAATATTTTAAACGAGGTAAAATGATAATTCAGTTCATTATTTCAGATTAAATTTAGAAACAGGTGAAATAAAATGATACAAAAATAAATATGAATGAAATCTTAATGAGATGAATATATTTAAATATATTTTTACGTGGAAAAGTTTGTATACAATTTCAATTAAATAAAATAAGCAACGAAATAAATAATCGTATTATAAATAATTCGTATAAAAATATTGCTTTTAAAAAGATACTTCAGCGAAGTTAAAGAAAAACAGGTAGACACATAACAAACTGAAAAACAAATCTAAACTGATATTTGTTTCAAAGAAAAAATATCCAAACAAATACTAATAGATTTAAGTATTTAAGACAGGGATATTTTTATCTGGAGTTATTTCCACAATTGCGTACGTGTTTTAAAGTTTCATACAAATGTATATATAATACGAACTGACTTATAATAATGTTAAAATATGATAAATGTATGTATAAATTTGCGTGAGTTTGCAATTTTTTCGTTGAAAACGTGTTCCGTTGAATATTTTGTCCGATATATATATATATATATATATATATATATATATATATATATATATATATATATGCATATAAATATATTCAATATGTGTGGATGTTGGTTTCGGCACGGGAATGAGAAGATACACATTAATCAATACGGAATGTAAAAAATGACAGTTAGGTAGAATATGGCCATTTGGCGTCGTCAATGCGGGTGTTCGTTCTCGGTGTATACCCAACTGCGAAATTATTTCGCATCGTTTCCCATTAAGGTCAACAGCACAATGCGTGCTCGCGTTATATATGAATGAATTGTATGGAAGTGGAGTAATGTGTAGTCGGTCGGTGGTTAGATGCACGCAAATTAGATTGCGCTTCTTGCTTTATTCTAGTTAAGTTTTGTCTACAGACGGAGCACTGAACGAAACCTAATAAGAACGGAATTCAGCGAACAGACGCTTTTATAAGTTTACACATTTGCCACGGCTTTGTGTATTGACATCTGAAAGTTTGCATCGTAGAATCATTGTTTGATTACGGTGAATTCCATTTCCTGTTTATATTAAAAATACACACCTGAATATATATATATACACACACATATAACAGGTCTTATCTTATTTTCCAATAAGAATGTCAGAACTTTGAGAGCTAGTGGCAGCCATGTTTGATTTTTTAAAACTAATTATGACATTTCAACTCAGTATAGTTTGGTAAATTATCATGGAACGTTTAACACTTCAACAACGGTTAGAAATTGTAAAAACTTAGATTTATTGAAACAAAAATTTAATGCGTCCATCATTTCATGAAATGGATCCAATAATTGGCCACCAAGATCATGTGATCTAACTCCACTGGATTATTTTTTGTGACGTTATGTGAAATTATTGGTTTATGCTGATAAACCACAAACAACAGAAGCATTACAAATAACCATTGAATATGTAATTCATGAAATTGGACCGTAATTATATGAAAGAGTGACTAAAAACTGGACTAACAAATGCATTATGTTAAACGAAATGGTGGCCATATGAGTGAAATTATATTCCATAATTAATGCCATAGAATATGTTTAAAAATAAATAACTAATTAAATACTTTTTGTTCTATTTTCATTTAAACTTTTGAAGCGTTTATTGGAAAACCTTATACATTTCTATAATAAAATCATTATTATCATTATACCCCGGCTTATATCAGTTCACTACTGTGCAAAAGCCTGAATAGAAAATCCCCACCAAATTTGCTTGGTTAGAAAGGTGATTATGATCAAATACCAGTGAATGATAATATTCATTGAGATTTGGGTTCAGCAGTGATCTGGTATGATAATGATGATGATGTATGTGTATGTGTGAGTATGTAAATATATATATATATATATATATGTATATATATATATGTATATATATATATATACACATACAAATATTTTTAATATAAACAGGAAATGAAATTCGCTATAATGAAACAGTAATTCTATGATGCATGTAATTATATATATAGATAGATTTTTTTAAAGTAGATTAAATTCAATTTTATACATGTATAAAATTTAACAAAACATTAAAAAATAAAAAAATATATCAATCAACATAAAATATTAACACTAAATATACCAACCTGTCAAAATGACCGGTTTCAAAACTGCGATAAAGAAAATGAAAAATAATGTAAGGGGGCTATTATTACTACTAATATATTATATCATGTAATATCAATATTTAAGTAAAAAATATAATTTCTTGTTATTAGAAGCTCTTTTTTTATTACTACTTGCACTAACTGATTATAAATTACAGTTTTTTTTTAGCTAAATACCAACTGGTTGGTAGAGATAGGTTTATATTAATTTCTAGTATATCTAGTGTTAAAGTAATTTTGACCAAAAATTTTTTCGCAATAAAATTGGTTGAAGTACACAGAAAAAGTACTGAATTTATAATATAATTGATTTATAATTTAACAACAAAGCTGAAAGTTTATATATGTTAGTTACATTTAACTTCGACTAGTTTCTGATTATTGTTTATAAATAAACTATTATATTATATAAATACACATCAATTACCACTATTGAAATATACGCTTAACAATTTCCAAACTTTATGAGAGCTATTATGAAAGTTTTAGCTTATTACAATAATAACGTTAAATATGTTTTATCGTTTGTCTATGTTAGAAGAAAATTAATGCATATATATATATATATATATATATATATATATATATAAATTAGATTAAATATACACTCAACATCAACAAATGAACTTTTTAACATCTGTCCATTCTAAAATATTATTTAATTATTAAATGAAAAATATATTAAAATAATTGAGATGTGTGAGTAAATTATCATTTTTAAAATCAATTTTTAAGTGTGTTTGTAAGATAGATAAAATTATCTAATGAAATGTAATTATTTTTTTAAAAATAAAGTAACTTCTTAAAGAGATAATAAATAAATATTAATTTTTGAAGTACTAAATTTATTCTTAGAATATTACTAGATGATTTAATATATTAATCAGTATTTTAACATGTCATTTCTAATATTACTATATTTACTTGAATACTTATTAATCTTAAGTTACCTATTTTGTTAAATTATTGTTATGTAATTATATTTACTTTTAAAATTTATATAAAGAACTGAATTTAGTTTAATAAGTTGCAAAAAAATTCGAACTTAAAAAAGTGTTGTGTTCATTAGCTTGTCATTAATTAAAAAGCTTTTGCTTATATACATTTTTTTATAAATTAAAAAAAATATAATGAACTGTTTCAGATATTTTCATAATAAACTGATAATTTATATATAAACTTGAAACTTCTTGCTCATACTTCAAACCATTTATTATATGTGTTATTCATGAAACAAAGAATAAATATTATTGAATTATTTATTAACAAATATTTAAAAATTAAATAGCTATTTTAAATATCTGAATAAATATTATATACGTGTTCAAAATATATAATATATTGATTTATAAAAGTATATTAATGCTTTTATTTGAAATTTAGTATATATTTTATATAATAGAACGTTTATTTCATTAAATAATTTTTTGAATAATTTTTATATCAAACATTTTTATAATAAAAATAATTTCAATTAAAAAATAAACTTAAAATAATTTCATGTAATTTTAATTATTCTCAATTATTTAGGTTAAATAAAATATTTATGACTTTTTACAATATTTTTTAAGAATATTTATGTAAATATACAAACAATATTTTATATTAAAATTGAAAAATTAACAGTTATAAAAATTAAATAACTAATAAAATTTAATATAATAAAAACAATGTTTTTTAGTTGAAAAATACAATTCTTTTCATGAAATTTTAAAAATGGGCATTCAAAAATTTAAAAATTAATTTTATTTCAGAATATCGTAAATATTTTTTAAATTGAAGACAGGTTGGCTTATTTTTAAAATAAGTAAATATAAATCTGAATTTAGTAAAATACAGTATTCTAAATTCCATTGACATTTTATTTCAATTCTATTATCTAAAAATGAGAAATATTTTGAAGTTATTTTTTTTAATTATACAATTTGGATTTTCGATAGTTTTATAATGAAGTATATGAAAAATAAAAATTATTCAAAAAATTCATATGAAAACTCTATAAAATCAATAGAAAAATAATAAATGTATTTTAATTGAATTCATTGATTACGACAAATGTACTTGTTTCATACATTCTCGTTTGAAACTTCTTATTGTTTGTACAATCGTTGTGTGTATATATTTAATGCTTTAACTAGAAAATTGAAAAATTAAGTTTCAGTTCTGTTCGAGTAACGTTCTATTAGAGTGAAATTTCACTTGAATCGTTTCAGTAAGAGCTTCTATTGTTATAAGTATGCAGATTGAATGAATGAATAGAGGAACAGATCGATGCTAATAGATGTTATTCATTGTTATAGAATAGCCCGAAAATGAGAATAACGTATACGTATTCATGATATTAAAGTAACTGAATAAAATATTTATGTCTCGTATAAAATAAAAATTCTTAACGATATCAAAAATATTCGAGAATCTATATACTTAAATAAATTCAACAGTACCTATTTTATCGAATAAAAACGTTAAAGACGAGAAACTATATAGCTATTGTTAAATCATAGTTCGATGCTTTTAATGTAAAAATATATTCCGTTGTCGATTTATTTTCAAACATGACATTTGTTCTTTTTTTTTGAAAGATTAAATAGAAAAAAATATATGTAGAATTGGAATATCATCGATTGTCGTGAAACTATTCACATTTGTTCTTCAGTAAGTTCGATAAACTTACATAGAGGAATAACACGAAAGTTTTCCATATACAGAAAACATCTGAAAATTGAAGTTGAAAACAACAACCAGAAATATAAAAATATACGTAACACTAAAACTTTTTTGATTGTACCACTTAAAACATATCTACTGTCAGAAATGACAATTGTTAAACTTTATCAATAACGAACTCTATATGTTAAATTATACGCAGACGTCGACTGGGAATTTATCTTTTATCATCAACTTTTTGTTGAATTTTATTCATTCATGTTATAAACAAATCTAATAAATTTAAAGTTTGCTGTTTTTTAATCATAAATTAAACATACATGCATACAGAATGATTAAAAAAGATCAGTGTGATTTTAAAATGTTTTGATGGAAGATGTAAAGAAATAGAATTGAATCTTTTTTTAAAAAAATATTCAAAGATTTTTTTGTAATACTATTGAAAAGTTTAATTATGCAAAAGAGTTTCGTAAAAACCTGAACAAATAAAATAAATTTTCTGATAAAGTTATTTTTCATTTAAATAAGAATGCATACAGGTATAAAATGTATATATGGACTAAACAACAATATCTCATCAAGTTGGTAAAAATATTATAGTCAATTTCAAAGTTATTTTTTTAATAAATACAAAAAAAAATCATATATTTTTTAAGAACATTACGATTTTCTAAAATTTTGAATTACTTTAACAGATAGTAAATTAATGATTTTCCACATATTTTGTCTACACATTCATTCGAGCAATTATCAAAAAATCGTTTTTAATTGTAATTATGTATTTTTACCTTTATGAATTACCAATGAAACCCACACAGAATTTTTAAAAAAATGTTTTATTCAATAATTAAAGCCGTGTATTTTTAAGTGATTGTGATTTATTGTTTAACTTTACTTAATTATTAATAAATTTCAAAAAATATTTTATATCTTCAGTAATAAAAGATTGTTTTGAAAAAAATATCTCATTTTATATTCACCTGATATATTTATATATATCTGTGTGTGTATGTATTATTTTTTTTTTAAAAAAAATCAATAAAAAAATAACAACAGGCACCTTTTATTTAATATTTCGTTTAAAAAATCATAACTAAGACAAGATGTTATAATACTCGTTCAATTTTATTTTTTCAATATACGAGACGTTAGTTTCATATAGACTTTTATTATTAAATATTTTTTTAAATTGCGTTTATAATGAAAAATTCATAACGCAAGAAAAATTCATAATATTTATAAGATACATACATTTATGAATTGGTTTTTGTTATCGTTGCAAAAATTTACTATAGTTTATTACATTTTTCATTAATCATATTAAAATAATATTCAATTATTAAATACAGATTCATAAAAAAATTATATAATCGTTTTGATATCTATTAATAAAGATTATTAGTTTCGATATTATTTTGTTTGGAAAATACTTATTTTATTTTTAAATGATACAGAATCATCCAAATGTAACGCCTAGATCTGTGTTTTATTAAAAAGAAACTATACACTTGTTTCTTTTTAATAAAACACAAATCTAGGCGTCATATTTGGATGATCCTGTATATTTTAACAACGAATATATATATATATATATATATATATATATATATATATATATATTGTATGAATAATAAGTTTTCACATTTTCCAGCAATTAGATTTTAATAAATTATATATATGAAACAGGTTACTTTCCTCATGATTATTTTATATCCACATTTGGAAGAGTACCTCATTGAAAATTGAATGGATACAATTGAATCGCATTGAATTATTTTGTTCGACAGGCTAAAACCACAGTTGCATCGATTAAATTGACAATAAACGATGTTTCCAGTGAAAAAAAACATTGTGGTTATTTTACATTCGTGTTAAATGAAATTTTCAATAAAATATTACCTGCATTATCCGGTTGTTGATGATTTATAATACAAATGATTTTTATGTAGCGTTGTCCGATTAACGGCCAATTACTTTTTATCGAATTCCATTCGTTATATTAATGACTAATCTGAAGCTTTATGAAAGTGTATTATTGCTTTCAATAATAAACATATGTATATATATATATATATATATATATATATATTAATTTAATAAGGCTTTCACCCACCACTGGATTGATAGAGCTAATATGATATAAATTGAAAAAAATAATTTTAAATAATTGACTAAACTACTAGTTTTTTAAAAAAATCATATTTTTAAAAAAAGTTGGTTCGATTGATTATTATTTTATTGATTGTTAAATATACATGATTAATTGAAAATGAAAGAAATGTTTTCATAAAGAAGATATAGAACACTATATATATATATAATTTGTGTGTTTGTAGTTCTTCAATTTCCTATTCTCAACAGGTGAATTTTCTAATTATTGGCAAGTAAGCCATATAATCCAAACTATAAGTCTAGTAATAAATATAATAAGAATTACGAGAAAGTTGTGATACAATTTATCATTCGTGAAACTTTTAAGACTTAATTCTTGACACTTTAGGCTTCCTTGTTAAAGAACATAATCATCTGTGAGATACAAGGATTTATGTACGAAAGTTCGACTTACAATTTTCTCTCTATAGTTAAATTATGTTATCGATTTCATGAACAGAAATAACTATATAAAATTTTTTTGGATATAAATTTTATTATTTTTGTAGTTAAGTGTTTTTTTTAAAAAAAAATATTTATATGTTATATAAAGTAAAAAGTATAGTCATAATCCATATTGATATTCTAAATATAAAATTTACTATTCTGGCAGATATTTATAATTATTGTTATTAATTAATCAAACAATTATTACTGAATAAATAATTAAATTAAATAAATGAAAGTATGAAAAATTGATTTATGAATTAAATATGATAGATCATTCTTTAAATTAATGATACAGTTAATAATTAATCATCGATCTAACAACTAAATGATTACTTTTAATCAAAACATAACAGTAGTTTATTTATTATATTGTAAGCACAAAGACTGTAAATAAGTATTCACATTACCTATATAATAGTTTTGTTAAAGAAACAAACCTTGTTTGATATAAAACTGTCATATGATTATAGATAACATGATTGTGACAAAACATTAATAGATCAATACGAAATATATATCAGTTAGTGTGAAAAAAGAAACGATAATAATAAACCATTTGTCATCACCCAGACACATTTTGAAAAACTATTCATATGCAAATCTTGAA
Source organism: Neoneuromus ignobilis (assembly GCA_029203775.1). Taxonomy (NCBI): domain Eukaryota; kingdom Metazoa; phylum Arthropoda; class Insecta; order Megaloptera; family Corydalidae; genus Neoneuromus; species Neoneuromus ignobilis. The sequence goes on along the minus strand of CP092095.1, from coordinate 10,708,461 downwards.
TATTACAAATGGATTAGGGATCTACTCAAACCACATTGAATGATATATTTTTCGTATCTGACGATGAACGTTTGATTGATCTATATTGCGACACTTGTACGAAATTGAACTTTCTATTCTATTATTTACGAGAAATTATTATAAAAACTGATGATTCAGAGAGAAGCTGTATTTTTTTATAATAGATTTTATTTAGGATTAGTGAGTGCTAACTTTATACTTAATTAATTAATTAGTTTAATTAAATAATATTTTAATTTACGCAGTTAAATTGGTTTAATTAAATTGTGTTGACCTTTTTCAAGCAATTAATTTTATATATACTTGCCTATTTGTTCAAACGGTCTATTGTGTTTCGGGTTAATACTACCCATTAAGTATCTCACTTGGTTATAATTTATTTTGTATACATCTGACAATTATATATTATTTTTTAAAAAAATATAAACAATTTTTGATATTTTAGATGATTATAATAAATAAATTCTTTGTGTTTTATAAGTTGTAACTGTCTAAAAAAAACATTATCTCATTTAAACAATAAAATGAATCAATTTGTGGGGATTAAATGATTCAATTTAAATCAAATTGAGAAATAAAGATATAAACTTTCATTCAGTAGCCATCCATTTATTTTATAACACTAGAAAACATGTTCGTTGATATTGAAGTTCGTAACATTTTCATTCAAATAAAACTAGTCTTACTTTTAAGAGGGATAACAATAAAAATTGTACGACCTCTTGAAATGTTAATGGAAATTCCTTTTTTAAGAATTAATCCCGTTGATATCCACATTAGGCGACCGCGTATAGTTTTATCTTTAAAATAACATCGTACCAGAAGCAACTTTGTGGTTTAAAGTCTGACATGGATCAACATTGTTTGTAACCACTAATTGATAAAGGCGCGTGTGTATATAATTACAAATATAAAGTTAAGGAGTATTGTTTTAAATGACAATTTGATTTTATTTTAAGTAAATATTTTTTTATAATTATATATATATTTATCAAGTATCTTAATAAATGTTAAAAAATCATTTAGTGATATAATAAATTACTAGATTTTTATAAAACAGCGATGATTATATTTAAACTAAGACAAGGATTGTTAACTTTAATTATCCAAATATACACAAACATCCATCAATCATTTATTACGAGTCTAGAATAACATTCTGTGGGAATTTTTTTTACAAGAAAAAATATTGATAAAAATCTCCGAAAGCTCAAAAAAAAAAAAAAATTCAGATGCTGTATGAGTATTCGTTTTCATTGGGATTTTGAAAGCATTACTGAGTGTTTTATTGACGGATTGAGGAATTTGGTTAGGTTTGCAGATTCAATCCTACTTCATTCAATTCCATGTTATTTGATTCAAATCATATTTGTTCTCAATCTTTACATGCTTCTAAAAGTTTTTAACATAATTTGTTTTATAAAAATTAGATTGATGAAAATCATTTTTATTACTCGAATCAAATCTGTTATCGATGAAATATTTTTTTATGAAACCGTAATTAAAAAAATAAATCCAAATGTGAATATATCTATACATTTTTTTAAAAGTTGTTAATTTAATTTATATACACTCTACTCTGTATGCATGATTATTACATTAATTAACTTCGAATGCATTTAGTTTTAGTTTAAAAAATCTGTAACATAAATGTAATTAAAAAACTAGTTGTAGCACGTATTTCTACATTTAAACCTATCTCTACATGTAATGAGATTATCTCCAGTTTTGCATCCCCTACAGCGTATCGAGATAAAGTTAGTAATTTTACCATTAGTACTTGATGAAACCGTATATTTAATTAATACATTAAGTAGGATATTTGGAAACATTCCACACATTTTCTTTATGAATTGAATATAGTTCAATAACAAGAAGATATTATTAATAATCTGTATAGATGAATTCAATTTAAAAACGTAACGGAATTCGTTATTATAAACTCTTAAACAATGTTAGTAGAATTTATAAACAGCTTCGTGTTGAAATACGAATACATCGTTCATTTTCAATTTTAAGATACGAAAAGTGGGCGAAATTCAAAAGTGTTTAAACTAGTACGAACAAATCGAATAATAAAAATCAAAGTTAACATCAATTGACGATGTAGATTAGTTGATAATATTATAAGAAAAATCGTTATACCGATTTGCTTAAATTGATAACGTTCAGCCTCGCGGCACTGAATACGTTAGTTATAATGTAATCACATTTACTCTAAGTATTCATTTTATCCCGTCGCTGGAAAAAAATTACTTCATGAAGTTAGGATGGCTTTAAGTTTATATTTAAACAAGAAAACTTTTATATTTATCGCGACTGTTTTAACAGTAACAAGATTTTTCTGCGGTTACAACGCGTTCGTACATTGTTGAGTTGTTTTTTCTTTTTGTATTTATGCATAATTGGATTTCTAACGACTGCGCTGTTCTTACTTAATGTTTTCAGTATGTTTTCTTATTAAATTAGTTTTATTTCTACTTTGCACTGTTTACATTTTTCATTATTTTTGACTGCTAATTATCAGGAGAGATAAATGTGTACTATGACGTCATTACACATTACTTCTCTTGTATTTCATATTTTTAAAAAGCTATAAAAAGGAATGATTTTCTTGAACAATTCTTAATAAGAAAAAGATTTTTTAAAAAATAATGTATATCACTCGAACAAATTCACTTTTAATTCATTGCACATGCCATTATTTACATTGTATTACAAATTGAACTTGAGAACACGGAAAATATTTAAGTAATGTAATTTAATTCAATCATTTCCAATAACAAGACCATCCTTAAAAAACAATGTTGATTTTATTTAAAGAACGTTCGTATGAAACCGGATATTGATTTTTACTTTCAGTCTGTAAATTTTTCATAATTTCTAATTAAAAAGTAAAAGAGAAAATGAATATAAAAACCTTATTTTACGATGTATATTTATTTACGCGACCCGGAAAATATGTATTTATGAAATTTATTAGAACTGTATTTACTGTCAAGATTAATATTTAATAGCTCCATTTACGTGTTTTGATCATTTTTTAAAAAAAATAAATTTCAAGAAAAAACAATTTTACTTATTTATACGAAATCAGAAAGAAAACATAATTCATGAGTTCGCTGAATTTTACTCTTTGAATGCATTTATTTTATATTATGAAAATAATTTGCATACAATTGTTTTCCTTATAAATTGTCTCTCTCTCATATATATATATATATATATATATATATATATATATATATATATATATATATATATATATTTATACATACACACAATCACACATGCTAAATAAAATGAAAAGTTTATCAAAAACTAAACAAATAAATTTCCTTTACAGATAAAACATACAATAAAAAGTTTATCTACAAACGTTCCATAGTTTTGATTCGTGTGTATTATTTAACTTTTTTCACATTTGATGTGTGTATGTGCATGTTTTAAAATAATTCAAACCATTCACACTGAAAATTGAAAGCAATGCAAACTTTTCAACATAAAGTAAAAACGGAAACATTTTCACATATTTTAACGATTAAACTTGTTTCAAATATTTGAAACGTACAAAAATAAAATACAATTTTATTTTGTTAATATATTTTTGGAATTAGGTTTATATTACTGGAATCCTTTTTTTGTATAAGCAGAAAATAAAAAAAAGATATCACACAACATATTATACATTTTTGGTTTTTTTAACTCTTTGAGGCACGGAATTTTAGAAAACAAAAAGACCTATGTTGTACAGAAATTTTATTTTTATAACATTTAACAAAGTTGGGTTATTTTAATTAGTAAGGAAGTAAAATTACCAAAAAAAGTCATTTAAGTTTTTAATTATAGGATGGGATGTAAACAGCCCTTCTGTGCCATATGGGACTACTTTAATGAAATCCTCTGTTCTTCAAGCTATTGTAATTTTTTGAGGTGGTATAAAAAATATTCCACCATGCATATTTAGGTATCAAAAAGGTGGGACACTTAATTCTGCTATACTCTAAAGCAGTGATTCTTAACCTTTTTAGTGATCGGCATTGAATATAAAAATAAGTTCCCGCTCCCCCTTGAAAAATGTGTTTCCATTTCTTTATTTAGAAAATTACATTTATTGCAAGATAATTTTTTTTATTGAAAAACAAACACATACATTTACATAAACATACGAGAGTCGTTTGATAGTGTGGTAAAAAAGTAAGAAAACTAAATTAAAAAATTTAATTAAATTAAACAATAAATAAATTTACCATACTTATCAAACGACCTTCGTACAAAACAATATCTCAATTTTTAATGGCTACGTTGTTGTTTATTCATAATAATACTTTTGGAGCGAGGACCTTTTTTTAAAGAGCCACGCGTAAGTCATCACTTACATTTGAAAATTTAGAATCTAAATTTAGAATTTAAATTCTCTTGCATCCCTGGAAATGCTTTTTTGCACCCTTAGGAGTGCACGCACTTCAGGTTAAGAACTACTGCTCTAAAGATTTAAGGGTGATAGAACATTAAATTGAATTGAACTATTGAAAGTTCCAACCTAAGAAAAACACTCTTTATACACACACATACACACATAAAAGGTGTTTTTTTAAGGTTAGATAGAACTTTCGATAGGAATTAGATTTAAAGTTTTATCACGCTTAAAAAATACCCATATTCAGTATCTATTTAATTGGTTTAATAATTAAAAGTAACTTTTTCAGAAGTCAATGATTACTGAACACTTCATAACATGTTATAGCGCAATTTTTATACTCACACACATACATACATATATATATATATATATATATATATATATATATATATATACACACTCGTCCCTCAATTTATGCGGAGTGTCCGTTCAACGTGGATTTGTTTTACGCGAATGAAAATCGCGTAAATTGAGTTTGCCAGTTTAATAGAAAAAATATTAGAAATAAAAGTTAGTAAAGTTGTAGAAACACATATTTATTTCACATAGCATAGTAGATTAATTTTATTCGGTGTCACTAACGCTACTGTAATTCAAACAATCAACCTTCTATATATTTATATCGTACTTTTATACGTTCAAGTAAGAATTTGCGCCACTCTGATATATAATAAATTCCATGAAAAATTATATAAAATGAATCTATCTGACCCCGTATAAAAGTACCATGTAAATCAATACCGCGTAAAAAAAGTCCCGCGTAAATAGAGGTATAATTTGCCGGGTAAAAAAAGTTCCGTGTAAATTAAGGGACGGGTGTATATATATATATATATATATATATATATATATATAATTATATATTAGGTTGGCTTTCCGCTTTTTTTTTTTGTATCTGCGAAATTCAAAAGACCAGAAGGCGGAAGGGAGATCATATATATATATATATATATATATATATAATTGAAATTATACTTGTTTTTATCTGGTTAAAACTCACCTTTTGTTGCAATGAAAAATAATTTAATGACTATATATATATATATATATATATATATATATATATATATATATATATATATATATATATATATGTATGTATGTATGTATGTATGTATGTATGTATGTATGTATGTCGATACAACAGTTGTATAGAAATTTGTCATTGTGGTAATCATTATTTTAAATCGATTACATATCTTTACTGTATGACATTGGTTTCCTGTAATATATTATAGTACATATCTTTTTTTTATTATATTTTATATCTATATTTACATAAATCGATTAGTTTTAAATAGCTATTCTGATAGGATTTTTCAATGACCTTGTATGAAGGTAGAAAATGATAAGCAGTGTAAAATCGCGTTGATATATTTTCGATGTTTTTATTTATTTTTGTGATCAGATGCAATATATTCCACGATGAAAGATATAAATCGTCTCAATCAATGCACATGTCAGAGGGTATAGTGATTGATTAACGGATTTGTATTCTTTTTTTCTTTCAACGAAAAATGTATGCGTATTTATATTTTTTTATATAGTTCATTGACATGTTTATTTATTTTCGTAAAATGAATTTGTTTCACGTAAAATGAATATGACAGATTTGTATATAATACGTGCAAAATTGGTTGCAAGTGATTTAGAATATCTCGTACGTTGGACTATTGATTAATATATTCAAGTTCGAGTTGAAATTTTTGATATAAAATAAATAAAAGAATTTTGTTTGAAAGATTAGTGAGAGATTAGATATGTATAAATATAAAATTAAATAATCTTTTTTGCTGATTGAATTCTATGTTTTATCATTTATTTTAATTAATTATATAATTTTATAGATCAATTTGATAATTATTTCATATACAGTAATACCTTGCATAGTCCAGCTTCACTACAGTCCGGTTTGAAATTTTAAAAAAAAATTTTTACTTGAAAAAATTCTACTAAAAGTTTTTCTTGAAAAAATTCCAAAAAATTAATACATAAAATTATTTTTATACGCAAATTTTCAAGTTTTCCCTTTATTATGAAAACAATAAAAAAGAAAACCGAAATCGTATATGCACATTATGCACAACGCATGCGCAGTTCTAGTTTTGTGGTTTTTTCTTTTTCTATTAGTTTTCGATTCGCAACTCTAGAATAAAGTCGATTTTTTGATAATTAAATTTTAATAACCTATTTGAAAATGAATTTAAAATATATTTAAAATGAATGTATAAATCCCTGATTTTGTTTTGTTGATACATACAAATATTTGAATATATTATCCTCGTTTTATTTACTGAAAAACAGGAAAAAAACTGTTTGGAACCAATTAACGTTTTTTGTATTTAGTTAATGTTTCGATTAGTCCGGTTAATCAGTGGAACCGATTAACCGGACTATGCGAGGTATTTTGTTTTTTGTTAAAAAATAATAATAATAAAAATCAATTTTACTTGATCAAAAATATAATTTTGAAAAATATTTATCTAAATCTTTCGATCACTATTCTATATAATTACAGAATGTTAAGTTTTCTTGAATAAAATTAATAGATACATATATAAAAAATCACACATTTTCTATATATAGTGTGAGTGGGTGTGTAAGTATACACGAATAAAAATATAATTTTTAAAAAGTTCAAAGGTTCATATTATAAACGTTCATATTTTTCTACCCAGTGATGAGATTAAAAAGTACTTTTTCCTACTCAGTGACTAAATTAAAAGTATTAGTCGGCCTAACTGGCGGAAACTTGTCGTCGTTAAGATAAGCAAATAAAATTGTTGTAACGTTTTTAACATGAATAATTCGAAAGAGTACAGTGTTGAAATTATACACGTAGCTCGTAAGAAATTTCATTTAAATAAGCAATTAATTTCAGGTCTATGAGAACAAACTGTAAAAATGTGATTAAGGAAATTGTGAAGATGTGTTATATGTTTTAAAGAATTTTGTAATTAGAAAAAAAATATTTTCAAAAAAATATTTGTAAATTAATATGATATATATATATATATATATATATATATATATATATATATATATATATAGGGTAAACGTGTAAACTAATGATACATTTATTAATAATGTATACACACACACACATATGTAAAATAAATGGGATAAACCTCTTTAAAATAATTATCAACATCATTAAAAATGTAAAGAGATAAGTAACTTTGTAATCATTTTCTTTATAAATAATTCTAAATGTTACAGGTAGTATTTGATTTATTTACTTTATTCAATTATTCATTTTGAACTCTACTTCAATTAAAGAGATTAATTTTTAATAGATTAATACTTAAAACTCTATCCAGACAATTCTTTAAAATAAATATTCAAAGTGCTGTCTGTATTTTTAAAATAATATATTTAATATTTAAATATTTTGGATTAAATAATAACTATATAAAATAAATATTCAAGTATTTTTTAATACCATTTTATTAATTTAATTTCTGATCATTAAAATAAATATATAAGTATTTAAAAAAATAAATTTATTTCAGTACACTTGAGTAATTTATTTTTTTTAATTCTAGAACAATATAATATTATATTTTTAAATACATGTTTGAAATAAATTATAGCTCATGACTGGAAATAATCATGCAAAAGGATGTACATATGAAACTATATAATTTATATCTGAAAAATCCAAGGGTTATGAGAAAGAATACTACAAACATGCACTATTGTGTGTGTACTGTAATGATTTTATGCAAATAGAGTACTTCTATACAGCACATGGGTACTCTCTCACAAGTTTAAATTGAACATACATCTTATTGTTGAAGTTGTGAGAAAATAGTTATTTCGAATAGTTTTCAGAGATCTAGACGAACTTATTTAATTACTACTAAGAAATTATTGACACGATACAATTTGTTTCGAGGAGATAATTATATAATTAATGTAAGTAACAATGCAAATTAGACACTTGAAGATAGACTTGATCTATTGTTAATTTATGTTAATCAATCATTTATGATTAGAATCTCATTTTAATTATCTGTGAATTATCTCTAACACAATAGATTAGATATATTTTAAAGAGCACTTGTATAAGATAAGTGGTTTTGAGAAATAAGAGTTTATTTATAATTATATAATAAAATATCGAATGAAAAAAAAATAATTTCTAATATTGATATTTTCTTAACAGATATATTTTTGAACGTTACATTTTCGATTCTGCATTTAAACTCAAGTCCTGACCTTCTCAATCATGTTTCTCTTTTCTTGGAACTTTACGATTGATTTTTCGTGACAGTTTTTTTATTCGTCTTCACGACTCCCATTTATTTATAGGACAAGGGATTTCCTGTCAAGGCTAACTTCCTTAACGTTGAAGACAACCTTTTTCTCGATAAAAAAATGACATATGTCGCAAGGTTCGATTCAAATTCATGACATATTAGTCATCGAAGTATTCACCTAGTAATATGATTGCGATCAACTCTGTTTGAGTGAAGTAAATGACCATACGTTCGAAAATGATAAATTGATTTTATAAAAGAAGTATTTTATAGAACAATTCGAAATATATTCAATTTGTAATATTTTTAAATTAAATTTTATATAAATATAAGCTTATGTTAAAAATAATTAAATTGTTCTAGTAAAATATTTTTAAATTACTATGTATGAAATAATTTTCAATTCATATATATACACATATATAATTTATTAAAATTAGGGCTTCTTACTATAAATGCCAATGTTCGACGATTATGGTTACATATTTGCATACAACTATTTTCACATTTAACACATATGGTTCTGCTCCAAATATTTTTTAACGTGAACAACCGCATAATCAATATATATATATATATATATATATATATATATATATATATATATATATATAGCTTTATATTAAAATTTTATATTATAAAATGTTAAAGTTAAATACAACAAATATTTTTCACTTTAATCATATAATATTAAATTCAAAATTAAATTTTAGAGAAATACTACTAGACGATATTTAGTAAACCTCATAATCGATTTAAGATGATAATAATAATATCATCAGAGATATTATAATAGCATAGAACCAATGAAATTTTAGTGCTTCACATATCAGTTTCATGCCTTTGGTCATTGGTTTTTATTTAACGCAAGTTATTTTATTTGAAATCGACAGTAAGTTTTGATATTGGTGAAATGTTTGAAGAAAATTTATTAGAGATTTGATTTTATTAAAAAATAAATTTGATTAAGAGTTTGAATCGTCCATATGATTATTCATACATTAAAAAAAATAATTAAATAAATGAATTTTTATTATTAGTTACAGATAACCATTTATAAAAAAAAATTAGTAACGAATAATTAAAATATTACTTTTAAGAGATATACAACATTTTTTTTGTCTTAAAAAGATGTTCAGTTTAAAAATTGAAATAAATCGAAAATATAAAAATGGAGAATACATGTGATGATTACCTGAATTAATATTTCAAAATAAAGTAGAAAAATTTAAGAAATATTGACACAAACTAAATAAATATAAATTATATATGACAATACAACAAATATAAATTGAATATTATGTGCAGTATATGACAGTAAATAAAAATTAGAATTAATGCATATTAGAAATCCAGTTTTGTTAAGACAGGAAATTTTAAATAAAAACTATTTTTTGGTTTGATTTTTTTATATTTATATTTTATATATATATATATATATATATATATATATATATATGTACTTCATGTCAACATTAACTTTTATTTACTTTGGAACCATAATAACAAGAAAAAAGTTTTTCTATTAAAATGACTTGATAGCGTTGCATGTTATTGCTTTTACAGTAGAAACCAATTTTGTTATGTAAATGTTATGTTATATGTTTATTTTCGGAAAAAGTAAAAGTACATACATAAACTTCATTGATGAATAATTCATTGTTCCAAAATTAATGTACATATATATATATATATATATATATATATATATATATATATGCACCCATCCCTCAATTTACGCGGAATATCCGTTCCACGTGGTTTTATTTTACGCGAATGAAAATCGCGTAAATTGAGTCTGTCAGTACAATAGAAAAAATATTGGAAATAAAAGCTAGGAAAGTTGTAGAAACTCATATTTATTTCACATAGCTTAATAAAAAAATAATGACGTTTTAGAAAACAGAAGTAGATAAATTTTATTCGGTGCCACTATCGCTACTGTAATTCAAAACAATCAACCTTTCATATATTTATATCGTGATTTTATACGTTCAAGTACGAATTTGTGTCACTCTGATGTATAAAAAATTCCATGAAAAATTATATAAAATGAAATCTATCTGACCGCGTATAAAAAGTGATGCGTAAATCAATACCGCGTAAAAAAAATCCCGCGTAAATTGAGGGACGGGTATATATATATATATATATATATATATATATATATTTGTAGGCATTGAAAAGAAAATTGTTAAGATCGATTTTGATCAAGATTAAATACAAATATTTTTCAATAAAAATTATATGCTGATTGCAGATGAATACTATTTTTTATTTTCTATTGTAATACAAAATTTGAAACAATATTAATCCTACTATAAATTAAAAAAAATAATATCAAGGATCAATAAATAATTTCTATTGGATTAGATCTTGTATAATATTTAGAATTGTTTGGAATGAATTTCAAATGTTGTCACTATTTAAAACTCATAATAAATGAAAAAACTAGCAGTTGAAAATTACACAAAGCGTGTACATTACTGTTATTTTGTTTGACAATTATGAAAAAAAAAACTGTTTAATTTGAACAGTGAATAACACCTTCATCAACTGTGTACATTTTTCAACGACATGCCTATTGTTACCTCTTCGCTATAACAGTTAGACAACTATTTTCGTTAGAATAGTTATTTATAAAATTGAATGAATTATTAAATCAATGTCGCGGAATAAATCATAGTTGAATTTTAATTTGTACCTTGTATATATGAACGTGTTCATAAACAAAGCCTATTGTTTCAATATGGTCACATCTGTTATTCTTAAAATGCAAATTACACACGTATTCATTGCTTGAAACTTTCATAAAATATTTACCGTTGTGACTTAGGTTTGAATTGTAGACGTTTGTTTCATTGCATGTATGTAGTATTACGCGTTATCTATTTCAACTGTGTATGCTGTTGAATACTAATAAAGTTTCTATCATGTAAACAATGTTTAAATGTCTAAATTAGTTGATAAAGTATATATATAAAAAATATAATATGAGGATAATACTGTTTTTCGTGAACAAAAAAATATCAAAAAGTTCCATAATGAGGGAAGTGTTGGTTGAACAAACCCATTGTTCTAAAAAACTTGAAAGAATTTACTAAATGAAAATATTTATCTGAATTTAAATTTAAATAAAATTGTTTTAGAGGATGTCTTAAATAAACTTTTTTTCTGTCAAGTATTATATTAAATTAAAATATTAGCACTTATTTTTATACGTTGAAAGTATCAGCGATTATTTTTAGTCAAAACAAAAAATAAAAAAATATATAATTACTTATATATTTTATTGAAAGTTTTTAACTTTATATACGGTCATCCAAATGTGACGCCTAGATTTGTATTTTATTAAAAAGAAATTATACACATGTTTCTTTTTAATAAAATACAAATCTAGGCGTCACATTTGGATGATTCTATATATTTGTAATTTGGAAAATTAATACGTATTTTAATGAATTACAATTTTAAAAATATTTATTTCTATAAAGTACTATTTTTATGATACTAATTTATAACATTTATAGAAATCAAATGTAAGTGTATTTCAGAATTTGGATGAAACTAAAAATAACTCGATTTTATTATTCAATGATTAGTATAGATGCAACATATGGTTCAGCAATTTGTATTCAAATTTACGAACCATGTTATTTTTTATTAAGGAACAAAATAATAATTTCAATGCATGTTATCGTTGAATTAATAGCAATGAACATATTGTGTAAGTTGTATAACTGTAAAGAATGCAAACAAGCAGATTATTAAAACAGATCATACTTTTCATGTTTACTTGCTATTGTTCTATGCAAAAATACATTGTATTATTAGATACTTAATGATAATTAACAATATTATCGGACTTTCAAATCTGAGTTAAATTAATTTAAGCCATGAGATAAGATATCAATGTGAGTTTTTAAAATAAAAAATATAAATCAATAATTGAAAATAAATAAATCATAGATCAGTAGTCTAAAAAATATATTGAAAAATAAATTCTAATTATGAAGCATTATTAATTTTTAATATTTTTACTTTTTTCTCATCTACTTTATTCAACAGGATAATATTTTTATTGGAAATTATTTCACTAAAATAAAATATAGCAAGAACATGTCATCATCTCCGAAACATTTTAACAAGTTATTAATTTAAATATGTATCATTTTATATTTTTTTGTTATTGATAGCTTTAGAAAAATAATTTAAGCCAATGGAACACATTTTATTGAAAATATAAAATTTTATTTCTACTCCATAAAACTGCCAGTTCAATTTATATATCATGATGTAATTATCAATTAAAGTTTATTGATTATTTATTATACAAAAAACAAAATTATTGCAAAATAGTATTTAATGTTTTAACACATAAAATAGAATGTACATCATTTCAATTAATATAAATAGAATATATAAATTACAAAAATTACTAATGCATTTCGTATAATTTCGTTCACTTCAACTGATTTGTTATCGATGTATATGTAATAAATAATATTAATTAAATGTACATAATTTTACTGTATAAATACATTACAATAATTATTTATTTCTATAAAATAAAATGTAACATTTAAATTCATTTGAAATATGAATATTTGATGTACATTTAATTTAATTCTATTTTATATTACTTTATATCTTTTTATTTTTGCATATAAGGGTTTTCCAATAAGAATTTCAGAATTTTGACAACTAGCATCAGCCATGTTTAAATTTTTTTTTAGACTCATTTTGACATTTCAACTTAGTAAAGTTTAGCAAATTATCATGGAACTTTTAACACTTCAATAACGCTTAGAAATTGTAAAAACTTCACTGGACTTAATGAAACCAGAGTTTAATGAGTCTATTATTTCATGGACACAAAGATCATATGATCTAACTCCACTGGATTATTTTCTGTGGGGTTATATTAAATCATTGGTTTATCCTGATAAAACACTAACAACTGAAGTATTAAAAATAAATATTGAACGTGTAATTCATGAAATTGGACCACAATTATGTGAAAGAGTGACTAAAAATTGGATTAAATTAATGCACTATGTCAAATGAAGTCGTGGTGGTCATATGAGTGAAATTGTGTTTTATCATTAATGCCATAAAATATGCTTAACACTTATTCGTCCGCTTGACGAAAATTTGTCATTTTCCAGAGAATCACCCACAGCCAAATGACGAAAATTCATCAGTTGTATATTATAGAGAATAATTGATTTTTGTTCTCTTAATTCTGAGGTATTAAATTATAATTTTAACCAAACAGAGATAATGCCATGAGAGAACTGATTTTAGCTTCAGTTGCATCGCATAACGGAGCAAATGTAATCAAAAACAAAGTAAAACTGTATAAGTCGGTATTGGGTATAAAAGAATTTTATTCAAAGTTTAAGCGCTCGGGTGTTCGAATAACTAAACAAATTTAGTTGTATTATTGTTAATTTTTTTACCCTTTGTTATCAAATAATAAAATATACCTAAAATGGAGGACAAAAATGAAATATATGCAGGCATTTTATCTGATTGTGATGAATTTAATTGTTTTTTAACTAAGGAAAGCCAAAAAAAAAATAACAATTTATATATAAAGATAAATTTCTTTTATATCATTTTCCAAGATTTCACTGAAAAATATATTTCTAACAAGTTACATTAGTTTTATATAGACTATATCATTTCTACAGATAGTGTCAAAAAATGCCGGCATTTGGTGAATGGCGGTGCAAAAAGTTACCCGACGAATATGTGTTAAGAATAAAAAAAATAACTAATTAATTACATAATTCTTTAATTTAAATTGTTGAAGCGCTTATTAGAAAATTATATATATATATACATATATATATATATATATATATATATATATATATACACATACACACACACACACACACAAATATGCATTAATACCATAGATCGAAAAAAATATACTAATAAAGAAGTCCTACAAAATCGAAGGAAGTCAATGAAATGCAATACTTAAGTACATTGAAGACAGACTTCCATTTTGAAAAAGGATCTTATTTTATGCAGGTGATTATTTAATCGCATCAATATATATATATATAATATAATCCTTTTGATGTAATTTAATATCTGATCTTTATTTCTTTGCATTTATTATCTCTCAAATTAGACGTCATCGATACAATAAATTTAAAAAAAAATTTAAAATGTTGGTATTACAGAATATATTTTTGTTCAGTACATTAAGAAAAAAATAAAATTCATTTTGATATACATTCTAAATATTTTTCCAAGTAGTTTAAATTGAATTAATATCTTTATAAATATTTTTTTAATATTTAACTTATTTTTAAAAAAATATTAATAAATAATTTTATATTATGTATTATTACTATTTTCAACAAATATCTAAAAAGTGTAATTTTTGAAAAACTCAGAGTTGTAATTTCATATTCTCATATCAAAACTAAATTTAAATTACGTTTCAGTAAAAATTTAATGTATCAGGATTGAATGAACGTGATGATGCAGGTAATATTTCCTGCTTACCTGTTTATTTATTTATTACATTGTAAACTGTAGGGAATAAAATAGATCAGGTATTGATTGACGCTTATTATTTAATCACATAGAGCTTTTAACTATAGTATAACTCAGTTACAGCTTTTTATGATTTTTATTTCTTTAAAAAAATTCAACACGTAATCTTATTTCAATATTCTGTATGCATACATAAAACTTTTATCAATAGACAAATCTTTTTCAATATATTTTAGAATTATTTTATACCTGTTCTGCATTTTTTATTTAAAATAGAGATTTGTACATGTTTTTTCCATCAAATAAGTCTTTATAATTTTGAATTTTAAATCACTGTTTCAAAAATATTTAAGAAAATTTTACTCAATTTATATTTGTATTGGATGAACACAAAGGTTAGTAAATATATTTTTTATTTGATCCTATATACAGCAGTTTTTCTAAATATATAAGTTTTTAATTATTAATATTGAACTTTTTAAAATATTTTTAAAACTTCAACTTAATATTGTTTAATTATAATAATCAAGGTGAGGTAGCAAATTAATTGATATGATATAATTGCAAATTTATATCTATAAAATTGTATAGAGAAAAGTATAAGTAATATAATTTTGTAAGCTTCAATTTAAAGAGTAAATTAATATCTGAAGATAAATAAATAATAATTTGATATATTTTTCAAGTACAATGTAAAAATGAAAGAATTAATAAACAATTTTGATTAAAACTGAAAAATTAGAACAAAAAATGTTTTAAAAAAAATAAAAATAAATTACAATGTGAAAGTAATAAAATTTATACAGGTACACGAAACTGAAATACTTTCTCAAAATTAATTAATAAATATTTTTCAAACACGTACATTTTAGATTTTAAATATATTTTTCATTAAATGTTACTAAATATAAAACGAGTTAAATATCTCTATATATGAAATATTAAAATACGACTTTTAATAATATCAAGATATTTCCAATTCTCATTTAAATTCTCACTTCCGACCCAACAAATTCCATCTAGTACCTTTACTAAATCCATCCCGACCTATAATATATTCATTTATGTACACAAGTATATTTAACTATTCAAACGTTGACGGATTGGGATTTAATTCTAAACGACACTTGCCTTAAAACGTACAGCTAGGAATCTTTGGTTTTAATTCTACATATAACCAACAACTCATAACTTATATTAATACAAATAGTAATATAAATCAGTATCATAATATGAGTGCGAATACGGAATATAAATATCTTTCTTCAAACAACTTTTCAACAAAAATTATTGCGTGTCAATGCTTGCAAAAAAACTGAAGATGTAGGTAAATACATAAAATAAAACCAAAGAAATGAATTTATAATTGCCTTATATATATAGGTGTTTTTTTAAGCGTGATAGAACTTTAAATTCAATCCCTATCAAAAGTTTATCTAACCTAAAATTCATTATATTTATATTTAGTATATTAGTATTTACTATTATTGGATTGTCAATAAAAGTGTTTCTTTTTTTACAAATACATATTTTATGAAAATGGAGAAATGTCAAGCAAGTTCTAATTATTATATATATATATTTAAAAAGTAATGATTGTTTAAATATTTCGTTAATGAATTTTATTTTAATTTAATTTTTCTCTAGAGAGAGAGGATTTTTTTAAGCGTGATAGAACTTTAAATTGAATTCCTATCGAAAGTTCTATCTAACCTAAAAAACACGTTTTATAGTACTTTTATATATACATACATAAACATATGTATATATAAGGGCTGTTTTTTAGGTTAGATATAACTTTTGATAGGAATTCAATTTAAAGTTCTATCACGATTAAAAAAATCCAATATATACTGAAATAAACATTTATTAATAATTAAATTTCTCAACATCTGTAAATACAGCACTGTTAAATACATTTAATAAAATATTATGCAAACTCAAAGATCAAGATGACCTATTTCATGCACACATTTTATAATTAGTACAACTAATTATCCTCGTACCTTTTTAAGTTTAATGTTAAAAACTAAATATAACGCTATGGACCATTGTTATAAAACAGCATACTTTAGTAATTTGCAGTGTTTTATATTTTAATAATTTTTAACGAATACATGTCTTTTCATTTTAAATGAGTATCGTGTGTGTGTGCGTGTGCGTGTGTATGTATATATATATATATATATATATAATGGAAATTCTAGTTAAATAAAATTACTTTTAATATTTTGTTAACTCTGTTAAATTTTTTATACACGAAATGAAATAAATTTTCAGCAATTATTTTTATATATTCATAAAACATATTTCCTCGAATGTGCTCTTGTGTAATTTCGAATTCTCATATTTTATTAACAGCAATGTGTACACATATGAAAAATATATTAGTGCATTAATATATTTCTGTTGTATTTTGTTATTGTATCAAATTATAAAAATCATGAACAAATTTCCTTATGATATTTCTAAAAAAAATGGTTTACTCAATTAATTAAATAATTTCAATTTTTTCTACAGTTCTTTCCTAATATTCAAGCTGAACTCATATGTTTATCATAAATATTGATAGTTTTGTTACATAAAAATGAAAATTCATTTTTTGTAGTTTCCACATACACTAAGATATTTTTATTAATATTGATGTATAAATTGAAATAGAGAACAAAAAGATTAATTTTGATTTAAATAATGAAGTTCTAATTATAGAGAGTACGAAACAAGGAAACTACAATTATGAAAAAAATTAATAATCTAATAAGTTTTTCATTTTATGAATAACAGTTATTTAAAATATAATATTTTAATAAAAATGTTAAAAATTAAAGAGAAATAAATATTCGATTTTTAAACTAATGAATCATTTTATCAGAATTATTCAATAATTATTTTATTAACTCGAATTTTTATTACTATTGTATTGTACAATAATATGATTGGAGATAAATATCATCGAATCTTTAAACAAGAATCTGGTTTTCGATTGATTTGCATGAAAAATGACATGACAACACTATTTTCAAATCCGTAATTGAATGTGGATGTTAAATGATTTCGTTTATTTATTCTGAAGAATTTTCAATATATTCGAAGTTGAACGATATTAGATACAGCCACTTTACAGTCAATTATAAGAAAATCAAATCGATTCAACCGCTGAAGCAAACATTCAAGTGATTTACTGATCTTGATTGGATTTTAAAAAACAAATTCTTTAAATATTAAGTTATTAAATTATTCAGTATTTATAAAAATCAATTTAATGATTTTTTTTAGAGAATGCTGTCACAAAATACATATGATTTGTTTTATTTCATTTTTAAATAAAATATGATGTGTATATGGTTAATAAAAAATATTTGTTAAGAATAGACTTTTTTTTGTAAAATTTTAAAAATGAAATAAAATATTGAGAGTGGGAAAAATATTGAAATATTGAATTATAATTAAATTATGATATTAAGAGAGCAGTATTATTAAATCTAATAATGAACAATGAAAAATTTGTGAACACTTTGTGGCGTTGAGGAATAATTTCGTCATTAAATAGAGATAAAATATCAAATAGATATTTCTTCGTTTTCGAAAAACAGCAAAGAATTCAATGGACAATATATTTTTGTGATATTTCGGTATATACAAATATATAATCAATACATACACAAAACGATTGATACAGTTTTGATCGATTCATATGCGATTTTGTGATAACAGTACTATTAAAAATTGGTTCATGTTTCCAAAAAAATATGTACATACTTTTTGTTGAAATAAAAGATGAAAGTTTGATTCGACGTTTTATTATATAGAACTCCCACATGTGTATTCATTTTTAGATGACCTTTAAATCGACATTTTTATGTCTCTCTCTCGGTGTAAAAGTTGTTGTGTATCGAAAATCAATACAATAACTGTGTACATTTTGAAAATTTTAAATTATTCCGTCTGAACTCAAAAAAGTATTTTATTTATTATTTGGTAACGGTTTATTTGTTCGGATATCACGTATCACAATTTTATTTAATTTTATGAGTATATAAATAATATTATACGTTACAAAAATCGTTAAAAATAGAATTGCGCTCGTTTTTGTAGCAAAATGTTTTATTAAACAGTTTATATTAAGGATAAATATTACATGAATATATTATTTTGGATTTTTGAAAATAACTAATGACAAAGCTCTTTAGTGAATTTAGGTTTATGTATTCTAAAATACTTGCATTTATTATACGAGTTTTATCTTTACGCTCAAATAACATTTGGGTGTTTGGAACAGAGACACATTTTCTGCTTTTGTTATTTTATGATTTATTACTATAAACTGATTGACCTTATATATATATATATATATATATATATATATATATATATATATATATATATATATATAAACATGAATGAATGAGCTTGTCTGCGAATTTTAATTAAATATGATTTAATTTATGTAATGTGAACATGTTTAAAGGTTATATAATAGCAATAAAGAATTTAAAATGGTTGAATATGAATTTAGGGCTACAGATGAGAGATTAACATAATAATAATTATATTTTTTGTTCACATGAAAATTTTATGAAACAATTTTGTATTGTATTAATGACAGCTTTGTTCTATATCCAAATTGATTTTTGAAAAATCTCAATAATTGTTTAAACATTATTAAATCAATATTTTAATGAGAAATTCTCTGTTTTTTATATATAAGTAATTTATTGTCATATTGTTTGTATTTTTTTTAAAAAAAACGTATGTATTTCAACACTAAGGTACTTAAAATTGAAATTTTCATTCGGTAAATTGATATTTGTTTAAAATATTTTTTTTTATTATTATTTATAATTAATAAGAGAAAAATGTTTTTAAAATGATAAGAAAATATTTTTCGAATCCAATTTGATTACTTATCAATTTCTCATTAACCTGTGATAATAATACATATCTGATTATATTACAACAGTAAAATATAAAAATAGAATCTAATCAGAATTTATCTGTAAGAGATAATATATTTTATCTTAGTCTGAGAAAAAATACATAAAATAGATCACACTTGAATAAATATTTATGTACATGATTACGAGCAATGTTTCTCGTGTACTCACAAGATAAACAAACACATGTACAAAATGTCAGTTTATTCATATTTCATACGAAACGCACATTTGCCAAACTCGGTGTAAATACCTACGAATATTGTGTTATGCAATCATTCTAATGGATTAGACATATCAGGGTAGACAGTTCTCTGATTTATAGTAATAAATATTTTGTGATGTAAACTGATTCAGATGTACGTACATACGTTAAGCTTCGTATGTAAGCAGTAAAAGCTAATTTCGGTGTGTTTACACTGAATAGCTTTTGTATTTATGATGAGACGAATCATATAAATAGACGTGTTTACAGATTCACTACATTTCGATAAATTTTGTATCGAAGAAATGTTTATTCACGCTGTTGCTTTTCGCACTGTTTTTATATGATGTGTAACACTTTAAATGAGGTTTATACAAGACTTGATACATGCACGTACACACACACAAATATGTATATATATATATATATATATATATATTTATATTTATATATATATATTATATATTATATATTTGAAAAAAATATTTAAGATTAATTGCTCTATCATTCAGAAGTACGAATGATTACAACTAGAAAAGAAAGTTAAATAAATTACAGGAATTATATGAGTAAATATTTTAATTATAACAGACATGAAAATCCTAAATTAATTGAAATCTTGCGTTCTAGCACCACTTTCTGTTCCAGTATTTTTCTTCAGTAAAAGATGTATAAACTAAAATATATTTTAGTTTATATTTAATTTCTCTTTAAAAGAAACTCACACAAAATTGGTTTATTTTAATTAATCATATGTATTTCTAATATAAATATTATATATATATATATATATATATAGAGAGAGAGAGAGAGAGAGAGAGAGAGAGAGAGAGAGAAAGAGATTTCCAGTAAAGAATGTCAGAACTTTGACAGCTGATGGCAGTATTTATTTGATTTTTTTTTAAATTCATTTTGACATTACAACTCAGTATAGTTTGGCAAATTATGGAACGTTTAACATTTTAACAATACTTAGAAATTGTAAAAATTTCAATAGACTTATTTAAACAAGAGGGTAATGAATTCATTATTTTACAAAATGGACCCATCAATTGGTTATCAAAATCATGTGATCTAACTTCATTGGATACATTATTTTCATTAACATTATTTTCTCTGAAATGTATGTGAAATCATTGGTTTATGCTGATAAACAACAAACAACAGAAACAGAAACATTGAACGTATAATTCATAAAATTGGACCATAATTATGAGAAAGAGACTAAAATTGGACTAAATGAATGCACTATGTCAAACGAAGTCGTGGTGGTTATATGAGTGAAATTGTATTCCATCATTAATGCCATAGAATATGCTTAAAAATAAAAATAAAAAATAACTAATTAATTAAATAGTTTCTGTTTTATTTCCATTTAAACTTCTGAAGCGCTTATTGGAAAATCTTATATAAAACACAAGCAGATATGAGAAAATATTTTCTATGCTTATATTATTTAAGCTGATTATAAATTGAACTTTAGTTTCAATGTAAAATTTTCCTAGAATATCGTTATTCAATAAAAATTGTATTTATAGAAAGAAGTTAAAATAATCTTAAACATTCAATATTTTTAGATCAAAGTCTTTTTATATTTTCATATAAAATATTAATGATTTCTTGGTAAAATTAATATATGTGGTTATCTTTACTGAATTCACTCATAATATTATATGGGGTCATCCAAATGTGACGCCTAGATTTGTGTTTTATTAAAATGAAACGAAAGAGACTATACACTTGTTTTTTTTCAATAAAACAGAAATCTATGCGTCACATTTGGATGACTCTATATAAATCATTTTTTAATTGATTAACTCATTCACACAAATATTTAAAAACATTAAACCGTTTCTTATACAAGGACATTAAGATTAGTAAACACTTTTTCATTATTTTTCTTTTAATAAATTTTTTTTAAAAAAAATATTAAATTCTCATATAGGTTATTGTGTTATCAATTATAATTATAGATATGAATGTATATTAACTGATTTAATTAAATATTTAACTATATATAAAATATTTATGTATTTTAAAAACAATATTTTCGTAGCTTTAAAAAATAATGATTTATACTCGTATACAATATATACACGTGTGTATATATATATATAATGATTAAAATATGATTTAGCAGAATTCCTCATTATTAAGATATGAAAGCTTTCGAGAAATAAGGCCGTTGCTTTTACCGGACGTGTTCATGATAAAGGTCGTTTCCAAATAGACATGAATTTGGCATTCAACTTGAATCTACAATTTTATAGGAGCTACTAACAACAAGCATACCATGTTTTCATTAATGAAAAATTCACGTGATCGAATTGGGGTCTGAATCTCCCATGTTGAATTTTAGAAACGAACTTCTAAAATTATACACGTAAAATAAAAAAGCATTAGATTCATTATACATGTTGTATAAAACACGTACTCAAGATATTTTTTAATTATTTAAAATTAATTTAAAAACGAAAAATCGGCTATTATGTTGATTGTTTAATTGTGGAATTAATTTCAGTATCGAAAAATTTTCAAAATATGATTTTGTATATTTTAATTTGAATGAATGTTTTATTCATTTTATAATATATAACGGATTTGATTGAAAATGAATTTATGGAAAAAATATTAAACTGGTTATTTAAATATTTTATTTATATAAAAATTACCTGATCATAAATTATGAATAAAACATGTCTGTTTTTTTATGAAATCGACAAAATCATGTATAATACATTTAATAATTATATATCTCGAATAGAATTTCATATTTTTACAAGAATTTATTTTTATCGAATGTTTATTTTTAAACGTTACAATATTTTTTCGACATAAGATTTAGACATCGTATGAATTATATTAGTGTAATAAGTGTATATTACTTTGATGAAAAGCTTTAATTAATCAGTGATTCAAAAATATTTGTATTTCAAATACAAAGAGTTATATTATCTGAACGTTAATTAAATATTCCATATTTTTATTGAAATTTTTTTATCAATTATTCACATTTATGTTATTATCAAATGTATCTATTTACATATTAATAAGCCAATAAAATAACCACGAAAATAAAATTTAATCAGTATTAAATCTTTTGTTAAGCCTTTAACGATATTAAAAGACACGTAATGTTTATGTTTATATAAATATATATATATATATATATATATATATATATGTATATGCTGATAAAAATTGAAGAATATTAATTAAAATAAATATAATTTTCCACACAAGGCAAATAGAAAATTATTTTTAGCAAGAAATTAAATTAAATTGTTTATAAAACACAATGTAATTAAAAATAAATTTAAAAATAACATTGAACGAGATTTCAAAATAATATTTTATTATATAATTCATTTTCTACATACATACATATGTTAATTAATTTATTTTTAGTCAATATTTACTTGATATTTTTTATATTTTTTAATAAATCCGTTTTATTAAAAAGTTTTAAAGGATTCAAATATTGTTTTTATTCTAAGTCGAATTTACATATACTTTATAGATGTTTTTGTATAATTTATTTTTAATAAAAAAATGTTCGATTATGTTTTTATTGATATATACGTATCTTTCATATTGAAAAAATATATTTCTGACAAATTTAAAAATTATATTTTTTGATTAGCTAGAAATATATTTTATTCAAATAAAGAAAATTATTTTACCTACATAATTATATTCTTACATGGATATTTAATTCGGAACAAAAATAAATATCCAAATAAATTCTGTACTTATTTTTATTTGTTGTATTTTTCCATATAGAGGAAATTCTTAATTAAAATTTAACAGTTACTGATTTTACTTTGTTTGTTGATTCAACAGGAACTGATGTATAAATAAATGTATTTATATATATATATATATATATATATATATATATATATACAATTTAATATATATTTTTAAATGTTATTAAATTAATTAACAGTAATTTGTTTCAACAGTAAAATGAGTTTTTATAAATTATAACAAGAGAAAATAATTCTTTGTATTCTACTAATTTACTGACATTGAATTGATTTTTATTGTCGTTTGACCTTACTTCATATATTACTTTTTCGCAAAGAAAGTGATAGTCTGAAATGTTTTCTATAAGAGAACAAACACTAACAAAAAAAATCTTTGATCTTGCAGGGGCAATAATGATTCTTTGAAACAACATTATAGAAATATAAACCTTTGTTGACGTAAAGTCGCAAAATATTGAGAGGGTCAAGGTTTGACTCAATCTAAAACATTATTAGAGAATATTGACAATAACATAAATATTTTTTACTAATAAAGTTATTATTTAAATATGTTTCGTATATATAATTTTATTGAATGATTATTACTGTACTTATTATTAAATCGTAAATTGATACATTAAAGTATATTAAAAGAAAATAATCGTATAAAATGTAAATAAAAAACGTGAAAAGAAAAAGTGAAAAGAAATGTGTGCTACAAAATATTTGACATTCTTGATTGAAGCAAAAAGAATTTGCGTTCATGAATATAACCGACTTTATTTGCTTTTATATTCACGCAAAATAGAATATACGAGAAGAATACAAATGTGTTAAATTATATAGGGAATAACTAACAATTTAATGGATATTTCATCCGTAACAAGAATGCGAATGTGTAATTAATAAAGATGAAAATAAGGAAATATTTTTTCTTACTTCCTTTAAAATTATATTTAATTATGTTAAATTATTCACATATATATATATATATATATATATATATATATATATATATATATATCGATATATTTTTGATAGAATTAAATGTTTTAGAGAACAAATTACTTTGTTTTTTTTTTTGTAAATATTTGAGTTTTAAACTAACTGAATTATTTTTAAAGATTAAACTCTATAAATAGATTTAAGAATAAATGTCAACAAAATGTTTCTCTGTTGAGAAATAAGATAACAGTTTGATGATATATCAAAAGAGAAAATATTGCGAATAACTTCAAAAGCAGAAGATTTAACTATTAGTTTGTCTATCAACTAATTCAAAGGCTTAGAGTACCTAAAACATGAGATAAACTTATAAGGGTCGCTCAAACTTGCTGTTTCAGTTTATAATAAAGACGAAACTTAAATGAGTTAACTGACAAGTTAAAATTTATGTACGACATTTTAATGATCTGAAGTAATATTATATGAATTTAATCATATTTTCGTATCAATATATAACAGTTCTAAAAATAAAATGAATTTATATATATATATATATATATATATATATATATATATATATATATAATTTACTCTATTAAACTGTATAATATGCAAGTGAAATTTTAATTTACTATTATTTAATTCGTATGTGGATTCAAGCGTAGTTATTACATGCTATTTTGTACACTTTCACCTATTTTCGTGTTATGAATTTTAAGTACTGATTTATTGCAACAGATTCGTATACGATAGTTTATTTTATAAATAAAATTCAAAAATTTCCTAATTCGTTTCGAAAAATTATAAAATAATATTTTATATTCATTTATACAGAATTTCTAATAAAATTAATAAGTTAGTACATGCGTATTTCAAGACCCTATTAAAATTTCTAATATGTAGGAAAAAATATTTTTTAAATATAGTTTTTGGGTTATTTTTGAAAGTAGATTTTTTTTAGAAAGTAATTATTTTACGATTAGAATACTGAATCAAATAATATTAAAATAACTAATACTGTTTTAATCAAATTGTAATAATTTTTAAATAAATTAATCGTTTTTCTTCGCATAAATAGTTGAATGGAATTTAAGATAAATGGCGTAATGTCTTTTTAGAGTATTTTTTTGTTTGTAAATATATAGTGCATTGATTTTATAAGTTTCTCCCCCTGCTCTGTATGTTTTTACAACGTAATGTGAGAAATATTTCATGCAATCGATCTGTGGTATAAATAAATAAACTCACCGGAATCGTGCCGTTGCTGTTGACTGCAATCCCTGCATACGGCGCCGAGTTGCTGATGTTGAGCAGCCGCACGTTGCCTCGCGAGTTGCTGCAGAGCAGCGGCCGCCAGCTGCTGTTCCCCCAGGTCCATGTCCTTGTATCCTTCGGGTGGACTAAGCGTCACCGCGTCGACAAACTCGATCGGCGGCGCAAACTTAGGGCTCGGAGGCGTCTGCTCCGGATAACTATCGTAACCCGCATTGCAGTTACAGTTCGGTTCACAACACGTCAAACGCACCATTTCGTGTTGATTGCACGTGCACACTCCTTCATCGTCCTCTTCGTCATAGTCGCACTCCTCCCGTATAAGAATGATGTAGTCCGCGTCAAAGAACTCGTTTCGTTTTTCGTTGAACACGACACGATTCTTTTTACCGCTAGTGCCTGCACCACTGCCCACACCACTGTCTCTACCTTTACTCGGCTTCTTTAACAATGACTTGAGATTCTCGTGGTCCGGATTGTGACGTTTCGCGGCTCGTTCTTCGCCGCCTCCCCCCTCGCCAACGGTCGTTGTTCCTCCGTCGCCTCGCATGGCTGCGGCTCTTCCCTCTATTTGCTTTCGCTGCTGCACGCAACCAATTATACGATGATGCTCTTCGTCCTCGCTGCTGTCAATCTTGCGCTCGTAACTCTCGTCGCTGTCAACCTCATCGTCGAGTTCATCATAAACTAAGTAGAAGTCACTGTCAGTGTACTGTCCGAACGCGTCTACTTTATTCACATCGAACTCGCAACATCCACTAAAGTAAAAATCGTTATCGGCAACGGGATCAGCCTCGATCCGTGAATTCGAAAGCGACGATTCTTCACGATTTGCGGATTTATCTACGTCCGAAACGGGTACGAAATCGTCATCTATTCCTTTATATATATCATTTCGACGATCATCTTTGAAACTAAATTCAACTTCTGGTTCTTTATTGCTTCGAGAATTTACATTTTCGTTTAAAAGTCCCTGGACCGATTTATCGACCACCTGTTCAGTACTCGATGTGATATTATTATTGTTTTCGTTATCGCACGGATTCTTCTTTCTTGTCGACGACGACGAAACTTCTTCTTTTTCAACGGCACTATTCTCATTTATCGATGGATCGATATATGTTTTCAATTCTAGTTTTTTGTTTTTCACAAATTCTGTTTCACTTTGGTCGCTTTCTGTTTTCTCTTTATTGCTTTCTGCTTTTATTGTTTTATTTTTGAGAGAAGATAAAGCGTTTTCATGTACACCAGCTGCTTGTTTTAATTTATTTTCTAGAAGCTTCAGACGAGATCTACCTTCGAAGTTACCTTTATTTATATCCTTACTGCATAAAATGTCTTTGATTACAATAGAATCGGAGTTGTTTACAGCATCACCTTGAGCAAAATTTCCTTCTATATTATTTTTGTTCGTTGACTGAACGGCCTCAGTAATCCGTCGATTTGATTCGGAATTTTTTTCTACACGATTTTCAGTATTTTCCAAATTCTTTTCTATACTTTTTAGTTCGGAATTTTTATTCACTAGAATATCAGATTCGGAATTTATTTGAGAATTATTTTCTGTTTGTAGTGAAAACGAGATATTCGATGAAACAGTCTTTTTATCATTCGATCTGCGATACTGCAAAAGTTCAGAGATGTTGTTTAACCTTGAACTATGTTCTTTTTCTGTAGTATATGTAGAAACAGATTCCCTTTCTACGTTCTCACCATCTGTTTGAGAAACTTCACTCGATATTCGTTCAAATGTACTTTCTTGTGGTATTTGTTTATTGAAATCATATTCGGTTTTATTGTCCGATTTATAATCGATTTCACTGCATTTACTCTCACTAAAATTTTTTGGTTGTATTAATCGTTTTTCGATACCGAAGTTTTCTTTTTGTCTTTTATTTGAAATTTTATGCAAGTTAGTTTTATAATTGTTGTTCGTCTCGCAATAATGAAAACACTCTTCGATTATATTATTTAAAATATGTTTACACTCGTCTAACACACATTTCTCACCGATATTATAAATGTTTGTGCATTTACATTTCACTTTTAACTCATTATCGAATGTACGTGTTAATGCGTCAATAATTGTAGCACTGTCATTTTTTGAACACTCATCGCAGTAGCGTGGAATGCATGCGGATGGCAATACACGATCACAGATCCGGTACTTCTTGTCGGCGCACTGTTTTCCACAATTCAAGTCTTTTTTATCGTTATGTTTATTACATAAATCGTCTGTACGGTCGATTTTAGCCGGTGAACGGATGATGGTTGTAGAAGTGCGGTTACAATGTTGTGTTGTGTTGTCTCCAGGTGACACTGACAACGACGACGACGCGGCGCCTGTGCGGAGCTCGACAGTCGAGTCGCGACTGGAGCGCCGCGGCGCTTGTGCGGCGGCGGCCGATGCCGGCTCACCAGCTTCGATCGATGTTGTCGGCGCCGACGCCAACGCTCCCGCTATAGTCGGCGGCTCGCAGACGGACCGACATTCACATGCCGACACGCGTGTAATACTCGACAAAGACGTCGCTGTTGCCGATACTATTTCGTCGAATCCACCGCATTTCGACGACGCGCCACCGGTGTCTGCGGCGATCGTCGGAACACTGTTATGAAGGTCTCTATCTGCTTCGTCTTCGCCTCCACCCCTTTCTTTTGCTCTCTTAACCGTCGATGATATCGATTCCAACTTAACAGCACCATCACTCACTTTATTTACCGAGTTCGCATCATCATTACACTTTGGTCTTAACAAGGGTTTTAATTTATTCACACTTACGTCTAGGCTCTCGTCAAAAGACTCGTGAATAGAAGTTCGTTGTAGTGATTTTTCTAATACACCTTCGGAAAGTACAGTTCTTGCAGTACTATCTTCCACTAACAAACTGCAATCTGTATTTTTTTCAACGTCCGCTAATTCGAAATCAGATACGTTGATATTTTTGTTTTGCACTTGTTGAATTCGTTTAACTTCATCTGCAGTTTTTACACACGGTATGTCTGGTTTACCGCAGTATACGACACGTGATGGATCGATTCCAAAACATTTTAAATCGCAATTTGGCTGCGAATTTTCCAAACACGTATACTTGTGCGATATGTCTACATGACTACTGCAAACATCAGACAACGTTCCGATCCGCAGAACATCGTTTTCACCATTAGAGGTGGCAGTAACTCGATCACGCGGTTGACATAATATACTAGTGACATCCGCTAGTGTTCCATTCAGTTCGGCAACGACACCACCACCATCACGATTGTCATCTTTATTTGTTGCCATAAACCTATTGTCCGCGAAATCAACACCACTATTAAGTGCACGGGCACATTGGTTCGTGTTTGTGTACACATGTGAATTATTGCGGCGTGTGTGGTATAAGGTATCATCAAAATTTAACGTGTCTAGAATAACATGGCTGTCGATATTTTTATTATCGTTCGTTTCTCTTCTATGCGAATCGTTTGCGAAATCAAAAATACCACGAGTATTTTGTGGTTTCTTTCTTTCTATCGTACTATTTGATTTTTTACTATGCGAGGTGGATTCGTTAAAATTTATCTGTCTATTAAGACAGTCGTTGTTTTCGTTATTCGGATTAAATTTTACAGTCGACATAATATTAGTAGCATTTATAAATTTGTGAAGGTAACACTGGAGTCGACAAAAATCAGTCATAATCAATTCTCGTTCATTTCGTATCGAGCAGAAATGCGGTAGAATTTTATTGCAATCGTTCTTTTCGTTTTCTTTGTCGTTGTTTTTTTCTCGGGCCGTTTTTTCTAACGTCAGGTGTCGATGAATGGAATTACTGTCAGTATGAGAACAACTTTCACTCTTGTCGATTTTACGATTCGCGAGATCATTTTTGTGGCAAATTTTCGTAACGCCGTCATCCGATGTGAAATATTTCGCGTCGATGATTTCTTCTTCGAGTAATCTTTTACAGAGCACTAAACATTTTTTGGCAATTTCGACGCCGACCGAATCGAACGCACCTAACGGTGACAATTGACATCGAACTGAAGTGAAAAGGTCATTGTGATCGCTTTGTGTTCGACTATTGTCTTGTAGCGAGTCCCCTCCACAATCGGAATCTATCACAGTGACAGGCATATCTCCGTGAATAACATTATTATGCGCGCTATTATCTATTGTGTTGTCGTAGTTTTTGTTGTTGTTGTTGTATCTATCATTTATGTGCATAACATTAACTGCTTCTCCGCCGTCGTTTTTATTCGAAACCACGCCTGTTCGATGTGAAGCACTCTGTTTCAGACGAACGATTAAGTGATTCGACAATCGTGAGTCTTTCTCTTCTCCTTCCTTACGTTTCACTTCACTCGATATGCTAATGCATTTGTCCGTTACTGAAGCAGCACCCTGTACAGATCTTACAGTCGCACCACTAGCGACAGACCGCACTTCCGGCTGTGTCAATATCGGACAACTATAGTTGTCAGCGACCTCGCTGTTACGCTGGCTAAGTACGGTGCTATTGTGGAGACCTGCTCGAGTCGGAAACTCGACATGTCCCTCGCCCACTTGTTCATTCATATTGTGATTGTGTTCACTGGTGTTTTTTACATTGCACGATGTGTGCACACAACATGTATTGTCTGCTGATATTTCGTCCGAGTTTTGAAATTTGGTCTGATCTCTTTTTATGCCAATGTCAACAGATGAATTCGCAACGCTTTCGTGTATTGTATGGGAATTGTGGTAGCAATGTTCGAAATCAGAACGACACGAACATTTCATTTCATGCGATAATTTGCCTAATTTGATATCGTTTAAATTTTCATTATACACGAATCCACAACATTTGTACGGATTTGAAATATTTTCATCGTGTAAACAGCCCGGTTCGAAAATCAATTTCTTTAAATTCAATTTGTTTTCGTTTTCAGGTACAAACTCACAACAATCATATATCGATCCTTGCTTACAATCTCTACTCTTCGACTGAAACATATCAGATTCTAATGTAGCAGTGTGTGATGTAGTTTCATTCGCTGCATTTTCATTATAATAACAAACGTTCGTTTTCTCGTTTATATTTCTGAATTGAACAGGCGCTTCTAATATATATTCGTCAGAAAACTCGACATTTAATTCTTCTTCTCGATTATTACAACTATTCATATCATCGTCATCATCATCATCATCGTCCTCTACACTCGCGATTGGTGCCCTAGGGCTGAGTGACGTTTCACTAGATGAAGAAAATTTTGTAGTCGATGCACTCGACCGACGCAGTTGTGAACTTTCTGTTATTCTAGAAACTGTTTGAAAATCGTCAAAAATATCAGCCATCTCTCGAGGAGATGTATTTTTTATTCGACGGACGTAATTGTCTCGTTTGAATGATTTAATGAGAAAGTCGACGTTCGGTACAAGTTCTTGAAACAATCTCGTTAACTGTAATAAATCTGATCCGAGTTGATGTTGTCGTTTCACATCAATATGTCTTCTTTGTTTCAACCAAAACGATTTCATTAGATACTCCATGTTCGGTATAAGCTTTTGTATTAATTCAGTCAATTTCAACAATTCTTCCTGCGAATTAATACGCGTCCCATCTTTTTTATAAAACTGCGTATCGCCGATTGTTTTCCCATCACATCCGATATTGATTAATGGAAAAGAATGAATGTTATTATTTTTTGCGAAACGATATTTTTCATATACATTTTGACACAGACTACAATTTATATTTTTAGATGAAAGCGTTTGATTATTCGGATCTTTGGAATCTATATAGAGGCAAGAATCGCTATGATATCTAAATTTGAATAAATTGCTTTTTGCATCCGAATTTCTATATAATTCTTCTGAGGCACGTCTCCGTCGCAGACAATTGATATTCTCATCTTTATTCGTGCTTTCTAGAGATAATGAGGAATGGCTTCTCTTATTTTTCAGCGAAGGCGATACTTTGACAGTTTCGTAATCAGAATTTGTTACATCATTCGAAACAATGCTATTTTTACACCATGAAATATTCTCTGTGTTCAATAAATTCGTGTTGTTTTTATTATATTTCATTTGCGAATGTATATTATTATTGCTTGATAACGATGTATTTAACGAGAACAAATTTTCACTATCTGCTGTCAAAGCAGTACTCGTATATTTATTTGTATTGGTATTTAAAGAATGCTGTATCGATTCTCTAAAAATAATTCTTTCTACCTCGTCGTCAGTCGACACTGATACATTATCGTCATCGTTTAATTGTATTCTTTTTTTATCGAAATCAATTGAATCATTCGATGAAAAATCAAATTCAGAGTCATTTATATTTAAATCTAATTTATCATCGATATCACATTCGTTCGAGGAGTACACAAGCGAATCATCTTTTCTTAAAGAATCACTAGGTATATTTACTTCTTCTCCACTATCTCCATCTCCACTCTCCCGTACCATATTTTCGAGCAGAGTATTAGTTTCTCTAGAAGAATTTTGTGACGTGGACGTGTAGAAACCAAAATGGTTTACATTAATCTCATCATCTTCCGTGCCGTTACAATCAATCCAATCTAATGCGGATATATTGCCAGCATTTAAGTCCATGTTCGATTCGACAGATTCATTACAGAGCTGTGACAACCTTATAGAGACGTATACACGTCTTTTAGTCCATATTTCTATAAATCCGTTACAGATGTCACAACAATATAATCTTTTTCGAACATATTTCAGTACAGTAAATATTTTTTTTATAATTATAAATTTTACTGAATCTAAACGTAATACATCTCAATTTTAATTAATTGATTTGAATGAACATTTTAACGAAAAATTTTACAACGTTTAGCAATATTTACGTGATATTTTTTCGAACGGAGACGTTTCAATACGAATCGCATAAACATATCGATATATATATATATATATATATATATATATATATATAAAAAAAATATAGAATCCACGTCAATAGCTTTGGAGACAATCCAAGTATATTCGATAACAAGGTTAACAGGATCTGTTCCCTATGTTGTATCGTAACGACGTCCGAAAAAATTTATGCGCCAGCAATGGCCTTCTTAAATATTCATTTTTATGGCGGTGTGCTTCTGTTATCAGTTTCAATCCTCATTGTACTGTTGTATCTGCGGAGTAAAAATGATACAGTATTAGTGTTGTAATGATTTATTTTTATCCTGATATTTTCTGATACGTCGAGATTTATTCGCATATAAATTTCAGCAGAACAGGTCTATTGCGTTCCATGCATTTATTGAAAAACGACTGTTTTTCGAAATTCAATTTGAAGGGGAAATAGTAACACCGAGAAAATAGTGTCTACATATGAAAATACGTTCGAGTTCAATAAACTTACATATATAATATATACGAATATGTATTTACTATATATATATATATATATATATATATATATATATACATACATACATACATACACTGACTCGTATAAGTTATTGCCATATGGGTAACATAAGTACTTTATTGATATAATTCAATAAAGTCGTTAAAATAAAAAAAAATATTTGATTGAAAATAAATATCATGAATATTATATAATATAATGAATATTATATTTATTATCAATTAAATATATATTTTTTTAATTTAACGACTTCATTGAATTATATTAATAAATTGCTTATGTTACCCATATGGCGATGATTTATACACGTCAGTGTGTGTGTGTGTTGTGTATGTGTGTGTGTGTGTGTATATATATATATATATATATATATATATATATATATATATATACACAGGAATACCTCGCATAGTCCGGCTAATTGGTTCCACTAATGAACCGGACTAATCGAAACATTAACTAAATACAAAAAACGTTAATTGGTTCTAAATAATTTTTTTCCTGTTTTTCAGTAAATAAAACAAGGGTAATATATTCAAATGTTTGTATGTATCAACAAAACAAAATAATTTTAAATACATTTTAAATTCATTTTCAAATGGGTTATTAAAATTTAATTATCAAAAAATCGACTTTACTCTAGAGTTACGAATCGAAAACTAATAGAAAAAAGATCACAAAACTAGAACTGCACATGCGTTGCACAAAATGTGCATATAAGATTTCGGGTTTTTTTTATTATGTTTTCATAACAAAGAGGAAAATTTGAAAATTTATTAAGTTTTTGAAATTTTGTTTCAAGAAAAACTTTAGTACGATTTTTTTAGGTAAAACATTTTTTTTAGGGAATTTCAAACCGGACGAATCGAGGTATTACTGTATTTCATTTTGAATTTATTTTTAACCGCTCCTTCAAAAAATAATAAAAAACTAATACTGTAACAGTGAAAAAAATGCTGCATTTTTGTCACGAATGTGTAAAAAAAAATACTGTCTCATTGAGTTAATACAATTGAGATTTTTTATTATATTATTTAAGAATAAATATAATCTACAATTGGACGAACTATATCATGTATTTTTCTATTGCAAAATATAATTGATGACTTATGAAATAAAAAAAAATATTACACTTTGCATACTAAGTCTGATATTCATAATAGATTCGTTTGCGAATTAATTCTGTAGCGGTTTTGCAAACACTATCTTCTGAGAATTACTAATGAAAGAGTTGAACGCATGTCCTATACACAGAGTTCTTTGTATAGAAATTGTATACATGCATACAAATATACATTTTATAATTAAAGACAGAGTGTATATTATGATATTCTTATGATTATGTGACTTTCGAATATTTTGCAATACAAATATTTGTTTATTTTCATCTTTTTCTTTTTATGAACATTTATATATATATTTGAAAAACTATCGCAGTTGATCACTTTTATAACATCACTATTCAGAAAAATATTACGCGAAACTAACGTGGTTTTATTTTAGTTTCATTTTTCTTTTTTTTCTACATATGAGTATTATATATAATACTATATTTTTTTCGCAAAGATTGAGTATAAAATGAAATAAAAACAATATGCAAAGTTATTAAAAATAATAAATCACATTATATTGCGATTTTTTTGTAAGAGAAAAATGATACAAATAAAGTATGTTCATAATAAATTTATTTTATTTGCTAGTATTCACATTTTTCTAAACGTATTTTTTATTTATTAGCTTTTTCTTTTAGTTTTATTCATAAAAATCGATATAAATCATTTTTATTTCGTAAAAATTTTGTATTCTTTTAAAAGTTTTAAAATGGACACGAATTGAAAATAATTTCATTTTTTTGGTTAATATTTCATTAAAATGCAATTAGAAGAAATCAGTAAACAAAGTCATATAATAAGAAATAAAACTTAGTTATAACAAATATTTATTTAGTGTCTACAATTTTATTTTACTAATTTTTATATAAAAATATATAAATCTATTCAGAGAAATCAATTTTGAAATATTCATAACCAGTTTGGTTGAAAAGTGTTAAACCTTTATTGCAGCTTTGAGAAATTAGGACATTTTTTTTGAACAGTGTTTTATAATAATATTAATCAGCTAAGTTCTAATTTATTCTGTGAATTCACTGTGAAAGAAAATGAAATTTAAATATATATATAAATGGAAAAACTATTAAATAAATAATTGAATTGTTCACTCAATTCTTTTTTTCATTTCGTTTTCAATAACGATCACAGTTATTCGATTGAAACATTGACAGTGTAAATGATTATGACTAGAATAAGAACTGAAACGTTTCAATTTATTTCATGCGATTGTACGCTTTGAAGCTACATCTCTTCTTACTTAAATTTTTATATTAAAAAAAATATTTTTTAATCTTTTAATTCGCAACGCACTATGTGGTGTGTTCACAGATGCGTGATTCAAAAATTTAATCCTTACGATTTCGCGTAGACGTACCCAGCTGTGATTCAATTAATAAATTCGCCAGCTTGTGTACGTTTCCCACGAGAGGTAGTGGGCGTGAGTTGAGGTTAAACTCGCGTTGTTGCACCGACTCACTACTACAGTCATTGTCGTGCAGCAACGTGTTGAGAGATAAGCGCTTAAATAGCCTGCTTGGTTCAGGGGGGATGGATAGATTATGCTTCCTAGCATATTTCAAACATAACAAGTACGAAGCTGTTCAACGACTCGGATAGCACGCTTATATATATATATATATATATATATATATATATATATATATATATATATATATATAATGTTGGCAAAGTTGCAATGCCTGCGGTTCTTTGGCGAGCTTGCCGGAAAGTAATCTCATTTTTGCTTTTGCATACACATCAAAGAACATCAGGAACAAACATAATTCGTGCAATTATTGACATCTTTCTATGGACACAAAGAAGGTTAAATAAACACACATACATACAATATATATATATATATATATATATATATATATATATATATATATATACATGTTTCAAAAGTATATAAGTCACATATTTCATAAAAATACAATAAATAAATAAAACATTAGAAATTACTAAAACATTTACTGATTCCTAAGAAAATCAACTTTCGTACTCTATAAAAAGTTCGGTATGTAAAAGTTTAATATAGTTTCGATAAAAAAATTAGAAAAGTAGTTTATAAAACTTTAAAAGTTTTAGAGATAAAAGACAATATTTTATTAAATATAAAATAAAAACAATATTTTTAATTTTATGAAAATAAATTGAAAAATAAAATAACCAAGAAGGTTTTTTCTGACTGAAGGAATTTATGACAATTTAAATAGATATTAATTTCTTGTAATTTGTATTTATATAAAATTTTAATTTAATTTATATTTTTAATTTATTTGTTGTTTTGGAACTGTGGCTGATTCATTTTACACAAATGAATTTTAACCCCAACACCACAATAATTTAAAGTGTTCAATAATCACTTATTGTTCATTTATTATTTATAATTATATAATCTATAATTATATCGGCTGATGCATTTCGATGGCGACGCCATCATCGTCAGAGCCTTTCTGTTAAAATCTAGACTAACTTTTTATATATACATTTACTAATTTGTGTTTTGTGTCCTTATTCAGTCATTTTTAAAAAATTAAATCACGAAACTAACGCATGCAGATATTCAATTCATCTAGAACAGACCTCACAAATCGTTAAAAATTTTCGAATACCGTCACAAGTAATAAAATAAGTCAATTCAGGTCATCAAAAAATGTCACAAATCTATGAAAAAGAACATGTTGTAAAAAACAATAAATAACCGAAAACACTTCATGCTTGCAGACCAGATGACGAAATGAAAAGAAAGGTTTAACCCCCAGTTGTAGATGGATTGAAATAAGGACATAAAACACAAATTAGTATATGTAGATATAAAAAGTTAGTCTAGATTTAACAGAAAGACTCTGACGATGATGGCGTCGCCATCGAAATGCATCAGCAGATGTAATTATAGATTATGTAATTATAAATAATAAGTGATTATTGAACACTTTAAATTATTATATTTTTAATTTTAATAAAAAACTTTGGAAACTTTTGTATATTTTGTAGAAAAAAATATATAAATTAAATTAAAAAACAGTGATATTATAAAAATAATGCAGTGTAAAACACTTATTGAAAATCAAAAATAAATAACGAATGAATAATTTAAAAAAATATATATTTATTAAAAAAATTAATAATATAGTATGATGGTACGCTTTTATTATTTATTGATGTCCTTTTATGAGACAGGAAATAATACTAATGATATAGTAGTCCAATTTCTATTGTATTTTCTAATTGAATGGGCTTGGTTCAATAAAGGTACAGACTAGTCGCAAAAAAAACATTATGCTGAAGTCATCCAACAATAAGACTAGATTGGGTTGGCCATTGCAGATGAATTAGCTTAATGCTTTTTATGGTCAACTAAATGTCATAAATATGAGTTAGTTTCGGTTTAATAAATTTGTTTCCTTATGAGAATCTCTATTATCGTCAACTTAAAATCAACTGTATTTATTAAGTTATAATATCTGAATTTATTATATTTTTTCTAGAAAAATGATGAATATTTTTTTTAGAAAATATATAAGAATAATATTTTTAAATAAATTTAAAATGTTTATATATATATATATATATATATATATATATACACTATGTATATTGTTGAGTCGACATAAATATTCATATGTATGTTCTTGTTTGGGATTAAATGAATAATTTACGCTTGAATTTTTCAGCAGCGTATCATAACTTTACTATAAAAAATCTGGCCTATATTCTTTTTTCAAAATAGTTGTATTATAAATAGTAAGAATATTTTAAAAGACAGTAAAATATCAAATATGTAATTATAAAAAAAACTATATTTGTGTTAAAGTGAATTAATATATACACTGATGCACATAAGTCATGGCACACATGGGTATCAAGCAATTTATTAATATAATTCAATGAAGTCGTTAAATTAAAAAAATATATTTAATTGAAAATAAATATTATATTCATTATATTTATTTTCAATTTAATTTTTTTATAATTTAATTGCTTGTTACCCATGCGTGCCATAACTTATGTGCGTCAGTGTATATAGATTATTTTAATTTAGAACAATAACAGTTGTAACAAAAATATTTATGATTTAAATAAAAAATAATAACAATTTTCAATACCGTGATAATTTATTAATAAATATTTTTCATTAAATTGTACAATTTTCAAAAATCAGTTACAATAACGAACCTAACTATTTATTTACTCCATTAAACAATAATCCTAATAACTATGTACTTTTTAAACCCACAAAATACAGAATTACAAATTGTATTATATGGGAACAAGGTTAAACACTTAAATAGCGTCGGTATTAAAAACAACGCAATTAAAATAGCAAAATGTACAGAGTTCCACGTTTGTGTCAACATACGTACACGTAATAAAATCAATTAATGTTAATTTGCCTTAAACTATTTAGACTTTAATTATACGTATTAAATGACATAACGTGCATACATGTACGGTTCGAATGAGATAGTACACGTTCATATTACGTATTCTAAAATATCATTACTGTATTCATTTTAATAACGCCTTATAGAGATACGTGCCGAAGAACTGATGTGAATTATTTTTAAGTAAATTTTAACATATATATATATATATATATATATATATATATATATATATATATATACAGGAAACCCCCGTATAACACTTCACTTCTATAACACGGTTTCGCTTTAACACGATTCGAGAATTAGGAAAAACCCTCATACAATACGGCAACCTAGAACACGGGTTCACTCTAACCCGGTTTGAGAATTAGATAAATTCCTCGTACAACGCTTAAAGTTGTTAAGAACAAAATTAGAAATTAGGGAAATCCTCGTACAACACGAAACGAAATAAGAGCTTTTAAGTGCACAAGATATCTCATTGGAAATTTTTCATTTAAACGTGTATGTCGTATCAGATTTGCCTGCAGAATTTTGAAATTTATTATAATTTGAAATCCATTTTGTTCGTGGAGTATTAAGTACATCTTAAAACTTTGTGTTTTTCTTTTTACTACATTATACATAGATTAAAACTTTTCAGGTGTGTATTATTTAACCTTTTTTAAAAATGGTAATTATGTTTTTCATTTTTGTAAATTAATTTGTAGCCGTGAACATGTATGGCGGAAATAAAAAATACCTTTATAAAGAAATTTCATCTCGATAGAACAAAAATTACAGATTTTACTCTCAACTAAAAGCAAGCAATCTAAAATAACAGATTTTTGCGAAAAGTAGAACATATAACTCAAGATAATGCTGAAGAAAGTTCAGAGGATGAGGATATCTTGTCAAAAAGAAAACGCCCTCGATTAATAGTGCTTATTAGTGATGACGAAGAAAACATTATTTAATACATATTAATATGTAATACTTTTGATGAAAATTGCTTTAATAAATATATTTCTCCTAATTATAAAAGTATAATAGTATGTTTTTCTAATTTTTGGAACCTAACTCCCTTTTTTGCATTAGTTCTTTGTTTCGTATAACACGGATTCGCATAACACTCCATTTTTATGAACGTAACAACCGTGTTATACGGGGGTTACATATATATATATATATATATATATATATATATATATATATATATACACGAGTATATAAGAAGTTAAATGGAATGGAAGAGAAATGCAATGGATCGTTCAAAGTGGAAAGTTTTGAAACAGACTTTCATCCTATAGTGAATAAAAAGAGGATAATGATGACGATTATACATGTTAACTCCAGGAAAATAATTTAATTATATAAGTTTTTCCTAGCATTAAAAAAATAAAAATCTTTTAATAACATTTTCAAGACTAATTAATATAAAAATATATCTCAACCCTTAAAACTCGAATGTCACGTTGAAGGGGACAACACAAATTCACTAAAATACTCGCATGTCACCTCTGAGGTGACAACACTTACACTAGAAAAATAGTAGTTTATTTTTATGAAATGTACGAAAGGCATCCTTTCCTGCATGTTGGGAATTGCTTTAAGAATTACCATACTTGAAAAAAATTTAAGAAATAAATTTTATAATAATAAATAAAACCAAAACAATAAATTTTATTGTTGTATATAATCTAACCTAATTTACCTAAAAATCAATACAAGTAGACACGTAACAATATTTGAAAAATGGAGTTCAAAGAGTTAAATTCAACCCTTTCGCCAATAACGGGACCTATGTATCCCATAAAATATTAATAACTATTGAGACAAATATGCCCAACTTAAACTACTGATGAGACATATGTGTCTGTAATTCAAATTTGAAATTTGAAAATAAAAATCAATTTTTTGCCCAAAAATAGATTACTTAAGTAACTCAAAAGATCATCAAATGAAACAGAAGTTTTAAAACTAAAAATATTTAATCCGTGGTGAAAGGGTTAAGTGTGATAAAAAATTGATTTAAAATTAAAAAAATAAAATCTAAACAGATCTTTCATACTTATTTTATGATGATATCATATTAGTGTATGGTCAATATAGAATAAGTGTATAAGTCATATGAAAAAGATATGAAAATAATTATTTTTAATAAAATGACACTTTTTTACTTTCTTCATTATTATTATAATAAATATATTTTTAGAGAAATATCTATGCTTAAACGTTATTTTAAAATTAATTTTCAACTGAATTTAATTAAACCAAATACATTTATTCATTATAAAGTTTATTAATTAAAAATTCTATGTTATTCTATAAAATGGATTTGTTTACGTATCGTTATTGTATGTAAGTGAATAAATATATTATTATTAAATGAAACATGTGAGTAAATATCATAACATCATAATATTTTATCAAAGTATTTAATATCTGACAATAAAATGATAAATTAAATTAAGTTCATTCGCCATAATTAAATCTATATTGGCAATATGTAAAGTTTAATTATTTAATAGTAATATATGCAACATATATATATATATATATATATATATATATATATATATATATATATATATATATAATTTATAATTATTTAGAAATTATACAATTATAATTATATTTTGATTATTTTAATTTTTAATACTATTTCATTTTCGTCCAGAGGATAATTCGTTATAAAAATCTTTATAG
Organism: Neoneuromus ignobilis; assembly: GCA_029203775.1. Taxonomy (NCBI): domain Eukaryota; kingdom Metazoa; phylum Arthropoda; class Insecta; order Megaloptera; family Corydalidae; genus Neoneuromus; species Neoneuromus ignobilis. Next base: position 10,666,576 of record CP092095.1, on the reverse strand, counting down.
TTGTTAAAGTATAGCAATTTATAAAAAGAACTCTTAAAATTATTTATTTATTTTTAAAAATAGAAGTTATATGTGTATATACACAAAAAATCATTAATTTAAATTCGCACGAAAGTTATGTTCTTGATATTTTTTCACATTAAAGGCAGATTTACAATTTTCGGCGCGATTTAAATTCAACGTTTTATCCAAAGTAACCATAAAACAAGTTTACAAATTGCCAAGTAAAAACTATTCAGTCGTATCCTGGCACATATCCGACATTATGGGATCGTTTATTAGAAATTCCACAACAATCTTGACGGCACGACGAGGGTTACATATATAATAAACTGAAATCTGTTCAGATCGAACTGTAGATATTTATATATACATATATATTCGTCACACATGAAGCCTTAAAATAGCCAATTAGTTATGTTGAACAATTTATAATTAAATGATTATAAATAGATATGTTTATAAATTTCTGCTAGACATATTAGGTAATATTTAGATTATTGTGACAGAGTCAGTGGTAAAGTATTGATTTTGTTGCCTGGGCTGTAATTATTCTTGATATATAAATATATATATATATATATATATATATATATATATATATATATATATATATATAAAGTTGGATATGAAGAAAATCAGACAGCTAGAATTTAATCAATCAAATAAATGTTACGAAACTGTTAGCCATTTGAAGTTGGAACAAAAAAGACATTTATATAATTATTTGAAATGTTCTTGCTAATTATATTTAAATGAAATAATTTAATAGTTTCTTTGTAATATTAATTAATATTTGTAACTAAAAGTCAAATGAAAAACTGTATTTAAAACAAATGTGTGATTAAAATATGAATTGAATGATTTCTCTCAGAAATAGAAACAAATTAATTTCAATTTGAAAGAATTTATATACATATATATATATATATATATATATATATATATATATATATATATATATATATATATATATATATATATATATACATATGTATATATATATATATATATATATATACACCCGTCCCTCAATTTACGGACTTTTTTTACGGGAGTTTGTTTTACACGGAAAATTATACCTCTATTTACGCGGGACTTTTTTTATGCGGTATTGATTTACGCGGCACTTTTTATACGAGGTCAGATAGATTTCATTTTATAACATTTTTCATGGAATTTATTATATGTCAGAGTGATGCAAATTCTTACTTGAACGTAAAAAGCACGATATAAATATATAAAAGGTTGATTGTTTTGAATTACAGTAGCGATAGTGACACCGAATGAAATTTATCTACTTTTGTTCTCTAAAACGTCATTATTTTTTTGTTAAGCTATGTGAAATAAATATGTGTTTCTACAACTTTGCTAGCTTTTATTTCCAATATTTTTTCTATTGTACTCACACACTCAATTTACGCGATTTTCATTCGCGTAAAACGAATCCACGTGGAACGGATACTCCGCGTAAATTGAAGGACTGGTATATATATTAGGTCTATCAGAAAGTTCTGTCCGATAATATCACTTCAAGTTTCAAAAATGGGCCATTCTACAGAAATGGAATTCACAAATTACCATCACACTGGGAAGAGGTCATTAGTAATGATGGAAAAATTGTATTGTTCAGTAAATATTAATAAATGCATTTAAAATGTATTATTTTTTTTAATTCAAAAACGGACAGAACTTTCCGGTAGATCTAATATATATGGACATCCAGATGTGACGCCTAGATTTGTGTTTTATTAAAGAGGAACATGTGTAAAGTTTCTTTTTAATAAAACACAGATCTAGGCGTTACATTTGGATGATTCACATTAATTCCACTACTAATAAAATAGTATCTAATACAAGAATTTATAGGCAAGATTATTATTTTTATATTTGCAAGTTAAATGAAATAATTAAGTAATTATATTTTTTATTTGTTTTTTTAAAAAAGAAAATATGTTTAATCATGCTTATCCAATCTGTAAATATAAAGCAAACACTAATACTTCGAAATTTATTATGACACGATTTTTATTGACATATAATTTAAAAATATATTAACGTAAACTGTCATAACACAAGAATATTTTTATAGCTTTTTTTATGGATAATTTTTCAGCCTGGCTTATTTTTACTGACGAACACAAAATACGTTAATGATAAAAAGATAAAAGATCTTATTATTTCGTGAGAACTGTAGTTGTATAAAACGAATAGTTCTTTTTTGACTTGAAATTTATTAAAGTAATAATATGAATATAAAAAACAGAATTATGGGAAAATATATAGCAATCAATAAGTTTATTAAGATAATATTATATTCCAAAAAATATGTTTTTCCCAAAAGATATTTTTTGATTTTATACAAAATGAACATTTTACAATAAACGAATTTATCTTGTATATTGTACATATTATAGTTGAACAAGCTTTATACTTATTTGTAATGTTCGTTTTTGATAAATAATAGGTGAATAGTGAATAGTATCTCGGATTTAGTGGCTGGTAACCGTTCCATTAAATCGGCCGTTAAGATATATAAATTATACAAATATTATTATAACAGATTTCGCATTTTCCGTGCCATTATGTATTTTCTGACGACAGAGGGTTTGCTACTGGTCTATTTTAGTACATGCGTGTAACATGTGTTCACTTGACCGATAGGCACCATTTAAAATTTATTGTGAAGACCTTTTTTTTCGAATCTCTTGAGCAAAACAGAATGGCCAGCTGGTAGATTTATATATTTGATTCAGTTTAAGTCCGATATTTCGATTTTCTTACCTTTACATATATATATATATATATATATATATATATATATATATATATATATATTCTAACTAATAAAAATCACACAACTGCAGATGTACCAATCCAATATATTGATATATGTATTTTTAGTCTGAAAATAAATTTCATATATAAAAAATATAATTTACAACTTATTCCAAATTAAGATTTACTGTATAAAATTAAAGATAACAATTATTAATTACTGTAATTTCCAATTTATATTCATTTAATTTAGTATAAAAATCATAAATAGTATATTGAATATATATATATATATGTATGTGTGTGTATGTGTGTATTGATTAAAATACAATAGCTTATACAATAGCCTATTGATCAATAAGTTGTAAATTCGAATCTGTAGTTAATCCTATGTCGTTTTTATACTAAGAAATGATTGTGTCGAATGTTTCGACTAAGGGAATAGACTTTAACAGATAATCTTTTGTTGAAAGGAACAGGGATTTGCACATCGCTAACAACTGTCACAGAAAAAGATAATTGTTGTTGTGTAATCTAAAAACTGAAAAGGTTAAAGTTCATTGGGAATCTAAACGAAATACACATATACACACACACACACACACACACACACACACATATATATATATATATATATATATATATATATATATATATATATATACATATTCAATTCTTTGCAGTAAAGTCAATATATATATTTAAAAATCCAATATTCCAGCGAGTTTTCCAGTAAAATTTGGAAGGACCTCATATTGTATCTTCAAGGAGTCATTCGATTTGAAATTTTTTCATATGGGGGAATAAATAAATAATAGGGCGGTTGTGGTAACGTTTTTTAGAGAAAACTGACCACTTGAGGAAACCCAAGTATTAAAAATAAAGATAATATTATAATAGAATTATATTTGAAAAAGTCCACTTTAATTGTAAAAATATAAATAGCTACTTAAGCTATAAAGGTATGTTTTAAATATTATATATATATTATTTTTTAAAAGATTCCTGAATTAAATTTTATTAGCTGAACATCAGGATATAAATAAATTTAATTGTGGAATAAAAGTTTAATTTCAAGTACAGAGATTAAAATTATTTTAATTTGAAAAAGGCCACTTACAATATATACGTAAGCTTTGTATGAATATATATATATATTATTTTTTAAAAGATTCCCGAATTAAATTTTATAAACATCAGGATATAAATAAATTTATATTGTGGATATAAGTATATATATATATATATATATATTATATATATATATATATATATATATATATATATATATATATATATATATATACACAGTCGTACATAAGTCATGGCACATATGTGTAACAAGCAATTTATTGATATAATTCAATAGTCATTAAATTAAAAAAAATATTTAATTGAAAATAAATATAATGTATAAATTTAATGAATATTATATTTATTTTAAATTAAATATTTTTTTCATTTAACGACTTCATTGAATTATATCAATAAATTGCTTATGTATATATATATATATATGATATATATATATATATGTATATATATATATATATATATATATATATATATATATATGTATATATATATATATATATATATATATATATATATATATATATATATATATATATATATATAAATATATGCATATATAAGATAAAAATAAGAGATAACTTAAAATGTGTTTCATGACCAAACTTTCATTAAAAAAATTATTTTTTCTTGTTATTAGTAAAATGAACTATTATAATAAATAACAATAATTTACTAGAAAAGTTGAAATGTCGTATGTACTTTTTGAACTTATTATAATTTAAAAAAGTTGTAACGTAATAACGTTCGTTCAACGAAAATATCATACTCCTTTTTAATAATGCTCATCGTCCTCATGACGATCATAATTTTAAAAGTAAAGAATATAAGATAACTTTTCTATTTCGTCAGCATCGTTAAACTTATTTTATGTAAAGTATTTTTCATTAAACACTACTCATTTCAAATAAAACACTTTCATTGCCTATACAGTACTTTGAAATTCATTTGAAATAAAATGTGAAATATATTCAAGCATAAACTCGGTTATAATCAGTATATAACTTAGTGCCAGATACTTTCAGAGAATGAAATTGTCTCTAGTCAATTTTTTTTTAGATAAATAATTAAACGATTGATTAAGAAAAAAACAATTCCATAAATTGTTTAAGAATTATACTTAATTAATAAAAAATTTAAATATTCGTAAGCAAGTTTTCTAGTTAAGAAAAAAAACATATCAAACAGACCTACAAATTATTTCTATCAATTCCATTTTATTAAAATCTAACTTTTAAAAATATTGTTTTTTAAAAAAAGTAATTAGTTAAGAGAAATGTATTTTAGTGTTTTATTTAAAAATGTTATTTTTACTCGGAAAAATAAACGTCTGTGTATAAAATAACAGAGAATCCTTTTTAATCAAAAAATATTATTTTATAATCACCATTAAATCCTTTATCGTTACGATATTATTATTGCTTGAATAAACAATTTACACGATACGTTTTAATAAATAAATATAACATCATTCACTTATATACTTTTCTCACCTACATTTTGTGATTCAGAATGTAAGTTATACAGCGACGAAGCTTTTGTATTGATCCATGACTTTACATTCGAAATAAAATTCTTATGTTTTTTTAATGAAAGAAGTGATATTCCTGTGTTTGAGATTTGTGTTCGTTGTATGCATAAAAGAAAAGTGTCAGAATTGTTAACACATTCGCATGATAATACATTTTTAAACTTACAGACTGGTAGTAATGTATTTATTATTGTTACTGAAATATAAATGGGGCAAAATACATGTATCATTGAAATTATTATGACAGGTGGTAAAAGAAAATATATTTTTTAAAGTAAATATTTTGATCAATTTTTTACTATTAAAAATATTTTTATTGGTCGAAATATTTTTAAAAATTTTAATCACTATAAAATCATCTTAACTTTTTTTTGAAATTATACATATATTACATTTTTACATATACAATAATGTTAAGAATATATAAGAAAATTTTTAGAATGTCATTGATTGGTAAAATCTATGTAAAATTTCATTAATTAATCTTACTAATTATTTAAAAGCAATTATTGTTTTAAAAAATAACCTCTTATGTTAAAACTAAATTTATTTATATAGTTCATATTTTATTACTTTTTTATATTTATGGAATTCAATGAATAATTTATCCTATTGATTGAATAAACCGAACAAATTTTAATTTAAAATTTATCGATGTCAGCAATAAAAAACCGATATTTTAAATAAATTACCATCTATGAAAGTATAACTAATAATAGCCATACGTTATAAAATAAAAGTCACATTAAATTAAAGTATTCGAAATATATTCTGAATATAAGTTATTCGATATGAGTTCAAGTATTCTAGATAACCGATAATGGATTGCAAATAGACGAATCTAATTTAAATTCACTACATTTCGAATAAATGCAGTTATGGAACGATCTGAGCTGCATACATGCATATCGATTACAATCAATAATATCTTGCTGACCATTTCTGAAAACAAATCACATAGTCTACTTTATTACTCGAATAAACGTCAATTCGCAAACCACCGGTCGACGATGGAAAAAAGAATTAAAATTTATAGACTTGTAATTGAATATAACGTTTATTGTCGTCTTTAGAAACAAATATTTGAAGACGTGTACTAATTTATTTTCAATATTGATGTTATTACAGATAAGAAAAATTGACATATATATATATATATATATATATATATATAAATATATATAAATTTTACAGATTCACTCGCATTGTTAAAATATTTCATTTCATTCCGACTATTTCTCTTGATTGATCTCTTCACATTTATCAAATCCAGTTAATAATCTCTATTGTTTATTTGAATAATATGTATTATCCACTTCAGACTATTTACTTTTATTATTTTATTTGAAATTCAATTTATCTTCGTTTCATTCGTTTATCGTTTTTTTAGTATTTCCAATTTTTTTAGTATTTCAATGTTTTCTTGTATATACTATTTAAATAATGAAAAGAGTTTTCTGTATTTAATAATTCATATTTTATTAAAAATGCCCTATTATCTATTTTTTTGTAATTAAATATTTTATATAATTTTGTCTGTAAATAAAAACAAATAGATTACCAATATGGTAATAAGTTGTTAAAATAAAAAAATGCATATTACTGACTACAAAAATATTTTTTTAAAATGTACTGATAAATTTATGAACTATTTTAATTATTTATAAACTATTTTTATTTTTAAAACTAAAACTTGAATTATTATCGATACAAACCCTAAAATTGCATAATATGAGAAAAGTATCCGTTGATAATGACTACGGTTGTGACAGATCGATTAAATGACCGGATTTTTACGCCGGGAGTTTTCCGGTTTGCATTTTAAAATATAACATCAAAGCTTTTATATTCATACAAAATAATGATTCATAATTGATTAGTCATGACTCATATATGTACGAGATATGAATCATGAGTTTTTTTTCGACACTTAGCTACTATTTATAGTATGAATATATTAATAAAAACAAGAAATTTAAAAGGCAGTAGTAATTTTCCAAAAAAATATCACATATAAGTAATCAAATATGTATAAAGTCATCCAAATATGACGCCTAGATTTGTGTTTTATTCAAAAGAAACATGTGTATAGTTTTTTTTTGTATCTTTTTAATAAAACACAAATTTGGGCGTCACATTTAGATGATCCTACAAAACAATAGATATATAATTAACAAAAATATTTTTTATATTTTTTTAAAAAATTACCATTTTGTAATATCCTTAAAATATTAATATTTATACATTTTTAAAGTTTATACGAGGGTAATCCCATAAGTACCCGGCCTGACCTAGAGATGGCGGTAGTTGTTTGAAAAATATCACTGTATTAGAAAGTACACAATCTATAAAGCATATGTTTCAAGTTTGAGGACGCCACGTTGTTTAGTATTTGTTTGGCAGCCATCAATAGTGAACGTTTTCAGTGAATTTGTGAAAATGGAGAAAATTGGTCATCGTTACGTGATACAATACTTTTATTTGAAAGGCCTCAGCCCAACCAATATAAAATCTGAACTAGATTCTACTCTGGGTGAGTCTGCTCCTTCGTTTACAACAGTGAAATATTGGGTAGCAGAGTTTAAACGAGGCCGTACGAGCTGCCAAGACGAGCATCGCAGTGGTCGACCAAATGAGGTGACGACTCCAGAAATGGTGAAGAAAATCCACAAAGCGGTACTGGATGATCGTCGACTGAAAGTGCGCGAGCTAGCAGACATAGTAGGCATTTCAAAAAGTGCGGTACATCGAATATTATCTGAAAATTTGGACATGAGAAAGCTGTGTGCAAGATGGGTGCCGCGTTTGCTCACACTCGAGCAAAAACAGTGTCGTGAAGATGTTTCAATTGAGTGTTTAGCGAAGTTTCACAGCAACAAAGAAGAATTTTTGCGCCGTTTCATAACCATGGATGAAACATGGGTCCATCACTTTACACCCGAGACAAAAGAACAATCAAAACAATGGACTGAAAAGGGAGAACCGGCTCCAAAGAAGGCGAAGACCGTTTCATCTGCAGGCAAGGTCTTGACGTCGTTTTTTTGGGATGCGCGTGGGATAATTTCATTGACTATCTTGAAAAAGGAAAAACTATCAACGGCGAGTATTATGTGAACTTATTGCAACGTTTGAGCGAAGAAATCAAGCAAAAACGGTCGCATTTGGCTAAGAAAAAAGTGTTGTTTCATCAAGAAAATGCACCAGCTCACAAATCCGTTATTGCAATGACCAAAATTAATGAATTAAAGTTTGAATTGCTACCTCATGCACTCTATTCGCCAGATTTAGTCCCCTCGGATTATTTTCTGTTCCCAAACTTGGAAAAATGGCTCAGTGGTCAAAGATTTCCCAACGATGAAGAAGTGATGTCGGCAGTTAATGGGTATTTTGAGGAGCAAGACAGTTCTTATTATAAAAAGGGTATCAAACTTACTGAACATCGCTGGGAAAAGTGTAAAGAGCTGAAAGGAGATTATGTTGAAAAATAAATAAATATATTTTTTTCCAAAATTTTTGTGTTTTCTTTGTTGGGTCGGGTACTTCTGGGACCACCCTCGTATATAAATTATTTAGTTCAAGTGGTATATAATAAACGTTTTTCTGTTTAATGTAATTGAATTATAATATTTAACATTATTTACATAATAATATATTTTGTAACTATCAGGTATCATTTAATTAAAATAAATCTCTCTTCATTCCTCTGTCTATCTTTCTCTCTCTATACAAACGCACACACACACACACACACACACACACACACACACTCACACACATATATATCTATATCTATCTAACTATATATATATATATATATGCATATAAAATTAGTGAATTCAGTTTAGAGTAATATATGTATTGATTATGCAAACAGGTCAAACCGAACGCCATTATTATATGAGTAATATATATTTATTAAGAGACAGAACACTCTTGTCAATTAAATTATGATACAACCCGTTCACAGTACAAACTGAAACATTCATTTGTAATGTTTGTTCATTAGGTCTAGTTAAACACGAAAGCTGTAGAAGATAAATTCTATTGAAACTGTTATCAAATTTAATGTGAAAATTTTCAGTTCATGTACATAAAAGACAGTATCATTGAACGCCATTTTCAATGGAAAAGTGTGTTATTTCAATAAAACACGATTCATAAATTTTACGTTGGCGTTTTTTTTTTATTCGTTAGATATTATTGAGATGTTCATTATAATTCGATTATACAATTTGTTCATTAGTCTTCGGAATTGTATTTAAATTTTTATTTGTTCTACTGATCGAGTTTATGACAAAAAATTGATTTAATTATATAGTTAAAATGATTGGAATTATAAAAGTTTCACTATTGCTTATTTTTTACTTATTTTATTTATTAATTTATACTTTTTTATATTCTTTTAAAATCATAATATCTTTTCGTGAATAGAATTTATTATTTTTTATTTAAATATTTTTTCTTGTTATACATATAGTTTCAATTTGAATTAAATAATTTATCATTTTTCGAATTATTAAATAAATCAATTAATTTCATATATAAAAAATTTAGTAACAATTAAATAAAAATAATAATAGAAAAAATAGTTCATATTAAATTACAAAAATTATTGAAAATTAAGTAAACACTTTCTGCTAAATTGAAGTTGAATTATTAAGAGTAGTGAAATAGAATTTGTATTTATTTATCAAATTTCGATAATATTGAATATTATCAAGTCGAGCTTTTCATTTGATATATAAATAACGATATAAATTTATAAGAACTCAATATTAATGTAATCCAATTTAGGTCAAGAACAAAGATTTTCGAAATGAGAAAACTGATGAAATGGATAACGTAGCATATGGTAAGGTAGATAATCCGATTTATTTGTCTGGCAAAAAATTACCGTTTCGTGGAAAGTGTTGAGTAACATAAATATTTACACTGTAAAAAATGTATATGAAAACATATATGACTGCGGTTATGTTTTATATCGTGGAAAAAATGTACTGAATCGAGGAAAATAGCAACGATAACATTTGTGACTATAGCAATGGTTTTGGAGATGAATCTAATCAATAACTTGAAATAAATCATCTGAAAAATATTTATTTCTTTATTTGTTATTGTGTTTTATAGTAAATTATATTTAATATTTTTTAAATAACAAATGTGTATTAAAACTATAAAATTATTCATTAGATTCGTTTTATTAAAGTCATATTTAACGATTTTTCATTTTGATTTTTTAATTGCTTAATTTATTAAACTCATTATAATCCAATAATATTTTTTATTATTAAAAACTTTTTAGTATTTGAACTTTGTCTGAAATCAAAATAACAAAATATAATAATTCTTCAATCTATCAAAAAAATTGTTTGGATCAGTTATACTGTATTGTAATTTTAAAATTCAAATTATGTTTATCTATATAATGAAGTATTTTAGGGGCTAAATAGGTAATACTAAATATAATATATATTATACTAGTCTGGTGATAAAAATATGTGTCTAGGGATTTATTTACGAACGAACTTTTTGGGCAAAAGGCCAACGACTATATTATCTATTGAAAATTATATTTATTATCCAATTTTAATCTCAGTATAATCATTATTTTTACAAATGTAGAAAGATATAGAAATTTTGTAATTTATTCAGTGATTTAAAATGTTGCTGTTATTATTATAATTATTTTTAAACATGATTATTTTAAAAGATCGTGTTAAAAATAAATTGAAATAATTGTACTACATATAAATAATTTGATCAATTTTTATCATACAATAATATTTAAATATTCGTGAAACGTATTAAATGTTATTAATTTAAAATTTTGGAATTTACAGTACAATAAATCAGATTAAAAAGAATAACAATTTTTTAAAATCATCCTGAGAAATAATATAATTAAATTCCACAAAAAAATATTAAACTTTGAATTAAAATGTATTCGTTATGAATAATATTATATGATTTGTGGTTTTTTATCATTGAAATTTTCAAATTTAATTTTGAAACCGGTCTCACTGTGTCGTATTTATACAGACAAGTTGGAAAATTAAAAGCTATCTGAAGATATAAATTATTGAAACTGTCAAACTCGCGATTATAACTGTAACATTGTTTCTCTTTTTTACACAAATGATGTTGCAAAAACGTATATACATAAATGAAACGTAAAACCAATTTGAATGTTTACACTTGATAAACTATAAAATGAATAAAATTCGCACCTGAACATCGTGTGGAATTGCAGTACGCGTCAATCTCTCAAACAACGACACGTTATTCAACCTACATCAATTTTCACTACATTTAACGACATTACATCTATACGATAAGTTTGTCAAGCAACTTGAAACCATGGTCCATCCGCACAAACAGTTCTGAAGTGGCACGCAACGAAGAGGTTCGATTCAATAAGGTGTGTAACAATAACACTACAAAAACGATGCTACGATGAGGTTTCGATTTGTGTTCTGGTAATGTGGTGGCACAGTATCTCTTGATTCGGGGGCTACTCTAACGACAGATTACGTGATCTGAACGTATCGCGTGAATTATTAAAGACCCGGGTTTATCAAACATACATATATCCGATCATTCCAAAAAAAAAGTTTTTTCCTTTACTCGAAATGTAATGGTGCTGTTGTAGTGATCATATAATAAAATTTATGAAAAACGATCGAAATTTTTTTTACACAAAAAGTAGGTCAGTGGCGAGAAGTAGTACTTACTTTTTGTATATACAGCACATGAGTCTGTCAATAGATGAAATCGGTTTCGAACGTTATTTTTTATAATTTCAGTACCGATTTGACGAAGTTGAATATATATATATATATTGTAAATTGCCGCATATGTTAATATTCTAATAAATTATTTTAAAGCAAAATATTAATTTTTATTTTTTTCCAATAATGCACTAACATTTTTTTATACAATTTGAATTCAATAGTCATATTTACATTATTATCTCTCTCTCTCTCTCTCTCTCTCTCTATATATATATATATATATATATATATATAGAGAGAGAGAGAGAGAGAGAGAGAGAGAGAGAGCGTTTTTCAATAAGAATGTCAGAACTTTGATAGCTGATGGTAGTTATGATGAATTTTTTTAAACCTCATTTTGTCATTTCATCTGAGTATAGTTTGATAATACAATCGCCCAAGTGAACGTGCCATTTATTGAATTGTTGAAAAATGTGAAAACAATTTTATTCTACATAATACAGCAGTGCCTGTAAGACTAATAAATGCAAGAAGTGAGACTAATATTACTTCTGTTAATGAATTTTTCAAAATGAAGCTGGAGATCACTTTACAGTAAATGGAGTGTGTTATTGAACCATAATTAATATTTTTTTTCCAAAAATGATTGAAAATGGTTTGCGCGACATGTGGTTTCAATAGCCATACATTTTCGGAAACAATAGACTTATTGAATCAAAAGTTGAATGAGTCCATTATTTCACGAAATGGACCCATCAATTGGTCACCAAGATCATGTGATCTAACTACATTGAATTATTTTCTGTGGGGTTATGTGAAATTTGGTTTATACTGATAAACCACAAACAACAGAAGCATTCAAAATTAACAATGAACGTGTAATTTATGAAATTGGACCACAATTATGTGAAAGAGTGATTAAAAATTAGACTAAACGAATGTCATATGAGTGAAATTGTATTCCATCATTAATGCCATAGAATATGATTAAAAATAAAATAAATAAATAAGTAATTAATTAAATACTTTTTGTTTTATTTCCATTTAAACTACTGAAGCCCTTATTGGAAAACCCAAATATATATATATATATATATATATATATATATATACATATAATTTTTTCCAGCAAATAGGTTTCGTTGCATTAAACAAGAAAAAACCTATATATATTAAAACACTTGTAGATACTACTATTTGAAAATTATATACAAATAAAATTTGTTATTTTTTATTATAAATTTTGTGAAGTCAACTAAATATATTCAAATTGAAAAACGGATACAAAAAAGTGAAAATCTTCGTCAAGATAAATAGAATTTTCAAATATCCTTTTTAGTATTCGTGAGCAGAAAATAAATTATAAAAAATCGAAATATTTTGCATGTTTAGTTCAAGTTCGGATCAAAACTTTAAATTTAAGCCAAGAATTGTGTCTGGTGTAAAACTAGGCCTTAATTATTTTGAATTCAGTTATTTTATCTTAGAAATATGTCTTCAATTACATGATACATTATGACAAATGTATAATTTAAATATTATATTTATTTTTAAAATTACTTCTTATATAATTCTTAGAAAAAAATATTTGCTTTCTAAGATTGTATAAAATTAATTATAAAATACAATTAATGTAAAAATATCATAAAAAAAATATGAATGTAATTAATAATACAGAAAAACAGTTCTTTTTAATTATAAGATTATTATATCAAATTACATACTTTTAAATAACAAAATATGTTTTTGTTTTAGTTTTTTAAAAATTAATATTATATATGAAATGCTTCAATTAAAATTATTAATAAATAATTGACAGTACTGTGAAATTTAGAAATCATATAACTTTTGAAACGTTTAAATTGCCATATAAGAGAAATTATTACTAAATATAATAAAATATATACATATTATCACTATATAAGGTCGTAAAAAAATTATTTAAATAAGTAATACATTTGATTTAATTAAAAATAAATGTTCATTTGCTATATTCATAACAATCTAAAAATTAAAATAAAACTCAATATACATATTAATATAAATTGAGCTGCACATTATTTCTAGGAATACAATTCCAAATACAACAATTTTCCAACCATATATATATATATATATATATATATATATATATATATATATATATATATATATATATATATATAAAGTTATTTATATACGCACACAATTCCGCAACCATAACACAAATAATACAATGAAATTGAAGTAATAAAGCTTTTGTAAATCGCTATTGAGATGCAAATTTAAAAACACTTTATACATTTTCCAAGAAAATTTTATATTCGTCGTATTATTCATTTCAAGAGCTATAAAAATAGTTATTCGGGAAAACCTTAATAGTAGAATTTTATATATGTAAATGTGTATGTATATATATATATATATATATATATATATATATATATATATATATATATATATATTTGTACATGGATATATGCAAACAAAAAAGAAAAACTAAATTAAAATAAAATTCATGCATTACTCTTTAAAATATATATAATATAATTAGAACTTACTTCACATTTCTCCATTTCCATAAAATATGTATCTAGAAAAAAAATAAACACGTTTATTCACAATCAAACAGCAGTAAATACTAAATACAAATGAGTTAAATATATTAGGTTATATAATATGAAATGACGGATTATTATATTGGAAATGAACTAAAAATCCGACATTTTATATTACACAACTTGAAATTATTGAACATATTAAATCTCAAAAATACGTAGTTAACATAAAATTGAAATATATGTACATAGACAGAAAGAGAGCGAGTGGGTTTTCCAATAAGCGCTTCAGCAGTTTAAATGGAAATAAAATAAAAAGTATTTAATTAATTATTTTTTTAATTTTTAGGTATATTTTATGGTAATGGTGCGCAACCTTTTTACATTTGTGACCCCTATACTCAGACTGAAATTTTACGTAACCCATCATTGGTTGTTACCATCCTATTATAAGCATATAAGAATAGTAATAATAAAAGTCGTTTTATCACATACAAATTCATATCATTATAGTATATTTCAGTATATGTGATTTGATATAAGATTTTTGAAAAAAACTGCATATTAACAAAAAAACATGAGAATTTCTCAAAATTTTCACGACTCCAACAATTTTTCTACGACCCGTTGAGGTGTCACGACCCACAGGTTGCGCACCACTGTTCTATGGCATTGATGATGAAACACAATTAACTTATAAAATCACCACGACTTCGCTTGACATTGTGCATTCGTTTAGATCAATTTTTACTCACTTCTTCACATAACTGTGATCTAATTTCATGAATTACATGTTCAATGTTTATTTTTAATGCTTCTGTTGTCTGTGGTTTACCAGCATAAACCAATGATTTCACATAACCTCACAAAAAATAATTCAATGGAGTTAGACCACATGATCTTAGTGGCCAACTGATGGGTCCATTTCATGAAATAATGCACTTATTCAACTTTTGTTTCAATAATTTTGTCGTTTCCTTAGATATATGGCACTTGGCACTGTCCTATTGAAACCACATACAGTGTAAACCTTTTTTAATCATTTTGTAAAAAAAAATATTAATCATGATTAGATAACGCACTCCATTTACTGTAACGTGATCTCCAGCTTCATTTTGAAAAAAATATGGTCCGATGACATCACAGGCAGGCAGTTACTTTTTGTAGATGCAAAGATCTTTGTTCAATGACTTGTGGATTACTTTCACTCCAAATTCTGCAATTTTCTTTATTTAGTGTCGACCGTAAGTTTCACGAAACGCACGATAAGTTTTACGAATAGAACATTGATATTTATAATAAGTTTTTAAAATTTCTAAGCGTTGTTGAAGTGTTAAAAGTTCCATGATAATTTGCCAAACTATACTGAGTTGAAATGACAAAATGAGGTTAAAAAAGATATTTAAACATGGCTGCTACCAGCTATCGAAATTCACATTCTTATTGGAAAACCATAATTATATAATATTTATGTAATAAAAATATTTGAATAGTAGTAAGTAACTAAATGTATGTATAAAGTCCATTTGGCTACATACGACATATGTTACTAATAATATAGAACCGTGTTTAATGAATAAGTTAGATATTAGATTAATTAAACATGTTATCAATTTCAATATAATTTAATATACATAGAAAACTATTTATATGCTTATTCACAGAAACATATATGTATGTGCATATAAATACATACATACATATATACATACATACATACATACATACATACATATATATATATATATATATATATATATATATATATATATATATATATATATATATATATATATATATATTCAGATCAAAACTGCAAATTTAAGGGAAGAATTGTGTCTGGTGTAAAACTAGGCCTTAATTATTTTAAATCCAATCAGTTATTTTTCTTAGAAATATGTCTTCAATTACATGATACCTTAAGACAAATGTATAATTTAAATATTATATTTATTTTATAAATTACTTCTCTTCTTTTATAATTCTTATAAAAAAATATTCGCTTTCTAAGATTGTATAAAATTAATTATAAAATTCAATTAATGTAAAAATATATAATGAATATATATATATATATATATATATGTATATATGTATGTATATATATATATATATATATATATATGTATATGTATATATATATATATATATATATATATATGTATGTATGTATGTATATATATATATATATATATATATATATATATATATATATATATATATATCAACTGTCAACGATAGTATAAAGTTCTAACAACATAACACTAATTTAGTGGTTAGCACCTAGAAGTGTTGACCACAGGGTCGAGGTGGAGCAAATCTTTCTCAGATTGTCGCTTTTCATTAAGTAATACAATAGATCTTCTGCACAACACGCCCATTGTTTCTTTTTTTTATACATACCACGACGTAACTAAGAAAAATGTGCTGATATTTTATTCATTATACTTGCTTATATTGATTGATGATTTTATTTTTTTAATAATTAGCATGTGTGCTTGTTTCTGCAAATATATTGAAATTATATATATATATATATATATATATATATATATATATATATATAAATAAATAATTTCAATCTACTCTTATAGTGAAAGTTTAAAACAGTAATATAGGAACAGAAATTTAACTTTTATTCGTTTCTATTATTTTACTTCTTGTTATTTTTGTGTTAATAAAAAAAGAAATGAAATAATGTTTTTTTTAAAAAAAATGACTGATAAGAAATATTTATAGCTAAAAATTGAATAAAAAAAGTGTATTTAAAACAGTTGTGTTATTCAAATTAGAAATGAATGATTTCTTTCAGGAATGGAAATAAATTAATTCCAATTTGAAGAAGTTACATATTTTTAAAACAATATAAACGTTTTTTTAAACATGATAGAAATTTATATTGGAATCAATTTAAATTTCTATCAGACTTATCTATCTATATAAATATATATATATATATATATATATATATATATATATATATATATATATATATATACAGGGTCATTGAAATGTGACGCATAAATTTGTGTTTTATTAAAAAAAAACATGTGTATAGTTTTTTTTGTATCTTTTTAATATATATGTAATTTATGATTTTGTTAATAACTAAATTGAATTATTTCATTTGATATTAATTTATTATTTAACTGTAAAAATATTTTATTGTTATTAATAAGTACGCTGACTTTTATTTGATATTATATGAATAAATAATGGGTTTAATGACAAATATAATTATCAGATAAGATATTATCAATTTATTTTGTCATGAAAACCCGTATTTCGTGTTTTTTGTTTATTTCCGATTATTATTTATGATTTTACTCTTTAATCGAACTCCTACGATGTGCAGTTTGTGCACCCACTGAAATCAAACGATAAAATGTTAACGCATGGAATTTATCGGAAATATGGGTAATCGTCTGAAGGATAACGAACGATTGCTGAAATGCGTGGTATTTTTTGATGGAATATTTTTTGATTTTTGTTAGGATAGTTATTCAAGTAAATATTTTAGCAGATTTATAATCACTGAAATAAAAAAGGATTTTTATACACCTAAAATGATTTTTCATAATAACTAAATATTATTCTTTAGATTAATTTATTTTAAGTAAATGTTTTCGTTTTATAAATGAGAAAAAAACATTACAAATTATTTTTATATTCCACTGTTATTTGTTTTATTCTACAACCATCTTTAAGGATGTTATAGTTATTGATAGTGATAAAAATTTGGTCAGTAGCACATAAATTATTATTGTCAAAGATATATCTATAAATCAGGTTATTTTATTGCAATAATACACTAGAGTTAAATATATTTACCTAAAAATATTCTATTAGATTTTTGAATAAATATAAAGTATACAATATTTTATATTTTTTAGAAAAAGTTGTTTATTACTAATTAATAATCATTTTAATATATATATAATTTAAAATTTTAGAAGTTTTTTAATAAATAAGTGTATTGGTGTAATTTTTATGTTCATTCATGTTTACAGTAGAAAATAATACACTGAGACGATTTATAAAATATAAGCACATTTTTAATAAGCAAAAATAATTTTGATTTGAAACGAGAAAATTAATAAATTTTCTCAAACTGTAATTATATAAAACATTTTATTGTAAAATATTTGTTATACAATAATATAAAGAAACAAAATAAACTATACACATGTTTCCCTATACACCTCCTTATACACATGTTTCTTTTTAATAAAACACAAATCTAGGTATCACATTTGGATTATCCTATATATAATTTTATAAAAAACAGTATATGAAATAATATAAAATGTTAAGATATTAAAATGTAACATTTTTTTAAAAAAGAGACGAAAAAGTTATATAAAAATAATATTTTACAATTGTAATTGAAAATGTCATTATTATTAATAATAATATTTAAAATAATCATCATTTATTATTTTAACATTAAAAAATATTTAATTACCACAAAAAAACAATAAACAATTAATAATAATCTCATTTTGCAAATGTAATTTGAAAATTATTCACGCACAATATTAAACTTGTAAGAAAAAGTAATTATTTAAATTAAAATTGTATAGATATTTCCAACGCATTAGTTTGTTATAAAAAACTGCATACAGGATTAAATTCAATTAGAGAAAATGTTTTCATACATTTCATTTAAAAAAAAATATCAATTCAGTCAACGTATCATATTATGCATATAATAAATTATGCTTTTTGCTTGACATGCTTCATTACTTGAACATTCTGAAGGCGGGTACTAATACAAAGAATAAAATGTAGTCTCACTAATTTATCGTCAAAATAAACAAGTTCCTTCTTGATAGAAGCGTGTAGCACGCAACAATATTATTATACAATATTTCCAAGAGATCTAGTTCGAAATAGAAGCAAAACGAATGATTTTCGTTCGAATACGGTTTATTCATATTGAAAAATACAAATAATGATCTTTTTAAAATAAATATCAAACAAATCGGATTGATATAAATTATAAGAAAGTTTTTCTCGTTACTTTTTCCTTTCAAATACGCTGTTCTTTTTTATAAATTAAATTTCGACAAAAAATACAGTTTTATTCAGAAACATAATAACTTTCATTTTTGTTAATTAGTTTTTTAAACTCCGTATATACTGATTATTATAGAAAATACCTTATTGTTTTAATCTATTTTCTTAAAGAAAAAAAATATTCCATTATCTTAAAAAATATTAGAAATTATATTTGAAATAAATAAGATTGTTAATTAATAAAAAACAGTTTATTACAGATATTCATTAATATGAAATAATTAATTAATTATTTTGTATATTTTTGAAAATATTGGAAAATTAATTAAATGTTATAAACTGTATCTGTTGTGCTTGTTAAATTAATAATAAATATATATAAATAATCTATATAAAAATAATTGGCAATCGTTTATATTTATGTAATTTATTATTTATTGATAAAGTTTTAATGATACTCACACCACTAAGGAAGAAAGTCTTGCTAAATTTAAAAAAAATCAATAATCGATGATTCAGTACATATAGAATTTCACAAACTGAATCACCTTAATGACTGTAACTACAAACGAAGAAGATTTACAAGTAATTTTATATTGAAATAAAAAAAATATAAACTGGGTAGATGTTGAGGAGAATTAAATTCTATGTTTATAACAACAGTTATTTATCATAATTTACTATTTTTTATTTAAGTATGTGATTTAATTGAAGTCGACTAATGGAGTAGTAAGAAAAACATTTAATGAACTTGGATCCTAAGAATGTTGTTAAAATAACTTAGATAAAACAAAAATGGACGTAATTATTTCCTTAGTAAAAAACTTTCGTTTAAGTGAATGCCTCATCGATCAAGAACTTTTTGTGCTAACAATGTGATTAATTCGATCTCTTTAATGTTCTATTACATATTATAGTGTATATAAGAATTATTTCAGTATTTTTTATTACTTAGAATAAAATAGTATATGTAAATGTTTTTATAAATATATCAAATGAGATTACATGAAATTTTTATTGTTTTTGTAAATAAACTTTTAAAAATAATTAATGATAGATAAAAATATAAATAAATATTTGAAAATTTTCAATGTTTAATATTTTTTTAAATATAGGTTAAAAAATTGTGATTGAAATTTTGAAGAAAGCAAAAATTTACTAAAAGTTAATCTACTGTAACAGTATTATAAAAAGTAGTTTACAAGTGTAAAGTTCTAAATATTTATAAGTGGAGAAAAATATTAGTTAATCTTGCTATAGAAAATTTAATAAAAAATTAATTAGTACCTTTTCAGAAGAAAATGAAATCTCTTAGTTTCTAATTAGTAGATTATAGCACAGTTAAAGTTGATAAGAATGTACAATGATTTTTTAATTAAATTTAATCACTTTATGTTATTGTTTATAATATATATATATATATATATATATATATATATATATAATGAAAGTCACAATATACTTTATATAATATTATTATAATTAATAATAACGAAGTAAATATGATTA
This sequence comes from Neoneuromus ignobilis, assembly GCA_029203775.1. Classification (NCBI taxonomy): domain Eukaryota; kingdom Metazoa; phylum Arthropoda; class Insecta; order Megaloptera; family Corydalidae; genus Neoneuromus; species Neoneuromus ignobilis. The sequence goes on along the minus strand of CP092095.1, from coordinate 10,645,379 downwards.
TAAGTCCTGAATAAGACGGTACTTTATAATTATAAACTAATGAAGTTAGTAACTGGAGCACTTCAAACAGAAGATCTCTTGACGTTGCAAAAGAAGTTTTCACATACAAAATTACACGTTTAATCTATCATCCTTGTACATATGCTTGCGATTAACCGACTGACGTGAGACCCCCGCGGAGACGACTATTCACCCCCCTTATATTTTGTGTCTTGCGATCTGGACGAGAAAAGCGACCGCCACCAGCGTCGCCACCCAACTCCAACGAGGGAAACACCTGTCCCCTCAATGAACTGACTGTGGGAGAGTTATCAGGGAGGTTTTGACAGTCACGGAAGGGTAGTTGTTGTACCGATGTTATGTTGATATGTATGCAAGTGTACAACAGTAGGGAAATCAACCAAGCGTCAAGTCACTATTGTCGTTACGGTGGATGAACAGGAATCTAGCTACTTAATTGTGATTACCATTAAAACTGTTTCGCTGTCTTATATGATGTTGTTGTGGCATTAACACACGCATGGGAATCGTAAGGCGATGGAAAAATTTAACATGACGAGACATTCTGTAAATTCCTATTGTTTCCCAGCGATTGTTTTCATCGGAAATATATAAAAACTAATTACATATTGATGTACTATTTTTTTAAAA
>CP092095.1:10614728-10639728 GCA_029203775.1 Neoneuromus ignobilis | reverse complement strand
CGTATAAATGGATTTTCTTGTTCTCTGTTTTCCGTCTTAATACTGTTCAGTCTTTTGAATATATTATAATAAGTCATTAAGTGTTTTCAATTCTTTGAATACAAATTAAACTCATATATATATATATATATATATATATATATATATATATATATATATATATACAGCAATACCTCGAATAGTCCGGTTTCACTATAGTCCTGTTTGAAATTTCCAAAAAAAATTTTTTACTTGAAAAAAATCCCAAAAAATTAATACATAAAATTATTTTTATATGCAAATTTGCAATTTTTCCCTATTATTATGAAAACATAATAAAAAAGAAAACCGAAATCGTATATGCACATTATGCGCAACGCATGCGCAGTTCTAGTTTTGTGGTCTTTTTTCTTTTTTATTAGTTTTCGATTCGTAACTCTTAAGTAAAGTCGATTTTTTGATAATTACTTTTTAATAACTCATTTGAAAATGAATTTAAAATGAATATATAAACACCTGATTTTATTTTGTTGATATATACAAACATTTGAATATATTACCCTCATTTTATTTACTGAAAAACAGAAAAAAAAATTGTTTGGAACCAATTAACGTTTTTTGTACGTAGTTAGTGTTTCGATTAGTCCGGTTAATAAGTGGAACCGATTATCCGGACTATGCGAAGTATTGCTGTATATGTATGTTAAATATTTACTTTAACATTTAAATATCTACATAAATTTCAACTCATGTCAATTAAATATGTATCATCACTACTTAGACATAACATTTTAGTAGTTCATATCATAGAGTAAGTACGAGATCAAAGAGAATTTGTTCTAGAGTTAATATTTAATTGAAAATGTAGCAAATTTTTTTTAGTAACTATTATTTAAAATAAATAAAAAGTGATTAATACTTTATATTATTTTTTTAAGAACTTTATATATAAAATTAATTTAAAAACAAATCAATTACACTTTCACAAATATCCATGCTTCTTATAATCTATTCTTTTTAGTTACGTTTAGTCTAGACACTACTACTTTTTATTTTTATCAAGAAAAATGTTTTTATTAAAGAACGTTCTTAAAAATACGTTATGAATTCACACTGGCGAATTTTTTTATATCTCAAAGCAATTAAATGTTTAAATATTTGACATTTTCTTTCTGGAACAGTAGTTGAAGAAACTAACATTTAATTCGTTTTTCATAAGTTAAAAAAATAAAAAAATATATAATTTAAAATAATGTAATAATCCTTATTACAAATACTTAAAAGCAATAATACTGATGCTGGTATCTTAAAATATTTCATAAAAAAATAAAAAGCTTGATAATTGATTTAAGTGGAAAAAATAGTAATACAAACACGAATAAAATGTTTTATATCTTTCTATATGCATATATATATATATATATATATATATATATATATATATATATATATATAAATTACAAAAGATCTAACACAAACACATATTTAATTATAAAAAGCTTTATGGCCATTACGTCAGATTCTGCAGAAATTCAAGATGCCGTAAAGCTTTTTATAATTGAATGTATGTTTTACTAGTACTTGAAACATTTAATTTATTTTTTCATTTTAATAGGAAATAAAAAAAATCACATTTATTGTTACTTTATATTTAATTCTCATTTTTTATTTTTTGCTTTAATATGCAATTATTCAGTTATTCTTAAATTATACAGAATAGTTTATTGAAAAGTGTTAAGCAATGTGCACGTATTCTCGATATACTGATCAGGAAAGGATATATATTTAAATCCGGATATATGAAAAAGGAATTGAAATCTTTCAATGTTGTAGAGATGAAGATTTTTTCATTCCAAAAAAATTATTATTTCGATTTTTTTTTACTTCCGTAAACATGTTTAGTAATTTCCGGAGAAAGATTTGAATCCGATGTACTAAATTTTACAAGGTAAACAACAAATTTTCATAAAAAAAATCTTTCTTATATACGAATAGAGGTGAATATAAAATATGTCAATTAATTTTTTTTAAGTCTATTTATAACCTGTTTTTTTATAAAAGAGATTTATTTATATTCTATATGAAAAACTATATATGTAGCTATTTTGCTTAAAAATAAAAATTTAAAAAATAAGTTAAATTAAAAGAGATGCTAATTGTAAAGTAAATACCATGATTGATGATAAAATACACATAAGGAAAAAGAAAAATATAATTTAAACAAGTAAATAGAATTACTGATCATATAATATATTGTATTATTTGTTATTTTCGAATTTCTACATAAATTTTAACAAATTACTATACAGATATTGATAGGGTCATCCAAATGTGACGCCTAGATTTGTGTTTTATTGAAAAAAAACATGTGTATATAGTTTATTTTGTTTCTTTGTAATAAACACAAATCTAGGCGTCACATTTGGATGATCCTGTATAAGCTACCAACTTAACCCCTTGGCATACAATGACGTCTGGGAGACTTCATCCATTTCATGTGCCATTGTAGACTTTGATGTCTCCGAGACGTCAAAAACAGTCTCCGCGCGGACGCCGAAAATCGTGCATCGATTCTGTTTTATTTAAAATGTTCAACATGCTCTCCCCTCCTTCCTCCGCAACAGTATCGATAACAAAATTGTATCGGCAAACCAGTAAATCAGAAAGAAGTACATTGAAAGCAGTACTCATTGTCAGTATAACAGTGATCCCGCAAGACGAATGCCAGATTATATATTTGAATTTAGTAAAAACTGTTGACACGGGAAAAATAAGAAGAAAGAAGGGAAGCGAGGAAGAAAATGTTTTAAAACCCAGCTGTGTAGTGGAGTATAATCGTGGAATAGGAGGTGTCGATAAACAAGACCAACTTCTTTCATGTTTCCCACTTATGCGAAAGAGTGCCAAACGATATAAAAAAATGTTCTTTTATCTGCTTGACATAGCTATTTATAATGCTTATGTCCTGTATTCTAAGTTGCCGAATTCAACAAAGCAATCGATTGTAAATTTTCGATTGAATATCGCAGAAGATATATTACACAATTTGTCTCTTTTTAATTATACAACACGCGGTAGACCGTCGCAAAGTGAATGCCCAACTCGACTACCGGCAAAACATTGGGCACATTTTCCTGAACATATACCTCTCCGACTAATAAAAAGGAACATTCTGCAAAGAGATGCCATGTATGCGCAAAAAATAATATAAGAAGCGAAACAACTTGGCAGTGTAAAAAATGTCTAGTTCCTCTCCATATTCCAAAATATTTTGAAATGTAGCATACCTTACAAAATTATTAATTTATTATTTTATAATCTTACTTAATTACTGTCTATTGACATTATACATTAACCTGATTAAATATTATACAACAATGTAAATTTCGAAATAAAATGTTCTGTTTCTAAGCTTGCATATAACTGTTCAGTTGAGCCAGATTAAATAGTATTCTTCGGACGCATCAAATTCCATTTTATTTGTACGTCAAGGGGTTAATAATTGATTGATATATGAATTACATTTAATAATCTTAAATGTATTCAATTAAATAAAGATTAAGAAGAAAAAAATTAAAATATTCTTCTACGCATTTCGTAAAAAAATAAAATAAACTTGAACAGAACGAACAGTTGTCTGCATTAAGACCACTTTTTTATGTTCCAAGTTTGCCGGATTTTTTCATATTTTGCAGTGAACATAAAAAAGTTAACAAGAAAAACGAAAAAAATAAAAATAAAAACAATTTGACAAGGCTGCAATTAATAACGAAGTCGTTCAATTAAAAAAATAAACAAAAAACGGGATAACACGTTTACGGAATATAAGAAATGGTATGACGAACGACGGTATCGACCCGTTTGTTCCCAGTTAAATCGGCGAAGCCGCGAAACAAACAACAGATGACTGTCGCGTTCTGCAAACATAATTGGAGCAATCACTTCAGAGTCTGCATACTACATAGAATGGAAAAGCTCTATTCACACAGAAGAAAATTGAGTGCCGATGTACAGATTTTCACGAGCTTCGCCATTTATTTCTTTTGATTAGTTGATAAAATCATTCATAACAAGTTTTTCGTATTGAAAAAGATTTTGTTTTATTGTACAATTTAAATCCTACCCAGATTCAAATATTTATATTTATTTCTTTATAGCATTTATACTCACTAAACAACAATGGTTTATAAGAAGACACTTAATATCATTTTAATATATTCTTATAAAATTTGAACTGTGTAACTGGAAAAATAAATTCATAAAATATTTTTTTAAACAATCAGTATACCTTTTTTATTTTTTTAAAAAATAAAATACAATATATATATAGAGAGAGAGAGAGAAAAAAAGGGATCATCCAAATGTGACACTTAGATTTGTGTTTATTAAAAAGAAACAAAAAAAACTATATACATGTTTTCTTTATACACCACCCTATACACATATTTCTTTTCAATAAAACACAAATCTAGACGTCACATTTGGATGACCTATATAAATGTAAAGTCAAAAAGATAAACTAGTAAATTTGATAACAAACAAAAGTTACTAACATAAAAGTGAAAAGTTTAAATTGAAATGGATTTGTTATGTAAGAAGAAAAGAAGACAAAAAGTATTAATTGGATACTAAGAAATATAAAAAAGTATAAGAAGAAGCCCATCGACAGATAAGATATGATATAAGAAAGTTAATCGTTTTAGAATGGAAGGGAAAAGATATTAAGTTGCTGGAAATGGAAAGTTTTAGGAGAAGCCTTCATCTAGCAGTAGATAGAAAGAGACTACTGCTAGTTTTATGAAATAATTGGTTTATTTTAAAATAAAATAACTCATTCAATTAATTAAAATATTTCCATTGATTCTTATAACATTATTTCAATATTTTCAAAACATGTTTCTATTTTATATACCATTGAATTTATTACTAAAAATTAAAAAAAATATGTTTTTAAGATTTTTAAAAATCTTTAATGACTGAACCAAATGATAGGGTTATATTGCATCTAAAGAATATAAAAATTAATTAAAAAATATCTCTTAGATCTCATAAAATTACTCTCTGAGGATGATAGCATAACCAGAGAAATTTGTTTTAGTAAAAAGTAAATAAATTATTGTATAAACATTTTTTATAAAAAAATTCTTTGCATCAGAGATTTTTTTTAAAAAAAACAAATATACCATAGTTTCAAAATGTATTATAAATGTTTTCTATTATAGTTTCAATTATATTTATTACAATAAATATCTCAGAACTTTGACAGCTGGTGGCAGCTGTGTTAAAATCTTTTTTAGCCTCATTTTGACATTTCAACTCAGTATAGTTAGGCAAATTATCATGGATCGTTTAACATTTCAACATTTAGAAATTATAAAAACCTTAATAGACTTATTGAAACAAAAGTTTAATGATTCCATTATTTCACAAAATGGATCTATCAATTGGCCACCAAGTTCATGTAATCTAATTCCATTGGATTATTTTCTGTGAGGTTCATGTGAAATCATTGGTTTATGCTGACAAACCACACACATCAGAAACATTAAAAATAAGGTGACCAACCGACCTTCTTTAGGGAAGACAATCCTCCTTTTGGAAGTTCTGTTCTCCTTCAAAAAGTGTCCTCCTAGATGTTTTCCTTTTTGATATGAAATACTAGATGTCCTCCTTCTCGATATGTAAAAGTTAATTTATAAATCTCTAAATATTTAATAACAAAAATTTCCCATAATGATGAAAAACCCGCTTAATTGATTTTATATAGGCAGTAATTTTGTTGTGACTACAATCGGGGAGAGAAAATAATATTTCTCAAAAATCCAACATTTGCAAAAATGTAACAGTCTCAAAAATGCAACATTGTGTTGCCCTGGCACTAACGCAGCAGTTGAAAGGGTATTTTCAATTGCTAATGATTTTTTAGGACAACTGAAAAATCAAGACTGAATCTTGATTCTCTAGCTGCAGCACTAGCTGTGAAATTCAATATGAAAAATAGTTCTTGTACGGATATTTCTAATATTTTGTTAGAAAATGACACATTAACAAAAAATATTCATTCAATGGAAAAATATTCCTATTTAAATAATAATTAATCATAATACGCCTGCGTTATCTATTTACTACATTATAATGCTTTCTGTTTAGTTACTGTTGCAAAGAATAATTTTTTTTATTTGCAATATTTGTTTCTTTAATTTATTTATGTCCTCCTTTTCATTAGAAAAAAGTTGGTCACCTTATTAAAAATAAACATTGAACGTGTAATTCATGAAATTGGACCACAATTATGTGAAAGAGTGACTAAAATTGGACTTAACGAATCCACTATGTCAAGCGAAGTCGTGATGGTCATATAAGTGAAATTGTATTCCATCATTAATGTCATAGAATATGCTTAAAAATAAAATAAATAAAGAAATGATTAATTAAATACTTTTTAATTTCATTTAAACTTCTGTTTTATTTCCATTTAAACTTCTGAAGTGTTTATTGGAATACCCTTTATTTTGAATTATATGTGAAAATTATGATGAATGAGAACATTATTTCAATTATTTTAATATTTTTTTTAATTCCTTGTATTTTACTGTTGAGTTATTAAGGTTGTATTTCAATACGATTAATTTTATTACTTGTACTAATTCTCAGTTAGCTCAGTACTGTAGTATAAATAATATTTTAGTGAGCTAGAGCTTAATAATAAAGCATTAAGATACGTGAAACTGGCACACGCCAAAACCAATCCGTAGTGAAATATAATAATACGTTAACGATCCAAAATTGAACTCGACAAGAGAACAATCAGTGGCTATATAAACTTGAAAGCTAAATTAATATATTTTTGAAGTATGTTTATAATTATATAGATATATGTGAGTGTGTGTGTATAGATGTATATTTAAATAGTTAAGTATGTATATGTATGAATATGTATTTGACTCGACACAACCTGCGTCAGTAAACTGAAACTTCATAACTTTTATTGTTGACTGTAAACGCGGCTACTTTTTTAGATCGTAAAAGATTTTGATGAAATTTCATATAATATTTTAAGATAAATTAACGAAGCAAGAAGTTAAGTTGAAACTGATTACAATTTCGATTTAGTTAGTGCTCATAAATTTTAATACTGTGACTGACAGGCGTTGTTTGAATTACACAAATTGCTCTGGTAGGTGGACAGATTTGATTTGAATAAACATATTTCCAAAGTTACAATTAACTGTTTTACATGAGTAATTGAATTCTGTGATAAATTATAAACGATTTGATTCTATTACAGCTATGGAATCATTATTTTGTGATAATTATCGAACTTATTACATTATACGCGTACAAATTGAACAAAAGTTTTGTGAGTAAATATACATTGCAGTTTATTGTATCGAGGCATTTATTATTTTGATATTTTCATTTGCAATTATTACAAGAAGATATATATTTGTTATATTTACAGTAAAACGTTTGTTTTTCTTTTTATAATCATTTAGTTTGGTCAATATTTCAAAAGAAAGTTACGATTATTATAAACAAAATTTCATTATATGTCGACATTTTTCTCCCCTCATAAATATATTCAAATTTTATTTTTATTATGTAATCTCAACGTATAACAAAATCGATACTTGACATATTTTTTTATTATTCGATAAAGAAATGTTTTTAAAAGATAAAAAATACACAGAATAATAGTGAATGTTATAGGTCAATGAACTATAAATATTAACAATAAATATTTGTAAACTTTTTTAATGTTATTGGGAATAAACGAAACAAACAAACAAATATGTTATAAAAATATTGTAAATATTATTAAAGGAAAAAAGATTGAAAAAAATATATAAATTATTGTATTTTCTCTAACTCAATAATAAATATCTCAAATTTATTAATAATTGAATTTTAAAAAATATAATTTGAAATTTACAACATTGACTCATTTACTGTCAATTAATTATTTATTGATAACTACTGTTGGATATGTAGTAATATAAAAAAAAATATTTGTTGGTAAGAAATAAATATAAAATATTATTTTATATAAAATATTAAAATAATCATATTTCATTGCTTTAACATTAAACTTGTAATTTATTTTTATGTAAAAGATTTATAGTTACAACTCATTTTAGTTGTTCCTCTTCACGGTGTTCTTTCGTACAAGAGAAAGATTTATTTGCATTGAAGAGAAAACCAGAATTACAAAAGATTTATATTTACAATATTTTAAAACTGTGAATGAATGGATACGATTACAATTAAAGAAAATCTAAAATTTTGAGGATATAGTTAATACTTTTACAAATTTTTCGTTTTTATTCAAAAAAATATATATATATTTATGAATGTTATTTTTAAAAATCGATTTACAATTTATAAATTAAATATTTATGTTTATTGGAGTATAAATACAGAACAGACAGAATTAATTACTTTTTCACGAATCAAATTTGTACTTCATAAAAAGTTATTTTTTTTGTAGATAAAAACCGAAACAGTATTTATCTTTTAAAGCACTCAACCGTTTACTGAGACATATTTCTATTGGGGTTACATGTCACTGTCAATTTCAGTATTCTGTGCAGTAGAAAGGAATAGGAGAGAATGAGACAAACGAACAGATGGTTGTGACAGCCGTGGGCATGGAAAACTTTTGATATCTCGATGAAAATAAAGATCGAATGTTTATTTCTATTTATATTTTTCATCTCAATATCACTAAGACGAAGTAATTGATAAAAATATATGTGTCAGTCAGTTTTGAGAATAACAGATAATATATAAAGTTTAAATTTAAGTACTTAAAAGTACATTTTTTCTATTGATTTTTTAAAAATATTTGTTTAATTTAATAAATTAATTTATATAAAAATATTTTATTGAAAGTATTTATTAATATTCAAATCTATTAGTAAATAAAAGTAGTTTTACATTTTATTGTGATAATTTAATAAATTTCGTTAATTTCCTACCAATAAAAAGGAATATAATTTTAGAATAAATAAAAAAGAACAACTAGAGGTTTAATTGAATTATAAATTCAAATCAGCTTTATCATACTCTATTATTTTTCAATAAAACAGTAATTGCGTTTAATATTAATCGGTTTTGACATCATTAGACAAAAAATAAAAGTAATATTGAGATAAAATGATATTGAGTTATTGATTAATTTATTATATGTTCGAATTAGAGTTAATTAAATAGTCATCATTCATTAAGAAAATTTTCTCTGGAACACTTAATGAGCTTGTATCTTAATTACACTCGAAATTATTATACACAAAACCATAATTTTCGACTGAAACATTAATTATGTACATAGTAAAAATTACAATCTTGATTTATATAGAAAAAATTAAGAATATAAATTTTCAGAACTTTTTAATAAAGTCTATTGATATAAAAATTGAATAAATTATTATATCTGAATTTTGTTTACTAAAATAAGCAATTAGTAATTTACCTAGAAGTATAATGATATATAAATTAATTAAACATTTTTTTTGTATTATTATTATTACAATTCCTAATACAATTTTTGAATGAAACAGTTTATAAATTAAATAGTAATCAGCTTAGTAATGTTTTCAACAAAATACTTAACAAGTTAATGTACTGAATAAACAATATTGATCAAAGTAACTAAAACGAAGTTAATTGCTGTAACAATGGGATTAGTTAATTTTTTTCTTATTAAACAGTATGTTAACTTCACAAATTTATTATAACTATACTAGTAAACAACCCCTCTCGGTAAATACACATTAAGCACACCCAACGGTCGACGCAATAACCATGAATCATAACATTAGTGGTCAGAGACTGGTCTTAAACACTTGCGCTCACTTATGCCACGAAGGTCGTTGATATAAATCCCTTAGTGGAATGAATGTACGTTCCTGTCGACATATTATCATGAATCATTTATCTATGTTATCATGTTTAGTGATTAATAAATTTTAAGTGTCGACACACAATTAATTAGAAACTAATACATCAACACTCACGAAATCTGTGTTAAATTTATAGCCTTATAGTCTATTTTTTACTGTCATACTTTACATATAAGCAATATGATCTTATGAAAATAATTTAAGATCATTTTAGAAATTAAAAAAATTGATATAAAACATTCAAAAGGATGAATCATATTTATTGATTAACAATAAATTAAATGAGATTTTGTCTCTGATATACAAGTACCAATTAAAAGCACAAAAAAATGCAAAAAAAATCCAAACTCATTTCAACTTGTTTACACAGAAAACACATCAACGAAACGATAAAGAAACTATAATAATTCATACAAACTGATTTATTAAATTGTGTTTTTGTTCCGTTCGCATTTCCATAAAATACTTAAAAGTCTCTTTATTTACATGAAACGAATATATTAGGTTCTTTATTAATTTCTCTCATAAAACATTCAACAAAATAACAACGTTTGCAAAATGAACAGTTAAACGTTGAATTAAATGTCGTTTATCAAATTGATTTTCTCGAAATGTTCACAATTATAAACGTCTTCGTGTGTTTACCCGAAAAGACTATTTCGATCATAATTGCTGACTGAGACGAGAACTCTCATTATATTCTTATCGATTAATTATGTTTATTACATTATTAACACTTTGTAATCATGGCGTGTACGAACATTTAGAAAAGGTTTAATGTTACACAGAACAAGTATTAACTTCAATAAAGAGTTAGATGAAAGTTCAGTTAGATGAAAATTCTGGAAACTGAAAGATGAAAATACGTTTTTAGCTCGTTTGAAAATTACAAAGTACTTCCATTTTATACAAAAAAAATTGACATTTATAATAATACATTATTTTCATAAGAGAATTATTTACAAGATTATACATTTTAAACAATTAACATTGTTTGATTTATGTACAATCTATGTCGAGGTTACTGAAATATAGGATCATCCAAATGTAATACCTAGATTTGTGTTTTATTAAAAAGAAACAACAGAAACTAGACACTTGTTTCTCTATACACATGTTTCTTTTTAATAAAACACAAATCTAGGCGTCACATTTGGATGGCACTATACAACTGAATCAATATTAATGAAATATTAAATTTAACTTTAAACTTTATGTTTATATCAGAATATAACTTTTTTTATAATTCACAGTTAACATTTACCACAGTTTATAAACAAACAATATTGAAATTATTAATTCAGTATCTGACATAAATAATTTTCAAAAGAGTATGAAATGAAGTAATTGCAAAACATCTATATATATATATATATATATATATATATATATATATATATATAGAGATATATATATATATATATATAGAGAGAGAGAGAGAGAGAAAATGAGAATTTTAAATGACATTTAAAATTAAAACAGCTACAATATCATTGAAGGAATTTCCAGGTATTTAAAAACACACTACTATTACCAAATGAGTAAATGAAAAAAAGAGTATTATACATATATTGACACATACACACACACACACACACACACACACACACACACACATATATATATATATATATATATATATATATAAAATGAATACGAGAAAGGGATGAAACTGAACAAATTAAACTAATCTTTAAAGCTTATATATATATATATATATATATATATATATATATATATATATATATATTTGTTCGTGTACAAAATTCAATTCTCGTTTGTAATGTCGAAATCATCGTCCCAAATTTAAGCGATTTTATTGAACGACGCTCGCAGCTTTCTCATTTCTGTGAAGAGAAAACAGTCCAATAATATAATATGTGATACTGGCAAAATTCTCATTTGGTCGACTGGAAGGACGGTTTCCACGGCCGAACTGAACCCTTGACACTCCGCAATTTGTTCGTACGCACTGTTTCGAAATCCCGCTGCCACGCATCGATGACGAGTACAGGATCAACAGGGCATATGGTTTGTAATGATAAAAGCTTTACTGTGCAAGTCTAAGTAAATGAGAAATTCGTGATGGAGGGACAGCGTGACGAACTACAGAACTTCGCAAAACGGTAAACAGCTTCACATTGAAAACGTTCGTAATAGATTAAAGCTTTTAAAATATATTACGTCTAATTTCAATAAATACACTAAATGTATTCCATTCGTATACTGGCATTGTTTTGTTAGTTTTGAACAATCGAAAGTAATGGAAATCTATTTTCTTTCAAGAGCACTTTGTGATTTTTTAAATGAAATTACAAACTTTTGTTAACATTTTCAAACGACTACATTATTACGTAAAATAAATTCATTTTAAATAGAGTGATTTAAAGTGTTTTTTTTTCTGTTGTTGTTATAAGAAAATTAACGAAATTTAATTGAGTAAACAAATTTAAAAAAAAATCTCTACAAGTTTATTTTAAGAAATCGAAAGTATTTTTATATAAACACTCTTAATAAATACAAACATTTTTATATTTCTATATTTTTATGTTTTATCAAATAATTTTATTATTTATATCTACATCAATTGATTTTTTTCTAATTCAAAAATTGATAGATAAACTAAAAAAAATTTATTTCCAAATTTCAATTTTCAAAATATAAACTATTTTATTGAATTCTGACTGATTTTTTACCATAATTTATTTTCAAATTATAAGTGCATAATTCTGTTCTTAGCAATGGACGATTATATGCTAATTGTTTCGAAAAAGTTTTGTTGAAAGAATATTTTAAAGAATGAAAATTTTTAATGTAGTTTTTTTTAATACATTTCAGTATAAGATAACTTATGAAATGCACAAAAACCAAATACAGATTTAATATTATCTGTAATTAAATATATGTGTTTTTTTAAGCATGATAGAATTTTAAATTGAATTCATATTAAAATTCTATCTAACCTAAAAAATACTTTTTATCATATATAAAGGTTTATTATATATAAAAGTATTTTAGGTTAGATAGAATTGTCAATAGAGATTCAATTTAAAGTTCTATCACGCTTAAAAAACAGTCTCAAATATCTTCTGTATTCAACAACAATGAATTTCGTGAAATTTAAATATATTAATTCAATTATATGAAAATTTCTAGTGATGTTCCTAAATAATAATTTTAATTATACATTCTAAGTAGTCTGGTTTTTATAACACACACATATTTTCGAAACGAGAAAAATGTAAAAATGATTTTTAAAAAACAGAGCTAACGACAGTGAAAAGTAACGAAGTGAAGGGACGAATTCCACGAACGATAAGAAAACAGACGATTCAAAATATCCGCTCTCGGTGGTAAGTTTTAATTTAATTTTTTCGCCGCTTGTTCAATCAGGCGTACACTTTCACGGCCCGAGTACGAATCGGAAACTTACTGGTTTCCGCGTTCAAATTGCTCCGCTATAAATTCACTTTATTGAAAAGTTGATTCAGCGACTTCAACGAATTATTGATGTAGTTTCATTACACACTCAATCAGATTATATTAAATGAAATATAATAATAGGAATGTGTGACAATTTTAAAGGGAGGGGGTCTTTTCATATATGTTTTTCTCAAAAGATCTGCTTAAAATTTCAGACGAAGTTTTAGAATGAGATGTAGGGTTAAATAAATGCGACGCCTATTTTTTTTAAAAAAAAGAAACTATACACATATTTATCTATACACATGTTTCCCTATACACTTGTTTCCCTATACACATGTTTCTTTTTAATAAAATATAAATTTAGGTGTTACATTTGAATGCCCCTATATAATTTTAGAGAAAATTGAAATACACATATTTAGTCAATTGTGTGTTTGTAAAAAACATATAAGATTATATACATTATATAAAACACACACACACACACACACACACACACACACATATATATATATATATATATATATATATATATAAACACTGAAAACTGAATAATTGATTACTAATTTAATTTTAAACTCAAATTGATAAATTTTAAATTTCAACTGAACGAAAAAATAAATAAATCACATTTCCAACCATCAACTTGCATATTCCATCTACTGTGAAATTTCATATTTCTTATATTATTTAATATTGTTTAGCTATGATTAAGGGCTCGTGCAGGACGTTCAATCTATCAGCACTGAACGGAGCTCGTTACAAGAAATGCAATATGGCATGACTGTCGAAAGCAGGCACGAGATGGTACAGTGGAGCTGTGCAAGAACAACCTCTCCATTATCCCACCCACATTCATAGAACACGATGGCTGTCATCTTCCACGTTAATATCCATGCTCACTTGTTCGTACGTTACATTTGCAATAAAGATCTTTTCGCTTAGTGTTGGCCTTTCGAATGTTAGGGGGCGTATATAAATTACCATTTAGTAGAGATATATGGTATGAACACGGTTTATTCAGTGATACTATCGAACGAAACTTATTCAACAAGTACGGTTTTTTTTCATTCACTATTTTTTTCAAGAGTGAAATATTTGAGAATATTCCAAATTGCATAATAATAATGATTTAGGAGTTGATTAAAATAATATAAAATAAATGTGCACGTTTATGATCCACATTTTATTACATTCTAATGACTAATAATTCTTAGTATTATACATGAAATTAAAAATACAAAGAAATTAGAACAATGAGTGTATTTAACCTCAATTTCTTACTTCAAATCATTACTTATTTAGTAAATATAAAATGGTACAAACTTTACATTAATTAATGGGCCTAAAATTTTAATTTGAAATTTATTCTAAATTTTAATTATAAAATAGACGATATACTTTGTTTTTTTTAAAAAAAATAAAATTATATAAAATTTGATTTTTAATTGCATTTTTGTTAATAATTTACAGAATGAATTTTCAAATTAAAAAATAAAGTAATTTTCAAATGTTATGTATAAAAATTATATATATATATATATATATATATATATATATATATATATATAACATTGATAAAAAAATGTACTGAAATCAATAATGTAGAAATTGTCATAAAATATCCAAAAATAGTTCTTTTTATATAAGGAATTTAATATATAAGAAGATAAGGGATAAACTTGACGCAGTGACAATATCACTAGTCCCCTTTAGAGATTTTCTTTCACGTTAAAACGGCAGTTTATCTTGAAATAAAGATTTTTCAACTTTTTATTCAAATACTTGTTTGTGCTTATGTGAATTTATATATATATATTTTTTTTTCTTTACATTTTTTTCAATTTATAATCAATCAAGAGAATATTAAAATAAATATTATAATAATTTTATAATACAATTAACTAAGTTTCAATGCTTCAAAAATTTTATAAAAACTACAAAAAATATGAAGTAAAATAAATATATAGATAAATTAATCTATTAAAAAAATATAAAAGATGAATAAACATTTTTTGAAAATTTAATTAAAATATTTCAATGGTATATAAATATAGAAAAATATTGTTTCTTTACAATTATACAGGATCATCCATATGTGACGCCTAGATTTGTATTTTATTAAAAAGAAACATGTGTATAGTTTCTTTTTAATAAAACACAAATCTAGGCGTCACATTTGGATGATTCTATATTTATAAATAAAAACAAATTTTATTTATATTAAATGTTTATATTTTTTTCAAAATCTGTTTCAAATGATTTTTTCCAGTTGCTTGTTAATATCAAATATTATTGAATCATTAAAAAATATGATTGAGTACATATTATTAATCAAAAAAATGTAATACACCAATTTGGAAAACATTTCAATTTATACAAAATAAAAACTGTGTAAAATATATATCAAAACTCGTCGAAATGTATCCATTCATATTTCTCATTTCAGCAAAGCTAACGATTATAATTAAAATTTAAGTAAGATTGTTTGACTAAATGTTTAATTCTTTTGTAACCGAAATTTCTCTATTTTCGTGAAACAAGTCCGAAAAGCAGCTGAAGTTTCTCTTTTAATTAAAGCTCAGAGACAATCATACTTGTCTGACAGAGCTTGAGTTCCTTTAGTACAGATTTATACAGTTTAACTAGTCGAAATCTTATTATTCTCTCGAAATTTACTTATAAAATGAACAAGTTTTTGTAACGGAGTCATTCTTATGACGGATTTTACAAAACATCAGATTTTTAGTATTCATCTAAACAGACAACTGTTGACAAGTATTTTTATACCTTTATTAAAAAAAATCAATGTTCCACATGTTATTCATTCATGTATATGTATTTATATCAAACAAAAAAGGTTTATTTTAAATATAGAAATATTACAGACTATTTGTTGTTACTAAAATTCAAATAAATAACATTAAATCGTTTTGCAAATTTATACAATTTTTATCATTTTATTACCGAATTAAATTTCAATGCACTAATATGTTGAGTGAATATACAAATAATATAATATTAAAAATATAAGAACATTTTATTATCATTAAGATTTTTTTACTAAAAGAACAGAAAACTAATTTAATTTTTAAAAAATGACTAAACTGAGCAAATAGAGAAATTATTTTAATACATTATTTTAATTCATTTTTTAAACATTTTTTCTATACAACACCTTTGGTAGAAAAAATATTTCAAAGGAACAATCAAAAAAGTTGGTAAACAAAAAATTCATGAGATGAAAAATTATAGCTTTTTTTATTTTAC
Source organism: Neoneuromus ignobilis (assembly GCA_029203775.1). Lineage (NCBI taxonomy): Eukaryota > Metazoa > Arthropoda > Insecta > Megaloptera > Corydalidae > Neoneuromus > Neoneuromus ignobilis. The sequence continues at coordinate 10,623,151 of CP092095.1, read as the reverse complement.
ACTAGTGAAAATAATTACCCTTTATACAAAAAATATAAACGAATAATTTATTAAATGTTTTTACTTATATATATGATATGTTAATTTTTTGTAAGAGAAAAATAAAGTACGTTTCATAGTTATTTACAAAGGAATGTAAAATAATACACTACATTAAATTTTATAAGTTAAACAAAAGAGCGAAAATGGCACAAAAAGATAATTATAAATACTGTTAACTAGAAATGAAATCAAAAAAGTAAATGTTATAATATTAATATTATTAGTATAATCGTAATTTTAATTTAAAAAGCGAAACGAATATTTAAATAAAATTTCTAACAAAACTATTACCATTTTTAAAACAATGTAGATATTTTAACAAACATTCCCAAATCAAATGTTTCTTTTTATAGAAATTAAATTTTGACAGTTATAAAAAAAATAAAAATGTTTTATATTGTACGAGGGTGGTCCCAGAAGTATATATTTATTTTTCAACGTAATCTCCTTTTAGCTCTATACACTTTTCTCAGCGATGTACAATAAGTTCGATACCATTTTTATAATAAGAACTGTCTTGCTCTTCAAAATACCCATTAACTGCCGACATCACTTCTTCATCGTTGGGAAATCTTTGACCACTGAGCCATTTTTTTTAAGTTTGGGAACAGAAAATAATCTGAGGGGGCTAAATCTGGCGAATAGGGTGCATGAGGTAGCAATTCAAACTTTAATTCATTAATTTTGGCCATTGCAATAACGGATTTGTGAGCTGGTGGATTGTCTTGATGAAACAACACTTTCTTCTTAGCCAAATGCTCGTATAATAGAGTTAAAGATCAACCTTTTATACTCCAAGCAATTTGGCTATACTCTGGTAGTCAACTCTAAGATGATTTTTCATAGATTTCTGAGTTATAGAATGGCCAATAACACTGTTAAACATTGCAGACCAAGAAGTTTACATACTCAGAATTAAGATAATAGTACAATAAACGTATAAATAGTATAGACAGCCGATGACAATGATGGACGATCGCTTATCAAAACTTAAAGATAAACTGTGGGCAGTGACACAGGCCGTAGAAGTAGAAGAACGCCTTCAAGTGTCTGGGTAGTACAGCTGGCCTCGGGAGTACAAAGGGTTAACATATTTTCTATAATAGTTAAAAAATAATCATGAAAAATCGACACTGGCTACATTTTTTTATACATAAATAAATATTTTACTAGATTAAGTATTTAATAACCTAATTCTTATTTTTGTACAATTATTAATTTCGATTTAAAAGGTTTTGATTTACACAGTATTTTTATAGAACTCATATATAGGGTTTTTCAGTAAGAATGTTAGAACTTTAACAGCTGATGGTAGCCATGCTTGATTTTTTTTAACCTTATTTTGACATTTTAACTCAGTGTAGTTTGGCAAATTGTGGAACGTTTAACACTTCAACAACACTTAAAAAATGTAAAAGCTTAAATAAAAGTTGAATTTGTCCATGATTTTACGAAATGGACCCATTAATTGGTCATCAAGATCATGTGATCTAACTTCATTGGATTATTTTTTGTGAGGATATGTGAAATTATTGGTTTATGCTGATAAACGACAAACAATAGAAGCATTAAAAATAAACATTAAAGGTGTAATTCATGAAATTGGACTACAATTATGTGAAAGGGTGACTAAAAATTGGACTAAACGAATGCACTATGTCATGCGAAGTTGTGGTGATCATATAAATGAAATTATGTTTCATTATTAATGCCATAGAATATGCTTAAAAATAAAAATAAAAAAATAACTAATTAATTAAATATTTTCTGTTTTATTTCCATTTCAATTGCTGAAGCGTTTATTATTAACCCCTATACTATTCAGATCGACAGAAAAGTATATTATAATTTCAATTACACAAAATTTGAAACAAAAATAGATTTTAAAATCAATATTATATATATATATATATATATATATGTGTGTGTGTGTGTGTGTGTGTGTGCGTGTGTGTGTGTATGTATATATAATAAATAATTTTAAAACTGATCCATGGAAATGAATGATTCATAAGACTAAACTTATTATCGTTTATCTTCGTACAAGATACTCAAAAAGAACATCTACAACAGTAATTATGAGTTGAATAGAAATCATAGCGGCGATTCACAAAAGAGATTATTTCTTGCCACAAATAATGTCTACAGACCCGGCTTAGCTTTGGTCTCTCATTAAATATTCATTGTGGAAGAGCATTGTAGCTTCTGAACTGTCTACACCTTAAACAAAACAATACAATGGCAACGAACGAGATGCGACGACAGACACTAGAGCTTGCGAAATGCTACCAACTGTAGTATTTCACCCACACGCCCTTTTCAACGTATACACTAGCCATATATACTTGACTGTGGGTGCTCAGAGGTGATCCTGTATGAAAATGTTACTAAATATAAGGGTTTGTTTAATGGCAACATTTACGAAACCACTTTCGGCAAATGAGGCTTTATTTTAAAGGTTCTTTAAATACGTCTTATATATTTAATGATACTGCTTTATATTAAGTATGTCTAATATATTTAGCTTCATAGCAACTCATATATATATATATATATATATATATATATATATATATATATATATATATATATATATATAATGTTTGAATGTATAAATGTTCATAATGTATATACGAGTAATATAGTACATATAAATAAATATTTTTATACAAAAATAATTTAATCTTAAAAATATAGTAACTATCGAGACTAGCATCAATCATATATAAATATCCTTGTTCGATAAATACAAAAATTTCCAATAAGTTTCTTACAGATATTTCTTTTTTTTAGTTTACAAAAAAAGTAATGTCAATTTTCTTTTAAATCTAATAACACTTTTTCATATTTTCAGAAAATTCGTTAATTTTCAATATTATTTTTTGTATAAACTTGTTAAAACGATTTGAATTTGCAATAAAATTTTATGTTATATATAGTTTAAATAAATGTCTACAACAAGATATATCCACAAAACCTATAAAAACTATATTTAATTTTTTTGTAATTTAATATTTATCATGTAAAATATAAAAAATAATATTAAACATATTATTCAAAAAATTATATTTTTAATCTTTCGTTCAAACAATGAATAATAAAATTGATTAAAGGTTTTTAATATTAATAAAAAAATTAATAATTAAACAGTATAATTTATAAATGAGCAATAAAAATTATAATAAATAACATGTTTCATAAATTATTACAAAACGATGGAGACTATGTTTAAACTGAAATTATTATTTTCAAATTGAAACGATCGAATTCAGGTTAGTATAGTCATTTAGGTCATTTATCAGGAAATATATACGTGTTTGGTATTGTTTTCATGTAACTAGTGAATTATCTGAAATAGTAAAACAGGGTAAATTGGATTTTCAGCGTAATTAAAAACGATATATTCTATCTAATAGATTTATACATAGAGATAAGCCAGTTATGATACAAATATAACTCCACATGGACTAGTAACTACAGCTGGTTAAATAATTATTATTATTTGTTTTTTCAAAAATGCACAGAAATGTTTTATGGGCATAGCAGATAAAACATTACGAAAAAATATTCGTTAAAAATAAAATACTTCAACAAAATATTTATTTATTTGATTTATTTTTAATTTATATTCAATTTTTGAAAATTATATATATATAGTTAAATAATTATTGTATTATTAAATTATAATACACTTGTCTGCAACAGTGGATAATTTTTATATAAATTTATCATAAAATGTACATTTAAGAATATTTAAAAAAAATTATAAAATGCCATCAAAACAAACACGGCCAAAACGTAAATATCCACATATTTTATACAGCAATGGAAACCCACCTTTGTTGTGTCAACATCCGCAACACATAAATTCAAAACATTTTTTATGCTTTTAACACACGTTCTCTGTATAAAAAAAGAACACTATTCAACATAAAAGGACTAAATAAGATGTCTACGTTGTCTAAATTATGTATGAACGAACACTTTTACTGCAGATGTGTTATATAATTTTGTACACAACTGACTCGTTTTCAAACGTACGACATATTTGGACGAAATAATCATTTCACAAATGTTCTTTTATTTAAAATCAAAAGCATTTAGAAATCCATTAATTTACATTATTAAAATATTTTTCAGGCGAATAAATGTACGATTTTTTTTAAAAAATCACATACTCTTAACGTGGTAATATTCATATTTTATATAATTTTTTTAATAATTTTAAACATATACTTCTACACACACACACACACATTCACTTATATATATATATAATATTATGTAAAAAATCATTATATTATACAAAATAATAATTGAAACTGAATATTTTATTAAATAGGATCATTCAAATGTGACACCCAGATTTGTGTTTTATTAAAAAAAACATGTGTATAGGGAAACATGTGATTTATTTTGTTTCTTTTTAAGAAAACACAAATGTAGGCGTCACTTTTGGATAAGTCTACACTTTAAATATGAATTGGAAAAAGACAAATCGAAAAGATATTTAAAATTTTTATTTATAAAAATGAAGAAGGAATATATTTATACTATATTCTCTTTAAATAAAATAACAGTTACCTTAAATAGTGTTCTATTTTTTAAAAAAAAAATATAAATTGATAAAATTGTAAAAGTATTTTTAAACATACAATATCACAATTTATACTTATTTCAAAAACCACGATCTGAATATTCGAATGAAATAAAAATGATCTTATATAAAAGTTATTTTTTTTTAAAAAAAACTATCAATGGAAAATCGAAGTATCAATAAGAAATGTTATACCAAGTTTTCAACAAATATTGGAAAGTCAGTTTTATTCACCAAGTTCTCTCTATCCATTCTGTGAAAATATCTATTAATATATATTTTTTTAAATATAAATTTCATAGAAGGTTGTATTCATTAAAATGGAATTAAAATATTGATTGGTTATTTATAAAAAAAATTTTTAAACAAATTAAAAATTATTAAATATTTTATATAATTTCAATTCACTGAAAACGTATTTTCTTTGAATCAAACAATTATATTAATAAATGATAACGTCATATTAATTTATGTAAACATGTTTTAGGCAAGTCCCTTACTTTAAAACTGAGATTCTCAGTCTCTCTCTAAAGTTTGAGAAATACAGAACTTTATGACTTTGAACCAGTTTAACTATTTTACTTTGATGTTATATATGAGTATATTTGTTACACTCATGGTAATTTGAACTTACCACTTCCGACATGGTTTATTCGTCATAAATATACACACACATATATACATAAATATGTATATATGTGTGTGTGGGTGTGTGTATGTGGTATTTAAAATGTATAAAAGAAAAAACGTATCGTTAATATAAATTTAAAAAAGTATTAATTTAATTATTTTGATGTACGTTAAAAATCAAAATGTTAAAAGCCACCTGGTGTAGACATTCTTGTTATTTTTGCTATACATTTACACACTAGACTGCAAACAGAAAAGTTAATTTTAAAGGATAATTGTTTAATTTAGTTTCACGTCGACGTACATAACAAAATATTTGAAATACATAACTCTGAATATATATAAAGTACCATTCTCGAGTTGCAACGTTCCCTTTGAACTACGAGCTACATTATATAGATCAGAAGTAATATTAGTCGAATAATTGAACATGTTTTTATGTACATATTTTTCAAGAAAATATTTTACAAATATTAGAGTTTTATTAAATTCCATGAAAATGGAATGTAGAATGTCTCTTACATTACCTTTCAGTTACAAATTGATCATTTAAAATATTCGAAAAATATTTTATTTGAAATATTATGGAAAATTCGAATGGTAATGTTTGATATACAGTTAATTCTGGAAATATTACTCGTTCAAATATCAATGAAATATTTAAAAATTAAAACAATTTATGTTTTGAAATATTTGGAAATACATTTTTGGAATACGTAAATGAAAATTATAAATAAAAAAAGGATTTATAAATAAATATTCGATATATAAACAAATATTTTAAAAGAATTTTTCTTATAAAAATGATTATTTCGTGTTTAAGCTTGGTTATATTTTTCTTTTTCGTAACAACGAGATAACAAGAATAACAGTTTCTATTATTCTAGTTCTGAGATATAAGCTTTAGAGATATAATAACGTATTGGAAAAAATAATCAAAGGACTTAGCTTAATAAGAAAGCATATCTGACGTGTGTGAGTGTGTATATGTAGGTGTTTTTTAAACGTGATAGAACTTTAAATTGATTCCCTATCGAAAATTCTATCTAAAAAAACACCTTTATTATACCTTTATATATAAATACACACACACACACAAACACTCTTTCTCTCTCTCTCTCTCTCTCTCTCACACACACACACACATATATATATATAAATATATATATATATATATATATATATAAAATATTTTTTTAGGTTAGATAGAATTTTCGATGGAGATTTAATTTAAAGTTCTATTGCGCTTAAAAATACATCATATATATTTTAAATATAAGTAATGATTAAAGTCATATTGACATTATAAAAAAAAACATTGAAATTATAGAGAAAAATATTTTATTTATTATTTATGAATAAATTTGTCAGTTAAAGAAAAAAAATTTGATTAATAAAATGAAAATTCAAATAACATAACTTTAAGAATGAAAAATTAATGAATAATAATATTCTTTTTGTGCGAGGATGTTAAGAAAATAAAAGAACAATTCATAATAATTTTTTAAATGTAAAAATGAAAAAATCTACAATAGTAATAATACGCTTGCGTAGGGTAGTCAATTCGGTAACAATGGTTCCAATAAGGAGCAAGATTTTAGTTTTTATTGTTTTCCCTTTTCAATCTGAACGTAGAAGGTTTCATTGTGAAAGACAGTGACTTGAATGTATTATAAAACAGGACATTTTTTCGATAAAAGATTTTTATACTATTTATTGATTTATACTGATTAAAAAAATATTATTAATTGTGATTCATTTTAATATAAATAAAAGAAATTAGTCAATAATTAACATAGTACATAACTTTTTTATTAATTTAATAAAATTATTCTATATTGATTTTTTTTATAATATATATATATATATATATATATATATATATATATATATATAATTTAACGATTCATTTGACATTTCCTAATCATATAGAGCAATACATTTTCACAAACATAAATATTATATATGATAACTAAATGCATATTAAAAATAACGTACATTTCCATTTCCCGCTATACAAATAATTACTGTACATATATACACATTGCTACTATTTAATAAATATAATTCAGTATTATATTTGATTTATATTGAATATTTTAATATAACGCCTTCTAATTAAATACGAGAACGTAGTAGCGTTCCTATACACATTCAGAAAGATACGATAGGATGTAGGACCCAAAAGACGAATTTTGCGGTCTAATTTACCCGTCCGCAATGCAAATATCTTTTAATCATCAAAGATGTGTAGTATCGTGCGTGGGTGACGGTGAATTAGCTTGTTTAAACGTACAAATTTAAATGAAACATTCAGGAGATGCTACAATAATTCCATTCTGCTTACAGGATGTACATCACGGAATTATATCCTGTATAGAATAGATGTTTCATTGCTGGTTGATTAAAAAAATTATTGTTCTTTTCATTACTGTTCATATGTTAAATTTACAAATTATTATTTTATATTTAACTAAATCAACATATATATATATATATATATATATATATATATATATATATATATATATATATATATATTAATGTAAGTATCTCCCTTCCGCTTTTTTTTTTTTTTTTGTACATAGCTGCGAAATTCAAAAGACCAGAAGGCGGCAGGGAGATATTTGCCAACCTAACATATATATATATATATATATATATATATATATATATATATATATATATATATATATATAATGTTCAACGGAATGTGTAATATTATGGTATCTATTTGTAAATACAATATTTTGAAGGTATATTGAATGAACAGATATTCTGATACTCGATGAAAATGAGTGCTGACGAAACTATAAAATATTGATTGGTACAGACAGGAACAACTGGTGAGATAGAAAAATTGAATTTCGATAGAAACGAAATAATTTTTAAATAAAATAAATTCAATTTAAAACTTTCAACTGGCATGCTATTATTTGATTTAGAAGAAACTAATGTTTTATTTATTGAATTTCAAGTTTGAAGTTAAGTAAACTTATCACATATATTAAAACGATACGAATATATTGTATTAGAAGAAAGAAAGATATTAAATAATATGAAATTCATTTCATATTTTGTCGATTATAAATTTAAAATTATTCTTTTAAGCTCTAAAAATTTATCAATATTAATATTACAAAGATATTCACAA
>CP092095.1:10557228-10609728 GCA_029203775.1 Neoneuromus ignobilis | reverse complement strand
CTAACTTTTTCATTGATGATCGTCTCGGTGACACTAAGAAAAAAAATCACATTAGATTATACTCATGACAGAAGCTTACAGACGTCGCCCTAAAGTGCACTAAACTCGTCGAAAGTTCGAGACGATGATATAACTACAATACTTGTGCGACAGTAAGAAAATGCAGTTAGCGAACTAAAACGTTGAGACGAAAAGAGACAAATGTAATAGTAGACACTTCGAATGAAAATAACTTCATGTATGGGCCAAAGCTGGAAAACATGTGACAGTTCTTTTCATTTTTCTCTCTTGTACGGGTTTTCTCAAATAACTTTATAACACTTGTACCTCGAGTTAGTTTATTCTCGGAAAAATTAGTGGACTCGAGTTACTTGTCATAATGTCATTAGTTTATATTTAAAATTTATTTTTTATAAATAAAGAAATTTGAATAAAACTCAAATGAATTCTCTCTCTCTCTCTCTATTTATATATATATATATATATATATATATATATATATATATACACATAGGGTTTTCTAATAAGAATGTTAGAACTTTAACAGCTGGTGGCAGCCATATTTGAATTTTAAATCTTATTTTAACATTTTAACTCAGTATAGTTTGGCAAATTATAATAGAACGTTTAAGACTTCAACAACGTTTAGAAATTGTAAAAACTTATTACAAAAATCAATGTTCGTGAAACTTAACACAATTGTTCAAGTGAATGTGCCATTTATCGAATTGTTGAAAAATTTAAAAACAATTTTACTCTATATGATAAAGCAGTACCTGCAAGACTAAGAAATGACTAAACGAATGCACTATGTCAAGTGGTCATTGTGGTCATATAAACAAAATTGTGTTCTATCATTAATGTCATAAATATGCTTAAACCTTATTGGTCCTATGTCACCTCTGACGTGACATTACAACTTTGCTCTATCAGTCGTATGTCACGTGCGAGGTGACAAGACTGAACAAGTAACAACGTTCTTATTGCTGAATGTACACACTATATGTTTTTACAGTTTAATTTTTACTCGATAGCAGACAACATGTTCTGTCATATTTCAGCAATTATTTTACTTATATTATAATATTTGATTCCTCCAAAAATGAATAAAGAAAACTATAGCAATAAAGAAAGTAACAGTGATAGTTGTATTGAAATATGTGAAAATTTTGAATATTCGACAAATGATTTTAATTCTTGTGATGAAGCTGCATATCTTGCAACCTCATTACCAAGGGAAGCATAATGACTGCATTGTATGTTCCAATTGGAAATTACCTAGAGGAAGAAAGATGACTATATACTTCTGCGAAACTTGTAACAGAAAACCATTTCTTCATGTAGGAAAATGTTTAAAAAAATATCACACATTGAAAAATTATAAATAACATTTAAATTTGGAGAAAACATGTTTAATCAAATGTAAACATTGAAAGTGTAAATATAAATATTTTTATTCACAAAACTATCTTTTTATATTTCTCTTACAATAAGCACTTAAATATATCTCCGACCTAGCGGAAAGTTAAGTACAAAATGCGAACGTCCGATAAGGGTTAAAATTAAAAAAATACTAATTAATTAAATACTTTTTATTTTATTTCCATTTAAACTTCTGAAGTGTTTTTTGTAAACCCCTATATATATATATATATAATTTGGTCAAAGTAAATTTTAAAATCCTGTACAGAAAATATATAAAAATAAAATGTCTGTGAAAAATGATTTTGTAATACTCCCACGTTTATGAATACGAAATTAATAAAAAGAAATATTAAAAGACACGAGTTTCTTTAATACAAATTTGTCCATATATATAAGAATATAATTTACATTAAATGAATTATTATCCTCGCAAATAATTTCATTATTATATACAACGTATTTACATATTGTTATAAAAACGACTGCATTTATTTCTGTGAACTGTTTAACTATACTGAATTCAATTTAAATGTAAATAATCATTAATTACTTTCAGAAATTAATACGAATTTCTTCTTTATCCCTGTATAGTCAAATACGAATATACACTCATATACAAATGTATGTATATATATATATATATATATATATATATATATATATAGAGAGAGAGAGAGAGAGAGAGAGAAAGGAACAGAGAATATTTATAAAATCTTTACTGTTCCGTTGATGCTCAATTAGAATGATATTAATTAATAAGGATATAAAATTTTATTTCCAAGGCAAAATTACAAATTTAGGTGAAATATTTTTAACACTTTAATTATTAGCTTTAATAATCTTTTCGTCTGATTATTTTGTTAAATAAATATGAATATTGAAAATGGCAAGTTAAAAATGAATAAATTCAGTTTAAAAAAAATCTTTTTGAACGACAAACGTTTGTTTACAAAGATCAAAAAAAATGTAATAGCAATGCAAGAGAAATTATGAAAAAATATATATATTTCAATAATTACGAAAATATTTAAAGTACTTTTCCCAGAAATATTTTTTAAATGACTATTAACTGAAGAAGAATTCTCAAACTTTGGAATTTAAAATAAATAGAAATAATTTCTTACAAATCGTTTACAAGAACTGTTTATTCTTCCTGTAAACAAATAATCATTTAACTGCGCAATATATGAAAGAGATTGTATAAAGTGAAATACTTATTTCTCATACACAAACTGATTTCAATACTAATATTCTATTCGTTCATCAGTTATTCATTACAATTTCAATGTATATATAATTGATATTTACTTATACGATAAAAACATTCTCTATTACTCGAAAATCAAATTAGTTTCTTTTAGAAAAATCATTTTTAATCCAGTATATTTACCAAGAATCCATTTTCATTATAAAAACAATTTCCTTTAAACTCGAAATGAATTTCTATGTCAATAGTAATTTAATAAAGTATTATAACGACGATTTAAAAATCTAATTATTTGCAAATCTATTTTCATTGTCAACGGAAAATATTGACGTTAAACGTAATTATTTTCTACGATTCTAGTTTTTTCATTTGTACGTAATGATACAATATAATTTTTCGAATTTGACGCGAATACAATTTCATTCGAATCAGCAATCGTTTGCGAATATTTGAATAACATACAGAAACGTAGACAAATTGTTCGAAATAGTAAAATTTAAAATTGCGTATTGACAAAAGTTTACCTAGTAAATAAAAATATTCAAAATAAAATCTCATTTATAATTAAGGAATATTTAAATATATCGAATAATCTATGTATAGCAGATAAAGAATTTTGCGTGTAGACGTTTGTATATGTTTGTAAGTTTATGAATATGAAGATAAGCGAATATAAAGTAAATATAATTCTAATCCGAAATTTAATTTCATTACAAAAACAGTCGATACTATATAAACATTAAATATCGTGCAGACTCTTAACTAAATGCTAAAGAACACTCAATATAGGAAAAGCTTTCATCTAATCGGATTAAACACTTCACGAATACAGAGAATAGCTAAACTACTAACGTGTTAACGGAAAGCTTACAAGCTTTTATATTATATTAAGCTTATGCACAAAAATAAATATAATATATATATATATATATATATATATATATGTCATTTACTAAAAACATCCCTCTTAAGTATACAAAATCTACACAAAAATGGATACAATATAATAAAGAAAATCAATACCTGTTTCAATCTAAAAATGTAATATATAAATATAAATATATATATATATATATATATATATATATATATATATATATATATGTATATATATATATATATAAATATATATATATATATATATGGGTATGTATGTATTTAATTTCAAAATATGATTAAAATATGGTAATTAAAAAATACATATACAAATTTCAACAGATTAGTTATAATAAACGTTTTAACATTCCTTTTTTAATATATTAAATAAAATTTAATATTAATTAAATTTTTTTGAACTACGAACGAAAAAAATTTCAATTTTTATTTAACATTCTTCTATTATATAGACTCATCCAAATGTGACGCCTAGATTTGTGTTTTATTAAAAGAAACAAAATAAATTATGCACATGTTTCCTTATACACCACCCTATACATGTCTTTTTTTAATAAAACACTATTTTAGGCATCACATTTAGATGACCATATATATAAATTATTTAATTATATATATATATATATATATATATATATATATATATATATATATGTGTGTGTGTGTGTGTGTGTGTGTGTGTTTTTAATTTCAGTCTATATAAAAAAGCTCATCTTAAAAATAAAAATAATTAAATTATTTTCTGTTTAAAATTTTATTTTAATCCTCTAAATTGTTTCTATTTTTATTTAAAAGAAGAGTATGTAATGAATTTTTTTTTATTATTTTTTACAAAACTTGTATATTAGTTTTAAGTGTGTAGTCATTAAATTATTAGGTCGTGTAATATGAAATGTCGGATTATTATATGAGAATAAAATGAAAATCCGACATTTCATATTACATAACCTAATATTTATTAATTTAAAATAAAAATTTCAACATATTTCAAACAAAATTTTTCTATACAATATAAAATTCTATATAATTTATAAAAGTATTATATATATATATATATAGGGTCATCCAAATGTGACGCCTAGATATGTATTTTATTAAAAAAACACAAAATAACCTATACACATGTTTCCCTATACATCACCCTATAAATATATTTCTTTTTAATAAAACACAAATCTAGGCATCATATTTGGATGACCCTATATATATATATATATATATATATATATATATATATATCTATATATATATATAAATACATGTAAGACCCTAAAGTTCATTGGTAAATGGTATTTCATGATACCATTAACAACTATCACATAAATGGGAGAAGTTAAAGGCATAATAGTTATCGCACTAGACTTAATTGCGTGTTGATGGGGACGATGTAGACCTGATTGACTTGACCTTAAGATTTGAACTCTCGACTCATTGGTAACCAATTTCAATATTCTACATGACTAAACTATATTTACAATTATATTTCTTGAACATAAATCACCAGAATAATTTCATCTGCCTAATATATATTCCGAACATTTAACCTGATTTCAAATCCTTTGTTATCATTAAAATTGAATAAATTTTCACTTATGCAAATCAATCAAATACTATCAATAGTGAGAAAAAGTCACATAAATATATTTGAAAGTTAATTAACAAAGAATTACATGTCGACTGAGTATCATAACTTGCATAAATAAAAAAGTCGTTCAAATTTAAAACACTGCACAACTAAATTTTTATGATTATTTTCTTCGATAAATAAAAAATAATTTCATTTCCTTAAAAAAATATACGACCAATAAAAGCTACTCTATCCTAGCAATGTGTTATTCTATAGTACGATTTTTAATCTACGTGTATTTTTCAAAAGTGCGCACTAAAAAGAAATGATCCAATATACGTTTTGTTTATTATCTGCTGAATATAAGTCGAGAGTTTAGTTCTTGAGTAAACTTTTCATGTTTTATTAAAGTTTGTTTATTTTAAAAACTTATTTCCTATCGTACAAAATATGGCTTGTTATTATTTCTCTTTAATATATTTTAATATGAATTATAGTGATTGTAGATTTTTTGAAAAATATATATATATTATTTTAATTTTTGAATTATATTAAATATTTGAATTATTTATTATATTTAATATTAGAATTTCATCTTTTTATTGAAAAATAATACTAAGTATATGAAGTTTAAAATTTGCTACAGAGTTTTTCAATAGGAATATTAAAACTTTGAGAGTTGGTGGCAGCCATATTTTTTGACATTTCAACTCAGTATAGTTTGGCAAATTAACATGGGACGTTTAACACTTCAACGTTTAGAAATTGTAAAAACTTCAATAGATTGATTGAAACAAGAGTTTAATGAATTCATTATTTTATGAATTGGTCACCAAGATCATGTGATCTAACTCCATTGGATTATTTTCTGTGAGGTTATGTGAAATCATTGGTTTATGCTGATAAATCACAAACAACAGAATCATTAAAAATAAACATTGAACGTGTAATTCATGAAATTGGACTATATTATGTGAAAGAATGACTAAAAATTTGGCTAAACGAATGCACTTTGTCAAGCAGTCATAGTGGCCATATGAGTGAAATTGTATTCCATCATTAATACCATAGAATATATTTAAAAATAAATAACTAATTAAATAAATACTTTTTGTTTTATTTCCATTTCAACTTCTGAAGCGCTTATTGGAAATCCCTATAATTATATTTTTGAGAATTCTTTTCATAAATCAGTCTCTTACAATTAAAATAAAATATTGAATCTTTCTAGTTATTATAATTATGTGGGCATCAATTATGAAATATTTTTACAGAATTACAATTAATAATAAATTTACTATTTCTATGATACTTGTTTTAATTTTAACAATTATTTAATATAATATTATTTTATTAAAAATTATACATATAAATGATCACAGAATATTTTTTTCTAAAAGTTAAAAAAATTACACAGGTTGATGTTTTATTTTCATGCTGAAAAGCCATTGATCGTTTCTTCGCTGTTGCACGCTCGACTGTGGCCGGATTCCCAAACAATACAATTGCATTGCGGTATTTTTTAATTTAATCGTAGGAGTAAATCCGTCCTTGTAAACCATATCCTTTCATAATGAAGTATCGTGCACGTTGTTAAGAAATCATTTCATATACTTTCTGGCAAGTTGTGTAAACGCTTTGTATCGATCTTTATCTGTAGTGCAAAACAATGACGTGCTAGTGAACTTAACGCAAGGTCGACATCAACAAGCAGCTGTCGTTGCCATGGTTACGACGAACGGCGTCGTACCGTGAGTTGTCACCGCTATAGTCTGGTGCCGCGGGATGTAAGCGTCGCGGCGCACGTCCTCCTCTTGTTTATTTAGATTAATGACGAAAGGAGTACGTTGATTCTCCATAGTCATGGACGCTCGACTCAATGAAGACACACAGAAGGGCAAAGAGGCGTACAAGAAATGAATTTCGTGTACTTTAAAATAATATAAAAAACTTATTTATTTATATATATATATATATATATATATATATATATATATAGAGAGAGAGAGAGAGAGAGAGAGAGAGAGTCATCACCACATAGATTTGTGTTTTATTAAAAAGAAACGAAAGAAACTATACACATGTTTCTCTATACACCACCCTATACACATGTTTAGTTTTAATAAAATACAAATCTAGGCGTTACATTTGGATGATCCCTATATATATATATATATATATATATATATATATATATATATATATATTGGATGTCGAAAAGTCATGTCAGATTTTTGCAATAGATATAGCTAATCTATTTTTTATAGAAGAAGCGTTATTTGAATCTATATAATTGTTATGTCGTTTGACAGTTGACACTTCTGTCTTCATTCAGATAACAAGTTTGAGCGTTTTGGTTGAGATTTATAGATTTTATAACAAATTGAAGATGGAAGATGAAATTGTGAATTTTTACCACATTTTACTATTTTATTTCCGTAAAGGGAAGAACGTATGACAAGTTGTGTAAAGTTTACAGTGATCATGCCTTACAAGAACGTTAGTACCAACGATGGTTCGCGAAATTCCGTGCTGGTGGTTTTGATATTAACGACGCTCTTCGTTCAGGAAGGCCAATCGTGGTTAATGACGAAAATAAGGGCACTGATCGAGTCAAATCCGTGTCAAACGACACGTGAAATTGCGAAACATTATTCACCATTTCAGCGTTCACGACCCCATTTGAAGAAGCTGGGATACATAAGCAAGCTCGACATTAGGGGTTCCTCAGGAATTCAAAGAAGTTAATTTGACTGTGGGTATAAATATCTGCGATATGATCATTAAACGTAAAGAAAGATCCATTTTGATAACTGGTGATGAAAAATGGATCGTTTACAACAATGTGAAATACAAACAGTCTTTGTCCAGGCCCGATGAGACAGCTCAAACAACATCGAAAGCAAGTATTCATCAAAGAAAAATCATGCTTTCAGTCTGGAGGGATTATAAGGGTGTCGTGTATTTCGAGCTCTTGTCAACAAATGAAACAATCAATTCTGATATGTACTGTCACCAATTAAACAACTTGAACGAATCCATCATCCAGAAGTGTCCAGAATTTGTTAATCGTAAAGGAGTTGTGTTTCAACATGACTATGTAAGACCGCACACAAGTTTGGTCATCCATCAAAAACTATTGGAGCTTGGATGGGATGTGCTACCACACTCAACGTACTCATCCAACCTTGTGTTGTCAGATTTCCACATGTTTCAGTCTTTGCAAAATTCCTTGCGTGGTAAATCGTTTAATTTCGATGAGGCTATAAAACCACTTTGTCCAATTTGTCCAGACCTTTCTACGAACGTGAAATTATGAAACTCGCCAAAAATGGGCAAAAGGTTATCGAACAAAATGACAAATATATTATTGATTAAACATTGTACTTTAAATAAATAAATAAATAACATTTGAAAAACATACTCAAAATGCGTCATGATTTTCCGACCACCTATATATCCTATATATATATATATATATATATATATATATATATAAAATTGAAAATTCCCGACTGTCAAATATTACTTTAGATAAGGGTTGAAACATTTTCTTAAAAAAAAACCACAGAAGAGAAGATACTTTAACAAAGTATTGTTTTTCCCAACCCATGTTTGTAATTCTCGTCATTCAGTCAGGTATTTCTGTGCAAACGTTGTGTATCGTTCTAAGACAACGATGACACCTTTTCCTATTATAAGATTATTTATGAGGACAAGAGAAATTCTCTTGCAATGTAGCCTTGACCTCTTTATTAATCTCGAGTGTCTAGTTCAAATATTTTAGTAATAAAAACTATTTTTCTTTTTATTCTAAAATGTTAATGTGTTTATAGTAAAATGAATTTGAAAAAATGCATCAAATTGTAATTGTTTTATTTTAATTCTATATAAGAGTTAAAAATTAAATTAAGGATAGATGTTTTGAAAGTGCAAATATTTATACTATTCTTGTACGTTTAAATATTTTTTTTTACTCTAGTTATTTTTCAGAAAAATTGAAATGATAAAATCAAACATATAATTTAAATATTAATAAAGAAAAAATAAATTACAGAGTGTCCATATATTAGTTGATATTTAAAATGTAATATCTGTTATGAAATTTCAAAAAATCCGAACAAAATTGAAAACCTTTATATTCAACTAAATTCATATATTCTATATTTCACGTTTTTATATTCACTAAATTTCACGTATTTCGTCTGTACTATTAATATCTACCTATCACATATTTTATTAGATTTTCTATCACGTTTCGTATCGCTTCAATATAACCGTATGATAAAATATGGAATAAACTATAACTTTTCAAAGGAATCGAGGTTTATTTATTCCAATCAGACAACACATACACATTATTATTATTTCTTTACATATCATCAAATACAATCCATGTTAAATATTTTTATAAGAAAAATATTCGTTTTTAATTGAAAAAAATCTACTAGAAGAATTTACATGTTTATCTTTTTTAAAAATGATTAATAACTTAATCGATTCGTTAATTTTTAATAACAAAAAAAATGTTATAAATATTGAAACTTTTCTAATTAATACTTTTATCTAAAAATAATATTTTATAGAAAATGTTATGAAACTTTAAATTTGATTCTTCAATATTGATTGAAAATAAATATAAAACTATGCGACGTGTTGTTACTTTCTTCGAAGTATATAAAGAATAAATAAATTGCAAGAGTATAAAATATCTATAATCTAGATAATGTGTTCGGAGAAAATTTACAGTTTAAATTACGTGAGATAACGTAGACGATATAGAAAACTTGTTTCGTCTTGTGTTTTACG
Source organism: Neoneuromus ignobilis (assembly GCA_029203775.1). Taxonomy (NCBI): domain Eukaryota; kingdom Metazoa; phylum Arthropoda; class Insecta; order Megaloptera; family Corydalidae; genus Neoneuromus; species Neoneuromus ignobilis. The sequence continues at coordinate 10,599,826 of CP092095.1, read as the reverse complement.
AAACGAATCTCACTGTTTGTTCTACGAATACGTGAAACTTCCAAAAGAGCGATCAAGTGAGTATTCATCCACAACTCCGCGGGGTATGTTTTTACAACGTCTAACACCTCGTGAGTGCTAGAAGTCGTGTAACAAATTACCCAGGGCTCGATTATACAGTGGCGTAACGTTAGTAAAAAAAAAAATCGATTTTTACTATTTAGGATAATATTTGTACCTTTTTATACATTCAAATATAAGTGAAAGAGAATTGAATAAAAAATAATAATTTATTTTTATTAATTAGGCTAATTTCTTAAAGACATATATTCTATAAATTTTCTTGTACTAAAAATCTATAAAATATTAAAAATTACTATACATATTAAAAAAAATAACCTTTATTAATTTTAAACATAACCCTAAAAAGTGCAATAACTTTAAAAATCTATATTTAATACAAATAAATTTTAACCCCAATACCACAATAGTTTAAAGTATTTAATAATCACTTATGGTTCACTTATTATTTGTAAATATATTGATGCATTTCGATGACGACGCCATCATCGTCAGAGCCTTTCTGTTAAAATCTAAAATATTTTTTATATAAAATTAATTATATATTATTTTTTTATTAATTATATAGATTATAAAATATATATTATTTTTATACAGAATTAATTTTATCGTTTTTATATAGAATTTTTAAAAATGTATGTCTAAAATTTGTAAAAATCTATTTCAAAGTTATTCCTAAACAAAATGTAAATATTTTTATTTTTATATAATTTTTTAAAAAAACTATTAAGGTTTTTTTTATAAAATTATTTACTTCAGAATATAACATTTGATTTTATTTAATAAAAATGTAAAATGTTCTGTAAAATGTTCTTATCATTGATATAATTTTTTAAAATACATAAATTAAAAAAAAAATCAACTCTTTATAATTTTTTTTTACTGTTTCATTAATAATAAATAGATTTATTTTATTTTTATTGTATGGTATAGCTATATTTATAATTTTAATCTTATGAAAAAATTACAAGACTATTTTTTTATGAGAATTTTGTATTTTTTAAAATATTTATTTTTGTCTCATTAACTAATAATTACAATAGGAATAAAAATTTAAAATCTATTAAAAAATTCTGATTAATTTCCCAAAATGAATACAGTTAATAAATAATAAAAAATCATCTCAAACTATTTAAGTAAAAACATAAATGATTATAATATAAAACAGATAAAAAAGCACCTACAAGTCGACTACAATTTTTTTATAAGAACTCACTTTAGAATTAATAAAGTTATTCCCTTAACCACCAAGATATTTTATATGAATATATTTGCTGAGATTTATAATGTATTATAAATCATCCAAAATAACAAAACTGTTTACTCAACAAAAACTATTTTATAATTCTCTTAGAATAAATTTTATCGTTTTTATATAGAATTTTGAAAAATTTATATTTAAAAATTTAAAAGTAAAGTCTTTTTCTTTCTCTCTCTCTCTCTCTTTCTCTATACATATAAATCTTAATCTTAATCTCATGTTTTATAAAGAAATTAAAATTTATTTATTTAAACAGAAAGATATATAAAAAAGTATATAGGCCCTTTTAATTCAAAATAATTCTGGTTATGAACTCACGTTTCGAAATGAAAGATTCCAAATGATTTTAATTAAATAAACATAAACACTAGAATGTTAATTTAAAAGGTGTGTACTTATCTATGGATACTGAAAACACGGCATCATTTACGTTATGGTACGAATTAAATTTTCGACGCTTAGGCTCGAACAGACGAAACTTGGAAGCGTGAACACAATTAGTTACGTTGTTGGTAATTTCAGAGATTTATTTAACTCGTTTACAGCTTAAGGTCTGCGTCACAATTACCAAAACATATGTAGACTTTATACCCATTAACAATGTTGTACTCTTCGACTTGCGATCGGATTTTTGCTGAATTATTTTGTACTTGGTGTTGACATGAAAAATTGATACGCTTACAAGCAGAACTTTTTTGCTCGAAAATAAATTTGAGATAGATTTTGACTTACACTGTACGATTAACAATTACTTTTCAATTTAATAAAAAAGAGATGTTTGTTGAAATTGAAAGAATTTTATCAATATGGAAAATTTATATACCTGTTTATATTTTTTAAATTGATATTCAGTCTTGGAAATAATATCAGTACAATTTGAATATACATATGCGATGTGCGACGTGATTTTTGATATACAAATAAAAAAAAATGTGTTATATAAAACGTGATTTGTATACATTATATATATATATATATATATATATATATATATATATAGACTTTGGAATTTTACATATTGTACGACATTCAAAAAACTGATAATGGAAAAGAATGCTTTATAAATAGATATTGCTTGAAGTTTTATATCAGAACGCACGACAAGAGGCAACATTTAGTGTCTTTATATCACAAGTAATAACAGTAATATATTTTGTGAATACCTTCCACCGCATAATACTAAAAGACGTTTACTTTTCAGAGACAACCGCACACAGTGAAGTATGTCAAGTTTTGCTATTTCCCACATACGCCAAAATCCGTCGGTGGGCTGACATCATCCCGCCACAATATTTACCATTCCCACTATTCATTGTCCTCGGAAACCACAATTCAAGCAACAAAATATGTGGTAGTGCTTTGTCTATAATCTACTTCGCCGCAGGTTGCAAAGTTGCCAGTCATATTACTATTTTAACAATAAAATAGTACAAAAAATGTTGTTTAAATCGATTGGAAAATTGTAGAAGGAACGAATGTTTCAGAACAAACAATGTATTTATTTTTAAAGTCATATCCAGTTTTATATTTAATATTTGATAAATTATTCATTTATTGATAATTCATATTTGTCAATAATTTCGTACAAATGGCTGTCATTGAATAAATGATTCTTTTTAAAAAAAGAAAAAACACTTCCATAGGGTGATAGAAATTTAAATTGAATCCCTATTGAAAGTTCTATTTAACATAAAAAAATCTTTATATATTGAATTAATTATTATTATTATAAAATTCTTGTATATATAATTTAAAAAAAATATTGAAAATAATTTAAAATTCAAATCTAATATAAAATGTTTAATGTTAATTTCTTTTGCAAGAATTTTATTTTTATCTTAATTAGTATATAACGTCATTAAATCGTACCAAGTGATAAAGACACAATAAACATTCATACACATTAAAAATTCCCAGACAATTTATCAAATTTTGACAAATAATTATGAGATAAAACCATAGAACAATAACAAATAATTTAGAAATGTCAACGTTATTAATGTCAAAGATATTAAGAATATGAATATATTTTCATACAATGATATTAAAATTTTAAACAAGTTTTTCTTAATAATTAAACAGTATTTTATTCAAAACATAACTAGTTAACCTATTCATTTTGTACTTGAAACAGATATGCTTTTTTAACACAAACACATTATTACAATTTGATCTTGGCACTGCGGTAGAATTTTTGCAGTTTTGTCGAAAAATAAAATACGGATGAATAAATAAAACGTAATCGCTGCGACCTGTATTTTCAGCACGTTGTTCAGAAAAGGTAGTGAAACTAACCGGTGGAATATACCAGGCTGCAGGCAGTCCTTATTACCCATATCGATTCAGAAATAACTTATCTGCACAATACCATATGTAGTCAAAGCACGTTGTGGTCGGGTCTGTCGTCCGTTAACGTTTGAATCTATTACACGTGTTTGTGTGTACCTGCATTAGAGTAACTCTCGAAGACAATTTGTAAACTCTTGGAACTCTCCGCCACGGAAACGAAATTGTTAAGATATACATCAATTTCAAAAGGTCGGTTAAACAAAAAAAAAGTACATAAAACAACGTAGCTACAAATATGTGTTTGTATATATATATATATATATATATATATATATATATATATATATATATATATATATATATATATATATAATACATACACACACACATACCAATTTTACTACAGAAGCAAATAAAAATTTAACAAACTTCTAGTACGTCAACTATAACCAACTTTTATATAAATACTATTCTTAGAATACTTAAATTGTTTATTTATCAAAAATAACTTAAGATCAAAAGACAAAAATATGAAAAGAATCCAAAACTAATAAAAAAATACTCTACAGAAAACATCAAATGAATAAATTTTATACTGGTATTTATATATATTTATAAATACATATAATTTTTTTTTAAAAAAAACATTAGAATTTTTAATATTTATTGTTTGAATTAAAAAAGATATATAATAAAGTTTTACAATATTATATTTTGAAGAGAATATAATAGCTGTTGAAATATGAAATAATTTAAACAATAATTGATAATTGCATATTATTATTATTTTTTTATATATGAATACTAACATCATTGTTATTTCTTGTAATAAATGATTCATTTGTATAAAATAACAATACTCATAAAATAATTTATATTTTTTTAAATAAAACAATTATTTTAAAACAATAACATAATAAAACTTTGATTATTTAATCATAATATTAATAGTTATTATAAAAATAATAAACAATATTTTAATATTGAAAAGGGCAGCAAATAAATCTATTTTTATGAAAACACAACTTACCTTTTTATTAATTAAAACTGGAAACAGCAAGATTTTAATACTGAGCTAATAATTTTAATTCCAGCTTCACTGTTTTGATACACTCTCATGTAACTGAAACAATAGAAAAAAAACTATTTAATATTCCATAAAATAATGAACGAAAATGTATTTTAAATAAAAGATCATCCAAATGTAATGCCTAGATTTGTGTTTTATTAAAAAGAAACATGTGTATTGTTTATTTTTAATAAAACTCAAATCGATGCATGATATTTGGATGACTCTCTCTCTCTCTCTCTCTCTCTCTCTCTCTCTATATATATATATATATATATATATATATATATATATATATACACACACATGCACAAACATGTATTTTATTAAATTCTCTACAATTTTTTATATTTATTTTGAAATTTTATGTGAATATATATATATATATATATATATATATATATATATATATATATATAGATATATATATGACAAAATTACGTCAATAAAAAATACAAAGTAATAGAATAAGTTAAAGTAAACAGTCTAGATAATAAAACTGTGTTAAATAATCCATTGTGCTTTCTTTTAGTAATTGTACATTGAGAAAAACTTTCATATTATATACGAAAAAATAACGAAGCACTTAAAATAAAGTAGAAAAATATGGAAAGATTATAATAAGTTTTATAGAGTTTGTGAAAAAGTAATAACTGTGAATAGTATAAAAGAATTATCAACATTGTAAGAAAGTAAGAGATTTATATAAATGCATAAGAATATAAAAAGATGTCTACGAAATAATAAAAACACTCCGTTCATGTTTAAGAAATATAAAATCGTTAAGAAAAGGATTGAGTCTGCGAGGGAGTTAGACGAGATGTGAAAATTCGACGAAGTAATGTTGAAGAAAGAAAATGCTGACAGGATTAAATGGAAAGTTCGCAAAGGGATTTTCATACAAAATAGATTGATTGGATGAAATAATATAGTAGTGGAATATGTGATTTATATATATATATATATATATATATATATATATATATATATATATATATATATAATCTAGTTAGAGCAACATTAAAAAAATTCATAGAAGTTTTCAAACTTAATATTTTTTATTTAATAATAAATATATATTTTTAAACATCTATAGAATTTTTTTGTAAATATTAAACCAATTTCAAAGTTCAATTTTTTAAATATTAAAATATTATTATTTTTAATTTCAATCTTTATTTAGTATTTTACTATTTTATTAATTTAAAATGTTATTTACAATTATTATAAATAAAATGTAATATTATTTAAATTTAAATTTTTTCCAAACAATTTTAATTCATATTTAGTTAGAGAGAAAAAATGTGATTAGTGATATTAAATATTTTTAATTAAAAAACAAAGATTAAAAATATTAAGTTGCATTATAAAAAATGAACTTTATTAATTTTAAACTTCATATATATTATAATTAATTGTATGTTGTAAATTTTCATTTACTTAGAACAAATAATAATAAAAAAATAAAAACATATTTCTTTAAGTACAGATAAAGAAATTCAAATATAAAAATAATTCGACGATTTGTTTTTTCTATTTTCAAAAAATGAATGTGTGTATTGAACCTTGTAATTAAGAGATTCATTTGTATTAAATTTAAAAATTTATTAGAATTAAAGAAGTATAGGGTCATCCAAATGTGACGCCTAGATTTGTGTTTTATTAAAAAGAAACATGTGTATAGTTTCTTTTGCTTCTTTTTAATAAAACACAAATGTAGGCGTCACATTTGGATAACCCTATATAATAAGATTTTTGTTAAAAACTCATAAAATGTTATTAAAAATAATTTACAATTATAAAGAGCTACATTTATATTTACAAATGGTAAAAGATGAAAAGTACAAAAACACACAAATTATTTTATTATGTCTGTCGAGGTACATAAATTAATTTACTTGAACGTTGAGAAGTTTAACTGTACAATTTATACAAAATGTGCAAATTATGCAGTTATTTGTCAACAGAATTTGTCGTAACTCAATATTTAATTATTAGAATGACACATTTCCTTTGAACGTGTTACCGATTTGGGTTAATGAAATATCATATAACGATCTATAAAGCTGTAATTTAATATTCTAAAACGAGATGCAGCCCACTTACTAATACAGTTTATTTTAATTGCTACTACGAACCTAAAATAGACATTTGTTACGGGTGCAGACATTAACGCAAACAGTGGCGGAAACGGAAGCGACTGTCACGAGCCTGCGCAAGTAGCAGCAATGCGAACCGAACATCTACCCAAGGTTGTTCGGAAGGCCGTGCCGCGGCCTTGGCCTACCTACCCCCAACATTATAATGGTGTCGTTCCCTCGTTCAGTCTCATTCTATCCCGTCATTCCATTGTATTTACGGCTTCCATTGCCTTTGCCCATTATTAAACAGTCAGAGACACAAACAAGCGGACGCACATTCGAACTCACACACTCACACAACAAGGTGACATTCTTTGGAATGTTTTGGACATGATTTTTTAGAAGAAAAAGAAAGCAATTTACATTGAGTGACTTTCGTTTCTTTTCAAAGATACATTTGTATTAAAAAATCTACATTTCCTTGTTACATACACACACACATTTATATATATATATATATATATATATATATATATATATATATATATTTGTGTGTGTGTATTTATAATAAAATAGAAAGAAACAGAAAATCTCTACACAAGTCTCATTTTAAGAAGTGGTTTTATTAGAGAAGTCAATTTAGGTGAGGGTAGGAAGAGATTAGATGGCATTTTAAAAGAAATTCCTAGTAACCTGCTGAGAAATAAATAGTGCCCTTTATTTTATTTCTGTTCGTATTCTCCATATTGTAAAAGTAAATATTTGCACAAACGAAAATAAATTCGAGTGATCTACTTTATTAAACAGGAAGTATTTTGAATAAAGAAAATTTTGTTTAATATTAAAACATAATTAGGACATCAATATCGTTCATAACTTAAAATAGGTCATTGAAATAACTTGGAAATAATTTTCAGATCGTAAACATAGTTCAGAAAGAAAATATTCTTTATGTAAAATATAACCTTAATTCTTCATCAATTTATTGACTTTGTTTCAAATTTTAAAACATTGATGTTTTTTGATAAATAATAGAGTAATATTTTTTTTTATTAAATTATTTATGATCTTTTATAAAGTTTTATTTGATAATAAAGATATAATTTCGCCGTAAGAACTTTTTAATGAGAATTTTATTATAACATACAATTTTGGAAAACTGTAGATTATTAAAACAAGTATTAAAGAGAATAACATTTAAAAGTTAGGTATATAAAAGAAAACTTATATAACTGAAAATAATGTTAAGATTAAATAGAATTAATATTTTAAAGAAAATCAATAAACAACAAAAAATTTAACCGAAAATAAAAACATGATTTTATTGATCAATTAATAATTAATTTTTCAGATTAATCCAAATATATTTTTATATTTTTTTTATTAAGAATTAATGTTTATTCTTCCATATAATTAATATTTGACAGATTTATTAAGACAGAAATGACAATTAAAAAAAGTAATCTGTATAAATTTCATACATTTTTTTAAGTTCTATAAACACATATTGTCATTTGATCTTTTTTTTAAATCCTGTATCAATATAAAATATCGTTTTTAAACAGCATTATTTTAATTATATATATATATATATATATATATATATATATAATATATATATATATATAGTAATCAAACATGTTTATAAATAAATACAATTTTCTTAGTTTTTAATAAAAAAAACTAATACAATTAATAAGTTTTATATTAAATTTTAAAATGAAATTAATTCCAAACTCTATTAAACCACATGAACATAACGTAGGTCAATGTTTTCATACATAACACAAAACAACTACATGAGGGACCAAGTTCAGGTCAGATTTTAATTTATGACTACAGGCTTCATTTGGATAAAAATAGAATTTTCAAATACTTTTCAAAGTTCAAATTGGTTTTTATATAAACAAAAAAATATTAAAATCAATTCAGATTTTTTTTTAAAAAAAAATATTTCATATTTTGTAAATTAAAATCTAGTCATTTATTCATTTATCGATTTGGAAATTGATTTTTTTCAAAAATATCTCAAATATAAAATTATCATTTCAAATTTATTATTCCTATTCAAATGTGTAATATTAATTCTTGTAATTATTTTTTAAAAATAATAATTTATAGAATTATTTGTAACTTTATATATTATAACCTCATATCGATACAATAAAAATATATTAATTTTTAATCCAAATATTTAAAAATCGAATAAACACTGGTACAAATTTTATAATTCGAAACTAAATTTTTGAATATTAACTTCAATTGGAAAAATAAACTTCAATAAAGCTACACGTATTTAAATATGTAAATGAAACCGAATAAACATAAATTTTTATTTTAATACAAATTTGATATTTTGAATATTGTTTATATTTTTCCCCATTATTGATTATTGTACCAGACAAACTAATTTCAAATATAACGAATATTACAAAAACAACAAATACCTTTCATGAAAAATAAATGCATAATTACATTCAATTCAAAATAGCTATCGCGGCTCATGAATCATGATCAGCTACTATTCCCTCGAGCGTTGTTTTATTGAAATTAACATCAACATGTCATCTTTGCTGTTACTTATAATTTCTATGATTTGATAAAGTATTTTTATATAAACAATAATAATTATCAATAATTTCATAGGGTAATATAATTTTTAAAAAAATAATATTATTATATATCTACTTGTATAAAAACTTTAACATCTTGGACATATTTCAATGAGTTTTTTTTTTAAATAAACAAGATAAAATAGTACTGTTTTTAACCAAATAATAAAATGTAGAATTATAAAAAAAATCAATACTAATTTATTTATACGGAATTCTTGAAAAGATTAAGTATCTCTACATGTATCCGAAATTGATAAAACTTTTAAAAACGAAAAAAACAACTTAAAATAACATATCTCAAACTGACATTATAAATAAAAACTTTACAATCTGATACAATATACAATTTCCAGTAAGATTTTTTTCTGTACAATTTGTTTATTGACTTTTAAAAAAAGTTTGTTTAGTCGAATCATTCTCTGTTTTAAAAGTTTTATACGAGGAAAAATTACTGATTTATTGTATTCATAAATGGAGTAAATGAGTGCGTTAGAGGTACGAAAGAATTTTATATTTGGAAACTTGTCTATTACATTTACTTTTCCTCATTCCACAAATAAATACATACGTCTCCTCTTTCTTTTTATTTATTATACTGAGCTTATGCTAAAAGGTTTTATAAAATTTATATATAGCAAAATGGTGTACTCCATTTTTATATATCGTAAATTTTATATTTAGTTTTTTTAACAACGAATGTAACTCTCTCTCTCTCTCTTATACACACACACACACACACACACATATATATATATATATATGTGTGTGTGTGTGTGTGTGTGTGTGTATGTGTGTTAAAAAAACAAAAAAAAGGATTTGAAAATTAAGTATCATACAATAATTTAAACATTTAAAACTTAAATACATACTGCAATCAAATAAAAAATAAGTTCTGATTCTTAGAAAATTGTAATTACAATAAAAAACAATTTGAAAGTTGAATAAATATATAATTTGTTGTGTTTTGAATATCAATTTATTCTAAATGGTAAAATTTAACAGTATGTTATGTTATAATTGTAATAAATTAACTATTTAATATAATTGTAATAAAACATTAAGAATTTAAGTAATTGTAATAAAACATTAGAGATAGATTTTAAATGTTTCGCATTTTAAATTGTATCTTATATAAAATTATCACCTTTTAAATTTCACATACAAAGTAAACATAAAAGAAAAAGAAAAATGATGTAATGATACCATTTTCTTGTTTATTTCCATAACATTGTTAGACGAACAAAAATGTAGGCTGAATGTTTTATTATACACAGAAAAAAAATAATAGAAACTTGTAAGCTGTAACTCTGAATATACCTGTTTTCCAGTTATTCTGTTATTTTTTTCTGCGTGTGCGAAGAAACTCGTTGTTTATGATAGGTTTGAGGAACAGCAACCCAGAAGTGTAGGCGATGTGTTCGCTATGAGAATTGCGTACAGCTTTCTGCACAGTATGTCCTTCAGTGTCGTATTTTCATCAGTCAACCCACACGTATGCATACATACATACACGCATGTATTTGTACAGTACAAAGCATATACACACATTGTTGTATTCTTTTGGTATTTTTAGAATTTCTTTATGCTGCGTTTGAGAAATTTTGTTTAGCTGCTTTCACAAAATAACATTTATTATCAAAATATAATTAGCAAATTTTCGCTTTTTTTCAAAAAAAAATATATTAAAGAATTTATATATATATATATATATATATATATATATATATATATATATATATATATATATATATACACGAGGGTCATTTGATAAGTATGGAAAAAAGTAAGGAAAACTAAATTAAAAAAAATAATTTAATTAATTAATTAAATTAAACAATTAATAAATTTACCATACTTATCAAACGACCCTCGAATATATATAGTCATATTATTTTGTAATGTATAATTTTGTTTATAAAAGAACTGCTGTTTTTAATAGAATGTTAAAAAATCAAATGGAACTGACTACATACATATATACAAACATATATATATATATATATATATATATATATATATATATATATATATATTTCAATATCAACTCCATTATTTTCTAAATACAATTACAACTATAATTTTCATGAGATAAAAAGATTGTACATTCCTATGTTCTAAAAATAATATCATTTATTTTCATTCATTCAATCACCTGTACAAACTTATCAATAAAAAACTATTAAGTGACATGAAGTTAATTGATTAAAACTAGTAAAAATGCATGTTAGAACATATCGTTTCGGCACGAAATATTACGTGTTTCAGTCACTTAGTTAGAAAATGGAACACATAAATACTTTAAGATTTATTGCTTTATTGTAAAATGAACTTTTTTAAAAAAATACTTATTGTTTTACAAAATCTAGTTTTTTCCATTTCTGTTGTGTTATAACCGAAATTAATTTTAGTTTATATAAGATTTTCCAATAAATGATTCAGAAGTTTAAATGGAAATAAAATAAAAAGTATTTAATTAATTAGTTATTTATTCTTTAATTTTTAAGAATATTCTATGGACTTGATGATGAAACAAAATTTCACTTATATGACCACCTCGAATTCGCCTGTTAAGTGCATTCGTTTAGTTTAATTTTTACTCACCCTTTCACATAATCGTGGTCCAATTTCATGAATTACACGTTCAATATTTATTTCTAATATTTCTGTTGTTTATGGTTTTATCAGCAAAAAAACAATGATTTCACAAAACCTCACAAAAAATAATCCAATCGAGTTAGATCACATGATCTTGGTGGCCAATTGATGGATCTATTTCGTGAAATAATGGACTCATTAAACTTTAGTTTCAATAAGTTTATTGTTTCCATAGATTTATAGCACGTAGCACCGTTCTGTTGAAACCACATATCGTTTTTGGAAAGAAATCATGGTTCGATAACGCACTCCTTTTACTGTAACGTGATCTCTAGCTTGTTTGAAAAAAATATAGTCCGATGACACCACCTGCATGTAACACACACCAGACAGTTCCTTTTTGTGGATGCTGTGGTCTTTGCTCAATGACTTGTGGATTTCTTTTACTTCAAATTCTGCAATTTTCTTTATTTAGAGTTAACTGTAAGTTTCACAAAGCGCACGATAAGTTTTACGAACAGAACATAGATTTTTATAATAAGTTTTTACAATTGTTAAGCGTTGTTGAAATATGTTAAACGTTCCATGATGATTTGCCAAACTATACTAAGTTGAAATGTCAAAATGAGATTAAAAAAATTCAAACATGACTGCCATCAGTTGTCAAAGTTCTAACATTCTTATTAGAAAACCTCATATATCTGCTTCTGAGTTAAAGTTTCAGTTTAAAGTTAATACACTTGTATCTAAAATCTCATTACCCTCAATGTTTTTATATACAGTTACATTTTATTTTTAGTTTACAAATTTTAGTAAAATATGAAATTCTAACTAAACAAACATGTTTAGCTTTGTTAAACAACATAATAGATATTTTAAATCATTGACCTATGTTAGAAACTATTGTATAACAAAGTATAAATTTAAAGGAATCAAATTGAAATAGTCATAGCAGTTTGAATTCAAATTATGAAAGTATATGACCATATAAACATTTTTGTAGAATATGATTATTTTTAACAAATTACTGACACTAGTCATAATAAAATATTATTAAAATAAATAATCGAACCACAAGAAACGATGATTCAAAACAATCACAACAATATTATTTATTATAATATTTATATAATTCGATAATTCATATTCATAACCAATAGAATCATCTAAATCATTCAATGGTTTACAAATCGTACTTATCAATCAACAATAATCGAACATTAATTTTTATAATAAGTTTTTACAATGTCTAAGCGTTGAAGTGTTAAACGTTCCATGATAATTTGCCAAACTATACTGAGTTGAAATGCCAAAATGAGGTTAAAAAAAAATTCAAACAAGGCTGCTACCAGCTGTCAAAACTCTAGCCTTATTATTTAGAAAAATCTTACTACGATCTTTATATTACAATTATTGATTCAGAATAAATTTAGTAAATTAATTTATAAATTTAAATGTATATAAAATTCAATAAAAATAATAGTATTTTAGAAAAATAAAAAATCAGTTCATTAATTTTAATATGTGATTTTTAAATATTTAAAAAATATTTACAAAGTTTAAACTGAATAATGTTGAAATTAAATATTATTTTCATTAAATTATTTTATAAATAAAATAACAATAAAACTTTTTTCCTAATGTATTCAAGTAAATAATGTGATATAATTATTTGATAAATTATTGAGAACAGTAATTACTTGTATAGACGAAAATTTAATTAGTTCAAGTTTAAGACAAATACATAAGACAATATGTATCATTACATTTCAGTTCCAAGTTTACGGGAAGGGATTATATCCTGGACCAATATAATTGTGGTTATTAATATCCTGTTTATTGAATCATGTTTATTCAACCGGATCTTATATTCGCTCAGATTTATTTGAATTAATTAACTGTCCTATTCAGTATATATGTTAATGGAACAGAAATGAAATAACGACTCGTGTGAGATGATATTGATAGATAACAATTAAATTAAACGATCATTCTTTATCAAGTGAATTATACTTTTACGTCGTATCTGGTAAGGAACAATCGCTGTACCAGCGAGTTGTGTCACCGTTCTAGATTCGAATACAGAATATTGATCCTGTTTATGAAATATTAAACAGGTAGTATCGTATTCCCTTTCAGGAAGTTTCACTCTTTTATTTTCACATATAAATATTGCCAATATATTCAACGTTTTCTAAAAGTACTTCCTGTATTACGGAGAAAAAAATAATGCGTGATTTGTGAACGGAATGTTCTTTTTTCTGCGTAGGGTTTCGAACATACATATGCACTCATAAGCATTTACACCTACACATATTCATATGAAGATATATGTATATATATATATATATATATATATATATATATATATACGTATATGATTTAAAATACTGATTTACTTTAAATGGAGAAAAATATTTTTAATGTATAAAATAAAATCGTATGTGTTCTACTTTTAAGTAATAAAAATAAATATCTATCTCACATAATGTGTTAGTTTTTATTGTTAAAATTATCAAGAAATAAGTCGATTAAATATGAAGACATTATTACTAATTATATTGTTCATAAAATAATATATATATATATATATATATATATATATATATATATATATATTTATTTGTCTTTAAGGACATTATATTATCATGTATTTTCTATAAATGATTTCATGTCTAAAGTTCTTCCAAGAAAAAATATTATTTTAATTTTGATTGTGTATTATATTTCACTGAATAGAAATATTAATAATATATATAATTAAAATTGTTTTATTAGTTTATTTAAAATGTTAATCATTTTAAAATGAAATAGAAAAATTACTATAAAAATAAGTTTAAATTGAGATGACTAAAAAACTTTTAAACATAATTTTCTTTTTGCTGAATAATTGTCATTTTGAAAAATATAAAATTTGATGGTTATTCAAATAGTTACGGTTTTTATTATATACTTATGGGTTTTCTAATAATAATATCAGAAATTTGATAGTTGGTGGCAGTCATGTTTGAATTTTTTTCAAGTTCATTTTGACATTTCATCTCAATATGGAGCGTTTAATAATTCAACAATGCTTAGAAATTATGAAAACTTCAATAGATTTATTGAAACAAAAATTTAATGAGTTCATTATTTCATGAATTGGCCATCAAGATCATGTGATCTAACTCCATTGGATTATTTTCTGTGAGGTTATGTAAAATCATTGGTTTATGCTGATAAACCACAAACTACAGAAACATTATAAATAAATATTGAACGTGTAATTCATGAAATTGAACCACAATTATGTGAAAGAGTGACTAAAAATTGGACTAAACGAATACATTGTGTCAAGTAAAGTCATGGTGGTCATATGAGAGAAATTGTATTCCATGAATAATGCCATAGAATATGCTTAAAAATAAAAATAATAAATAACTAATTAATTAAATACTTTTTATTTCCATTTAAACTTCTGAAGCGCTTACTGGAAAACCCTATATAATAACATATTAATAAAAATAACAGAAAATGTTATCTTAAATTATTAGTGATTGTACAATTAATGAATATTGATAAAAAATATGATATGTATATTTTTCAGAAAACTGTCAAGATAATAAATAGGAAATAAAATAAAAATATTGTCTAATAAATTTAATCATTTTTATGTTATGTTATTTTTATAACATTTCATTTAATAAAAAAAGTGTCTGACGCAGATGTTTCCTAAAAATATGTTGAATTAAGATAAAGCAGACAAAATAATGTTTAATATGAATTTGTTTCATCATTTTTGTAACATGTGATGTTAATAATATTTAATCTAGCAACAAAAAGTGTCTAATCTACTTTTTTAAAAAAATATGTTCAAGAAATGTAAAATAGATACAATGATAATATTATTTCATGTGAATATTGTTCGATGCAAATCGTTTACAACAAATTGATATATTTGTGCTATTTTATCACACTGTTCGTTCAGTTGATGGTTTCTACTAATATTATTTCATTTTACATCACGTACACTGCATAAGTTTATGTTAGCAAAACTCTCAAGCTTATTTTCTTTCTCCTATCGATTGAGATTGGATTGTTTTCTTTCAAACTTTTCTACTTCAATTAAATAAAGCAATTTCTTTTCTTCAATTCATAATTATTAATACTTATTCTTTGTAATAAATTGAATTTATTAAGCACAATGGTGAACTTTTCCATTTATTTTATTTGATTCAATTCCGATTTTTCTTTTATATTTCTCATAAATATATTTATATACAAAAATCAAATAATATGAAATAATTATAATTCTCTCTGAGGCAATAAATTACTATAGAATTTCGACTTTCGATTCTAAAAATATACGTTGTCATGTATAAATCATTCAGTCTTAATTCATTAACTCTTTACGCTTTTAAATGCGGTTTTTAAGAAGTGTCTTTAAAGTAATTAGAATTAATGAAAGAGAAGACGGATCCGTAGATAAATAATAAATGAATATCTCACGCGGATGAAAGGATTTCATTTGGATGTTATAAATGAGAACGTAAACGTGAATATAAATATAAAACACCCAAAGAAGTAAAAGATTTTAAATTTGATTAAATTAACAAAACGTTAAAAGAAGAACAAAATAATACAATAAAATGATGATATTTTCTTTTAACATCATTCGCAATATTTAACTTTATCTCTTTTTATTAAAAATACGTGATATAAAAATAGATTATAATGACTGTTTTGTAAAAATCATAATTAAATAAAAACGTTCTGTATTGTTGACATACATTGAATTTAATGAATGTATAGAGTATTAAAAAAAGATTTTTATATTAAACATTAAATACATCGTTCGAAACAGATAAAAGATTTTAAATAATTTATTTTTTTGTGAAGATATAAAATTTAATATTGACTTATATGAATTTTTTAATACAAAAAATACTAATTAAATTATATAATTGATTAAGAATAAAGTTAGTAATATAATTAATATACAAATAAATAACAATATTGTTTTTAATTCTTAAGAAATTATTAAAAAGTATTACTTGAATAAGGTATATATTATTTTCTCAAATATATCAATATTAAAGCAGATTCTTTTACTTTTTTTCAAAAAAATACATCTAGAGAGATAAAATTAATCGATGTTTTACTGACATTTGGACTGTAGAAGAAAAATAGTTCCCAAAATAAAAACAATTGTTGAATAAAACAGTGGTTTAAAAACTATATATATACATCTTGAAACTTACTGAATGATTTGAAATTTATAAGCTTTAAGATAATAGATTTTCTTAAAAAATAATTAATCATTTGATGAACTATTATAACTTCTAACTTTCTTAAACCAAATTCTATTAGATATTCGTTTTTCAATAATTTTCAACAATATTTATTGATATTAAAAACCTAATTAAAAATAAAAAATATTTGCATCAAAGCGAAATTTATAACAAACAGTTAAAATATGCACCCTTACAGTTTACATGTGTTTACATCAAATTGTTACGTTTTCAAACAAAGCTCCAAAAGAAAATTGACAAAAGAAAACTAAACTGAATATGCGAAACTTTGTTATTGGTCTCATCCCCTCCATGCCGACAAAAGAACCCGTTTAAAAAGTTCAATTTTCGCATACATTTTCGAAAATACCTCACGCGACAGTTATATTTTATGATATGAATTCGTATCCCTGTTCAGTTCGAGAAAATGTATGTTGACTTTATTGATTGTGTTGACATGTTAATATTGATGGTAAAATGAAAAATGTGAGATTAAAACACACTGGAGGTTTTTAAATAACGATTACTCGGACTGTTTGTGAAAACTATAAAATTATGACCATCAGTTAATATTATATTATTAATTATTTTAATAATTATATTTTTATATAAAATAAAACTGATTAGCATTTTCTATTTTTTTAAAATTTTTTTCTTGTTCTAAGCTATTATATAATATAATAATATTTAATATATTGTAAGAGATTTATATCTTTGATGTGTATATTGTATTTATTTAACAATTAATAAAATAATGATTATATATATAAATATGTGTGTGTGTGTGTGTTATTATTTTTTTGGGATAAGACGTACCGATGTAAAATAAAAATTTATTTGAAGAAAAATTAAATATTTCAGTCATGGTCACATCAATTCTGATATTTTATGCAACATGTCATATCTATCACAAACATACATGACACAATTTTACCTACATTTGTACTCATTAAATACACACAATGTTTACACATAATTGGATGTATAATTGTATATCTACATAGTTTGACACTGAAAATCGACCAAAAATGTGTTGACAGTCGTACAATTCATATTTTACTGTCATAAACGAAACATACGAATATAAATCCCATCAATACTTTGTGTTCTAATATTTTATTAAGAACTAATTAATAGTAATTAAACATTTTAATTTATATATATATATATATATATGTTTTGTGTGTGTGTGTGTGTGTATATATATGTAGATGGAGGAGAAAATATACCTTCAATAAAATTTCATTTTTTAAATGGTTTAAGAGACGTAATGTGAAGAGATTAAATAAATGTCATGAAACTATATGTTACCGTAAGAAATGTAACTTTTATACATCAATGATCTAAAAATCGGAAAGCAATTTATCGACGTCAAGACAGAATTCACATTCACCTTTTTAGAGAAATATAACTTCTATACATTTTTAAATTGGATAGTGTCATTCGGTTTGAAAATATTCAGTCAAGTCGAAAGTAATTTTATTTTTACAAACATACATGCACCCACACATTCACACGTGTGTATATATATATATATATATATATATATATATATATATATATTTATAAAAAAATTATAAGACTTAATTACAATGTTCTTGAACCAAAAACTAGTTTATATATATATATATATATATATATATATATATATATATATATATATATACTAATTTAATTCCTTTTTGACATGTACTTTTGTTAAAAGTGATTTAGAATTTCCTGTAAAATCATAATGTTGTTATTTATAAATGTAATAATAAGGTTATAACTAAGTATAGATTTAATATTAAAAAAACAACAACTAAAAATCATTAATATTGTATGCTGCAGGCAGGTTCTCACTGTTTTGTTTGGCAGTGTTTCCGGTCTAAATTATTTTTAATATTCAATTCTCTAATATTCAAACCTTTTAAATGTACATAATAGAATAATAATATTATATATATATATATATATATATATATATATATATATATATATATATATATATATATATAAATCAATAAAAATCATGTAAAAATATGTATATAATATTATAGTTAATAATTATGTATACTAGTCTAAATTTTTTTTTAGATTTTTTAAATGTATATCATTTATTATGATATAATATTTTATTTATAATTCCTATATGAATTTAAAATTGAAATAATATTTTTTATTATAGTAAAAACTAATAATTTTATATCATAACAAATTATATTCAAAAATTTTAGTTTCATCTTAAAGAAAATTCGTGTTTTTAAAAAAATATGTTAATTTAAAATTTCATTTTACTTTTATTGAAGATTTTACGTTCAATCCTCAATAAAAATCTCGATCTACTTAAAATAAAAATCTTATTAATTGCTACTAATTAAAATAATATTATGTATATTTCTGTGAAAAAAATTGACGTATTAATTTTTATTTTCAATTGACAATTTTTGTATATTTAAATTTACCTCGTATAACAATATTGAAAATACTTGAAAATTTACTAAGAACGTTGAATATATGTTTGATTATAATATCAATCAACTAATTAAATTCAAAATTTATCGTTTCAATTATGGTTTAATGTAAGATTTCTTTTTCAGAATTTTTTCCTATATACCGAATTTCAAATCTGAAGACTCTTAAGTGTTCGTAATTACACATTAGTTAAAAAGGTTGTTGATTACTTTACACATACACTAGACAGTTTATATATATATATATATATATATATATATATATATATATATAGAGAGAGAGAGAGAGAGAGCAAGAGAGAGAGACCTATTCAATAATAAAAAAATACAAACAAAAAAAATTCTACAAAACGTGTTTATCTTTAATTTTATTTTCGTTTTGTACAATACATACATCACTTCGAAACGTACCTTTTTATTTTGTACTTTTTCTAGATCAATAGCTTTCTATTGGAAAAACAATTATTGTGGTTCGTTATAAGTAATTTAGTACGTTTTGTTTGCGGACCGTTTGAAACGTTATTCAGTTTGAGTACGGTCCATAGGACTGAGACTGACAATTTTTCTACATAAACTTTATTTGCACACACACACACACAATATATATATATATATATATATATATATATATATATATAAAATAAACTACACAAGTGTATATAATTAAATAAAAAAATAAAAAAGACATTAATATTTATAGGTTTTAAATTGAAAAACATGTAGATTAAAAATAAAAATTAATAATTTTATTTATGACTTTGTATTATTTTATAATATTATGTTTGCTATTATTTTTTTACAGTTTTAATATTTAATTTTTTAAAATAAATAAATCCAATACATATTTTTTTTAAAAAAAACACATTTCCAATATTTTTCTCAATATTATAAAACCTGAATCTCAACCACCTTAAAAGTCAGTGTTAGGAATAAAAACAGTAAAAGTGTATTTTCTAACAAGAAAACAGAAGTATGTAAATCAATTATAATCTTATATGAGAATTAAATATTTATTAGAAACTGTACTGTTCTAATTCTTGAAATTTATATTCTCTATTTTCATCAAAAGTAATATTACTAAGATATGCATTCGAATAGTTTATATGTTGTACAAACTTTAAAATTAGCAAGACGATTATCTAGTATTAAGTTGGTATAGTTTTAAGTTGTTGCACACAACTTTCTTCACTACTGTAAAGTTGACTTGAGTTTAAGTTCCATTATAAAATACATAATGTTCAAATTAAAATGTATAATATTATATTTTATTATATCTTATTTTAAAATATATTTATTAATTTTATTTGTAAATTTATTTAAAAAAATCCAAATTTCGATTTCAAACATAACATATTGTTTTTATTAATTAATCATATTTCACAGACACAGTTTAATAATTTTGAAAATTATACAGTATATGATAATATTTACATTATGTATGTATATACGTATATATAAAGACAATTTATTTCTAATTTTAGAACAAATTTAAATTTTAAAACGCATTTAATTAAGAAGAAGAATACAAAAATACAATCATAAATATTTAGTATTTACAAATAATAAAAAAATACACTGAAATATAAAAATCGAATTAGTTAAACGAAACAAAATGAATTGGATTGAAGAATAATGAAAATATAAAAATTGCGGTTGAAATATTTTTTCATTTTCGAAC
Organism: Neoneuromus ignobilis; assembly: GCA_029203775.1. Taxonomy (NCBI): domain Eukaryota; kingdom Metazoa; phylum Arthropoda; class Insecta; order Megaloptera; family Corydalidae; genus Neoneuromus; species Neoneuromus ignobilis. The sequence goes on along the minus strand of CP092095.1, from coordinate 10,578,455 downwards.
ACAAAAATAAAAATAGCGGTTTCGTAATTAAAAAAAGTGATGGCAGTTTCGAAACAGAGATTTTATCAATACAAGTTTGATGTATACTTTTTAATAAATTTCTTTTATGTACATACGAACAGATATACAAATATATATATATATATATATATATATATATATATATATATGTATGTATATATGTGTGTGTATGTGTAATATATTAGAAAATAATAATTTCACAAAAAAATTAATTTTGTATATTTGAAAAAGAAAGTATGTAATTACAATAAAATTTTCAAATATTTATTTTACTACTACAACATAAATTATTATAAAATATATGTGACTTTTAAATACATTAAACATAAATATAAAAATTTAATAGATATCTTTTTTAAATAATATTTAAATTAATGACATTTTAATACAAGCAAATGTGTATGTATATAAATGGATATAATAAGTTTGTCATTTATTTCACTAAACCATAAGCTCTATCTTTACTCACTATTATCCCTTGTCCTTTTATCTTAAAATATAATATCAGAATATTAATATAAGTTGCATGTCAAATTTACGCTTCTATTTAATAGTATATTATATTACAAGTATAAGTTCAAATTTCTGTGACAATCAAGAAGTATTAATGTCACTAACATACCTAGTTTTCATCACCTCTAACAATCATTGTCGGCTGTTACGAATTTACATTATCTCATTACTAATTCGATATTATGAAGATACAGCATTTTCTACCATAACTACTATTTAATATTTTGTATAAAATAAATACCTATTTACACACACAAATATACAAATTACATATTAGGTCGTGTAATATAAAATCTCGGATTTCTCATCAATTACTGGAATCGTTAATGAACGAACCAAAGAGATGATTTAAACAATTCCGTTGTGGAGAAAAGGACTTAAAGAATAAGCCTCGAGGAAAACCACCTGTCCTTGTTGATGATGATATTCTTCGAGCGCTGATTAAAACTGAACATTGTCTTCCCTCACAGAAGAACTTGAGGTGTATTGCAAAATCATCAGTAACCATTTTAAGAACATGGGAAAGGTTAAAAAGCTCGACAAATGGATTCTACATGATTTTAATGATCAGCAAATACAGTGAACATTTGAAATTTGCTGTACGCTTTATTTAAGGGGCAATACAACACCCTTTTTAGGAAGAATTGTAGCCTGCGATGAAAAATGGATCAGCTATGACAACAGAAAGCGATGTGGTGAACAACCAGGACATATACCGAAGCCATCTCTACATGGCCAAAAGATTATGGTGATAGTATGATGGCCTGCAAGGGCTATCGTTTATTATTCATTATTGAGGCCTGGATAAACAATAACTGCTCAGTCATATTATCTTGAAATTGAATAAATGCATAGACAATTTATCCAAATGGACCCTGCATTAACCAATAGACATGGATCGTTCTTCACGACAATGCAAAACCACATGTAACTGAACGACTAAGAGATCCTGCCGCATCCTCCATACTCGCCTGATCTTTCACCAACAGACAACCACTTATTTCGTAGTTTGGAAAACTACATACGAAATAAGACCTTTTGTAATATGAATGAGATCAAAATAATCTTTACAGACTTTGTGTTTTCTAAATACTGCGAATTTTTCGAAAGAGGATTTTTGTTGAAAACGCGTTGACAAGAGTGTAAACAAGCTAATGGTGCTTATTTTGATTAATAAAATGTTTATTTGAATTAAAGAATTAAAAAATCAATTTTTATTTCTCTTTGAATAATCTGACATTCCATATTACACTACCTAATATATATATATATATATATATATATATATATATATGCGTGTGTGTGTGTGTGTGTGTTATTATTTTTTATTTATCTCGTCTTAAATTTAGAAACTAATAAGCAACATAAAATTAAATAAGATATTTGTTTACTCTTTAAAATTATATTCAGTTTAATAAAAACAGTTAGAATTTATAACATAATATTTTTATAGTACAAATTTGGAAACATACTCGAACAAAAATAGTTAAAATAAATATAAAACCACTACCACACATTTGTATAAAAATGGTATAACGAATAAAAATGAGTATGTTAATCTCAAACAGCCATTTTATACTGTGTTTGTGGTAATGTCTTTGTATGTACATTATATATATATATATATATATATATATATATATATATATATATATATATATATATTGTACATTAGACACATACATAACAAAATACCAAATACAAGTACGATAAATGAAACAAACTTCAACAACGAATATATCGATAGTAATATACAACGCATTTTTCTCAATGTACCATTGTTAAAGAAATCGATCAATCGCTATTGAAGGTTTTCAATGTAGACAAGTGCTTTTAAAGCTTCCAGCTATATTCACAGATACACATACATGTCCAATACACACACGCCGTACGTAAAGTACAGATGCGTACACATAACCACACTCAAACACACAATCATACACAAATAATAGAGGCACTTTTTCATTGTAATCTCAGGGATGTTTTTATAGTAGGTCTGTTCGTAAAGATTCGAGATTGCACTATGGGACATTTTTTTCTTTGACAGCAAAAGTTCTTCAACAGATGAGTCAAAAGCACGAGCGTTATAAAAATTAATGCTAGTACGTATTTAAGTACAAAAAAATTAAAAGATTAACCAGCATACATACATCTATGTTCATATAAATAAATACATATGTATATGAAAAAATTAGGAACGATTATTATGTCTTTTAAGGTTTATTACAGTAATGAAGAAGAGTATTTACTATGTTTAAAAACCAAATTAATTATTTTTTGGTAAAATACAAATTAATTTACCTTATATATATATATATATATATATATATATATATATATATATATATATATGCTTATACTAACGAATACATATGTATGTATAGGGCAGTGGTTCTTAACCGGTGTTCTGCGGAACACTGGTGCTCCGTGAACTTAGAGAAATTGTTCCGTCAAAATGTGAAAATCAGTGAAAAATTAAAACGGTTATTAAAACGAAAAACCAAAAGTCATTTTCTTAGTTTTATCGTATTTATTTATACAAATATTAAGACAAAGAAACGTGAAAGGCTGGCAAAAAGTGAAAAGGAAATGAGAGTTGCTATTTCACACATAAGACCAGATATTGAAAACATTTGTAAAAGTCATCAGGCCCAAATATCCCATTAAAAAATTATGAGAATTTTCTTTTTTTCAATTTCATTTACTAATTGTTATTTGCTATTGACTGATATGTAAACTGTTATGTACGTGACTTTTATTTATTATACAATATAAAAAAATTATATAGTGTTTTAATTTACAATTGTGTTCCGCAAAAATCTTGTAAAATTGTAAATTTTCAGTGATTCTAAAAAGATTCAGAACCACTGATATAGAGTGTAGAGAAATAATTAAAATAATCATATATTAGGTGTACCCCTAAATAATATTTTTTCACTGTCAAAACTGCACTCGAATAATATTGTACTTCAAAATCAACTCATTTTACAAAAAGGGAATTTTCTAAATTACATTAATGGGTACACCTAATATATACATATTCTTATGCACTTATACTTAAATATGTGTGTGTGAGTATATATATATACACCCGTCCCTCAAATTACGCGGTTTAGTTTAAGGTAAAAAAATCACTAAACAACTTCAAATATTATTAATTAAAAAAAATTACACATTGTAAAAATATTATTAAAAGGTAATTATATATACACCCGTCCCTCAATTTACGCGGAGTATCCGATCCACGTGGATTTGTGTTACGCGAATGAAAATCGCGTAAATTGAGTCTGTCAGTACAATAGAAAAAATATTGGAAATAAAAGCTAGTAAAGTTGTAGAAACACATATTTATTTCACATAGCTTAAGAAAAAAATAATGACATTTTAGAAAATAAAAATAGATCAATTTTATTCGGTGTCAATATCGCTACTGTAATTCAAAACAATCAACCTTTTATATATTTATATCGTGCTTTTATACGTTCAAGTAAGAATTTGCGTTACTCTGATATATAATAAATTCCATGAAAAATTATATAAAATGAAATCTATCTGACCGCGTATAAAAAGTGCCGCGTAAATCAATACTTATGAATTAAATATGTATAGAATGTTTTTTAAGCGTGATAGAACTTTAAATTGAATCCCTATCAAAAGTTCTATCTAACCTAAAAAAAACACCTTTATCACACCTTTATACATACATACACATACACACACATGTATGTATGTATGTATATATATATATATATATATATATATATAGAGAGAGAGAGAGAGAGAGAGAGAGAGAGTTTTAAATTAAGATAGAACTTTCGAAAAAGACTAAATTTAAAATTCTATCATGATTAGGAAAACACTCTATATATAGGGGCAGAAAAACAACCAAATCTTCCCACATACATATGTATCATATTTTTACATATAGACATGAATATATATTCGTTAATTTTTAGTTTAATAATAATTCTTTATAAGAATTGAAAAATCGTCACATAAAGCAAATACCAAAATATCATTCAGAGAATCAAACTATCTAAGATTTTTAAATAAGAAAAATTCAAAGCTTGATCTTTTACTTAAAACTCATGTCAACAGTAACTGAGACTTCGAAATGTACACTTCCAATGTAAAGAAATGAAAAGAAACGATCAACAGATAAAAGTATAATACAATGGAATCAACTAAAGTGAACAATTCGATTGGGAAAAGATAAACGTGTTTTTTAAAGAGTAATCTCATTTTAGAGATTATACCTAATAATACTAAATGTGTTAAAGTATTACTGCAAATTCTCAAATAACCGGATTTGAAACCGAATTATGGATTTATTTGAAATAAGTTTGAATATTTCAGAAAAACTGTAGATATTGCATCTCGTGTAAAAATAAACATTTTTTGATACAAGAAATTTTAAATTAAAAAAATTGAACGAAATAATAGATTTATTCACTCTGAATTAGATCGATAAATATTCACTGTTCTATCAACAAACTACAAAACTTTGAATACGAAAATTTGTATCATAAAAAAATTAATTGGTAAAAATCAATATTTGACAAATTATAAAGTCTATAATTAACAATCTTAGACATAAATACAATTACTTTGTCAATCAAAGCTTTTAACAAAAAATTACAAAGAGAAATATATAATAATTGAAAGCTTTTTTACTCGGACAAGTTCATTTTTAAATTTATTTTTATGTGCTAGTATTATAAGCATAATATAACATATGGTGCATATATATATATATATATATATATATATATAATATATATATATATAATATAATATATTAAATGAAATTTATGATGACATTATTTTCATATCGACTATATAGAATTAACTATTTGAATGGTAACGTTTAATTTATGTTATATCACAAGCATAATTAACTGAAAATCGATTTGACCCTCCGTTGATATACAGATATAACAGAGTTATTTGAACCGAATAACAAATTGTGAATATCTGCCAATGCTGGTAGCAATTCAATGTCTACATGTCAAATACAAAAAATAACAAATCATTTACACTCATCTATCAACTGAATGTTGACAACTGTTTGTAACAATCAAGTAAAAAATAAAATATTTCTTAACATGAACACTTGAAAATTTGTGTTGTTGAATGAAATCATCATACCACAATTTTCAAGAAACGATAAATCACTGCTAGTTATTTTAAAATATATTTTTATGGATTTATATGTGATTTTTTTTATATTAGGTAAATAATATTATTATTTATTGTGTAATATTTTTTAATCTTTTTCATGGTAGTTAAAAAGATATTAAAAAATATAATATAAAAGCAACAAAAGGTTAAGATATAATCAAAATACAATACTGGTTTACGACTTATTAAGTAAGCATCCCAAGATATTATACTAACTACTTGGCTAATAATGTTTTTGTATTTGCAGTACAAGGACTATTTTATAATAGCAATTATAAGCCATGGCGGTCTCATTTATGCACTAGTACAATATTCAGTACACAATGACGTATAATAAACTCTGTACAATCGCAATATTCATATACTTAAAACTAGACTAACATTTTCAGTTCACTTTAATCTTAACAATTGTAATCCTCTGTACAAGTTTTATGTACATCTATTAAACTAGAAAATAATTTTTAATGATCTGATATATCTTATCGAAATGTTGACTGCACAGAGTTAATAACTTCTGTCTAATAGCTTGAAAAAAATAATACTAACATTCAAACTTGTCTAATAAACATATATTAAGTGTACTCATAAGTAATGTCGTAGTTTTCAGTGACAAAACAGCACTGAAGAATATTTTAATTCAAAATCACTCTCATTTAGAAAAAGGGAATTTTGTAAAACGACATTATTTATGGGTACACCTTATATATATAATAAAAAATATTAATATTAAAAATAATATTCCATGCTATAAAAAATGTATTCTGAAAATATAATTTAAAACTTTTAAATTCTAAAATACATACTAGAAATATTTATGAAAACTGCGAGGAAAATTTAGTTTAAGGTAAAAAAATCACTTAACAACTTCAAATATTATTAATTAAAAAAAATTACACATTATAAAAATATTATTAAAAGGTAATTATATATACACCCGTCCCTCAATTTACGCGGAGTATCCGTACCACGTGGATTTGTTTTACGCGAATGAAAATCGCGTAAATTGAGTCTGTCAGTAAAATAGAAAAAATATTGGTAATAAAAGCTAGTAAATTTATAGAAACACATATTTATTTCAGATAGCTTAACAAAAAAATCATGACGTTTTAGAGAAGAAAAGTAGATAAATTTTATTCGGTGTCATCATCGTTACTGTAATTCAAAACAATCAACCTTTTATATATTTATATCGTGCTTTTATACGTTCAAGTAAGAATTTGCGTCACTCTGATATATAATAAATTCCATGAAAAATTATATAAAATGAAATCTATCTGACCGTGTATAAAAAGTGCTACGTAATCAATACCGCGTAAAAAAAGTTCCGCGTAAATTGAGGGACGGGTGTATATATATATATATATATATATATATATATATATATATATATATAGAGAGAGAGAGAGAGAGAGAGAGAGAGGGAGAGAGTGTATTAAGCATAATATAACTGTAAAATAAATCCCTATCAAGTGTTCTATCTAACTTAAAAAAACACCTTATATATACATATGTGTGTGTACATATATATAAAGGTATGATAGAGTGTTTTTTAGGTTAGATAGAACTTTTGATAGAGATTCAATTTAAAGTTCTATCATGCCTAAAAAAATATCTTATATATACTTATTTATTTTTATATATATATATATATATATATATATATATATATATATATATATATATGTATATATATATATATATATATATATATATATATATATATATATATATATATATATATATATATATATATATATATATATATATATATATATATATATATATATATATATATATATATATATAATGAACATAAATTCATTATTTTCGAGATAATTATTTAAATAATTTTGAGAAACGAAAACTTATCAAAAGATAATATAAAAGCTTAAAAATAAACCAAACTGTTAAATAAATTTTCAGATAAATTTCTATAAATATTAATTTGCAAAATTTCTTAAAATGTTTATTATCTAAATTAAATTTGAAATGAAAATTAAAATATAATGTGATATAATTTTTCTAAATATGAATTAATATTAAACACATATGATATTATTTTTTTAACCTAAATTATAAACTGAAATGTATTCAAATTTCCAATTATATTTAAATAATTAAATACGTTGTAAATACGTTAATTACATTCAAATAAATATTTTATTCAAATACGTACTTTTATTTAAATACATAAGGAAAGAAATAAAAATAATACTCGTATATATATATATATATATATATATATATATATATATATATATATTAAATAAAATCGCAAACCTTAGATTTTTTAACTACATGTATATTTTTTTATTATAATTGTTAATTTAATATTTCCCTTTGTACAAATTTACATATCTCGCAAAGAAAAGTACTAATACTGTAATTTAAATAAGACAGAAGCTATTTATTTTATAAGCTTGAAACATTCACTCGAAATACTCTGTTCTTTTTTCAGATAAGCTTTTCTGCTTGAAATACTTGTTGCATTGTTTTTAAGTAACAAATTTTATTTAAATTTCAAGGCTACATTTTATCAAAAAAGGTTTTTTAACACTTAGATTCATAGACATGTATAATATCATATAAAAAAAAAAACTTAAATTAATTTATATTTAAACCCTTCAGACTACAACTAGTATTAGACGAGTACGTGATATGGTTATAGATGGAGACTTAAACACAATCTATTCGTTTTCTAATTTAAACACAATCTATTCCATTTAAAAACAATTCATTTTGCATAAAATTATAAAAAAAATAATTCCCTAAAAATAGTTGGTTCAACGAACAATATCAATAGTTTATGAATATTAATTATATTTATATTTAGCATTAATGTATATACAGTACATATAGTAATACTGAAATTGATAATTGTATAAATATGAATGAATATCTTTATTTTTTAAGATATTACAGTATTGATTTCTTCAATAACATTATTTCAATATAAAATTTTATATTTTGTGATGTAATTTTGTTAAATTAAGATTATAAAAGAAAGTACTTAGACAAAATACCTGATCAATAAATTATTACATTTTCACAGTCTTATAAACATCTTAATAAATAAACATAATAAACTCTATTAATAAATTATTATAAACTTTGTTAATTTTTTAAAACTTATTTTTTTCGGTCTATATTAGTGAACTACAATATTTTATAGAAACTCAATTAGATGATGAACTTGTTAATAACATCTTTTATAATAAAAAAATATAGCAAGTTTTTGTTCGCCTTAAACGTAGTTAGTTTGTTAACTTTCAACTATAAACTTTTTTATACATTATATATATATATATATATATATATATATATATATATATATATATACGTGTGTGTGTGTGTGTGTTATAAAACAATAATGATTGCCAAATAACTGCGTAGAAAAATCTGAAAAAACATTAAACGTTATTGTAAAAGTTTTTTCAAAAAATATATATGAAAGATAAGCCTTAAAAGTTTTCGTAAAAAGTTTCAATTTTTCTTCATTTCTTTTATATCATAATTTTATTATTTTATCATTCTTTTCTTAAAATTAAGTTCGAATAATATATGTATGTTGGTTTGATAAATGGATGCTATATATTTAGTTTAATTAAAATATGTTTTTATTTACTACATTAAGAAAAAATTATACACACACACACATATGTATATATGTGTATATATAAATATATATATATATATATGTGTTTTTTTAAGTGTGATAAAACTTTAAATTAAATCTTTATCGAAAGTTCTATCAAACCTAAAAAACAGTCTTTATATATATATATATATATATATATATATATATATATATATATATATATACACATGTGTGTGAATGTATGTATATACGAGGTCAGACAATTAAGTAATGTGACAAAATTCAAAAATCGAGTATATTTAAAAGTTAAGGTACATCGCTGCGATCCCCTTCAAAGTAGTCCCCTCCCGCATCTATACACTTATTCCAGCGAGTTTTCCAGTTTTCGTAACAATTCTGGAACACTTCTTGTGAGACCTCTCCGAGTACCCTCGTCACAGATTCTTGGATATCTTCAACGGATTCAAAATGTCGACCTTTGACGAATTTTTTCATATGGGGGAATAGGAAAAAGTCGCAGGGTGACATGTCCGGTGAATAGGGCGGTTGTGGTAACGTTGCGATGCCTTTAGACGCCAAAAACTGAGAGACACTGAACGCACTGTGACAGGGAGCATTGTCGTGATGCAGAACCCAAGTCTTCGCGATCTCTGGACGCACTCTGAGCACCCTTTTTCGTAATTTTTCGAGCACATTGCGGTAGAATACTTGATTTACGGTTTGTCCAGGTGGTACGAACTCTTTGTGAACCACCCCTTTGCTGTCGAAGAAGCAAATCAACATGGTTTTCACTTTGGACTTGCTCATTCTCGCCTGCTTTGGCCTTGGTGCTCCAGGGGACAGCCACTGTTGGCTTTGTCGTTTAGTTTCGGGATCATATTGAAAGAACCAACTTTCATCACCAGTAATAACTTTTTTTTTTTTTTTTTAGTAATAACTTTCATCACCAGTAATAACCAGTAATAAATTTCTCTGTTCTATTTTCGTGACATGCACTACTCGCGCGTTGTTACAAAACACTAAACAGCTGGCGAAGAAATGATCGTACGAGGGTGGTCAAGGTCTCAATCGAGAGAGTAGGGATCTGCTATTACGGTGGCGGAGTTACAGGTTCGCAGTGTTACCACAGGCCGAGAAAAAAATCGGTCGCATTACTTAATTGTCTGACCTCGTATAAGTTATGAAAAGGGGTGTTTTTAAGGTTAAATAGAACTTTCGATAGGGATTTAATTTAAAGTTCTATCACGCTTAAAAATCACCTATATATATATATATTATTGATTATTTAATTAAAGAGTTTTCAAAAATTAATTTTTTATTAAAATAATATTTTATCAAATATTTTATTGATAAGAATTATATTCATAATTGTAATAAATATTACATAATTGTATAATTATTTTAATTGTAGCTAGTGAATATTTATAGTAGATATTAATTAAAAAATATACATTATTTTTACCATTATGATTTTTAAGAGAGTTTCAAACAATATATCTCAAACACATACATACACAACAGATATATATATAAAGTATATAAATATATACATATATTTATATATATATATATATATATATATATATATATATATATATATATATATATATATATATATATATAAAAAAAGAAGTAAAATAAATATTTATTACTCAACGTATATTTCATTTTAATATTTTCCAAAATAATTTCAATTTTTTAATGAAAAAATATACATTTATCATATTTTAATATGTAGGAAAATTAATTTGATTTAAATATGATATTTTATAAAAATACATTAATTTTATTATATGTGAAAGGTAAATCTGTACAATGAAAATTTGAAAAATAGTATCAAACGTTATTTGATGTTATATCTCGTATCACAAAGTCTTATGAAAATTCTGTTTTGGTTTAACGCATTAGGATAACCGTAACTTACACACGATGCGTCTTTTGTGACAGGTATTTTCTATGGCCAAAAGTGATGCTGGATAACATTCTATAAAAGAACGTATATTTACAATGTGTACAATATGCGACCTTTATCCAAATACCACTTTTCAAGAAAGTGTCAGCAAACAGTTTACCTATTCATATAAATAGATATATACTTGTTTGTATATACATTAGCATACTATATATATATATATATATATAAGGAACAAAAAAAAAATCAAATCATTATTTAATTATTATTTAATGCATGGTAACTGAATTTAAATCAAATTTATATTAAAACATTAAAAAAACAACACATTGATATAAGTTAAAGATATAAAAATAATACTAAATGACATTATTTAAAAGAAAATTTTCGATAACATTTTTATAATTAATAAATAAAAAAAAATATCTTTTAGATATACGAAAATAAAATTTGACAGTACTGCAGAAAACATGTTTGTCCAACTTAACTATAAATTATTTTCAATGTCTCTAAATAATATATTATACAATACATATAATCAAAAAATAAATTAAAAAAAATATATATCTAAAATTAAAATAATTATTTAAATATATAAATTTATTAAGAATAAATAATATAAAAAAATTATGTCATCGATTTATTATATTATTAGTGAATAACATACACGATCGTTCTTCTACATAAATCAATTTATGAAATTCACAAATTCAAACCCTACCTTGACAAAATCTATAAAATAATATATGGGAATCAAAATTTGACAAATCGTTCGCAAAAACGAATTTAAATTAAGGTATTACAAGAATAGGTGTTGCACATAACTTCCAATAAACTTTTTCTGAACTTCTTTTTCCATATTTTACATGTCTACTCATATAATATATATATATATATATATATATATATATATATATATATATATATATATATATATATACATATGTATATACATAGATAGATTTTCTGACAGCATACAAACATAAATTTCAGGATTTTGCCATCACATTCCACTTTATTGATAACGTATATTTGATAGGAGATATTTCATACGCAGTGTCAACTTTTAAATGATTTACTTAAGCACGCTGAACGTTTGTATTTTTTTCGTGTCACCGTACAAATATTTAGAATATTCATAAATCAAAATGAATTTACTTAAAACCGAGATTAGTCTCTTTGTTTTCAAATTTAATTGTTGAATAGATTATTTCGTGATTATTTATATATGATAGATATATATTTTTTGTCAATGAATTTAAATTATAGAATATTTAAAATGAAATATTATTTTTAAGAAGTGTATAACATATTTTTAAAATAATACTTTGAGACAAATTCCATTTTTTAAAAAATTACAACAAACCTTTCTTCAATAACAAGTTAACAAAATAAGTAATATGACAAATCAAGATCGATTTGAGCAGAAGATTAAACGTATAAATATCTACTATATTTATAAAAATAAACATCGATAGATGCTACGTCGCAATGGGATTTCAACCGATAACTCGCAATATAAACACGAAACGTCATCAACTCGACGATCGGTTGAAATAACACCATCAGCGCATTCAGAATGTAGAAAACATTCTTTTTTATTAGGGTTTATTTTAGATCGTCATTAATGTTTATGGTCTTGTATTATTCAAATTGTACCGTTTTTTAATGCAAATTCGCTCATATAGAATTAAATTACCAAAAACCTACGACCTACCATGTCGTATTAAATATGAAATTTGTGTTCATAACGTTTAAAAATAAATGTGAATAATGTTTGTGATATTATTTCATACTTGAATAAAATCTTATTATAAATAAATAATTAATAAAAATTATATAAGGAAACATATAAATATATATATTTATTTTTAAACATAATTCAAAATGAGACTAATAAAAAATTATGACTATATTATATTATCTTCATGATTTTAAATTTAACACTAGATTTACGGCTGTTGATTATATACTTCTATTTTTACTCAAATGAATCAATTTGACTCATACATCAAAATTGAAGTTTTTTGAAAAAAACAATTTTAATTTAATTTAAATGATTCATTTATTATGAAAAAACTTTATTGAAAACATTTTTTACATATAAACTCTGTTTAGACATTTTTATTACATTGAGCACAAAGGTTCTTACATCTATTTCTATTACATGATACTTGAACTTGACAATTCTTCCATACTTCAACATTTTGCATTTTCGACAATGGAATGGAAGTGATATTGATTTTATCTCTATAGTCACTTCTAGTTCTTTAGCCAATTGGAAAATAAAGTCCTTTCTTGAAATATTTACTTGAGTGGTTTCTTTATATAAGATCCAAGCATTGATAGCTGCTAAATCTAAGATATTGTAGAAAACTTGAAGAGGCCATCTGCGAGAGCCTGCTTTAACACTATATTTTCGGGCCATTTGGTCAAGTACATCCACATCATACTTGGTACTATTATAAAATGTTATTGTTTCCAGTACACGTTTTTTTTTCAATTCTTACATTTTTATGGTTTGAGTTTAGTAGTAGAACTTTTTTATTGGGCTTGCTTTTATAAATAGTAAGAGAATAATTCTCCGATTTATAAAGTTTTGTAGAATATCGTGTCATTTTATCTTTCTTAGCTTTAGCAATTTTAGGTTATTCTTTTCGGTTTGCACATACAGTGCCAACCAAGGTAGTTTTTTTGCAAGTAACTTTTTACAAGTGAAAGGTTTGTAAAAAAAATGTCTGTGGTGATTTTTCATCCACAACCTAAATATGGCTCTACAAGCATAGACACAACAAATTCACTCAAGACAATGTTCAATCCTCGGATTTCATTCTTGCCCAAGTATGGAAAACCATTTATAAGATACTTACTTCTAACATCGAATGCTAGCCAAAATTTGATGCCAAATTTGTCTGGTTTATTTTGCATGTATTGAGTAAATCGGCACCTAGCTTTAATTGGGAACAACTGTTCATCGACTGTTATGTTTATGTCAGATTTATAACAAGCCTGGCTATTTTCAATAAATTTGTTCCATATTTTTGAAATCGATACAAATTTGTCTGTTTTCAATCTTTCACTGCGTTCATTTTTTTTTATCGAAACGTTTGAACCGAAATATTTCTATAAATTTATCTCTAGACATTGTTTGGGGAAAAAACCGGGTCCCCACTTCTTAGACCACAATATGAAGACTTTACATTTTTTGCCTCATATCTTCTTCTAGCATACAAAATTGCTACAAATGCTCATAATTGCGTTTTTTCTATTCTTTTTTCAAAACTTTACGAGCTTCAAGTTCCGTGCATGATTTTATATATTCCATCATACCTTCATCGATTATCAAATTAAAAGCGCTACTTACAGTACCAAGCATAATATTCCTTTTAGGATAAGCAGTTGGAACTGAGACGTCTTTGAATAAGATATAACCCAGTGATCTACCTGCATCTCCACCTTCTTTCAATATTTCCCATAAAGTCCTATCAGCAGCTCTTTCGGTTCAAATTTCTTCATTATCAGATGTATCAGCAGTGTCTAATTCACTTTCAATTTCAGAATCAAATAAAATACGGGCTCTTTTTCTGCTAGGAGCTATATAACGAAGATTTTTATCCTCACTGCTCGAAAATTCAATTTTATTTGCTTCTTTCTCTATTTCATCCTCGTTTTCACATAGTTTAGTGTCAGCTGCATCAGCAACCTTATAAAACCCCAATAGCAACCCTACGTAATTAGAGATGAAATAAATATCTATTGAAATACCAACAATATTACTCCAGTAATATCAAAATAATCAAACTCCAACAACATTATTCCACTGAAAATGCACGTTCACACGCTGTGTACAAATCGAAATGATAAATTTTGTATGCAACTAACTAAATAAATTGACAAGATTGAACACGAGAGGTTACGCATCAGTAGTTTTTAGGATTGTTATACAAAATTTCTTTTTGCAAGATATAAATTTCATGTGTGACTATAAAATCATTTATTGAGTCAATTTGACTCATAACCGTAAAACAGGTATATCACATTCGAAAATACGAAATTAAGGGATGGGCGGAGGGAATGAATTAATATTTGTATAATTGTCATTATGCAATTAAAAACAAACATATGTTTTTAAAAAATAATATTTAAGTTTTTTATATATATAGAAATAAAATCTTAAATGAGTCAAATTGACTCGCTCCGTAAATCTAGTGTTAAATATCATTATTTAAAACTAAATAATTATTTTATTATCAAACGTTTTGTGTTTTATAATCTTTTTGATTACTAATTATTATTTATGAGAAATTATTACACAGTATACAAAGTGAAAATAAATTTAATAAAAAATTTACTAATAAAAATTTAGATTCTTATTTTTATTAAAAGTAAGTATACAGGAAAAATAAAATATTCAAATTAAAAAAATACCCACACATAAATTATTACAAATATATAGAATTAAATAGTTGTTTTGCACATATACACTTCTGTGAGATAGAATGATAATTCAAGTTCTTAAATACAATGAAACAGGAACTAATTTGTATCTCATGGAATCAACGAACTGAGCCTTAAGAATGTTAAATATCCATGAACTTTAAATCTTTGCGTACACTCACATACAGCAGGGTGTATTAATATTGTTATTATAATAGTTATTATAATACAGAATGAGTTTTACTATGTCAGTTTAGATTAAATCCTTACGGATTAAAGTTTTCAGCAGGTATATTGTATAAGTATGTGTTGTATACAAAACCTTTGTGTACAATGAATTTTAGTTTTACATATTATTACAATGAAATCTAATATAATTAAACGTTATAACTGCTAATTAGTAAATAAATAGTCCTTAGATATCATTAGATAATGTTTAACAACAATTTCATTTAAGTAATCACTGTAAGTACTCTTATTTTTATGAAAAAGTACTATGAGAATTTTTAAAAAATCCAATTCGAATTTTTCTCTAATATTCATTTATTTGTCAAATCAATGAAGAAAAATATGTAAATGAAAATATAATGAATAACAAAAATTAATCAATCATACATGGTTAACATACAGCAAATATTTATTTCAAACAGAATCAAAAAAGAATCGTAATATGTTCTCTGTACAATACAAAAAATCTGATTTCATGGAGTATCTGTGATGAAAAGTGTTAAACGGGAATTAACCTAATTACTGAATTCCGTAGCAGATTAAATCTTCAAAGTTAAATACAATATATTTGCAACAGTCATAGTTAATTGTATTTAACCTTTTGTGTCGCTTCGTACCTAATATTTCAAAGAATATAATGACTTTATCTCATACCACTCAGTTCTAACAAATACTATATTCATACATTTCATGATTTCATTTATTACAATTAAATGTGATTTATATACAGAAAATACACCTACACTTAATTCTATATAATAAATTTAGTCCATGGAAGAGTTCATCTGATGTAGAGAAATAATTACGTATTAAAAATATTTATTTATTAATAACATTTGTTACAAAATAAAAATGAGGCAAGATACTTAATAAAAGTGTTAAAGATCTTCTATACGGATTCGTATTAGATATTTTATTAATGTTATATTTTAAAAATGCTTAATTGTATAAATGTTTAAAAAGAATAAAAAGCTCTTCAAGCATATCGTATTAAACAAACAGCATTTATGAAACAGTTTTCATAATTTAACTAGAATAGAAAAAGTATGTTACATTCATTAAAAAAAAAACTAGACAACATTTAAGTTGTAAATGTTACATTAACTTTTTATATCGTTACATAAAATACACATGTTATTTTTTATAATTTATTCTAACCACTTACAATTTTTCTTATAAATACTAATTCGTATCCATGGTATTAATTATAAAATAATAAAAACTCTTCAAAATAATACATTTTTATTTTTTAAAAAAATAAATAAATACTGATTTTATAAATTGTAAAGATGTTAAATATTACCTGCTATGAATAATTTCTTCATAAAACATTAATGAAATACGAATAACTATGTTCAATTTCGTTTATTTTCTTCAACAGTTTTATATACAAGTTTACATATAAAAAAATAAAAATTACGAAATAAATTAAAAAATATAAAATACTCTTATAAAATTCCAAGAAATGATATAAAATGTGTATAATCGTTTTAAATCATACGATATTGTATACATGAACTTTGGATTATTGAAAATAATTCATTATTATTTTAATTAAAAAATCTGTTAATCGAAACAGATTTATAACTTGAAGCTTAATTAAAATTTCGTGTCTAATTTAGAGAACATTAAATTTTCTCGGAAAATTTTCCATAAATATAAAAGTATGATATGTTTTAAATGTACATCGTTACCTTTTATTTCAAATTGTATCAATAACAGATAATGGAATGATCTGTTTATAACACTATATCGCCGAAAATAATATTTGTAGATGAATTTTTTAAATATCGAAATGTTTTTGATGAAATTGGAAATTTTGTTCATCAAATAAATCAATATGAAAACAATGAGATATTTATTGTATATTTGTTAAAAATTTTACCGTTTAATATTGAACTATTATTGTTTTCTTTAAAATATAGGGTTTTACAATGAGGATGTAAGAATTTTAACAGTTGGTGGCAACCATGTTTGATTTGTTTAATTTTTTTGGTGAATTATCATAGAACGTTTAACACTTCAACAACGCTTAAAAACCGTAAAAACTTTAATAGACTTATTGAAACAAAAGTTTAATGAATCTATTATTTCACGAAATGAACCCATCAATTGGCCAACAAGATTATATGATTTAAATCCAATGGATTATTTTTTTGTGAGGTTATGTGAAATCATTGGTTTATGCCAGTGATCAGCAAACTCATTAGTCAAAAGAGCCAAATGTAAGCAGTACAACGATATTTTTTTTGAGAGCCAAATTTACAAGATATCTGTTTTAAAAGTCGATTAAAACTAGGGACTAGTATTATGTGATAGATAGGATTAAACACGCTCCATGTACTGGATTGTTTTTTTTTCTCCACTATAATGTCAAATTTGTAAAATAATAATGTTTGAAAAGATGATTGCTGTGGAAATCCTTGCGCCGTTTCTTCTCAACTTAATGACATTACAAAGTGACAGAGGGGTACCAGGGGCCGTTTCATAAAATTTACAGTTCCTGTATTACAAATTCTTTATTTAAAATTTATATGGGATATTTGAAGAAAGAACTTGTAATACAGGAACTGTAAGTTTTATGAAACGGGCCTCTGTTTTTTTTAAATATTGCGTTATTATTATTGACAATCAAAAAATGTACCCAATGTACCAACTTTGAGTAATCGGTTTTTTGACTTTAAACACTGAATAAAAAAAAACTAGATACCTATCATAATTAACAATAATCTTGTTTATTGATAAAAAGTATTTTTTATTATTATAATATTACATGGCACACATTTAATGCACATAGTCATTATTTGTGGAAGAGCCGCATTCAAGTAGCCAAAGAATCTCGCTTTGCCGACCTCTGGTTTATGCTAATAAATCACAAACAACAGAACCATTAAAAATAAACATTGAACTTGTAATTCATAAAACTGGACCACATTTATGTGAAAAACTGATTAAAAATTTGAGTGACTAAACGAATGCACTATCTCAAGCGAAGTCGTAGTGGTCATATGAATGAAATTGTATTCCATCATTAATGCCATAGAATATGCTTAAAAATAAAATAAATAAATAAATAATTACTTAAATACTTTTTGTTTTATTTACATTTAAACTTTTGAAGTGCTTATTGGAAAACCCTATGTATAAAAATTAAAAAATATATTTTTTATTTAGATACTGTAATTTTATTTATATCAACGTTTTATATAAACATTT
Source organism: Neoneuromus ignobilis (assembly GCA_029203775.1). Lineage (NCBI taxonomy): Eukaryota > Metazoa > Arthropoda > Insecta > Megaloptera > Corydalidae > Neoneuromus > Neoneuromus ignobilis. Next base: position 10,559,349 of record CP092095.1, on the reverse strand, counting down.
ATATACGTGTATATATATATATATATATATATATATATATATATATATATATATATATATATATATATATGACTGTATGTATGTAAATGAATATATAATTTGTTTTAAATTTTATCTATGCAGTGTATTTATTATTTCAGAACATATTATCTCTTATAACTTGTGGTTATATTTCTGAATATAGCGTCATATAAGGCTAAATACAATAGCTTTTTCATTATCCTTCAGAATTGTTTGTGCCAGCTCAACTATCATATTTGCTGACTGCACGGTTTGTGTCGGATGTTAATTTAATGCTTATGGATTCACGCCTTAGTACAAATGAATATAGAACTGAGGAATTTCACAACAGGTGAATGGGAATCAACCCCTTTATGTGCGCGCCGTACTGTGGAAGCGCTTATCAGTGTACGCGCGATGTGCAAGGGATACGTACAAACTACCGATGTGTACTAATGGGGAAGTAATGAAAGCTCGTGCGTTTCATAACGACGCTACGTGTAATACTGTTCTTGTTTTGTTACAAGAGCTAATGAAGCGGGTTATGAATTTTGAAGGTATTGTTTATAACTCGTGACATAGGTAGTGGACGTGTAAAAAATTATTTCAAATGTTAATGTTGATTCTCAGTGTCCTGTCCTTTTATATCATATTTTATCAAGAAAATAAATACCACTTATGATTAAAAAATATTCATTAATATATAAATATCTATAATTATCAATAACGATTTACATAGAGTTTAAAAAATACGCTTTTAAAAATCAATACGATTCGATATTCTGTGTTAATTTTTAATTACGTCGAAATAAAAATTGTATCTGGTGAAATAGAATATTTATTTTGTACGTGAAAATGTATACACAGTAACAACTTGACATGCATACAATGTGATTTCAGCAAATGACCACATGCACCATTTGCATTTATGTATCATTTGTGTTTAAGGTCATTAAGCAGTACAAAGTTTTCATGCTAATAACTAGACGGTTTTATTTATAGTGATGTGTTTTTTATTATCCATTTATTGTTACAAAAAGAGAATTGAAACGAAATTATTTTTCGATTAAAAAGCAAATTTACACGGTTTGGAAATCCAATTAAAAAACAAATTCAACAAATTATTTAATAAATATTATGTACATATAAAAAATCGTTGAATGAAATTAAATAGAACCACAAAATGAATATTTTTTAAAATAAAAAAAAAACTATCTTCATTATAAAACCTCATTATTTTTAAATTATAATCATATAATATTTTTACATACAATAAACGATTTAGAATTATTAATCATTTTCTGTTTTAATATTTTATTGATGTCCAAATAGAATAAAATGTATATATATATATATATATATATATATATATATATATATATATATTTGGAAAATTCTCTTGATGTTAAATACTTTGATTCTTTGAACTGGATGAAAACATTTTAATTAATTACTGATAGAAATTTAAAAGGTTCTAAAAATGTAAATATGCAGGTAAATAAAATATGGAAACAAATTATTTAACAAACCAGTGAATATATAACTACGTGTATATGAAAATTTAATTTTGTACGTCGTTTTTTATATCCAATTTCGTATTTAATAAACGAAATAAGATAAAAGAGATTAAAATAAAAATGTAAACATATAATTTTAAATAACCTCATTTTCATAAAAAAATAAAATATTAAAATAAATATAAAATTTACATATAATAAAAAACATTTTTAAATTTAAAAACATGTACTCAAATCATAGATTATGTCAATTAGTTCTATAAATGTGTATTTATTGTAATCATGTCATTAATAAAATTACAGTGTGAGTAATATGCTATGTATTTTTGAAATAAATAAAATGTTTACAATGCATAATAACAAGTTTAATATATGTTTGTATTTAAAAATATAACATCAATATGACCGAGTTTGTCTATATATTAAAAACAACTATTATGATTAAAAATTAAATACTGACATTCATTAATTAAACAATAATGCATAAATGTTATCGCGAATAAAAATGAATATACAGATTTTTAATAATATACTTTTGCAACTTTCCACGAATGAAATATGAACAATAAAACCGGAATAAGATGTTTTTTTTCAAACATTATAC
>CP092095.1:10062228-10554728 GCA_029203775.1 Neoneuromus ignobilis | reverse complement strand
TATATATATATATATATATATATATATATATATATATATATATATAGTCATTCAAATATGACGCCTAGATTTGTGTTTTATTAAAAAAAACATGTGTATAGTTTCTTTTTAATAAAACACAAATCTAGGCGTCACATTTGGATGATCCTAATATAAAATTTTAAAATATTGACTTATCAAATAATATATTTTAAATACAACTAATTATATATAAATATATATATATATATATATATATATATATATATATGCATTTGTATGTAGAGAGAATATGTTGTATGAAATTTGAAAATTTGCATACTAGCACATACCATAGTTTCACTATCAATAAACTTAGGTAATTTGTTCAACAAATTTATAATAAGATTATTCAGTGAAATCCAATAATGTAATACTATGTAAGACGTTGAATTTCCGACATTAAAGATAAAGGTCTTAATGGATACGCGTACTATTAGATTAGTTTAAGAACATGATCGTGTTTGCGACATTTCGAACAGTTAATTGTGTGCATTTAATATAATATTTTACTTGTCAGTGGTGGTAATTCCTGATAGAAAATCGAAGCAAGGAAATAAATGATCACTACCTTATAATATAATATTCTATAACATATATCAATTCGAGTAACATAAATAATTCAAACGTCCTATATAATATCCAGCAAGAACACATCTTGAAATAGAATTGAAATTGTAGTTGTCATAACCTAACTTAAATTCAACTTTTTAAATGAATTGACTGGGAATGTCATGTAGATTATTTCTATTATTATTTCAAAGTATTCCACTTATTACTCCTACACTAATAACGTTTGGAATTATTTTAACAAATTCTTCTACTTTTTATATTAACAACGAATGGTCATATTTGTTAGTTATAAAATCCTTAAAAAACTTCTAAACCAATAAAACGTACAAGTACATTTTGTCGAAAAAATATGTATTGAATTACTAATAACATTACAGGAAATTCACTATTCATATAACTGTATATTCAAAGTTATTAGTAAAACAAATTATGTATATGTAAACTTTCTGAATAACTTTTGATTTTATACAATACATACATATATAGTGAATATTCATAAACAGTAAAACAAGCTAATTTGTAAACTTTCATACACTGTATATCTTGTTTCATAACCGTTACAAAAAAAATCGACGACACATAAGTCAATTTCGAATATTTGTATTTATAGCATACATTAAAAGTTTCAACGTATGTATACATTACTGAAATACACATAACGTTAACATTTTCAGTTGATATACACTACTAACATTACATTAAAATATACCACACCGTTGCGAATAATGGTATGCATACTTTTAGGTTAACAAAGTTTACATTGTTTCGTCAGCGAAACAAAATAAAAAATTAAATGTACACATAAAAAGTGTATTCGTACTTGAAAGGAAAATGTACTTTTTTTCATATTCATTGATAAAAATAAATTAATAAAGCTTTAAAACGAATGCTTTCACTGTTCTTTTTATTAACCTGAAAATGTATTTTTAATTTATTACTTTTTCTATAGGTACGTTTTTTGAGCATTTATTGAATATGTTTTTATATTTCAAATATAGTTTTAATAAGTATTTTATTCTATCTCAATATTCATTGTACAGTACGTATAAAGAAATTTCAAAAACAATAAAATAATTTTAGTATATTGAATAATAGTTTTTATACTTTTTTTTACAAAAGAGTCAATATTAATTATAAGAAAGTATGTATTAAATTTTTCTCATAAATCAACATTATTTCAAGTCAATTTCAATTCATATGAATCAATTTTATAGGAGCTATAGTATTTTTAAAAGTAATTTTTGCTCAAATTACTTTAATTTAAAACCCAATAAATAATTATATTACAAATTGTCATCTTCTCTTTAATTTTTTAACAATTAAACTATTTAACTTGTAGTACGAGGGTAGTCCCATAAGTACCCGGCCTGACCTAGAGATGGCGATAGTTGTTTGAAAAATATCACTGTATTAGAAAGTACACAATCTATAAAGCATATGTTTCAAGTTTGAGGACGCCACGTTGTTTAGTATTTGTTTGGCAGCCATCAATAGTGAACGTTTTCAGTGAATTTGTGAAAATGGAGAAAATTGGTCATCGTTACGTGATACAATACTTTTATTTGAAAGGCCTCAGCCCAACTAATATAAAAGCTGAACTGGATTCTACTCTGGGTGAGTCTGCCCCTTCGTTTACAACAGTGAAATATTGGGTAGCAGAGTTTAAACGAGGCCGTACGAGCTGCCAAGACGAGCATCGCAGTGGTCGACCAAATGAGGTGACGACTCCAGAAATGGTGAAGAAAATCCACAAAGCGGTACTGGATGATCGTCGACTGAAAGTGCGCGAGCTAGCAGACATAGTAGGCATTTCAAAAAGTGTGGTACATCGCATATTATCTGAAAATTTGGACATGAGAAAGCTGTGTGCAAGATGGGTGCCGCGTTTGCTCACACTCGAGCAAAAACAGTGTCGTGAAGATGTTTCAATTGAGTATTTAGCGAAGTTTCACAGCAACAAAGCAGAATTTTTGCGCCGTTTCATAACCATGGATGAAACATGGGTCCATCACTTCACACCCGAGATAAAAAAGCAATCAAAACAATGGACTGAAAAGGGAGAACCGGCTCCAAAGAAGGCGAAGACCGTTTCATCTGCAAGCAAGGTCATGGCGTCGGAGTTTTGGGATGCGCGTGGGATAATTTTCATTGACTATCTTGAAAAAGGAGCAACTATCAACGGCGAGTATTATGCGAACTTATTGCAACGTTTGAGCGAAGGAATTAAGCAAAAACGGCTGCATTTGGCTAAGAAGAAAGTGTTATTTCATCAAGACAATGCACCAGCTCACAAATCCGTTATTGCAATGGCCAAAATTAATGAATTAAAGTTTGAATTGCTACCTCATGCATCCTATTCGCCAGATTTAGCCCCCTCGGATTATTTTCTGTTCCCAAACTTAAAAAAATGGCTCAGTGGTCAAAGATTTCCCAACGATGAAAAAGTGATGTCGGAAGTTAATGGATATTTTGAGGAGCAAGACAGTTCTTATTATAAAAAGGGTATCGAACTTATTGAACATCGCTGGGAAAAGTGTATAGAGCTGAAAAGAGATTATATTGAAAAATAAATATATTTTTTTCCAAAATTTTTGTGTTTTCTTTGTTGGGTCGGGTACTTCTGGGACCACCCTCGTACATATCTAAGATAAAACAATATTAAATATCAGTAAATATAATAAAAAATAAATTTTAAGGAGAGTAGTTAAAATCTCGTTTTTGCCTTAATATTTATACAAAACAAAATTAACAAGACTTAATCACATTTTAAAAATTCATATTTTTTAATAAATTAACATAAATTTCAAATTTGTTTCAAGTAATATTTTTCTCTCTACGTATATATATAATATGTCTATGTGTGTGAATTTCTATTTATTTGTATACTTGTATAATTTAGATACCGTTGACAGCAAAAAAACTCGCTCGTATGACAAGAATATATCTAACTGTATGCAATATATATATATATATATATATATATATATATATATATATATATATGAGTGTAAAATTCGGTTAATCAACGAAGAAAAAATTTAAACATTTAGGTCAACAAGTCAACAAAAACAACCGTGGATATTAAAAAATATAATAAAACAATTTCAACGAATTGGATGTACAATGAAATATATTTCTTTTTGCGTATTACAAATGTAGTTATTAAACAACAATCATTGTGTAGAATAATTTATAAATACAATACGAACGGTTTTCATTAACTAAAAACAGATCAAAAACTCAGTACCGGCAGAAAGCGAGAGAACAATGTTTTAGGTCAAAAGGAAATATAAGGGATGAGTAATCATAAAATGAAATATTTTAATCTGTTTGAAAATGACAATCGTTATATACAGTACAAATGTTTTTAATAAAATGTTACGATCAGCACTGAATAGTTGTTATTATGGAATTGTATATAAAGTAATTTCTTGATTCGAAATCTATCTATCTATCTTTATATATATATATATATATATATATATATATATATATATATATATATACACACATATATATATATATATATATATATATACAATAATGAATTTAATAATTGTATCTACACAGTTTAATATATTATAATACTTCTACTAACACCAAACTGTGTTCTAGTTTATTTTAATGGAGATTATGTTAGGCTGAAACACATTAAGGTCATAACTACTGTGTCATTTTTTTTCTGTCAATTATTTCATAGCTTAAATCAATTTTATTTTAAAAATTAAGTTAACAGAATTAAAGTACAGAACAAAGTCGAAAAAGAACGATTATTCCTGGATTACTTAACAAAATCCATGTACACTACACGTCAAAGTTAAAAAGTACATTAATAAATTAGTAGAATAAATTTTCAAACTTTCTAAATATCTGTAATTCTAGATTTTCCAACCTTTAGTTTTATACTAAAAGTTTCAATGTTTACCAAACATACCAGATTATCTCGATAAATTCAACAGTTACTGTTGTTTTGATGAAAACATTTAATAATTTTACTTAACCAATATATTGAGTCAATTATGTTATTTTAAAAATATTATTTCTTCATATTTCTGAGAAAATTAATTAATTTTAAATTTTAAATCTTTAAGATTTTATTTAAAAAAACATATTTTTATAAATACACTCAAAAATCAATCAACCAAAAATGGTATGAAAAATAGTAAAGTACTTTATAATAAAAAATGTATAAAAAAAAGCTTTTAATTTTTTTACTATATATACGAAGAAAAACTTTTTAATTTTCTATTGGCATAAAAATAAAAACTTAATTTCACATTTTCACGCGAGAAACTAAACATAACTGTTTTTATTTACTAAAATGTAAAATTTGCCTGCGAATGTAGCAACTGAATACGCAAATCATATTATGAATAACTAAACGTTTAAGTATGAAAAAATATGTATACGAAAATGAACGTTCGAAGTTATTCAACAATAGACTACAGTTCCGAAATACTGGAAAGTAAATACGAAACTTTTTTATTTACGTTACTTAATATTTCTACATAAATTTGATTTGACAAGTAAGTAATAAGAAACTTTTACCGTAGCGACAACAAATGTCTATGGAAAAATAAATAAATAAATCGTTTATTTACGATCAAAAAAACGTGAATTGTTACAGACTATTTTAGATATATTTTTACATTACAGTTTTCAAACAAATAATATACAAGGTCATCCAAATGCGATGCCTAGATTTGTATTTCATTGAAATAAAAAAAAATTATACACATGTTTCTTTTTCATAAAACACAAATCTAGGCGTTACATTTGGATAACCCTATACATACATTTGTCTATATGTGCACATTGAATTTTAGATTTTTTCTTCGAAAATACATAATTTAAAACAATCATTTGTAGCAAAAATATAATTTTATATATATATATATATGCGGTTTTTATAGCATCTGACGACGCTTTCCGCTTATTCGGGGTTTTACTCCCGAATGGACAGCTATCTTTTTACAAGATGAGGTTGTCAGCCTTCATGCTCAACCCTCGAAAACATGAGGGACTCTCCGACTGGGACTCGAACGTAATCTCCCGCATGACACGCGGTAATACAAACCACTGTGCTACCCAGTCGGTTGCAAAAATATAATTAACCTGAAGAAATTTAAAAATTATATAAAATATTAAAATTATTTTACAAACTTAACAGAACTTGTTTCAAATATAAAATTATAGATAAAATGTTAAAAATCATTTGTGCCAAACTATATTTTGAAAGAAATTTAATAGTTATTATAAAAACATTATTTATAATCAAAATATAACATTTTTTTTAAAAAAAATCAAAAATTAAATAAGAAATTAATATAAACATACGATGTAAATAAAACTACTAGTATAATATTTATAAAAAAAAAATTAAATATTTTTATAGTAAAAAAATATTAATCCCACATACTCATGAGTTGTCAATTTCTTTGTCATTTATATTTTCTATATAATATTAAATTAATTACGCTCTTCTGAATAATTCCTATAAGCTTCATAACCGTAAAATCTGTCCTGAAATATTTTTCTTATAAAATTTTCTACCTCAATAATCTTTCTCGTCTATCGATTTATCAAAGACTACATATATATATATATATATATATATATATATATATATATATATATATATATATATATATATAGGTACACTGCAGATTGTTATATTCAAATTTAACATTTGACGAGTGACGAGAATAATAGTTTCAGCTACCAATGTGCCCTAAACCCCAAATAATCAATCAAGCTTTTCCGTCTGAGTCCTATGAACCTCTTTAAATATTCACCACATTAGTGGTTTTACCCAATTCTGTTTGCCTATTCATGATCTCTATTTCAATAATATATCTATCTATTTATTTTATCTCTCAAATACACACCTGATATTTTCATCTTCAATTCATTGTATGAAATTCAGAAAAGTCATAAAAATTTTAATTTATATATATATATATATATATATATATATATATATATATGTGTGTGTGTGTGTGTGTGTGTGTATGCATACAAATGTATATACTATTAATGACTATATTATATTTTTTAAATCTAAAATATTATTTCATAAAGAAAAATAGAAAATATCGATTAACAAAAATATTTATAAAAAATGTGATATTATTTCAAATATTCATTTTAATTAATTTTAAGTCATATATAATGAACAATGTAAATATTCGCATCTGTTATTATAATTTCAAGTTTGTCATGTATGAATTTCTCGATGAATATTTGCATATAGCAATCAAATATTACTTACACATATTGAACTTGAATAACATTCAATATCATAAAACTGACATTTTCTTCGTTCGTACATTAAAACTGTAATTTATAAAACCGGTGCTTTCATTCTGATATTGATACTTATAATGAAAAAAAAATAACAAGACATAATTTCAAAAATAATAAAAAGTATTAACTTTTCTTATAGAAACTTCTTAAAAACTTTTATTTCCCTTGAATATACCTCTAAGGATCTTTTTATAAAATACGAATACATTAATCATATTCACTTGAAAGTTTTATAATAAAAATTAAGTACACAAAACCATTGATTTTTTATCGAGAATAAATAAAAAGTATAACAAAGATAAATATTTATAATTGTATTACTTAAACAAGTTTTATTTTTATATTGAAGTTTTGTTTTTTCAAAGTGAAATAATATTTAATATATATTGATATTAGCTTATTTTCTAAATTGAAAGAAAAAAATCTATTATCTTATGAAAAGTAATATTGTTGTTCTCAATACAACTTTTATTTTTTATCAAAATACAAATAATTTCAGTATATATTCAAATGTGAATTTTATACAAATTTAAATATTTCTTTTCAAAATTCTTGAGTAACAATTACTCAAGTACTGATAAGTTTTTTAAATAATATATTTTTAAAATAATTGCTATAATTAAAATATATTTCTCTTTGTAACAATTATATTATAAATATTATAGGGTAAGTAAAGTTCAATTTTATAAATAAACATATTGATAAATATTATTGTAAAATAATTTAATTATATATTAATTATTGTACATCATTTCTATATTAATAAAAATAACTGTAATTTAATTATAACTGTATATAAAATATAAATTGAAATTTAAAAAAGGTCATATCTAGAATGAGAATTAAATATTGTAAAATTATGTACAAAATTTCAAATTATTTTTTGATATTTTAGAACAACTCATGATAAATTTACATTAATTATTTATACATTAAAAAACATGTTCTTTATAAAATGAAATTCAAACTTGTTATAAAATTGACATACTGTATTTGTAATATTTTTTTACATTGATTTCAATTAAATAGTATTTCAATCTGTAAAATTTGAATATAATAATTAAAGGAAAACATTCTATACTATTTATTTAAAGAAAAGAATTATATTTCAGAACAAATCCTTAAAATTTTAATATTCTGTACTTTAAATTTAAGCATTAATTACTATTTATTTTTAATCTTGATTGTTTTATAACATGATTTATTTCTATTAAGTTTTTTGTCACTGAATGAAAAATAAATTAATATTGAATGATATATATATATATATATATATATATATATATTACACAAATATATTCATCAGTTATAAATGTGTATGTTGCAACTCTATGCTTGGTTTCAAAGTGTCAGATCAATAACAATGGACTATTAAAACTAGTACGACACACAGCTGTGTACCTTTATATCTTAGTGTCAAACAAGTTGTCAACTTTCCTATGATGAATAACGTTTCGAAACTGGAATATTGTTAAACAATAATGGATTTGTGTATTTAATAAAATAAAAACTGAGACAGTAAAACAAATCAAAAGAAAAAAATCGATGTAATAACTTTGGTATGATTTATATGAGGTTTTTGTAAAATGGTTTCTATGTGAATCATTTAGCTTTGAAATGAGTAACGAGAGAACATTCATTTTTATGCATGGAAATTCACATATCTACTTCATTTATATACGTTCGTAGCGTTCATAAAATTCTGCCCTCGTTCACAAAGTGAACGCATTCGTATGCCTAGCGGATTTTATCTCGTTCTGTGAACAGAGATGCTGTGTGTCTAATTTCACACCTAGACATGAACAATTCACAGGAATTAGAAATTGTAGAGTTTTTATATAAATCGCATTTTTCAAACACATATAATTGATTTATCGATGATTAATTTTCAAGTTTTTTTTGTAAATATAGCTGAACTACATATATTCTAATTTATGAACAAGATTATAGGACATTATATATATATATATATATATATATATATATATATATATATATATATATATATATTTATGTGTATGTATGTATATATCAACTTTTCCATTAATATACGCCAATATAATCTAAGATATCAGAAATAAAATATAAAAATACAATCTGTATAATTTATATATGAAAAAAATAAATGTTTTATAAAATAGTAACCTTTTTGAAATTTATCATGATTTAAAAATCTCAAACAGACGCTGAATTTTCGAGTAGTAAAACGAATTATTGTTATTACAAAATTTACATATTTCATCGTAAATATTTGTTGGATCATTTAATTTACAAATCATTTTATTTTCACAAAAGCACTTAATATAACTGAACTCGTTTTTCAACATTAGTGGACTTGTGATAAAAATGATCGATCCAATCTGATAATAAATTAGAGCTGGATCATAATGAATAATCTGATAAAAGAATAAAACTGAATAACAGTTAATCTCAAATCGTGCTTTGAGTCCGTTTGTTATATCAATATATTATCAGTTCAAAACACTATTTTTTTATATTCATATTATATTAATAATACATCTATACATATTGTATGATATATAAAAAAAATGTATTAAATTACCTACCATAACTTTATTTCAAATCAATATTAAAATTGATCTAATGATTTATTCAAAATCAACTTTATAATTCATGTTTACAATAATTAAACAAAATTGCATGAAAGACTATCATACGTTGATTCATAATGGTTAATTATTTCTATTTGAGTAATCAAACAGTTGCATGCATCAATGCTTAACTAAAGCTTAACTTTCTGAACGTAAAACAAACTTTAATAATTTTTTACTATTTATTTGATTTTTTTAAAAAAAGAATATTCAAAACTAATCAATTTCAAATAAATTTCATCGTTATATTTTTTCAGTAGTGATTTACAATCAAAAATAATTTCTGATTTATGAACAAGTAAATAGTACTCTACAAGCAATGTTAATTTTAGAGAGAACTGAAATTTTCAAGAGAAAAGTTTTGTTTCGTAACATAGCCCCTGTAGGGCTATTATAAACTTTCTATGAGACTTGCGTGGGTTTATTAAAAGCTGTAATTCTGATTGAATAGACAATAGACGAATTACGAATTAAACTTAAAAAATATATACAATTTCTTATATTTCTAATTATAGAATTAAGGATATTCTTCGATATATAAATAAATAAGATATTGTGTTTTTCGACAAGACTTGAGCTTTTTTCCATAAAAAGTTATTATTAGATCTTCATAATAATAAATAATTGAAGTTAAGAAGCATTCCGATGAGTCATTCTTGAAATATAAAAATTTAATTTAAATTAATTTTCATTACACTTATTTACGATTATAGATAATATCAACTTATTAGTAGATAAAGTGCAGTTAAGACAGTATATATTTTATGATTACCAAGAAATCGTTTAAAATTACTAGTATAATGTTTTTAAATCGAATATAAAACAATTTGTATTGAAGATAATTAAAAAAAAATAATATCAAAATTATAAGATTGAAAGAAAAACTACAATTTATAAAAAAATCAAAATTATATCAAGTGTAACTATTTTTTTGTACATTTTTCTTTGAAATGAGCTTTAAATAGTAAAAGTAAAATGTTTAATTATATTATGTAAGAGAAATATTTTTATATTAATAATATATTAACAGTAGAAAGAAGAAAATTTTAAAATTTAAATGTTATCAATACTAGAAATATGAATCAATATTTAATAAATTATGATTTTAAACATTGACATTAAAATATATATAAAACTGACAAACAAATAACAAACCTACAATTAATTATTAACAATAGAATAAACTCAATTATTGAATGTGTTAAATAATTTTATTGAAAAACTTGCAGAAAATATATCATTTATAATTAACCAATATTTTCCGAGTTAATAAACTCAACGACGACCAAAAATAACAATTTTAAACTAAATACATTCTATATATAACTATGTATAAATATACATGTGTATTCAACAATAATAGCAATAATTTTTGAACTTTACCAGGTTTTATTATTTTGTATGGCACTTTATTGTACATTTCGAGTTCAGACTTTTCTAAATTCGTTTCTGTACAATGGAAAATATTTTGGTGTATTTGTTCGTGACACGAAAATACATCGAGACAATATTATTTTAAACATCAGAAAATTCTCTTTTCACAACAAAAACAGACACCACTTACACAGACACGAATTCATGACCGAATTATTACAAGAAGCATCAACTGACTATTTGGCCGTTTCGACAAAATGTATACACACATACATACATACATACATACATACATACATATATATATATATATATATATATATATATATATATATATATATATATATATATATAAGTTTAATATACATTTTATTAGTTCATGTATAGCTTTGACAAGTTTTGTTTACATCTAAATTTTTGTTACTTTATTTATGGTTTTCTTGTAGAGTAATAAATATTAGATGTATTTTTAACCAGTGACAGATGATTTTGATAAATAGATTTATTATACTATCTACAAAGTTTAAATAAGATAGTACACTTACCACTTTACTAAATGATCATGTAGGATGATGTCAACATATACTAAATATACACATCTCCTGTTTACGATCTGAAAATAAAAAAAAATACTATTAGACATTTTTGGAAAGTAATTTACAAAAGTCATTACAAATATACACAATCTATAAGTAGAAAAAAATAATAAAAAAATCATCAAATATTCACCTAATAAAAAAAGAAAGTAAAAGATTTATTAATATTTTGTGAAAATTTCAAAATTTTTAAAAAATTATAGAAATCGTTGACCTTTTACAGTAACTTCTATTTTTGATATTAAAAATTTCATGATTAATTTGAATCAATATATATTTTTTTAAAATATAATAGTTATATATAATTTATTTAAAAATAGTTGAAAATATATAGAGAGGTTAAAACACTAGACTTTAATTTATTGTACAGTTTTCTAAATAACGTAACTTCTATTTATAATAATAAAACTGTTCGTAATTATAATTTGACAGTATCACAAAATTCACTTTCGCACATAAATCACAATTCCACATTTCCCAATTTAGACTCGACATTATAATAAATTGTTAATCACTTGGACAGATATCTGAGAGATCTGACTTTAAACAACAAGCTAATATAAATAAACTTTATAGATTTTTTTTACAATTTATCATAGACTGAAGTAAATTTAATATATATATATATATATATATATATATATATATATATATATATATATATATATATAAGTGATTTTTTATAAAATATGAAACTTTTCAATACCAAATAAATTACGTAGAAAATGATTTTGTGTTGTATTCCGGAATAATAGATGTTGTAAGATCAAATGTCTGTGATAATGATGCGGCTTTTACAAAATTGCCATCATTTAGTTGATATATTACTTTCTTGGTTTTATTCCATGTCGCACGTCAGTGCTAAACGATATTTCGCATACAGATTTCAACATATCACTCACTTTCATTGTTTGGAACTTTGAGTGAAAAAAAATCTATTCAGTATTTGTATCAAACATGATTATTGTCAAGCAGAAATTGAATTCTACATGTAAACACCTACATACATACATATATATATATAATACCTACATACATACATATATATATATATATATATATATATATATATATATATATATATATATATATATATATATATATATATATATATATAAATATTTGATGACAGATGTTTTCAAATATGTCGAATTTTGCAAATGTAATATGTCAAATAACACCAATAAAAACAAATAAATATTACAATTATCATACATTTTTTGTTATAACATATCATTCTCAATTACTGTATAAATCTGTTTCAGTAGTAACTGAAAATCTTTTTTAATAATATTAAAATTTTGTAAAAATATGTATTATAAAAATATTTAAATATTTTTTTATTTTATTATTTATTCTCTTATGAATTACTTGTTTAAAAATACACTATATTTTCTTGAATTTTTAGTTGAAACATTTTAACTTTTTTTATATTTACATTTTTACATGAACAAGTTTTAGATTATCTACAAAAGTTTAGTGAACACTTTAAAATGTATAAAAAGTATATAAAACAATGAAGAGAAAAGCTATTTAATAGACTATGGTATACAATTCCACGCTCTAGTGGCCATGTGAATAATTGAGTTTTTCCAGACACGTTTGTTAAATTAGTCTTTTTTAAATGAACACTCAGTTTGACCAACGGATTTATATACAAGCCAAATCGTACCATGAATCTTTTCTTGAGAGATGTGCTCACTAAAAGATTCAAATTTCATTCAACATGTAGCACTTTACAACCAAAGTAAAGCAAATTTATGTATACACATACCATCGTATATATATTTATTTGCAATATTAATTTCAATTTGAATATTTTTTTTAATAAAAATACATGAAACGTAATTTTACAAACAATAGCAAATTAAAATGTCAAAAAATATAACAATTCATTATATTGATTATTATTGTTCATTGTCTTTTATAATAATAAAATAATATAAGAGAATATGAAACGCAAAAAATTCATTAAATGAACAATATATATATATATATATATATATATATATATATAAATGAATTTATATTTTGGTTGACTTTATAAATAACTGAATACATAAACATATTTTTATTATCATGTACAGTTTGGTAATATGTGTTCTCTTCAGAGAATCACATTTGAATTTATAAAATATCATGTGTAGAAAAAAGAATGAAGCTCATGAAAATTCATTAAAAAGGTATTTTTGAAAAGAATCTTCCAAAAAAACAACGAAATACTTTTTGATGAATTATTTTATAAAAATAAAATAAAATCGTAATATTTTATTAAAACTCATCAAAAGTACACTTCTCTTTTTATCTAAATATGAATAAACATGTAGTGATATTACATATAATTGCATTTGTATCAAAAATTATTTCATTTATATAATTATTTATTTCATATTTAATTATTTTTTTAATTTTTATATACAAAATAACAATATAAATATATTTTTAATTCCGTATTCCATGAATAATAATTAATATAAATGAAAAAGTATTTATTATAATTTATTTTGATTATTTATTTTTTTTCTGAAAAACTGAAGATCATTGAAGAACAAGAAAAATTATTGATTGTAAAACTAGAGATATAAAAAAATCAAATTGGTTGAATTGTAGTAGAAAGTTTTGGGAAAGGCTTTTATCTAACAATAAATAAAAAAAGGCTGATGATGATGACAGTTTTGAAACATCTTTGAAATATTTTATTAAATATTAAATAATTTTATTTTCAATTTATTAAAATATATGTTTATTAAATATTCAGAATAATTTAATTCTCATTAATTCTTTTTTTTTAAATTCAATCAGTAATAAAATTATTATATTTTTTTATTTATTTTTCCATCTATAATCACTCATCAAATTAAAATAAATTTTTAGCTCTAAATATATATATATATATATATATATATATATATATATATATATAAATGTGTATGTGTATGTGAAAGAGTGTTTGTGTGCACATATGTATGTGGATAATCATACATCAAATTTTCCCAACAGTACTACAAATTAACAAGAATACAAATCCATTGATGGAACATACCAAATCACTTTGAGGTGTTCCGATATTTGACTAACAAATGAGCAAGCAGATTCAGTTCTGTGGAAAACAGGGCAAAACCATTTGTATACTGAATCGATCTTCATATACACACATACCATCATATAATGTTATTAATTAGGAATTAATCAAATAGTATACTAATTACGTTTCGTCACTATTGAGTAATATTATTCATATATCAAATTACTTTCCTTTATATAATATTTATATATAAATGTTTTCCAGTTAAATAAAATGTTAATTGTCTTTCACAATTCAATTTTATTTACGATTATTTTATAAGTGATACTATTCATAAATGTATTGTACTTGTAACATTTGATTTTTTAAAAAATATTTAATATATATTTATGAACAAGAATCAAAATGCAGATAATTAAAAAAAATATCAATGTTTAAAAATTTCACTTTAATAACAACATTTCTTAATTATTTGCAGTTCTCTTTCATATATCAACAGATATTTTTATTACAGCATAATTTAAAATATAAATATATTATTGAAGATTTTTATTTAAATGCACCTCCCAAATGAATAAAACGTTTTAGAAATTTATTTTCTTGTTAAAACATATGTTTAAAATTTGTACTCAAACTAGCACTTAGGTTAGTAAATAAACATACATTTTATTCGACTAATGTAAAAATATTTTTATAAGTATTTCAAATACACGTACGAATAAATAATAAAATATCTTATTGAAATATTCAACGATACTTCAACAATTTTTACTGAACAATAAAAAAAACAAATATTTACTTTTGATTAAAACGAAAACATTTATTCAATATAACGACTATCAAATAATTTATTTATCGCCCCAACTACTTCTTATCTCAATTCGACTCGATATCTCTGTAACCGTCTTCTTCATCATTGTCATCCATCACGACGATTTCATTATCGCAAACGATGTCGTTTCCTTATAATCTGATTTAACATATAGTCTTATTTTCTACGTTCGTGCCTTAACCAATCACACTTCCGTCTTAATAATGCAGTGTTTCGTAAACATTGCCATTATTCTCAGACAAAATCTACAGATAGATCTTTGTTCGTTTATCTCTATTTCTATGTGTTTGTACAAACTACATTTTTATGATTATTAAAATTGAAGAAAATATTTATTGTGATTATTATTATGACTTCTTCATAATCAATTTCAACACAATTTGCAATTTATTAACTAATGTTCATACAGTAGTTTTTATAAATAATTAAATTTAAGTACAGTTGGGTCTGTTTTTGTACGGATTATTTAAATGCGATTTTGAAGTTATGCGATTTATATTTTTTCTTAATATCTTTTTATGCGATTTTGAAGTTATGTGATTCATATTTCCTCTTAATATCTTTTTATACGATTTTTTTAAGAATTTCTTTAAGCGGTTATTTAATTCAACGAAAAGCTCTTCAGTTTTATGAACAAATGAAGGAATCAAAGCCATTTACTTCCGCTTCTCTGAGAAGGAATTTTCGGCTAACAAAGGATGGTTAACAGGGTTTTTAAAAAAGAATGCACTGCATAACGTGAAGATTGCGGGCGCGATTGCATCGGCAGATGAAGAAACTACCAAATTTTTTGTTGATAACGCACCAGGTCATCAATGTTTAAAACATCCAAATGTAAACATGATGTTTTTTCCACCCAATACAACAATCATTGTTCAGCTATTAGATCAAGGCATAATTGCAATTTTTAACAATATTACGTTAAACGCACTTTTCAATTTATATTGGATAAACTAGAAAATGAGTCAATAACAGTAACTGACGCTTGGAAAAAAATTTCTATCTTTGACTTTATAAATCATGTTGTTTTTGCTATTACTCAAATAAAACCACACATTTTAAATGCCTGTTAGAAAAAAGCTTGGCCTACATGTCTTAAAAACCATGCAGCTATTTAGTTTTTTTTTCCTTTTTTTTATTCTAAACAGTGCAGCTATTATTGCGATGATGATTAAAATATGAATGAAAAATTCTAAAATAAATTACACATATGTACATATTGCTTCGAATAAAATTAAATAGTTGATTAAAAAATAAAGTAAAAAAGCTTTGTTTTGTATCAATTTTCTGCAGATGATTTTTTTTAAGCATTTTTTATTTCCTGATTTTTTATGCGAATTTTAAAATAATTTCACTTTGTAGCTTTGGTTTTATGCGGTTTTCGAAAATTACGGAACGTATCCCTAATTTTTTAATGTAAATTAAGTCTTTTTTATGCGATTTTCTGCGAAACGTATCTACCGCATAAAAACAGATCCAGGTGTAAATGCATTTTAACCCCAACACCACAATGATTATAAAATAAAGTGTTCAATAATCACTTACTGTTTATAAATATGTCGGCTGATGCGCATTTCGATGGCAACGAAATTATCGACAGAGCCTTTTTGTTAAAATAGATTTTAACAAAACAATAAGTGATTATTGAGCACTTTATTTTGTAATCATAGTGGTGTTGGGGTTAAAATTTATTGTGTTAAAGTGAATCAGCCGCAGTTTCAGAACAACACATATAAATATAAGAATAAATATTTTAATTGAATTGATGAAAAATTGGCTAATTTGTACTGTAAAATAATATAATTCACATGCATAAAAATTTTCACTTGATGAGAGTAAATCTTATATACGAATAGAAATAAATATCTTCTAGTCGGTGTAGTACAAATGAATTAGAAATTCTGTATACTAACTTAACTAGAGTTGTTCGTAATTTCAGAATAATTATTCTTGCAAACATAAATAAGAAAATACGTACAGTAAGTTAGGAAAATTTATTCAACATGGGCGTATAATAATTCGTGTAAAATAAGACGGAATGTTAATATACTAATTTTAAACAAAACTATATGAGAATTTCCGTACATTTAATGAAGAACATAAACAAACATATAAACAAAATTATTATAATACAAATACCAGTGTAGAGTAAATTACAGTGGAAATCTTGATGCGATTAAAATGAATTAACATTTTTGTTTTATTAAATTTCAAGTTGTGTTTCAATTTGTGATTAAATTAATATTTAAGCATATCTCAAAATTGTTTATATCTCTTATTATTATACACATATAAACGTATACACAGACACACACACTATATATACAGGTAACCCCCGTATAACACGACACTTCTATAACACGGTTTGAGAATTAGATCAATCCCCGTACAACGCTTAAAGTTTTTAAGAACAAAATTCGAAATTAAGGAAATCCCCATACAACCCAGAACGAAATAAAAGCTTTTAAGTGCACAAGATATCTCATTGGAAATTTTTTATTTGAGCGTGTATGTCGTATCAGATTTTCCTGAAGAATTTTGAAATTTATTAGAATTTGAAATCCATTTTGTTCGTGGAGTATTAAGTACATTTTAAAACTTTGTGTTTTATTTTTACTACATTATACATAGATTAAAAATTTTCGGGTGCGTATTATTCAACCTTTTTTAGAAATGATAATTATGTTTTTAATTTTTGTGAATTAATTTGTAGCCCTGAACTATGTCTGGTAGAAATAAAAAAATACCTTTAAAAGACATTTCATCCCGCTAGAACAAAAATTACAGACTTTACTCTCAGCTAAAAGCAAGCAATCTAAAATAATAGATTTTTTTGCGAAAAGTATAGCATAGAACTCAAGATAATGCTGAAGAAAGTTCAGAGGATGAGGATATATCCTGTCAAAAAGAAAACGCCTTCGGTTAATAGTGCTTGTTAGTAATGACGAAGAAAACATTATTTAATACATATTAATATGTAATACTTTTGATGAAAATTGCTTTAATTAATTATTTCTCCTAATTATAAAAATATAATAGTATGTTTTTCTAATTTTTGGAACCTAACTCCCTTTTTTCCATTAGTTCTTTGTTTAACACGACATAACACGACACGTATAATTTTTTTTATGAATGTAACAACCGTGTTATACGGGGGTTATCTGTATTTCTAAAATACTCTAAATTGAGAAAAAATATTTTAAATGTAAATATTTTTGAAAAACATTAAAAGATATTTTTTTATAAAATATTTAAATTTTATTTACATCTCTAGAATATAAAATGAAACATTTAAAAGGATCTTAGTAAAACTTTTAAATTTCAATGAAATTAACTATACTTAATTTTTTTTCTTTGCAAAATATCGAATAGGTTACCCAAATATAGAAATTTCAAATAATAAAACATTTTTTTAAAATAATATATATATGTATATATATATATATATACATACATGAATAGCATAAAAATATTAAAAAAAGCTTTTAATATTTTGATAAAAAAAAATATAATTTCAAGGATTTTTATTTTTGTAAAGTGAATTGGTCACTGTGTTTACTTTTCATTACAGGGAAATCAATGAGATCGTGAAGAGTAAGAGAATTACACACAAAAAGAGAACATTGAATATCGTGCAATATATATATATATATATATATATATATATATATATATATAAATTTATATAATAAACTATTACCAATGTTATTTCAGTGTTAATACTGAGATTCAAAAATATATAAACCAATCGATTTTTCATAAAGAACAGCGACTTACACTATAATTATCTGATTATCCTTCTTAGGTAAAAACGTTTAATCTCTCTTTATCCGCTTAATAGCATCGAAAATTCTCTTTTGTTGTCTTATCTATGCATTTAACGATCACTTCATGTTAAACCGAGCATACATCTTTTCAAATTTCTTTGTCATTTTAATATATTTAACAGTCATCAAGTTGACCTCTTTTTTTATTCTTAAGAACTTTCCAAAGAAAGTAACAACCTTGAATAAAAATATTTTTCTTTAAAATTTTCTTGATCATATAAACTGATATTTGAAATATTTTTTTATTTTGATTTTTTGATCTTGTTTAATAAAGGTTTTCTGGGATGTAATTTTAGTTTTTAATTTACTTTGGAAAAATATTGTTGTAGGTATTAAATATTGTAAAATACGTATTAAATAGAAGATTTAATTGTTTTACTGACTTTTTGATTTTTTTTATAACTAAAGCAAATATAAATTATATAGGGTCATCCAAATGTGATGCCTAGATTTGTATTTTATTGAAAAAAACATATATATAGATAGGATGGTGTGTAGGGAAAAATGTATGTAGTTTATTTTATTTCTTTTTAATAAAACTCAAATCTAGATGTCACATTTGAATGACCCTATATTTAATTTAGTTATTACATTTTAAACTAATCCCAGATATAAAAAGTTATAAAAAGTATTTAAAAAATTCAACCATAGAATCAAAATTAATTATAATTTATTTTTAAGGGAATTTTGTAAAAGTTAATTTTGCATTATCACTAAAAAAAATATTATTTATTAAACTAATATCTTAATTTTTAACGTTGATAAAGTTGCTTTAATTTTTTACTAAGAACTACATATTTATCAAATTTATAAGAAATTTCAGTGAATTTTATATAAATCGCACATTTTCTTGTCTGCTTTATACGGTTTCTTTCTATTTTACTATTTTTACATTTTTTCTTCTTATATCGCTGTGTCAAATTTTTCTCACGACGCATCCATCATTTTAACGTACATCATTTACATACATATACACATAAATATACATATACATATACATATATATATATATATATATATATATATATATTCACACATTGAATTACTCTAAATAAAATATTACTTTCCAAAAAACACACTTTTGTATATATCATATAATAGTGCAATATAAATGTAGTATCTAAAGTACAGGCCATACATATGAACACTCACTGGTAATAAAATAAAATCACAGGCACTTTATAAAGAAAAATATATCGCTGGAACATTTTTATTCGCGTTCACTCTTATATAAAAGGGAACGTTCCGTCTTTATCTTGAAAATCTTATTATATGCCTATTTCGAGTCGTTACATTCGAAACATTTTATCACATAAGTTGCAATCGTACCAAGTGGGTACAAACTGAAATGAAAACGTCTTTCACAATCTGAAATCTGGAACGAATTGCATTCATTGATGAAATGAAATAGTCGATAAGCTTTGATTTCGTTTAATGAATTGGAAATAAATGCCAAAATAAACAAGTAACGTTTTTACTAATTCGCAATTCAAATATGAAAAAATAAATAAACAGTTTATGAGTTTAATTAACAAACATTGTTGTGGACTAAACTATGATTGAAACAACAAGTAAACATTTAGTGCGAATAAAATTATACATGTTTTTATTTCTGCTAATTCAATATTTGTTTACATATTAGTGAATAATAATATGAAATTTGTTTTAAATAAAAATATATAAAAACATTTTTCCCCAATAATATTTTCAAAATAATACTGATATATACAAAGGTATTTTCAGATAATTGAGAAATTATTGTCGATCTTAAATCGTAATTTATAAAGTTTTATCTTACTTATTTGAGAGTAGAGAAAAGTTTCATCTCAATTTTACTTTTAATAATGTCGCTTTCGATGATATTTAATATACGTTTTATCTTTATAATCTTCTTAGTTATTATTTTTTAATTAGAAAAATAGGAATTATATCAAATTAATTTGATATTAATTTTGTATGTTTTACAACAAATAAACAATTAAAAACTAGCAACCAGAATGTTTAATTTAAACATCACAATCAATATTTAACAATTTTTTTAAAAATAAATAAATATATTTTACAAATTAATCTCTGTTTCAAACATCATAAAATTTTCTTTATCAAAGTATTATAATAATTTAGCATTTTTTAATAATATTTTTTTTTTGAGGATTTAAAATGCATATAAATTCATTTCTGATAGTGAAATTAGTCTTACTACAAGGCATGAGATGAGAATATTGTATTTTTTGTATTAAATACAAATTTTAATATTCGATTCAATAGCTTAAAAAGATCAATACTTTAAAAAGTTAGTATAAATATTTTTCACATACTTAAAAAATAATAAGAAAAATTTTAAAAAATTGATTAGTTAAAGAAATTAAACAAACATATATAAATGTAAATGATATCGAAAATTACATTGACCTAATTTTTTTCAAAAAAAATGTGGTGTTAAATGCTATTGTATTTTTGTATATTGAATTACTGTTTACCACAACGTTTGCTTTTCGATCTGTTATATTGATTCGATTTGATTGATTTGTAATATTTATTTACCGACACTTATGCGGTTTTTCCCTAACTAGCTAGAATAATGAAACGGGTACTTCAATTATTATTGTTTACTATTACCACAATTGACATGCTTCTACCTCGACTGTGTATAAAACGTTCAACAGTAGTGAATATACAATGACAATGAAAGCTATAAAATTCGTGTGCGAACTTCAATAGAGGAAAATATCATTAAAACTAACTGACACAACAATCCGTATGACAGTAACTAAACAGTGTACCTAATACCACCCAGATCTCCCTAAAATACATTTAAAATGTTAATGAGGAAACACTTGTGGACAATTTACATATTTTTGCATATCTAGTGGACACGTAATGAGAATATATTTCGAAATAAAATTATATTAAGAGCGATAAAATGATAAGTAATATAGGAACTTTTTACTTTTATTCACATTTTCAGATAGGAAACAGTTGTTTGACAGGTTCAGAAAATAACGATCAAATGAGATATATAAAATATTATTGAAGTAGTCGTCTACAAAAATTGGCATAATGGCATGTATGTATATATATACATACATATATATATATATATATATATATATATATATATATATATATATTGATGAAACCATTAAACAATCACTTTTCACGCCACCGCGTTTCTGTCGCCATAAATTATTTACGCATCGAACCGTTGGGCGCCAGTCAATATAAAATATGACGAACGGAGATTGAGTTTATTGAAGTTGGTATCTACTTTGGTACCGTTTCAGTCGCACATTTGCAAACACAACTTGCACTATACATAAAACAAGATGACAAGTGACTCTTACTACATTATTCACACATCCGTACACACACATTGCTCATTTACATGCAGCTATATATATATATATATATATATATATATATATATATATATATATATATATATATATATATATATTCTTCATTAACCTGTCTAGTGTAATAAATATAATCAAACAGATCTGTATGATTAATAAATTGTCAATTTGTACTGATCTTAAAATCAAACGTCATCTTATAACCAAACTATTATGAAAATCACGTGGTTATTTTATTCATAGACTAATTTTCCTGAATATACAGCAAATATTAGAGGTACCCATAAGTAATATCGTTTTTTGATACTGTACGAAATTTTATTTTTTTTAAGAGTTAATACAGTTTTAATCTACAATATAATCTCCATCGTTATTGACAATCTTCTCTCATCTCTCTAACAAATTTCGATTCCCTTTTTGTAAAATGGGGGTGATTTTGAAGTAAAATATTCTTCGAGTGCAGTTTTGATAGCTGTCGCAGTAGAAATTTTTTTCCACAAAAAAAAATGTTCCATAGATCTGAAAAAATAGTAATTAGGAGAATACAGTGGGTGAGGAAGTACTTCCCAACCTAACTCTTTGATTTTTTTTCCTTGAGTGATTCTGGCACTATAAGGTCTTGCATTGTCATGCTGCAGAATAACACCTTTTCGATTAATCAATCTTGGACGTTTTTGAATCAAAGCCATGTTTAATCTATCAAACTGAGCACAACAATAGATTTTTTTTAGATTTGATGTTTTTCGTCATCTGATCGAGAGAGCTTCCGTTCAGGGGCGTATCTAGGGGTGTGTAACATACCCCGTTTACCGTCGTATGTCTTCATATAATTTGTTCTAGGTCCTAACATAACAATATTCAGCACTTATAGTTTCATTAGGATTCAGAACCTCATAGTGAATAATTCCTGTAAAATCCCACTATATTAACAGTAACACTTTTTTAGGATGAAGATCTGGCTTTAGAGTGGGCAAAGGTGGTTGTCCTGGTGTTAACTATTGTTTTTTCTTATGTGGATTGCTGTATAGAATCCACTTTTCATCTCCAGTAACAATTTTTTGAAGAAAATGATCTCTGCCTAACCTGGACAAAAGTGCACTGCAGTTGGTTACAATGGATGAAATTTTGTTTTCAACTGAAAGTTGATATGACACCCACATTCCTCCTCTATACACTTTGTTCAGTTATTTTAAACACCGTTGTATTGTGGACCATGAAGTTTTAAGTTTTGTGGTTAATTCCTGGATGGTTTGTTTGGGATCAGCTTCGATTTCAGTCAACAACAGATTCTCATCAAACTCAACAGGTCTTCCAGATTTTATACTGTTGAAAAGATTGAAATCACCGTTCTTAATTTTTTTTAAACCAACACTGACATATTCTGCTATCCAAGACACCAGGATAAACAACATTAATGGCATTTGTGACATTAGTGGCATTTTTGTTTTGGAAACTCATAAAGCACAAATGTCTAATATAGAACTTATCCACACCTTGCTCTTCCATTCTTATAAGGTTCGTTTAATTTTTTTCAAAATTTAACAATAAGCACACTAAATATCAATATATTTAACTAGAATATAAGTTGTTATATTAAGTTAAATTATTATCAGATGTCAATATTTTTAAAATTTGAAAAAATGACATTACTTATGGATACCTTTAAAATTTCATACATATATTAGTATTTATAAGGATAAATTAAATTGTAAAAAATAAATAAATTACTCAAGATCGATTTTTGTAAAAAAATTTTACTTGGGTAAAATTAATCAGTCTTGTGTTATAAATCTTTCTTTTAAATCATTTTTATTTTTTTCCACTAGTATTATTGCACAGAAGTTAATATATACATAACAATTCTGTAAAAAATGCACGTAAATAAAATCAAATTTGTAAATATTGTGTGAAATAAATCTAACAAGAAAAAAATAAGTACGATTTCAACAATGTACCAGATTGCTATTAACAATTATAACCTACCAATATCAAATGAATGTTGTTTCAAGACACACGGTAATTACATAAAATAAATAATAGTTAATTAAGGTAACGAAAGCGAGAAAATCGATACGAAAACACGAAACACACTGATATCCTGTGACCAAAGTTCAAATCAGTAAAGTAATTTCAAACCGCTCACAGCAACGTAACGTTCACGCATGAGTTATGACACGCAAAATTGGCCATTGAGATCAAACTACATCCAAATATGTAGATTTGACTCATAAATCACAACTAATGATGAATTATAACGTAAATATTTACATTCAAAATTTGCCGCGTTTGTTGTTTCAAACAGTACATTGTGTTACAATGTTACTAAAAATATAAAAGTTCATTTACGTACGAATTGTGTATTTACATAATAGATCTTACTATGTTTCGAATTTTATTGCAAAATTTATATATATATATATATATATATATATATATATATATATATATATATATATATATATATATATACGTTTTGATACTACATGAAGCTTTAAAAAATGTCCGGTCGCTAAGTACCTATTGTATTCAGATAATGTATTGTACAAACAAGATACATATATGACGTGATACACATTCTGATATATATATATATATATATATATATATATATATATATATATATAATCACACACACACACACACACATGAAAATATATCTCATAAACACATTTAAATGCTAAAACTTTTAAAATTAAGTTAAGAATACACATTGTTTTCTAAACAATTTAGCAACATGTAGAAAGTGAAAATTGCCTTATGCAATGATGTTTTGTAATGTGATTATACAGATGTCAAAGAAAAACGCGAACCTAACTTAAAAATACTCTTTACTTTTGACAATAGATATGAATCTTGACTTAATAGTTTCTTTTGTGTTACTATAATACGTTACACTATAGTAAGCTCTATAATTTATTTATAGGTTACAATTTGCAATTCTTCACAATATTTGGACATTTTACAAGAAAAGAACATTTTTGTAATTATTTGTTACAATATGTACTTTGTATGTCATTTAAAAATATTGGTAATAAGTAATTTTTACATTTTCTCAACGCTTTCCAACAGAAATAATCGAGATGATTTCTAATTATCTATTCTAGATACATTTTTAATCGCCTATTCTCCTTCCTGTTTTTTTTCATTATTTATTATTATTTACGCTAGGGAACAATAATTTATTATTTAGAAAACGTGACGAATTCTGTTTTAGTGTGTGAATATTTTTAAGTATATTAAATTTATATTCTAAAATTGTCTACTCTACATATTCTTCAACAAGTGCTAATAAACTTGTTTACATGTCATTAAAATTTTTTTTAAAAAAAATATCAACACTTGTCAAATAACGAGTTTTTTTAGAAAAATAATACTAATTTTATGACAATAATGTAATACAACTAATTTAACAAATCATAAACCGAATAAAAAGTTAATCTGTAACATATTTTCGACCTACAAATTTAAATTCATACTCTACTTCTATTTAGTAGAGATTTTAAAAATGTGTTAACATTTAACAAGTGTCTCAAAATATAATAAACATTTTTAAACAACATATAGAATCACAAAACTAGCGGTAAACCACGCATCTAACTGTAGATGGTAAGCTGTACTATCGATTTTATATATATATATATATATATATATATATATATATATATATATATATATATATATATATATATATATATATAATATTAAATAATTTAAAATGCAAACCACAGTTACAAATGTTTGTTTCAAAAACTGGTGACATTTTAAAATATTATAAACAAAAAATGTTTTTAAATAAACCTTGATTATGAATTCTCTCAGAAGAAATTAAACGAATCGTACAAAAAGAAAAAATGGCAACACAAATTATAAGTAAGTGATAACAAATATTTATTATCGTCGTTTTTGAATCAAAAATGTAACGTAACATTTTTTTAAAAAATACCTCAAAATTTACAAATTCATTTATTTTGTATTTACAAATTCTATTTTTAATTTTTCTATCTATAAGGTCATCTAAATGTGACACCTATATTTGTGTTTTATTAAAAAGAAAAGAAAGTATACACATGTTTCTTTTTAATAAACACAAATCTAGGCGTCACATTTGGATGATCCTATAAAATAAACATCATTTTGGCTAAAACATTTTTTATAAGTCACTTTTTTGCACTTCTTAAATGTTTAATAATGACTTGTTTATTTTTCACTATTAATAATTATTTAGACAACCAATTATTAACTTCAAACTATAAAATTATTAAATAATATTTTTTTAAAAAAGAGCTTTAAAGATTACTTAATAATGATCAAAATGTACATTAATAGAGAAAAATTGAAAATAAATAATTACTACTCATATTTACATAAAATAATTTTGAAAAAGGCTAACCATTGGATTGACTAATCTAGTGATTGTATTTGTAGTTTTATTATTATTGTATTTTTCCACGTTTTAATAAAAATATTGTCCTATTTAATAAAAGTTTAAAAAAGACTTTTAAGTCATTTTTAGATCAGCATACAAAATCAAAATTAATTTATATATATTATATCATCAAAATTGTAATTTAAATATTTAACTAATCAATGACAAAAAAGTCGTTGATATAAATTGCATAAATAAATCTCTTTAATTCTCACTGAAATTAAATGATTAAAATTTGTTATATATAATCCGGTACTTTATGAAACATTTTGAATAATATACATGAATCATTGAGATTTTAAGGCAATCTGGAACGCCAAACCGCAACATGGCATTTGTTGATGACATACAGAGAACTAAATACATATCATACAACTAATGCGCATTCAACTGCATGGATAATAGAAATTATCGCATCATATTCGTGTTTTAGTATCATCGTCATTACCATTAAAATTCTACACAGTTCCAACCTACTGAAAGTTTTTCGAATAACAGGAACATTCATGATGTTAAATTGATTTATTAGACAGTATGCAACAGATAACACTTAATTACTGAAATCATGAACGATTTTGTCTGGTAGATGAAATGACATTCGATACTTATTTACAATTATTCAACATGTTGAAACAACACACACACACATATATATATATATATATATATATATATATATATATAGATATATATATATATATATATTGAGATTTATTTCCCAAATTTAGCTTATAATTATATTTATCTACTTTATCAAAAATATATTAATTTAAAAATACGTTTTTTAAAATAAACTCGACAATCATGTCAAACTCAGGAAACATAAAAAGGCTTTATACCAGAAAGCATTAATAAATTATAAAATGTTCCCTAAAGCACGAATTAAATTGAATTCATTGATCAGCCACCCAATGTTGATTACAAAAGTTTCTTTTGATCCAAAAAGGAATTAAAATTTGATAATTTTATACTTCAAAGTATTTTTCTCTTTTCAAGTGATTCAAAAAAAGCCTAGATTCTTTTACTTGACTGTTTTTTAAAGAAAGATATTGTCACAACAAAGATTTCTTTCCGCAAAATATTCTTTTTTTCAATATTAAATCAATTACAGTTCATTTCCTAAAATATCAAAGTATCATTTATTCTTTATACTTTTCTAACTCTGTTCGAAAAAATGAAAATAATCATACGAAAATTATATATACAGGATTTTTATTTATTTAATAATTCAATAACTGTTATTATATTGTTAAATCAAATTAGATATTAAAAAATAATTAATGTAATAGAGAATAATTTATTTTTCATAAAGAATCACTTAGACAGCAATAAAAGATTTTATTATTCAATGATTGCTTATTTTCTACTCTTTTCTACTTATACACACATTTATATTGTGTCTTAAAATAAAGTTTTATTAAAAATTAATTAAGATTATTACTATTTTTTCCAAAAAATCAATAGTCTGGAATTATTGTAACATTTTGTTGTTTGTATATACATTTATCCAATTACATCAATATGCTAAGATATAATAAACTATATAATAATAATTTATATATAAATATTTCAATATTTTTATTTATTTTACAAAATACACCAATATAAATATGTACATGAAATAAAAATAAGTACATATAAAAATCCCAACTTGACAAACTAATAAAAAATGACATTTCAATGTTCTATAAATGTTCATAAAAGACACCATAAACTGTGTTTTTTTTTTAATATGAAACCCAATGTTACTTAAACCACTAAAATAAACATAATCCCGTATTATAACGTATTCTGTTTTTGGATGTAAAAAAAGCACATAGATTAAACTAATTAATGTAATATAAATGCAATCAGTGCATGTATACAACCAAAATTAATAATAGAGAAAACAACATATGTATCTTTTACTTATATAATTTAATTATCGTTGTATGTTGTCTTTTTTACTAACTAGAGAAAATTACATAAATTGCAGAAGAGTACAGTATTGTGTTACCGCAAACAATTACATTATTTTGTCCGCAAATAATTACATCTACTGCTTCAAGGGAATATATCATTCCAAACAAGTACCCTGAAAATGATTTAACATTTTGTTTCCAGTGATAACGACAAATATGTAAAAAGAACATTCAGTAAATTTTGTGAAAAAATCCGTTCGGATTTACTGTTTCATGCGTAATTCTACTTCACATAAAATACTCGCGTACTTTATTTCTCTTATCTAGACCGTGTGCATTTTGAATTTTCTATATCACTTTAATTTACGAGTTGAACCATATTTTTTAAAATGCAGTTTTATATATATATATAACTATTGTATAGAAATAGTATTTTACCTTAAATATTATAATTATAAATTTGAATTTCATTCCAATTACAACGACATTAATTTATTTGAAACTATTGCTGTATTTGAAGTTTCTTTCGTGATTTCTTAATGACAGCATTAAATATTAGGAAAAGTAATTATAAGTCAATTACTCGACCAACCTTACTATGAAGAATGTGTAAATATTTTATGCTCAAACTTATAAAATATTTATTATTAATATACAAAATATTTTCAACAGATTTTAAAAGATATTAAATTTAATTAATAAATACGTTGGAATATTTTTTAACAAGTGAATTAATAATAGATTTTATAAATAAAATATAAACCATAATCACTGTTAAATTTAATTAAACAATTTGTAAATAAATTTATATGAAACCAAAAGAATTCTTAATTAATCCACAACATTTCAAACAGTTAATCAATTAAAATAAATTTAAATATTTCTTTCTGACATTTTCAGCTATTTTTATCTACATTTTTTAACATTTAAAATTATTTCATATCTGTCAATCTTTTTATTTTTTATATCTAATCATTTATTAATGAATCAAAATAAAATTCGATTTTTATTTTAATTCATTGACTTATAAGTTACATCCATATATACATCCCATATATTTATTTAAACTTGTTTCAATTATCAATATATATAAATGTAAATTATTTTTTTGTAATTTTAACTCATGTCTTCAAACATTTTATTTTTAATAAATAAATTCGTTATCATTTGGAAAAATTTAAAAATAACTGAAACATCCAATCTTCTTTTCACACAACCTCTCTCTCTCTTTCTCTCTCTCTCTCTTTCTACATATATATACAATGAATGTTGATAAATTGCTGTATTAAACAAATGTAAAATGGACGTTATAAATTGTGTTTCGTAATAAAAATTTTATAAAACCAACAACTAACTTTGTTTACGTTAAAACAAGCAATATTTCAATTTTTCATTAATATTAAAATATAACACAATATATATATATATATATATATACGAGGTCGTTTGATAAATCCGTGTAAATTCCGAAAGATGGCACCACTGGTGCATATCGAGGTTATTTTTAATTAGTAGCACCTCTTGGAAGAACACACATCAAGTTTCAGCCATATCGGTCTATTCCTTTGTGTTTGACAATCGTTGGAATCAAGGAAATCGAGTGATTGTCAAATAATGGACGAAAAAGAATTTCACGTGTTGATTAAACACTACTTCATTAAAGGCAAAACGCCTCAGGAGACTAAACAGAAGCTTGATAAACATTATGGTGACTCTGCACCTTCGATTAGTGCGGTTTATAAGTGGTTTCAAAATTTTCGGAGTGGCCATATGAGCATAAGAGACGCTGAACGTTCTGGACGCCCTGTTGAGGTCACCACTCCAGAAATCATTGATAAAATCCATGATATGGTGATGGATGACAGAAGAGTGAAAGTGCGTGAGATTACTAGTGCTGTAGGCATCTCGTGTGAACGGGTACATAATATTTTGCACCAACATTTGGACATGAAAAAGCTATCCGCCAGGTGGGTGCCGCGATCGACCAAAAACGAGGTCATGTGAAGTGTTGCAAGAACGGTTTGCAGCTGTTTCAGCGAAATCCGCAGGACTTTAAGCGTCGTTTCATCACTGTAGATGAAACATGGATACATCACTACACTCCTGAGACCAAAGAGCAGTCTAAACAATGGGTTATCAAGGGGGAATCTGCTCCGAAAAAGGCGAAGACAATTCCTTCGGCCGGGAAGGTTATGGCGACTGTCTTTTGGGATTCGCAAGGAATAATCTTTATCGACTATTTGGAAAAGGGTAAAACCATTACAGGTGCATATTATTCATTATTATTGGATCGTTTGAAAACCGAGTTGCAGGAAAAACGTCCCCGATTAGCCCACAAAAAAGTCCTCTTTCATCACGACAACGCACCAGCTCACACCTCAGCAGTTGTGGCCGCAAAACTAATGGAAATAGGGTTCCAAATCGTTTCACATCCCCCCTATTGTCCAGACTTGGCTCCATTGGACTATTATTTGTTCCCTAATATGAAGAAATGGCTCGCGGGAAAAAGATTTTATTCGAACGAGGAGGTGATTGCAGGAACGAATAACTATTTTACAGACTTGGACAAATCCTATTATTCAGAAGGGATCAACAAACTAGAGCAGCGTTGGATGAAGTGTATAAGCCTAAAAGGACACTATGTTGAAAAATAAAAACGATTTATTCAAAAAAATTAAGCAGTTTTTATTTTTACACGGACTTATCAAACAACCTCGTATATATATATATATATATAAGAGAAAAAGAGAGAGAAATAAAGAAAATATATATCAAAAGTAAATATTATTCTGCAATTAAAATAAAATTGATTCTTTTTAACAATCATTAAACAAATAAAATCTATTCTATGTTTTAACATTCATTTTATCTAAAATAAAATGAGTAAAACATCATAAAAATATTTTAAATTAATTGAATTTCATTCGAACGATGTCATTATCTAATTTTATTTACAATTTTTTAATTTCCGTAAAATTGTCTACGAAACATTCCAACATAACAAGAATATACAGATCTGATTTTTCACATTGTTAATTAATTTATTACATGAGAACAAAAATTTAATAAACGATGTCAAAAGTCTGTTCGTAATATGAAATACAATTACAATTAATTTAAATTAATTTTAATTGAAAGACGTAGTTGTTGCCAAAGTAATTTAATAAATTGATTTATAAAAAATGCTCGGTACTATTTCGCAGCTGTAACATATTTTACTTTCGTATATGTTTTCATGTATGAACACGTATTATTTGTCACATGTGTATTTATAACTTATGTTATTTTTCATTAATTTGAAAATTCTGTACATTAGTCGATGTATTAGTAATATTTATTGACCATTTTATTCGTTTATATATATATATATATATATATATATATAAATTATTTGTATAAACCGATTTTATTTAAAAATATAATTAATTTGTTATTTTACAATTATCTGAAATGTTACACTGCGAATTTTCTTCTCTTAAAATATTTACTAATTTTGAAACATACAAAATAAATATTGGAATAACAAACTTACAAGTACATATATAGAGAGATGTTTTAGCGTGATATAACGAAAAATTGAATCCTTATTGAAAATTCTATCAAACCTAAAAAAACATCTTTATCATACTTTTATATATACTTGCACACATATGTATTTATATAAATAGTGTTTTTAGGTTAGATAGAACTTTCAACAGGGATTCAATTTAAAGATCTATCACGTTTAAAAACACTTTATATAATATTTAAGAAATATAATTTGATAAAAGAATTAAGAATTTTAAACATTGAACATACATATTTATATACGTAATTGAAATTTTTAACCATTTTAATAAATTAATATTTATTTCAATTAATTATAAATTTGTTTTTGATTATTTCAATGAAGCATTTAAATATATAAGTAAAAACTAATTATTTATTTCAATATTTTTTTTTATTCCTGTCCCAACCCTTCAAATAACTCTGATTGTAAAAACTATTTTTGTCTGTAAATAATAAATAGATTTTCTGTTTATATTGTGTTTAATTTGTATTTTGAAAATAATGTTAAATTGACAGTTGTTTAATTATCACTAATAACAACAAAGGAGAAAATATTTACTTTTTTGTCGAATTGATGTGTATGTAAACAAAGAATATAATTAAAATATAAATGTTTTGTTTTATTTAAATGATAGTTTAAAAAATATTAATTTTAATAACAAAATGTAAAAAATTAATTTGAATCATTTAAAAAATAGCACATTCTAAAAAATATCATTAGTAAAATAATAACAATAAATTATATTATCCTAATGAATACAAAATTATTGTAAATGTACGAATACTCCGTACGGAACGATTGATCTTTCTGTGTGTGATTTAAACAAATACACGCATAGCATGTGTACAGATGGAATATCGAAAAGTACAGATTGAACTTATACCCAAGCCTATCTGCTTGAACACATAGTGTTCGTAAGATAGTAATACGATTGTATTTTTCTTTTGCAAAGTAGGTATTCTGAAGAACGAGAATTCAGTTCGTACAAACTGTAGAGTGACAATGGAATGCTGATGGGAGTCCGTCCGTTGCTGCTAGTGTTTGTGTCGAGCTACGAATGTTACTCGACATGAGGGTCTGACGAGGGAATCGTTTTACGGTAGTAAGGGAATGGAGGTGACCTTGTCCGCATGAGTTCACCGCAGAGAATAAATGCCGGGATGTCAGCTCTGAAAGCAGACAGGAAACTTGTACCTTCGCAGTCGGAAAACAGCTCGCGGACCTAGATTAATTTAAGTCGAAAAGTTGGTCGAAGGCGAACAAATCCGCGATTTCAATTATGGCTAAAGGTGGCGTTCATGATGGCAACGATGCTTCAATGTGCACGTGCCAAAGTTATTTCACTTCTTTGTTTGTTTGGTTAACGAATGGTTTTCTTCGGGAAAGATTTGTTTGTACGAGGGCCTTTCTCAATGAAAGCCATTCACTTGATTGAGATACGCGACGGTTGTAATGGGGCCGATTTGTATTTGCTAAGTTTACTATAATGCAAAGTATTAACGTTGATCAATCGATAAATCAACGTAAAACAGTTTTCAGACTAAATCACCAATGATATCTTCATCATAAACACCCAATGTGCTTCAATTAAAAGTTTTATTAGATCGAATAAATTCATTTTTCTTCCTTATGATTCTATTATTTTTATAACAATGTTTTTTTTTACAAATTATTAACTTTCATCTTACTCTTTATCAATCACATCAACTTTATATATATATATGAAACTGTGATCTCAATAATATAGTTAAACAAATAGTGAAATAAAATTTAAACTAATTGTAAATACAAACCCTATAATTTATATAGAAATCTAGGTTACATTTTATTTTAAATTTAATTGAATATATATCTCATATCAGAAATGTTAATAAAAACAATATTAACCTTTGTTAAATTTTATTATCATTTTTTTAAAAAAAGAAAGTTAAATATATATCCTGCTTAAAAATACATATATAATTTGATGATAACATATCATTAGAATTGTTTTTTGCAACCACGTAAAATAGAATAAAAACAATAGATTTATAAATAATAAATAGATTTCACATATCAACAATGTAATCGTATATAAAAAGTGGGTATATAGTACAGAAAAAATATACAATTTATCTTTGCATAGATAAAATATTCCATTAAAATTAATATTCGCCGACGAAAGAAACCAAATTCACAAAATCTGTTATTAAATTCTGAAAAGTCATTGTTTGTGTAAAACGACGAGATGATGAACGGAAGAGAACACTCTCAATATGAAAAATCAATGTGGGAACAATGTGCATGTTGAACTTTTTTCACATAACTAAAACAATAGTGCACTCACTGAGGGCTATTTCCTTTTTAAAAGAAAATATATAGCGACGAATACAATAACTGTGAGAGAACACTCGAGATTTCTGCTGGTGTTATTAACATAGTCTACAGTGCTATTGATGATATACATAGACACGATCATATTTCAGACAAGAAATAGTTTTATATAAAATGCACGAGTAGATAATGATTCAAATAACTCAAGTGATATTCATAAAAAATTAAACAGACATAACAATTATTACAAATGATATATAAAATAAATTTAACAAGAATAATTCGATACTAAAATATATAATATAATTACAACAATATAATTGGTCACATGTGATAAGATAATAAACTGAGAATAAATTTACTTAGTTACTTCTGGAAACTATTTTTCAATGAAAGAATTAATCTTCTTAAAAGCCTTCAACATAATGTACTTTTAAACATTTTATTATGATTACAATAGTAGATATAATTTTATAAATAGATAGATAAACTAAATGTACCAGTCCCTCCCAACTAAACTACATAATTTCATGGAGAATCGTTCTTACAGGGTGCAGCAATGACTCACTTCAAGATAATAACAGTTACTTGCAACCTACTTACCAGTTACCAACTACCAATAACATTGTAGTTTCTACAGACACAATGTATATAAATGTTCTATTAAATATATATATATATATATATATATATATATATATATATATAAAGTTTTTCAATAAAAATGCCAGAACTTTGACAACTAGTGGCAGCCATGTTTGATTTTTTTAAGTTTATTTTGGCATTTCAACTCGGTATAGTTTATCAAATTATCATGGAATGTTTAACACTTTAACAACGCTTAGAAATTGTGAAAATTTCAATAGACTTATTGAAACAAAAGTTTAATGAGACTATTATTTCACGAAATGGACCCATCAATTTAAATGAAATAATTGATTTATGCTGATAAACCACCAACAACAGAATCATTACAAATAAACATTGAACGTGTAATTCGTGAAATTGTACCACAATTATGTGAAAGAGTGACTAAAATTGGACTAAACGAATGCACTTTGTCAAGTGGTCATATGAGTGAAATTGTGTTCCATCATTAATACCATAGAATAAACTTAAAAATAAAAAAAATAAAAAACTAATTAATTAAATTCCTTTCGTTTTATTTCCATTTAAACTTCTTAAGTGCTTATTGGAAAACCCTATATATATATATATATATATATATATATATATATATATATATAATTAAAAAAAAAAAAACAATAATAAATAAAAATCTAAAATCAAAACACAAGCCATCACAGTTTACCTCTATTGCAGACATTCCTTGGACGAAAAAATATATTTATTTGAAAATAGTTTTATTAACGTTAAATAAAATCGAAATAACATTTTTTATCAAAAATTCAAATAAGCATTTATATATATATATATATATATATATATATATATATATATATATATATATACACATATGACTTAAAAATATAATGAACAAAGCATATAAAAAAATAATTAAAGATAACATAACCTCTTTACTTAAAACATTTGCATAATTATTTGCGACAAGTAAATTTATTTATTTAAATGCATCTATGCTGAATATTCTAAAATGAATAATAATTAAAAACATGATTGCATTCATATACATATTTTTCATTTTTTTAATAAATAAATATTTTACATACATTAAACATTACGTGAACTTTGTGTACATATAAATATATATATATAAGGATGTATATGTGCACATGTTTTCAAGTTCTTTGTATATAATTCCCATAAAAAGGTAGAATATACATCCAGTTTTATGGAAACAAAGTACGATGACTGTTCTGCGAATTTCTACTACTAGTAATTAAACAAACCAGTTGAGTCACTTACAATGGATTGTCATGAGAAAAGCTTGTTTTATATTACAATTGTTTAGGTGACTTGTTTTATAAACTATCTTTATGACATATTTATAATAAATTAAATATTTTTAAAATACCTTCGTTAAATCACATTCAATAATAATTTATTTAACGTCATTATTAATCTAGAATAAAACTGAACAATTACAATCATGAAAATGCACATTTTTTGAAATATCGCTAACAACAATCGATATTAAAAATTATTTCTAATTTTAATTTGTAGCCTGAAAAAAGAGAAGGATTCATATTTAATAAATACCGGAAAATTCATTTAGATGATTAGAAAATACCAAATTCAATTGACAATTTAAATTTTAATTAGAAATTTATTTCATTCAAAAACTATATGATTCATTGATAATCATTAGAATCCATTACAAGGTTTATATCCTTTTCGAATATTTTATACATATTAATAAACATCAAACATGTACACACATATGTGTATATAGTCATTAAAAATATATAAACATAAAAAGATTTTTTTTATTTACAGATTTAAAATTGATATCAAAACTTTGTCAATAAATATAACTCTTCTACAAACAAATCTCAATCAAGCATCGACAAGAAATCCGGACAACTTGAAACATGCGTTGGTCGCACACATTTCATGTTTACTACTTTTCACAGTCGAAAACATCGTTTTCTCTCATACAAACATTGATTTATCGTCTGTTGTGACAAATATGTATATATTTTCTATTAATTTTAAACGCATTTTATACATTTCGAGAAAACGTCGATA
The DNA here is from genome assembly GCA_029203775.1 of Neoneuromus ignobilis. Classification (NCBI taxonomy): domain Eukaryota; kingdom Metazoa; phylum Arthropoda; class Insecta; order Megaloptera; family Corydalidae; genus Neoneuromus; species Neoneuromus ignobilis. The sequence goes on along the minus strand of CP092095.1, from coordinate 10,517,349 downwards.
ATGTTAACTTTTACTTGGTTTAATATAAAAAAGTAGAATTAATTAACGTGCATTTAACAACACAAAACTACACAAACAGGAAATGACAATCGTGTATAAATTAAAAAAAAATAACTGATCGAGAAATATCACATAATAACAATCTTTTTTTGTATAAAAACCGTGTTGAATATAGCAGATAAAAAACTCGATTTTAAAACAAGTCTAGTAGTGATTTAATAAATAAAAATAAACACTGTTCTTAATAATTAATTACAATAATGCAATTCAATAGAAAAAAAGAGATTATATATGTATATATATATATATATATATATATATATATATATATATATATATATATATATATCTTATGTTATATATATATATATATATATATATATATATATATATATATATATATATAAATGCTCTATTTGACAAATTATAATTTCTATTATAAAACAATTTTATTTTAATAGAGCTGACAAATAATATATATATATATATATATATATATATATATATATATATATATATATATATATATATATATACATATGTTATGAATGAATAAATAAATTTCAACAATTAATTATTATATATTCAATAATACAAATGTGAAAGTATTACCTACTAACCTAAAAGAATCTCAAGTGATGATTTATTTCTATATACACATAAGTATAAGTATATATATATATATATATATATATATATATATATATATATATATATATATATTCATTAATGTGAAACTATTGACTGATGAGTAATTACTAAAAAAAATGTTATTCAACCTAAATCAACATTTTAAAAAATTTGTTTTTGATATAAACACAGTGTATAAATGTATATTCAATCACATAAATATCAAATACGATTCTGCAATGAAAATAAATAAATGAAAAATTATCAATAGCTATTACAATCGAAAATCTATTAATATAAAAATTATCATTTTTATATTTAGGTTAATTTAAAATAAACTGTTTTATGAAATATTTATATTTTTTTCATATAAAAAGAAAATATTTAATATTTATATTTTTAAAAATATCTTTTCTTTAAATTTAAATAAATGTTACTGAAAATATACATTATAAAAATATCGAAAGTACTCAACTTTTTAATGATTCATTTGTAATTGTCCATAAATGATTGATATATTATTTATATATTTTTTAATTAATGATACAGATATTATATAATAATTCCAATTCTTTTCAGATATTTAATATAATCTTTTATTATAATTACATTAATATAATAATTTAAATATACTTTCTATTTTGTCCATCCGGTTCCTGTTTCATTATACCAATCTCTTCTTATTTGATTAACATTATTTAACTCTACATGTTGTATAACGATTTTTTTCATAATAAATAAATTTAATTATTTGATTTATTAATTTGCAATTACAAGTTAATAAATCAAAATGCAATACTGAACTCATTACTTTTTTTAAATTTCCTTTTCGAATATTATTAACTTTTTTAATAATCATAATTACAGAAATAATTATGGGTTATTTTCCTGTTATAATCGCAAGTATTACATTTTTTTTTCTTACACCAGTCAGTCATGTTATAGTTTTATTACAGAATTTCCGATTCATTTCCATATAATTTTATAGGCACCAATAAATTCTACTACAGGTTTTGGTTTCAGCTTATCTTTTTCAATGTTTTCAACACCTAAACAATTTATGATTCCTGTAAATTCTTGTACACATCATTGAACGTTAAATCTCCGTTATTTTTTCCACATTAAATAAATTATATCAAACTATAAATCTAACTGAAATTTTATTGTTTGTATAGTATTTTTAAATTAATATTATTTTTTTGCAAATTGAATTATTTTTCTTTCTAATTAGTATATACGACATATCAGCATTGCAATAATTATAAATTAGAAAATATTTATCAAAAATTATATATATATATATATATATATATATATATATATATATATATATACACACATAAATATGTAATATATAATCCTTTAAATTTATATACTAAAAAAATAAACAGTCATAAACATCTTTTAATAATAAATTTAATGTACTATAAATCACAATAGCAAATTAACTGTTGTTTTAACTTTTATAATAAAATTTATGTCTCTCTTTACTATAATAAAGTTCTCCTTTTAATCTGTACTTAACTCAGTTTCATGAGATTCTATTCCAAGTTATTTTAGTTTATTTAACTTTGTTAATTGTTCAATGCTGGAAAATATTATATATATATATATATATATATATATATAAATGGTAAAGATAAGAAAAAGACTGCTATAAAATATCAAATAAAAGCATTCTGGTCAAAGGTCAGATTACTAACTTGAACGACAACAAAACTAATGTATACAAGGACACTAACTACTGTACCTTATAATAAATAAATCAGTTAATGGCTCATAAAAATTTACATCGACGAAATGTAATTTTGTGTTTTAAGACGTAATTAAGATTAAAGTACTGCTCTGTGTTCATCATTCAACATGGATATTAATCTAAAACACAAAATGAAATATTTGTATGATGTAAAACTGGACTGAAAAGTATTAATTAAAAATTGTAAAATAGCACTCAAACAGCTGAATTTGGAATCATAAAGAATTTCATTCAATTTTACTATACAAATAAAAAGTATATTTATAATGCTTAATGATAGTTCGTTTTTAAGTAGAAAACACAACTAATAAGTCATGTATATAACTTTAATAAAATCCTATATAGAATTATATATATATATATATATATATATATATATATATATATATATATATATAGTATTTTATTTTGCATAAATAGAATTAAATCGCAATTATTTCACACAATAACTATCAGGAATAAAGAAACATCATTACATTTATTTATTGTAAATAAAATGTGATTTTTTAACATATGAAAAATAAAGAAGAGATTTTTATTGTATGTTTATATAAATAAACTCAACAGTATAATTTAAGGCATTAGATCTTCCATTTATAAAACAAATCTAAATAAACTTATGCAAAATATAAATCAAGTGCCTGGACCCTTCATTTAAATTATAGTCAATTAAAAAATTACTCAGACAGCTTTTATAAAAATACTGTTGTTGTTCTCATATATTTCATCATAACGATAATTCTTTTTTCTGTTTTTATTTATTATACAAGAATATTACATACGTTTTTTGTTCAAAAGAATATAGATGTAAAACGTGATATAAGCTGACTGTAGACTTTTTTAGTTTTGATACATTTTTCAGTATCCAGTAAATAGTATTATTGTGTACAGTAGAAGCCATCCATTTTGCACGAACAATTCATCTCCTGCTGTTGTCAACGATTCGGTTACATTTTTACAGTTTTTGTGTTCAGGATATGTACACATACAATTTTCAGTACCCATGTAATATTTTTATCGTTCGCATTTATGTCATGATCAAATTGAATATGATCTTTGTTTCGACAATCTGTACATACATATGTAAATAAACATTCGTTGTATTCGTAATGACATACGATATGTATTCATATAAACATATATTCACGAGCAAACGTTAGTGGATAAACGCGGAACAAACAAGTACAAATAAACACGACAGTTCAGACAGCTGATTTTTATTGTAGGTATAGGTAAAAGGATAACGAACTATTGGCACAGGCCACAAGTTTATATAAAAATACGAAGACTCGACAAATGCTATATCGTTTTGAATTGTATGTACAAATGAACTACATCTATTTTACATTTCATCTTGGTCTTTATAATCCACATTTCATAAACTTTAAAAAACATTTAAATTTAATATTTATTATTTCCATTAATTATAATTAATTTAAATGTAATATTGACATTAATTACCAAAAAAATTAATTACTTCTAAATGAATTTCTATCGAAAAATATATAAAGTAAAATGGTATATATGAAAACCAGTTACAATTAGTTTTTGAATACATACACAAATAAATATATATATATATATATATATATATATATATATATATATATATATAAATTGTATGTTTGTGTATGTCTCTTAAATCGATTCTACCTACTCCTCCTACATAAGCTCATAAACTATAGGATTTTCAAATAATCTCTTCAGAAGTTTAAATGAAAATAAAACAAAAATTATTTAATTAATTACGTTTTTTTTTCTTTTGAAGCATATTCTATGACATTAATAAGAAAACAATTTCACTCATATGACCACCACGGCTTCGCTTGACATAGTGCATTCATTGGGCCTTTTCACACTAGTCAGCATGCACACAGTATTCACGCCCATTACCACTCGTCTCACAACCTCTTATCAAAAAACTCCCTCACCTAAAAAAATAGTTTTCGGGTAAGAGCGTGTGAGACGAGTGGTAATGGGCCGTGAATACTGTATACATGTTGACTAGGGTGCAAAGGCTCATTTGGTCTAATTTTTAGTCACTCTTTCACATAATTGTGGTCCAATTTCATGAATTACACTTTCAATGTTTATTTGAAATGCTTCTGTTATTTGTAGTTTATCAGCATAAACCAATGATTTCACATAATCTCACAAAAAATAATCTAATAGAGTTAGATCACATGATCTTGGTGGCCAATTGATGGGTCCATAAAAATATTTTTATTTTTATTGATTTAATATTTTTGTTTATTAAAGTTTTTACAATTTCAAAGTGTTGTTTTTTTTGCCAAACTATACTGAGTTGAAATATCAAAATGAGTTCTAAAAAAATTCAAACATGACTGCCACCAGCTGTCAGTTCTGACATTCTTATTGGAAAACTCTATATATTTACACTCATGAGTTAAAGTTTCAGTTTAAAGTTAAATACACTTGTATCTAAAATCTTATTACCCTCAATGTTTTTATATACAGTTACATTTTAATTTTAGTTTACAAATTTTAGTAAAATATGAAATTATAACCAAACAAACATGTTCAGCTTTGTTAAACAACATAATAGATATTTTTTAAATCATTGACCCATGTTAGAAACTATTGTATATCAAAGTGTAAATTTAAAGGAATAAAATTGAAATAGCCATAGCAGTTTGAATTCAAATTATGAAAGTATATAACCATATAAACATTTTTGTATAATATGATTATTTTCAACAAGTTTCTGAAACTAGTCATAAGAAAATATTATTAAAATAAATAATCCAACATCAACAATCAACGATTCAAAACAATCACAACAATATTATTTATTCAATATTTATATAATTCAATAATTCATATTCATAACCGATAGAACCATCTAAATCATTCAATGGTTTACAATTCAGCGTACTCATCAATCAACAATAATCTTTTTCTCGAGTTACTAGACTTGACAAACATATATGTAGTATGTATTGTATGTATATATAAACACTTCCAAAAAAACATAGCTGTACATACAAAGTATTAAACCCAATATACATACAAACATTTTACACTGAATTTTAACAAGTACATTTTTTTATTCTAACAAAAAGGCGATAAAATATTTGTTTGCACGTCGCAATCAGGGTCGTAAATTCAGTTCCGCATACATTCACATAAGTATACAGTTATAAATAAATATACATGAATTGAATTAGTGTACGTATATGTATTATATGTATGAACTCCTATACATTTACATAAATTTATATACACATACATACATACATACATATGTCCACTTAATGTGTTTTCTAAATTATTCTTTAACACATTTTATTAATTAAATATTGTATGTACTATTAAATTAAAAATTGCCTGCTAACATAACTTATTAATAGAAAGTGAAATTTAAAATGAAAATGAATATATATATATATATATATATATATATATATATATATATATATATATAAACACATTGTGTTTATATGGAATGTAATAATCTTTTCAGAGAATTTACAATATATACAGTTAAGTCAATTTAGAGATCTTTTATCTGTAATTTCAATGGCAACAATATTTCCAAACACTTTCTAACTCTTTATATAAAATTAATATACTGGTAATAGTGCAATTAACCGAATTATCCAACTCACATCTTTAAGGAATAGTAGCTATATAAGAAGATAAAGCCTTGAAAAAACAGTCTCCAAAATAAGCCCGGTAAGACGTTTATAAGTACATTAAAATGTTAATTACAAACGTGTACTGTGTTTAATAAAGAAATCCTTGATAGGTAATTATTCGAACAATGGAGTAATATTAGCTGAGAAATAACCAAAAAGAGAATGACTAAATGAGAAAAACAATTTTATATACATGCATTCAAGACACTTAGAAACATAGAATTTTATATCAGTTAATAGTTATAACTATGTCTTTTTTTATTAAAAATGTAAAAGATTAATATATTTATACTTTTTTATTTCATGTATATATAGCTTTTTTCTACGTTTTATTCCAACGTAAATTAATTCATATTTTTTCCAACGAAATGTCTATATAATAATATAAAATAAGTAAAAAAATATTTTTATAAAAAAGCTTTCACAGTTTTCAGAATTCATTTCTTAACAAAAGAAACTGTATAATCATTTTCTTGGAATCAAATATGATTTTGATTTTGTTTTTCGTCGATTTTCATTAAATAATTCTTAGTAAATATTTTTTGTACATATAAATATTTTTAAATTCAATACCAAATACTTAATTTTTAAAAATAAATACATGTAGCGTAAATTTAAAACTTCTTATTAAAAAAAATAGTTCGTTAAGAAACTAATGGCAAAGGTTTTTTTAATCTTAATAATACAAAATGTACATTGTGCAAATAAAATCAATAGTATAAAATTATAAAGTTCAATCGAAAAATTGAAAAATATATACTGATTCATTATAGAAGGCACAGATACTTTTATAATTCTTTTAAAAATGGAATAATTACTAACAAAATAAATTTTACATTTTTTGTAAACATATTCCAGAGGTTGGCTTATTTATTTAAGCCTTTTTAAACCAGTAAAAAATTAATACTGGGATGAAAATTATAAATAAATGTTAATAAAAAATGTAATAAATATTGAAATTTAAATTCAATTAAAAAAAATTAATAGTATTTACTCAGTGTAATATTTCAAACATTTTTGAAAATTAAGAAATATTTTGAAAATGTAATTTTAGAAAGTGTATTTGATTACAATGTCAAAGAGTATATTGATATTTAAATATTTATCTGTATCTATTTCAACATCATATTGTTATATTGTATATCTGTTTCATTTCTTTAATAACCATAATGATGAAATAATCATATTTCTAGTCATCTTAAGATGAGCAAATCAAATATCAAGGTTTTATTTTTATTGTACTCATCCAAAGTAGTAAAAATTAAATAAAATTATTTTGATATTTTGATTCGAGTTTCACAATCTGACCATGGCTGGGATTTTTAAAACGATTCCATATGAAATCAAAAACGAGCCTCTTATCAGTTTTTCCGATTCCATAATCGTGAAACATTTTCAATAAACAGTGCATTTCGAAAATCAACTAGAAAAGAGGACTCGAAATAACACTTTTATTAGTCGTAACAAATACTATACGCACATATGCGAGCACCCATAGGCAAAATTCTACCATTTGTGTCGCTATTGAAACAGACCGACTCTACAGAATAAACGTTGTCCGAACATAAACTCACACACACATTCTCCCACCATAGACGACACCAACGTGGTCAACTTATCGGTCACTACGGTTGCTGTAATTTGTTTTACGTCGTGATCAACCGTATAGTGACGTCACGGGGCCCCGTTTTACTCTTCCGCTCTTTTTCTTTTTCCATCACGAACATGTATGCTCTTTGTCATCCAGCCATTTAAATGACCAGTACGGAGCAATCTGCACACATGCACATTCACATATTGAATTAATTAACCGTGCCCATTAATCGTAATTATAGATGCGCGTTACTCATTGCCGACGAAAAGATCAATTTCTCTTCACACCGAACAAGAATTATTAAAATGTTTTTTTAGATATTTTTTTATACTAAAAATCACTTATTTTAATACACAAACGAATTACACAAATTTATAAAAATTTCAATATCTTTTCAATGGCTCAACTGCTCTTATTTATATAAACAGAGATCGATAAAGAGTAATCTACAAAAAATATACGTTGAAAATACTGAAAGTACGATCTACTTATATCATTATATTTTACTTCATGCCAAACCTATCAAAACATATATGACACTAAGAGGATTAATTTTTTTCGTCACAAATATGAAATGGAAAAAGTGTTTTTTCCATTCATTTAATCCTTCTTAATAGAAAATGGAATTCTAATAAATGAACTTTAACAAAAATGAGATTATTCTGAAATTGAATGCAAAGTTGTGATCGAATATAAACAAGTCGTTTTATTGAATTTAATAAAACAATATAGTATGTATAACAACAAATATCTACTTGTACATTTAATTCTCAAGTAATTAATCGTAAAAAAAATCAATACTACTTAATTTCCACAGTTAATTTCTATACTGCTTTAATTTGTATATCAATATTTCCAAAAATAAATGTTAAATGTAATATATCACTGATAAAAAATAATGATCTGATTTTTTTTAACATATTTTTTTAAAAAAAAATATTTTTGTATTAATATTTGATTGTTCAAAATTGGTTTCATTTTAATTAATCAGAAAATCTGAATAAATAAAAATCAATGAATAACAATTTCCAAAAAAGAGAAACGAAAGATGGACAATTGTAACAAACAAATTTCAAACGTGTATTTTATTAATTTTTACCCATTTGAAAATAATTTATTCAAAGAGTGAAATTTAGTACCGGGAACAGTAAACTGATTCCATTAAATATATGTAATTGCAATGAATGTTGTTTGTCAAATAATGACTGGAAGGGCAGGAAAATAAAAAATAATTGATCAGAACCACCTGCAATACGTAAACATTAATACAACATAAAATGGATGCAATTCACTCATGTGTTGCCATCTATTCGAGCTTTATAATACTTGAAGGAGAGTCGAATGAGTGTCTAAAAGCATTCTAGTTCCTTCGATTTACTCTACAGCAAAAATATGTTACCAAAACTTAATGAAAATAAAAGTTTAAAATTCTATACATTCTAAAATTACTTTACATATTCAATAAGTAGATAAAAACTACAATATAAATAATTGCTACTAAACAAAATTTAAAAAATACTTTTAAATCATTTTTTACTTAAATTCTTAATTATGCCATACTTAATTATAAATCAAAATAATGTAGTGTATTATGTAAATAACTACCAATAAATTACAATGTAATTTTAAGATGATATCTTAGTAACTCTCATTAATATACACCAATTATAAAATACTAGACATTTTAACAGATAACTAATATTTATTTCTCATTATACATCATATTGAGAACGTTAAAATTTATTTGTATTCAAAATAGTATGGGAATTGTAAAATTTACTAATCACATACATACAAAAAATATTCGTATTATTTCAATCTAAAATTTCGCTTAATTTACATATAATCTGACTGATGATTTTCATCTCTCAGTTGGATACATAAACATATCCTTAAATCTATAACACATATAAGTTACTAATTAGAATCTAGTTGTAAAATTATTCTTGTTCTAAAGTCGATTTGTAATACGAAATTTAATTTGAATCAAATTTATGAAACTGAAATACATATATAAATATATATACATATGTTTTTATCCATACTATTACTAATGAATAGAAATTTCTATTTTTAAATAAATATATCTCAAATATAAAAAAATGAAAAATCATGTAATTAATAATTAATTAAATTATAATAATAAAATTCTAGAATAATTTACTAATTAACATGTATAATTTTTATTTCACGCACATCATAAACTGAAATAATATATTCGCGAATCGATTTAAAACCAGTTTTATTTTTTATCGAGATTATTTTTTTTGGAAGTAATTTTTTTCTAATATCAAGCACTAATTTCAATCAGATTCTAATTGAACGGCTACTTGACAAGATATAAAATTTATCAGTACTTTAAAAAACTATACAAATAAGAATAAATTATATGAAAATAAACTCAAGATTTTTTTAAAAAATAATTATTAATTTCATATATAATATGGCTGATTGTTTAAATTGATGCATTTACTATACACATATAAAATTTAATTGTCCTTGGAAAAAATAAAATCGTCAATAAATTCTTATAAAAACATCATTGTATTCAATGACTAAACTTCATATTTATTCATTTTTAATTTGACTATTTGTAAAAATATTTTCTTTTGTAATAAATATTTACATAAAATTCAAACTCTATTTTTAATAAGATGCAATTTATATTTAATTAATTCTTCGAGCTTATATTTATCACTATTTATTTTTTTATACCTTTTCCCCCCAAAAAATACATATATATATATATATAAACATACATACATACACACACACATATACATATACATATACATATATATATATATACATATACATATACATATATATATATACATATACATATACAGATATATATATATATATATATATATATATATATATATATATATATACACACACACACAAAAAGTCTGTAAACTTTTCCATCCAACAACCCTTCTCCATCCTTTCTATTTCACTTTCCTATCTCAAATTCGTTCTTTTTTATCGCCTCATCAATTATAGTAGACAAACTTTCTTAATTCTACTATTTTTTCTTGGATACACTCGCCTCAATTTTTTTACGGAAATCTTTCAACATTAATTCTTAAAACGTACTTAAATAAAACAAATGTACCAATCAAAGGCTTCATTTCTTAAACATATATATATATATATATATATATATATATATATATATATATATATATATATATTGAATATATTTTTAAATAAAAATCAGTAATCATTTCTTAATTTAAAAATATAGCTTACTTGTGACTATATATAATATTTGTTTTATTGCTATATATTTCAATTTTGAAAACGACTTTTACTGAAAAAATGTTTAACAGTTTTAATTAAATTTGGTACGCGATAGTGACAAAAACAAACATAACTCTCAAGACCACAAGTTGAGAAATAATATATAGATCTGTACATTCAATTTATTTGTAATTAAGTTGTAAGACCAGTGAGATTGAAAAGAACGAACAAACTGTAATTCATTTTTTATGTTCAAGTAAATTGAACTTCCCTCAACTATATAAATGAATTGAATTTTTTATCTTTAAAAGAGGAATTTCTCTAAATTATAAAACATTTAAAATATATACTTTAAATGACTTATATATAACACAATATATATTTTACATTTCCTGTAATTTTCAAAAATTTAACAAATATTTCTTTTACAAATATATTTGTATTCGCCATTTTTAATATGTTACATTTTAACTTATATTTAATTGTGAAATTTAAATCGTATTCTTAAAACATGATATTCATATATATATATATATATATATATATATATATATATAAATATATATAAATATATATAAACCTTTCAAACGATAAAAGTTTCCTTCCAAGCATAATAATCAAATAAACATGAAATTCCAAAATATCATTTTAAATAAAAAATAGCATTATCTGAAAATAAAAAATTAACATACGAAAGACATAATACAAGGAAAACGTGTCGTAAATATTACATTAAGGGTTCTTAAAGATTACGATTATGGTTATATAGATATTTTCCGTAAAAAAAATAAAAAAAACATTTCTATTTAAACATTTCTATGAAACGGTTAAATGACAACAAATTGACAATTTCACTAATATAAACAAATAGTAATAATCGTGTCGTTTGAATCAGAAAACAGTTTAGATAATGGTAATAATATGACTATCAGTGAAAATGGCTCAATTATATGTATCCGGGTAAACGAGTCTTCAAGTCTTCATTTAAATATGGTCTGTATATATATATATAGAGAGAGAGAAGAAAAAATACTTGTTCCTGACATATTTTATTTGAATTTTCGCAATTTTATCATATTTACAACAATTACTGTTATTATATCATTTAATTTTAAAACAAATTACTTTAAGGTTATTTTTATTAGTATTAAAGAGTTATAATATTTTAAAATAAAAATAATAATACAGTATCACAGAAGAAATCAAAGAGTTCATCATATATATGAATAATATTAAGGTTTACAGTGATAAATGTTATTCAATAAGAAATAGAGATTTTCACATTTTTTTAAAAAATACAGTTTAGAGTGATATATAAATGTGTGCATGTATATATATATATATATATGCACATAATAATGTATGAAAGAATATAAATGTCAATTTGTGCACACTTATAAAATCACAAAAATAACTGTCCAAACTTTAAAAATACCCAAAATTAAATATTACAACAAAATAAAACTGATTTTGAAATAATTTGACATTGATTTTTTATTAAAAATTCATTTCTATAAATAACATAAGTTAAAAATTATAGGAGTTTATAGAAATGTACCACATGGTTATTGAAATTATATGCAACATATGATTAAAGGCAACTACCTGGTATTTAAACTGTATTTTTGATTAAATTTTCGACTATTTTCTATCACTCAATGTACTGAATAATGAAAAATGTACTTAAATAAATCTTAAACTAAACTAACCTTTTTTCTAGCACAAATAATTTATAAATTAAACACTAACACAGCAATGACACTCACTATTGCGAACCAACACAAATTCGAATAGTCAATTACATCACAAAAACCGAAACACACTTGATCATTAATAGTAAATGCGTATGCTACGTCAAACGACACGTGAAAATTAACTAAAAACTGATTGGTTTAAATTTTAACTGTTTTGAAAAGATTTACGTTATAATTATATTATAATATAATAAATGTATAATAGATGTAAAAAATTATAAATTATCATTGAGTTTACATACATATATACACAAATATATGTAATTTAAATACGTACTTAATTACGTAGATATAAACACAAGACCCGAACACACGTGCGTGTTGACACACAGGTTGTTTGAGAACAACTACTTAAAGTACAAAACGATCGCGTCATTGAAACACCATGAAAGTTTTAGGTAAGATGTCTCTACGTATTGAATCACCTACATACATTGGCGAGAAGTGTTGTGGTTCGAATACGACGATATTTCTCTGTCTCTCTTGATGGTAAACCGGTTAAACTAACAATTTAAGACGAAATTGAAACCATAAACAACAAGCTAACTGTACAAGTAAACACACGACCCAAACCATTGGATAAAACTGACTTTTTGTCTGATACAGACACAAAGCAATATGTTTTACCTGTGCGTATATAAAGGTGCGTAAGTAAGAATAATTTTTTTGTTCGAGTATAGTCTTTACTTATAAAAAGAACAAGTCAGTCGAGCGTGCCACTTTGTATAATGCAAGTGGGCGCACGGTCTACGACAAGTTCGATATATAAACGAGACTTCATCTGTATATAAGTGCTGGAATAGGATTTATTATTGTTGACACCTACAGTCAATTGCACCCACTCCAGATAACATAAAAATACTATTCTAATTGATCCATTATTTACGTCTCAAACTGTTGCTTTAATCATACTCTACACTTATTAAAAACTAACTATTTGAAAGCAATCAGCATCTATCATCCTTTTATCGATACAAAAATCGCCGTAGAAACACCTTCATACAAATGCCTTATAAGTAATACACACACACATAATATATACAAGATTATTTCAAAATGATTTCAAACAGTACACAATTCGAGGCACAAAAATTATAATAATTATCATTATAACTTTTCTCAGAAAAAAACGCAAAGTTTAATAAAATACGTATTTTACTATGTATGTTTTTTTTTAAAAAAATACAATAAAATCATAACCAGTTTTTTTAAAAAAATAATAATTAAGATTTCTAAATACATTATTCTGTGTCAAGATTATTTAATTATCATTTAATTTTAAAACCTTCGCTCTATTATAAATGAAAAATAATATATACTATGTTCAAACAATCACATTTTAAAAACGATACAATGGAAAATAAGGCATTTTTGAAAAAATGTTATAAATTTATTCTTATTATTTTTTGTATCTAAAATCAAGTCATCAACTTTTTATAATCATTTTTAGAACACATACACACACATATTTATATATATATATATATATATATATATATATATATATATATATATATATATATATAAATTTATCAACAAATAGGTATATATTTTTGAATTTTATGTATTTTCTATAACTCAACTATATGTATTTTTTAAAAATGTTAAACATATCATTGTTATTAATTTCATCTATGAAATTAATTTTTATTAGAAAAAAATACATACACGTAAATTACTTTTAAAATAAAAAAAAACATCTATATTCATTATAATCAAACGATAATTATTAACTGGAATGTTTTTTATATAAAATATTTTTAAGATAAAAAAAAAGTGTAGCGTAAAATATATTAAACATATATGTACGAATATTTACGAATAAAAAGACAGAAATAGATAAAAGATAAATCTGTGAATGTATTTATAATGAGAATAATTATTATAAAGCAAATTTACACACAATGCCATTTATGTGAACAATTCTTTGAATAACTTCACTTTCTCGTCTGGATTTTATTCACACACTTCCGACGTTCGAAAGTGTTTCTCACAGTATTTTTAAATATACCTGCAAGATTATCTTCCATTTTAATTATGAAATAACTAAAAGATTTCGTCATGCTAGTACTAAAATTTTATAGCAAATTATATACATATATATATATATATATATATATATGTATGTATGTATGTATTTATTCATAAATTTTTTCTTAAGATGTTTTTTTTATGGAATTGGCATATTTTAATACAAAATATCTACATATTTTGATTTTTAAAAAATATATATATTAAACATATGCGTTTAAGATCAATTATTATCTTTCCTAATAAAAAAATATATTTAAATCTTTTATCAATACATAAATATAATGTGTTACAAATTTAGAAAATTATATATAAAAAACAATATCTTTGCAACAAATAATGGAATAAACAGATGAATAAACTCATTATTTTTTACTTAAACTTCTCATACACTCATTAGAATAATTTAAGTGTACTAGTATTTTTTGTAATTGGGTGTAAATTAAGGATAAATTAATGATATACTATCAAACTAATTAAATATATCATCATAAATGATATATTGTATTTTAACCGTTATGTTACTACCCGGAATTTTCCACACTAATTACTACCCGGGGTACACGTGTACTCCATTACAAAATGTCATTATTACGGCTCTGAATTCGTATATCTGGTGGCGTCTATTGCATAAATATGATGGATTTGTGATGCGGAAAACCTCTGTCCTCTCACTGGTCAAATTTATACTGGACAATTCAGTACCGGGTAGAGAAAAAAATTTAGGAGAGCGAGTTGTAAAAGAGTTGGTGACTCCGTTCAAATGGTCAGGCCGAAATATTACTATGGATAATTTTTTTACAACTCTCCCGTTAGCCAGACATTTACTATCATGGAATTTCACAGTCGTTGGGACATTGAAGCGTAATAAAAATATATTCCTACAGAAATGACAGATAAAATCTCGAAGAATTAATTTTTCATTATTTGTCGTTCGCCAAAAATAAACTCGACATAATCCATTTTTATAACAAAACTAAATCTAGTGAAGACATTAGGGACAAATTAATAGGACACTATAATATGAGAACGCGTATGAACAATTGGCAACTTGCATTGTTCTTTAATATCGTTGATATTGCAGCTCTTGCAGCATATATTATTTATTTTGAAAATAACTGTATGCTCAAGAAAAATACAAATCAGTGCCTAATATTTTTGAGACAATTAGAAGAAGAGCTTTGTCTTCCAATCATTCAAGACCGTTTTCTCAATGTTCAAATTACAAGAAACTTGTCTACAAAATTAGCCATCGAGAGCATGTTAATGAAGTCAATCTCTTGCATACAAACTGCATTTATTTCTGCATTGATTGCTTCTACATCTACTATTACTCCAGCTCAACGTGATATACGTGATCATAAAATCATCGTTGACTCTTGCTGCATTTGTCATGCAGCACCGCATAAACGAAGAAGAAAAACTCGCAAATTATGTGTACAATGCTAGAACCTATTTGCGATGAACATTCCTCGACGTATTCAGTTTGTAAAAATTGTCCATCACCTTCCGAAAAATGACATTTTTTGGCCTATTTTTTTAAAGATACAATAAAGTACTATAATTAAAACGTAGTATTTACTTATCTTTTATTTAATTAATTTATTCCTGCCTTTTACAAAATACCTGGGTACACGTGTACCCGGGTAGTAATTAGAGGGGTATATCAGTTAAATGTCATTTGAATTAATATTTCTTTAATAAAAAAAATGTATAAATATCTAAATCTTCTCGAAATTTCTCAAATAATAGGGATCTGATCGGGCAAAACGATCCTTCCCATAGAAATTTATTGGCTTCAACGCAAAGGTGTAAATGGGTACATGTGTACCCGGGCAGTAACATAACGGTTAATAAAGCAAATATTGTCCTTGCCAATTTAATAGTCTCAATTTATTGCTATACGAAATTGACTTAAATAAAAATAATAATTTATAATTCTATCAATTATGTAGTTTTTTTTTTAAAAAAAAATATGAACTAAATAATAATTTTTTAATGAGGGGCAAAATTAAAAATGTTTAATTATTTAAAAATTTATTTCATTGGTTAAATAAAAACGTACATATGAATTAACGAAATAATAAATATAAAAACGAATATTATCATATTTCCTGTAGAAAATGTAAAATTTATATTAATGATTATTTAATTAAAGAGTTTTCAAAAATTAAATTTCTATTAAAATAATATTTTATCAAATATTTTATTGATGAGAATTATATTCATGATTGTAATAAATATTACATAATTGTATAATTATTTTAATTGTAGCTAGTGAATATTTATAGTAGATATTAAATTAAAAAATATATATTATTTTTACCATTATGATTTTTAAGAGAGTTTCAAACTATATATCTCAAATACATACATACACAACAGATATATATATATATATATATATATATATATATATATATATATATATATATATATATATATATATATATATATATATATATATATATATATATATATATATATATATATATATATATATATATATATATATATATATATATATATATATATATATATATATATATATATATATATATATATATATATATATACAATGCAAAAACAAATATTTATTTAAAAAATAAAAATATTAAAGTAATATTTTTTAATTACCCCTACGTATAGTTGATTATAAAAAAATAATACAAAGTAAAGTAAGGTTAGCAGTTTCATTAGTTAATAAACAATTTATAAATGTTACTAAAAAAAATCGTGTTTGTTTCACAAAAATGTATGAATTTGAAGCCTTTGCGTTTAGGTTATCAAATGTACTTATTTCGCCATAAATCAAATAAAGTTAACCCAAATCAAACAAAATTGTTCATGGAAGTATTAGGTTAGTTGTAATATACACATATATACATACATCTATATATGTATATATATAAAAAATGAATTTTTTATTAAATATTTATTATATATTATTGTAGAAATTACACCACAAGAAGCTAATGCTATTATACGATCAAATAAATTAGAAAATATAAGCGAACACCAAGTACGATATATGCAGAATGTATTAAATAGATTTAAAATAAGCACAAATGAAATAAGAGAACATCCAGAAATATGGAATATATTACCAGTCACTATTGAAAATCATGGAATGTTATTGGAAGAATGTGGTTTTCAAGAACTAAATATTAATTGTCTATTGCGGTATGTTTAATTTTGCATTTTATTCGTTTAATTTTTCTCATATTCCATATTTATAGATATCTTCAATTGATGAGAAAAAAAATATCCCTCCTTAAATGTTACAAAAAAATACCTGACGATTTAAGTGTAGAACAATCATTATATTCATATTTAGAAAATCCACCTGAAAATGTACCAACTTTAAATATAGCAAATGACAATGAAACTTTATATAATGCCTATATGAGTGTTTTGAAACATTATCTCAATTGGAAATTAAAATTTTATGATGAAAATCAACTACAGTCAATTCTGAATACATATTATCGTATAAAACATAAAAGTCTTAGAAATATTCAACGTTCTCTCAATATACTTCAAAATGATTTAAAATTTTCAATAGAGCGTATAAAAAAACACAGTTATCTTATTCACTGTAATCCAGATAATTTGGAAACTATGATGAATGATGTGCCAATCATTGGTGGTATAGAATTAAAAGATGTGGTACAAAAGCATCCAAAAATATTGCTAACAAATACAAATACAATAAAAAAGACTTTGCAGATTTTAAAAGACTATCAAATCTCAGATGAAGCAATATGTAAATGTTTAGATATATTTACATTATCTTCAGAATCAGTTTTAAAAAGATTAAATGAAGTAACAAAAATACCCGAATTTGAAGCTTTAATTTATCATCCTCGTGTATTAAAACTAATTCATCATCAGCATAAAGCAAAATCACGATTGTTACATCTTCAAAAATTAAAAATAAAAAATGCAAGTTTACATGTTCTTTGTGCAACAGATGAAAAATTTGAAAGGTACTTTAAAAGTAAATAACTACATACAAGTGTATATATATAAAATATTATACTCGTAGGTTTGCCAAAGAAGGTGTTGACAGAACTAGAGGTGATGATTTTGTGAATATGTTGGAAGAAAAATTATATAAGCCATCAGAACAAATTAGAAATCGCTTGTGTTTACACCCATTTTGGTATTATGTACCATTAGTTTCTGCTAAAGAAACTTTAGATTCTCTGTTAAAAGAAGGGTATTCCAAAGATGATATTTTTGATTGTATACATATATTATTGTATTCTAAGTATGTATAATAATGATTATAATTAAGAATTTTTCAGTGATTGTTTTTTTTTTTCTTTAAGGAAACAAGTAAGTACTGAATTACAAAACTTACGTTCAAAGCCAATACTAGTACGTAAATGGCTAACAGCAGCACAAAGATTAAGTTTATGTTTGTATTACATAGAACAACCACACCATTTTAGCGGAGATGGAATTTGGAATCATAAAACAGATACAATAGATTTACCATCTGTATAAATAATACTAATTCAATTGTAATAAAAATATATGTAAATATATATATATATTAAAAATATTTTAGTAATAAAAAATATTTATTTCAAAAATTACATTTTTTTTTTATAAAATTGCATTAAACAATTACAAAATTAAAGAATTAAATACAGTCTACTGCAAATATTTAGAATTTGTGAATCATTCAAATCACATTTTGATCGTATTTTCTACAATCACTTATACAAAAATATCCTTCAAAAATTATTAAATGTGCTTCTATGGTAAAGTTAATACCAAATAAATTAAGACATCTTTAATACTCCAACTCCAAAACGTTTATTGGTCTTCTCAATAGCATGTAAACTTATCTACTTAATATAATTGTAAAAATCTCTCCAAGACCTTGTCATTTACATTTTATTCTTACATTGGTTTTTCATTTCACGTAAATTATTTTAATTTCTCATGGACACAAAAAACTAGTTTTCATTGCATTATATTTAAATTACGGTTTTATAAATTGACTATAATTTTTCTGTAGAATTAATTTTTCTATACGTCTGAAAAAAATAAACATTTTAAAAAATATATATATAAAAGGAAAAATAATTAAACTTTAGAAGTTATTTCTTTAAAATTAAAATAATTATCAAAAGATATATACTTGTTCTGCTATTTTTACTAAAGCCTCTGCCATGATTTTTCCTGTTTTGTTTACCATTCCAGTAAATACTCCATCAGGGTTTTGTAATAATATATGAGGATGAGAAAATTCTACCATTCTTCCTGCATCCATAACCAATACTTTATCACAATCCATCACAGTATGTAACCTATGAGCTATTGTCAAAACTGTACATTTTAAAAATTTTTTTCTTATTGTGTGCTGAATAAGTGTATCTGTTTGTGGATCCACATTTGCTGTTGCTTCATCCAAAATAAGTATCTTATTATTACGTACAATTGCCCGTGCTAAACAAACTAACTGTCTTTGACCAACACTGAAATTACTACCACCTTCAGACATTTTACTATTTAATCCTGCAGTAAGTTCATTTACAGCTTCTTTAAGCTCTACTTCTTCTAATGCTTGCCATAGAATATCATCTGAAAATTCATCAAATGGATCTAAATTTTTTCGTAAAGTTCCTGAGAATAATACTGGTTCTTGAGGAATAATTGATATTTTTGATCTTAAATCATGTAATCCTAAGATTGTTGTATCTATATCATCAATAAATATAGCTCCTTCTAAATCAGTCAATCTAAATAATGCAGCAATTAAAGATGTTTTTCCAGCACCTGTTCTCCCCACTATTCCAATCTTTTCTTTAGGCAGAATAACAAAATTCAAATTTTTAAGTACAGGAGGTTCATTTAGTGAATAATTTAAATATAAATCTTTAAATTCTATACGTCCTTTATCTGGCCATTCTTTTGGTGGTTTTTTATCAGCAGGTGTTTCTAATGCTGCTTCTTGTTCAACATTACTATACTCTAAAACACGTTCTACAGATGTCATCTGATTTTCCAATTCAGTTGACTGGCGCATGCCCCATTGAAACATGCCTGTCAAACCAATGCTTTGAGTAATTGCCAAACCTACATTTCCTCCATAAGTTTCTAAAAAAAAAAAACAATATATTATAACTTTAATTAATTGAAATTTACACTGTACACCTTACCATTTCCAAGAACCAAAAAACTTAATGTAACAATCGAAATATAAATAATACAAATTAGATCCAACCAAAATCCAAAGGATCGAGATGATGCAATAAATAAATACCAAGCACTGCTATGGAGATCTTGATGATTGTCAAATTCAGAAATTAATATTTTTTCAGCTTGAAATGCTCGAATAGTAGTTAACCCTTGTAGTGAAGCATTTAAATGAGAAAATACTGGACTACGAGCTGAATAAAAGTATAAATTGATTAATACAATAAAATACATTATGATATTTTCAAAACATCAATTCTAAATTTAGAGATTCCTACATAAATTAAGTTTCATTAAATACACACAATAAATTGACTCACTTGTTCCTTCCATTCGTTTCACACTTCTACTTGTAGACAGATAAAAAATTCGAATAAAATAAAATATAATTCCAATAAAAACTGTTGGTAATAATAACCAAGAATTAACAATACCAACAACTACTATAATACCGAGTAAAGCTAAACCAATCTGAAAATAAACAAAACAAAATAAATATGAATTTCATAGCCATATTTTATTACACCTACTTGCAAACAATCAATTAAAGCAGCTGGTAATAATTCATCAATTGCACCCATATCCTTTGAAAACCTATTAAGGATTCTGCCAGATGTATTTGTGTTAAAAAATCTCATTGTGGCTCTTGTTATACTTGCAAACATATTATTATGTAAATTCATTGATGCTCGCATACATACATTGAAAAATGCAAAAGCTCTCAATAATGATAAAATAACTGTAGCAACTGTAATTCCTGCAAAAATATAAATACATGTTTCTGTACTAAAATCCCAAAAATTCCATTCATCTACACTTGATCCCATTGTCACATTACTGATTTCAACATTTTCTGTTAGATTCTGTTTGCTACGTGCTTCCTCTAAGTTCACCCTTAAATACAAACATACAGATAAGACAAAAATAACAAAAAAATAATTTATTAGTTATTACCAATATGTGATAAAATAATCTCCTCCACTAGCTGATAATTGAGAAGATAAAAATAAAATAAATAATGTAAATAAAACACAGCAGTTTCCACCTGCTTTAAAATATTCTTTATAAACATAAGAACTAACAGTTCCAGATGCCTTTTGTTCATCTTCTTGTGTAGGTACCGTATCTACTTTACTGTCTTCAATAGATGAAGTAACACTTTGAATAGAATCATTTCGTTTACGTATAGGTGAAACTGGATCTTCAATTTCAGAATTATGTTCACTATGTAATAGTTTTGCAAAATCCAAACCACTAGCTTTAAGTTCTGTAAATGTGCCTTCAACTTCTATATTACCGTTATTCAAAATTACAATATGATCAACATCCTTTAAGTACTGTAACTGATGAGTTACTAAAATACAAGTTTTTTCACGTAGAAAACTATTAATACAATCATCAAATAAATGTTTTCCAACATGTGTATCCACAGCAGATAATGGATCATCTAATAAATAAATGTCCGCTTTCCGATAAACAGCTCTCGCTAAATTTATTCTAGCACGTTGTCCTCCACTTAATGAAACACCTCTTTCACCTACGATAGTTTTATCACCGTATGGTAATAAAGAAAAATCTCTTTCTAAAGCACACTTTTTAATAACTTCTCGATAACGTTTTTTATCTAATGGTTGTCCAAAAAGAATATTTTGACGTACTGATCCAGCAAACAACCAAGGTTCTTGTGATGCATATGAAATAGTACCGTTTATAGCTAAAAATCCTTCTTTTAATGGCAATTCTTTAAGTATTGCATGAAGAAGACTGGATTTTCCACTACCAACAGGGCCGATAACTGCTAATAGTTGACCAGGAGTAATATTCATATTTAATTTTGATAAAGTATTTTCAGCACTTAAATCACTCCATTTTGCAGTAGCATTTTTCATTAATATACCAGCTTTATTAACTTTAAGTACACCATTCATATCACCTTTCTCTTCGATTTTATCATTAAGTAAAGGTGTAAATCTAGGGTTTTCAATACTTTCATTTGTATTTTTCTTTTTATCTTCCTGCGATTTTGTTGTAAGAGTTTCACTACATAATTGAATTTCATCATAAAGCATATACTTTTCTAATCGTTTTACAGAAACCTTTGCTTCTGCATATTGTGCAATTCCTTGTGGGAAAAACACAGTCATTGTTTGTCTCAAAATATTATAATATGATGTTAATACAAATACTTGCTCAGCAGTTATATAATTTCCTAGCAACATATAAGCAAGTATACTTGCAAAAATAGATATTCGAGTTGTAAACATTATAAATGAAAGAAGGACACCTCTTATGTAAGATGTAGCCATAATTTGTTTAATTTCATTTCTGGAAAATGAAAGATAGAAAAACATTAATATTCAAGTGCTATTTATACATGCACTAACATACAGAAAAGTTTGGTTTTAAAAGGAAATATGTGCATTTATTACCTTCGTGAAATAGATACAAATTTTGCAAATGGTTTTTCCCACGTGTACATTTTAATTACTTGAATCCCTGAAATAATTTCATTCATAAGACGGACTCTCTCATCAGTACGAAGAGCTGTTTTTAATCTTAAGATAGAAGTTTGTTTTCCCAACCATGCTAAAATATATTTATATCTTTTTAATATAAAATACTTTATAGAATGAATCATGTTAAACTGTATTGTATACCTTGTAAAGGAATAAAAGCTAACAGTACTGTAACTCCAATAACTGCAGATATTCCTACTTCTCGGTACATAAAATATGTAACAATTACTGTTTCTAACGGCCCTACCCATAACATATGTAAAAAGATTACAGCAACATCAAAACGATTCACATCATTTGATAATAAATTAACTACTTGACCAGCAGTTGTTTCACTAAGAGCACTTTTGCTGAGCCTAAGAGACTAAAAGAGAACAATTTGTTCTTGTAAAAAAATTGTTCATCAAATTAATAAAAAAAAGTATACTGAAATTTGTTCATACCTTGCGATAAATTAATGAACAACACGCAACTCGAATTTTCATTCCTACATGTAAAATTCCCATCATATAAGGATGCATAGAAATAACGTTCAAAAATGAACATAATATAACACCTCCTGCGTACAGATATGCTTCAGTTTTTGTTACAGTACTTCCAGTTGCATAATACGAAATTAAATTTCCAAGAGCTAAAGGCTGCATAACTCTACAATATTAAAAAAATAGATAAATTAGATTATTTATTGTATCTTACGAATGTATGCAGCAAAAATACAAGAAAATCATGTGTTTTAATTCAAACCATGTTAGCACTTATATTTTAACTAATACTACAAACAGTTGCAAACAGATTAAACTTTTGTGTTATTATACATAAAAAGCTTAACCTACTTAATGAAATAAAAACGAATTGGAAAAGAACATATTTACATAATCAGATTTAATTACTGATTTTGTACCTTTATCTTATGTTCATTTAAATATTTTGTACCATTTATATATATATACACACACACACACACGAGAGTCGTTTGATAAGTATGGTAAAAAAGTAAGAAAAATAAATTGAAAAATTTAATTAAATTAATTAATTTAATTAAACGACCCACGTGTATATATATATATATATATATATATATATATAATATATAATACTGTGAAAAAAATATTTCAAAAATATGAAATACATCTTTACAAATTTTAAAAAAACTAAAACTGAATTAAATTTCATCTCATTGTTTTTCTAAAAATTCTTGAAAGTATCTAATAAAATAATAAAAGCATTTAAGAATACGCTTTAATATAAGATAAAGGTGCTTTAACAATTATTTCTACACTACTAACAGACTAAACATCAAATACTACAATACGATGATTGAGGATTGTGTTGCTCATTCTTCATTTTTATTTGTTACCACTTAAAAAATGTATTTACTACGTAACTTTATTCAAAATGCTCAAAACTATATCTAAGCTAAATGATATATAAAAAAATCAAACCAAGCAAGCACAACCACTCAAAACTTTCATCAAAACTAACAAATTAGTATTTACGGCTCAGTTACGTTGTTGTCACGAGGATTCAATGAGGATAAGTTCGTTTGTGTAAAATATTTGATTAGAGATCCCAAAAATAAAGGCTGTTGTAATCTGTATATTAAAGAAAAATAAGTGATCATTACTGTATACAAAAATGTACTATTTTAATATGTTTTGTAGCAAAAAATATTTCTCTCGATTTATTTTTATTGATTAAAGTAAGAACATATTTCGTAATATTTATGGGACATAAATAATTACACACGATGTTTTGAATCTTGGACATTTTTATAACACTTCTTTTGTAAAATGAGATTTCACATTTTTCTTCATTTCTAATCGAAATTTAAATATTTAAATGTTTATGTATTTTTTGTTAAAAAAATATTGCATTAAGCACAAGTATTTTCAACAATTAAAAATCAGACATGAAGAGTTTATTATCTTGTTGAAATGATAAATATATTTATTGACCCCTAAGACAATTAGTACAGTAGTTTCTGTAACTGATATTAAATGTTTCTAATTCTACATCTGATAAAACAAAGCTATAATCACATCAACAGAACGTCTTATCACTTCAAAATCAATGATATTTCCACTAGAATTAGGTAAATAGAACAGATGTTTAAAATGTAAAATCTCAAATTTATACCCATATTAAAAAATTGACAAAAATACATAAAAACCACACTTTATAGATAAATTGTACATTTTGTTGTATATATACATATATATAAGTATATATGTATGTATATATAAACATATACAAACGAATAAAATAGTACATAACAAATATTTAAATAGACAACCAACAAATTAACCACAAAAAATTAATAATATATAATATATATTACGAAATATTAAAAAATGTGTGTTTTTAATATCTCCTTGGGCTAAAAAGAGATGTGTTATACCTGAATAAAAAAATATGTTTAAAAATTATATGCACTTTTATAACAATAAAAATATCCAAAAATAATTTTAAATTCCTTAAAAGAACTCGAAACATACACCTTAATTCATATTTATTTTTTAATATAATATATTTAGATTAAAAATTATTTTTGCTATATCAACAGAAAAGAATATGATAACTTACCGCATTCCTATTTCAAATATCAACAAAACAAGCCCGTACAGCATAAACTCAAACCCAAAACATTTAACAAGACATCGTGTTAAGCTTGGTCGACGGTTTTTCGCTTTCGCCTTCGCAAACTCTTTATCCCAATGTTTGACTAAACGATCGCCTAATCGATCTGATCGATGTTCATTGAGTGGTTCAAACAGATCATCAACTTCTAAATCTCTCTTATATCCAGTACGAAATGTCGGAATTGTCCATCTAAATTATCGAAAAAAAATTATTGATATTCATTAACAAATAAAACTAGGGCAATGGCAGTTTAAATAAACATTCCAATTATTTTTAACACGTCATTTACGCAAAGAAATTAATAAGTTAAACAAAATAACATTTAACACAAGGTGCGTGATTACTCTATTTACTTTGAAATTTTGTTAAGAGATAATAAAATTAAACGTTCCATTCTATACCTATTGTTATATTAATACTTTTAATTACGTGGGTTATGATATTTTTAATGTCCAATAAAAAATCATTACTTGAATATTTAAAAATAGATTTTCATGAAACATCTTACTTTATATTATACGACGATCGTTTGATAAGTATGGTAAATGTATTTATTGTTTAATTTAATTAAATTTTTCAATTTAGTTTTCTTATCTTTTTACCATACTTATCAAACGATCAATGGATCGTATATCAATGGATAGTATGAATTAAAAAAATATTTTTTGCGTATAATAAAAGAGAATAACAATTCCATTAGTTGAATAAGTATTTTTATAATAATATAACAATTAAAAAAAATGTTAAACAATGCCAAAACACACTAAAATTGAATGATTTCAAATATTTTGGTATGGTACTAAAAAGATCATTAATCATTATTAAAACTCAATTTAAAAGATTGTAAAAAACGTAATCAAAATCTATAGTAAAAAAAATACATTTTCACTCAATAAGTAGATAAGCGGATGTGTGTATAAACACACAAACACACACAAGACATAATATTGATGTAAATTAATCAAAAATAACTTACAAAAAAAACAGAGCCGAAAATATATTTGCATTTTCTCTCGGATGTGGATTCTTCTTATTTTTATTACCAGCGTCCATTTTAACGATTTTTTTTTATAATACTAACGAAAAGATCTGTAAATAAATGAAATTATTGTAATGAAAATCATTATAGACAAAATTAATACACTATTTATATATAAGGTCATCCAAATGTGACGCCTATATTTGTGTTTTACTAAAAATAATCTATACACATGTTTCCCTATTCGCCACCCTATACACATGTTTCATTTGAATAAAACACAAATCTAAGTGTCGCATTTGGATGACCCTATATCAATATTTTTTTGATTATTTAAATAATTATAATACATTATCAGCATACACTTTATATTTTTCCAAATAAACTATGTAAATAAAAAAACAGAACCTTTAGTTGTTAAACACGTGCTCTCATGATAACAGTTTATATGGAACTGTAAAGAGCGAAATATGAGTGATGATATATATGCAAGTTTTAACCTGTTTAGTAAGTTAATACGTAAAGAGTCAATATGTAAACAGAAATCGAGAGTTAATTTATCGGCAATGACGGAATAATGTTAAATATTAAAAATTGGCATAAAATTAATACAAAAAAAAGTAAAACTTAAAAAATATTCCTGTAAATAAGGGTTATTACTAATGTTTATAAAGATCTTGTACAGAAGCAATTGAACGATTTGAAATATTTAACAAAGGTAAAAATCTATATGATAATGAACACGTTAGCGGAACCAATATTACATTTGCATATATATATATATATATATATATATATATATATATATATATATATATATATATATACATACATACATACAAACACACATGGGTATTATTATTTGTGGAATTTTAAATCGATATACTCGTATGTACTGTAGTAAATAATTAATCATACGTCTTTATTTTCTGACATTAAAACGGTTTCTAAGAAATTACGAATAATGGAAATAATAAATGTAAATTATTTCTATTAAACTTCGTTGATACTTTAAATATATTGATTGAAAAGTACATGTTTAAAGCTCACGGAATATTATTACTTAATTACATATTACCGATAATAAAAAGGTCAATTTTATAAAAGTAGAATAAAATTGAAATTTTGATATCAAACACATCAACCTTATATACTAATACATATTTAATATATATATATATATATATATATATATATATATATATAATTTGTTTCTAAAGAATGTATTAAAATTCCTTACTGTTTTTATAATTCAATGTTCACAAAATGTGTATATATACACAAGAAATCAATAAGTCAACTGATACACTAGAACAATAAATTAAATATGAAATAAATTACCGATATTTCTCATATTAACATCAGATGTGTTTAAGCAAACAGAAAAACTAAACAAAATTAATAATCGAAACAAGTAAGTAAACATATGATAATAGCGACGAGATTAGGGTCGATTAATATTTAATTTCAAATGAAATTCAAATAACACTTGTATATAACAAATTTATATTAATATTTATTGCGCAATATTAGAAATACTTAATTAGGTATTCTTCAAAAAAAAAAATAGAAGATAAGCTGTTAAGTGTTATGAATTATAAAACAAATATTTGCCTTAACAACAAAAAAATATATTAAAACCTTCGTTTCGTTTTCGTATTAAAAAAAAAAAATTAAATCACACATGATTACTAAATCAATGTTAGTCAATATGAGTGTAGTTACGGGTAGCTTAAACAATCACTCTCGACTATTTTTTAAATATTTTACGAATAAATGTTGATATATTTACCAACTAAACCTAACAAAATTATAAACGAGTTGCAACAATTTTATCTATTGATTTTACAATTTTTTATAAATTTCCAGTTAACGCACACCTGTCAAATCATATACATATGTGTGTGTGTATTTGCATGTGTGTGTGTGTGTGTTTGTATGCTTATGTATTTATAATGAAAATATTTGAATTGAGTAAACATATTGTCAATTTTGCAAGAATTATATTAACATATTGCGGTCTGGGCTGTCTGCGCGAAAATTGATGCGAGTAGCTGGAATATTTTAAAGCGATTTAAAGAAATCTTTGGAAATTGTAGGGTTGAAGGTTGAAATGTACTGTTATCCTTTGCTTAGAATATTATCAAAGCACGCAGTATTAGTCTAGTTGATAAGAAATATTATTTTTAGCATATATATTGCAACACATATTTATATGTCGCAGGCATTTAATGCACAGTACACAAAACCCTATTTATATGTCTCCGGCATTTCAAGATCAGTTAACAAAAAACATATTTTTATGTCTCTGTAATGTGTTAAAATTCATTGTATAAAAATATTTATGAGAAAAATATAAAATTAACTTATTATAAATGTAAATACATAGCTTATTTATAAACTAAATTAGTTTACTAAATCAATAAAATAGTTCTCATTATTTTTTTAACCCCTTCTCAACGTTCTAGCAGCATAATATGACGTACTTGGGTAGACTTATTATTTAAAAACGAGGGAAAATTATATCTTAAAATCTTCAACTGGGTATGTATGTGTGTGTATGAATGAATGTGTGTGTGTGTGTATATGTATGTATATATATATATATATATATATATATATGTGTGTGTGTGTGTGTGTGTGTGTGTGTGTGTGTGTGTGTGTGTGTGTGTGTGTGTGTGTGTGTGTGTGTGTGTGTGTGTGTGTGTGTGTGTGTGTGTATATATATATATATATATATATAATTTAATCGTAATAACAATATCAAAATAGTCTATTACTTTTTAACAAAAAAATTATGAAACATTGCGTAATATTTCCAAAAATGATTATAAATTAATCTATGTAATAAGAACAACATAAATAATTTAAATTAAAATAGTATAGTAAAAGATAACATTAATATTTAAATAGGATTTATATAAATATACAAAATAAAAATACAAAAAACAAATATAATTTTAATTAATATCATTCTCACAATTGTAGAATATTTTATATTATTAAGTAAAAACTAATCCAGTTATTTATAATGAGATTAGTTGAAACACTAGCATTGGAGCATTAAATAATTATTTTCTGAATAATATGACATAGCTATTTTCCTTGTATATAAATACTTTGTAATAAATTTTATAAATAACATCACATTAATTTCTAAAATCTCATAGTAATTGTTTTCAGAAAATAAAATTATTTACGAATAATTTTACAACTAAGAATTATCTTTAGTCTATTTGTAAATATGAATTTATATAAGAATTAAAATAATGTTTTTAAAGATAGTTCAATGAACTAATTTAAACATCAAAAATATTTCTTATGTACATATTTAAAATACCGAAATTTATCACAGGCCATCATATATTTATAAAAAAGAATAGAAAAAAAATGAGGATGTTCTATATTAAATATTTTATTCAAATAATTTAATATAAATAAAAATATTCTATACATTATACACTTTTTGTGTGATTGTGAAACAAGGATTTTTTAATTATTATAATAATATAGATATAATGAACAGAAAATAAAATATTAATGAAGTCAACAAATTCGCAGAAAAGAATGAGGATAATAAATAAACAATCAACAAATACAATGAAAATATTATTAAAAAATGAAATCATCTTTATTACTAACATCTATTGTAGAATATATATAAAAAAATATAAAAGTTATTTGCTTAGCCTGACTCATTTATAATTATTATTTTTATATAAAAGTAGTGTTCTTTTAAAATAATATTACGATTGCATAGAAATTAGTTGACAAGCGCATGTGCGTCCATGGGGTTGATGGCCCCTATAAGTGCATACAAAAACATTGTACAAAAGCACACTAAATTAATTCAATAATAATGACAGTACAAATGTAAAATAATTTTCAGTTGAATCATTTATGCTAAATGTTTACTGTAGGAAATAAAAAAATTATAAATCAATGATAGACAAAGTTCATAATAGATTGTTTCTGAAATAATTTTTAAATTATTATGCTAGTTATCAGTGATATCTAACTTTTATAAATCAAATGAGTAATTATTTCACTCTAATTAAATGACATACATATGATTGAATTCAAAAAAATCTTTAAAAAATGCATAGGCAGAATGAAATTAATAACAGTTGTTTAATGATAATGATGAGGATAAACACAAGATTACAATTTTTTTCAAATCAAATCAATATTAGATGTGATTCACAAAATATCTGTTATTACATGATATTGTATTTTGATTTAATATATGTTTTTTTAAGCGTGATAGAACTTTAAATTGAATCTCTATCGAAAGTTCTATCTAATCTAAACAAACTCTTTATCATACCTTTAAATATACATACACACATGTATATATATAATGTTTTTTTAGATTAGATGGAACTTTCAATATAGATTAAATTTAAAATTCTATCACGCTTAAAAAACACCTATACTTTTTTTATCGACAAATCATTTGGAATGTATCCAAAACTTCGTCTGTATATTTTCTTACGACATAACTTAAACAAATTTATCAGTTTTTTCATTTAAGAAATCCATTTGCATGCAACTCGTTATTTTATATATAGAATCTAATACTTAAGAGACTATTAAATAATACTAATTGTTTTAATTTAAGAGTAAACGTTTTAAAAATTATAATAATTTGGTTATATAGTCTTTCTGTAAAGTAAATAAACACATCTCTGTATATTCAAATCAAATTGTTTTAAAGATAGAGATTTTTGCAAACAAGTGAGATTATGAAGTTTTATATCCCTCTTCTAAACTAGTTAATTATTTAAATATAGTCTGTATACAGTCAGTTGAGAAATATTGGTTTTAAATAAAATACTCATATTAATTGTGCAAGTATAATAATGATAATGTTTTTTAATATATTCATTAAAATCAAAAGTAATAAACTTTTTTAATATCACAAAATTTTATGTATATGAATAAATAATCTTATTTATTTTTTTACTCTTAATTTATTTATGACCGAAATTAAGATAAACCAGTAATATATATTTAAAAATCAACATGTTCTAGTCATAAATATTACTTTTACAACAACACTAAATAGTACAATATTTCTTTTAAAACTAGATTATTATTTTGATATAAAATATTAATTCACTACTAATAATAAAGAGCTTTTTCATTTTATTAAAAGGCTCTGTAAAAAACCGTTAATTTAAATGATATTAAATATCAAAAAAAAAACTTTTTCTGTGTATTTTTTGTAATATTTATATTAAACCTTGACATAATACGTCATTTTATGACAGTGACATAGTAATTTAACATAATTTCAATTCTGATCCCTACAATTTTCTTATTTTCCTATATAGCTAGTAACATAATTATTTATTGACATAGTAATTGATATTAGTGCTGTCACTGCAGTAAAGCTTACATGATAATTTTTTACAAAATGCAATAATAGCAATTGTATTTTTACTATAATCTGGTAAATATTCCATTAATCAATAAACCCGTATTATCTTTTTTATTATCTAATCTTTTCACTGCAATATTCTATTTCCTTTCACCCATTTCGATTCATTTAGTTTGACCATGTTTATCTTCACAATTTTCTGAATGCCTTCCAGAAAGTGAAGATTTAATTTCCGAATTCACGGGATGGGTAAAAATGATTTTATTAATATTTTTACATTTTAGTCGACTTATTCATACAGATTTGTAATAAATAAATCTATATAAAAAATACATAACAATGTATAGATGTATTTAATAATTTTTTTCCTAACAAATGTTTAGCGTGTAATTCAATACAATAATGTTACAGGCGTAACATTGGTAAACATATGAAATGCTTTGTTTATTCATAAAAACGAATTATGAATGAACATAATTTGTTTCGATCTAAATATAACCACTATATAAAACATTATTTGTATAAAACTGAAAATGTTCTATTTCCAATTTATCGTAACGAATTATAAAAATAGAATTAACTTCAAATAGGAATTCTATTTAAAATAATTACCAATAGAAAATGAAATATAATCCATGTACGTCATAACGTTTGTAAAAGAGTAGTAAATATATTTTGAGTTATTTTTAAATAAGATAACAGGAAAAACTGGTAAAAATTTATAAAGAATAAATGAGATAATCGTTCACTAATTATAAATGGAATTAATTGGTAAAACACCAAATTTAGTTACTTTATTAGATAATAAGTACATACACTCATGAGCGAAAGTGAATATATAACCAAAATTATTTTATTTATTAAACTTTTATGAAAAAATTACATAAATATATTTTTTTTAATTTAAGCGTTTTATTTTCAACTCAAAACCAATAATTCATTTTAACTATAAAATAACACATTTTTAAAGGTACAAAAATTAATAAACACTGATAATTTATTAAATAAATTTATATAGTCCACCCTCCTATAACACGATTAATTCGTACCGCGTTATATGGAAACCAAATATGTGAATAAAGTTATTCGTTCTGCATTATATAATATAAAAACTGTATTCTCAGAATATTGTTCTGATGAATACGGTTATGAAATAAAATTTTATAGTTGCAAAAGGTAATAAATACATATTTACATATTCCAAATTATTTTTATTGAATTCAAAAGTTTAAAGAAAAATAAAAAAAGTGAAATATAAATAAAAAATAAACTAAAAAGTTATTTTTCAACAAAAACAATGAACTTAAGGTTTAAATCAACAGATAGTGGCCTAACTCTTCTTTTAATGAGCCAAATGTCCTCTTCACTTTGTATATCGTTTTAAAAAGTAGTTCTATTTTGTAATTCTACCAAAATATCTTTATAACGAGCATTTTTTTCATTCTCTTTTAAATTTTGCACTTCGCACTGTTGGAGGATCATTTTCAAGAGAATTCTAAATTCTTTACCGAAATCTAGTCAATGACAAAATCGACCGACCGTCAATTTTCAAAAAGATTTATAACTTCTCAAAAATGTCTCAAAACAAACTAAAATACAACTGTATATAGACTTTTGCACACACGAAATAATAATGGGGGATTCCACAATTTTTCTCAACAATAACAAAAAAGAATATAAAAAAACAATCTTATCATAGTGAGATAATTAATCAGAAAAATGTTCATTGATGAAAATACTCTATGGAAAAAATGATCATTTTATTAAAAATATTTCCTGTATGACACTTTTGCACATGAGTGTATATTCCATCATAGAAATATTGAAACATCAATATAAAACTGTCTTAAAAATGGCACGTTAATGATTGTCATAATGTTTAGTCTATTCAATGAAATCTTTGTTATACATATACACAATATATATACATACATACATATAAAGGAATGTATAATAATATATAATAACAGATTTACATCAGTTGTTTGAAAAACCTTGTATCATAATTAAGAAATATCATGATATCGTCAAACACACAACTTATTTCCATTTATCAAGATAGGAAGTGCACTATGATTAATGGAATTTTATATTATTCTTAATATCAATTGTGTTGAGTATTTGAATGACTAATCCTCCACAATATTCTACGAATTGATTAACTCTTTGATACATTTATAAACATCTGGTTATAATCAAACAATTCAAATATTACAACATTCTCAATTTTATCATTTAAATATAAGGATATTTATTTTTTATTCAATTTTTCTACAATGAAACCATTTAAACCATTCAAGACAAATATTAACTAAATAAAATCGTATCTTGGTTTTAAAAATATTGTATTTTAATTTCCTATATCGTAATTAAAATTACTTTCTTAATCATACATCCGCTTTATTGTTCTCTTCCTTTGTCTATCATTCGATGTCTGTTGATTTACTTTGTCTAAACCAGTTTTAACATCTCCAAACTTCATGCGAATATTAATCCACCCAAAAATAGCATAAGTAGTTTCAGCCAATTATCAGTTGTAAAGAAATAAATACTTGAACATTGACCCAGAAAATAATAATTATATATGTATTTATATTTGTAACATATATACTCTTCACATTTTAATTAATAGGTAAAAATATTAACTTGTAGTGTTAAAAAACATCTTAGAGATAAATACTTATATAAACAAATAAGATTTTAATGATACAGTTAATGATAAATTCTTTAAAAAATAAATCAATGTCTAAATTGATAACTATATTTTATAATTAAAACTTGCAGAACTAAAATTATTATATAAATAAATAATATAATATAAAATAGCAGGAATACAGAGTTTTACAGCAAAAATAATAATAAAATTAAAATATATTACTTAATTTAAAATTTTAAATAATTGCATTTATATACAGATGCATCCATTTTCTATTTATGATATTTGTACACAATAACAAGTTTTAGTTTTAATTAGCACTTAATTTAAAATATTAAAATATATTGTTTCTTTAACACGAATGAATATTAGTACAACACGTGTCTATAATTTATGTAATAAACAAATATTTTTCATTTAAGATCAAATACAAGTATTGTCTTCGCATTTCCTTAAATACCACTTGCTAAGAAAATTTATTCGAATATAGAAATAAGAGTTGTAGACAATTTAAATTATTTAATAAAAACAATGATGAGAATTATTCATTATTTTTTTTAAATAAATTTAAAACTTGACAGACTATTTTAATAAAAACTTGGTAATTCACACAAACAAACTAAATTGAGAAAAAAATCCATTTACAGTAATCGATTGACTAGAGTTTGACTGTCTTCACTGATTTGAATTTTGATTTTCAACTAAAAAAGAAATTCAATTTTATAATTTTTTTAATAAATTTTTTTGAGAAATTAAAACCAACACTCAATATTGTCTCAAGGAACAATTCTTTTTTTATCGAAAATTATGTGAAAGTTTAATGTTACAAAAAAAATTCAAGAAAGTTTATATCCATAGAGTTAATCTATAGTAAATGAGAAAAACTGAATTCAACTATTGTATTAATATAGAAACAATATAAAATCATGTTTGTTAATTTCTTTTAGCCGTATTTTTTCTTATAAAAATATAATAAAATGTTACTAAACATTTCATAAATATATACATATCAAATTACAAAAATAATATTCAGTGTAAAAATACAATAATAAATAAAATTTACTGGTGTTCATATCTAGTTTAATATTATTTGTACATCACAAGTAAAGTACTCATATAGATAATACCCAACCAAAGCAGTTTCTTCTGTAAATAGAGACTTATCTTTTAATAATATGTGTAAATAATATAAACTTATATTTAAAAGTTACTTACTGACGTAATAAAAATCGAGACAAAATAAAAATATATAATATTAAGAAAATATGCACAACAACAAAATGATAATTCCCTTTTCTAATTTTCAATATCGACAGCATTTACGTTTTGCACTGGCATTTATCCAAATTTCATGACAAGACCTCTAAGCTAATATAACATATATGCATGCCATTTTGTAATACACGTGTACCTTGACTGTATAAATAGAGTTTGGCGTTCAATATTTCATTTATTATTTTCTTATCAATTTTCAAACAATACATTTGAGAGACCAGAAAAAGGTACCTTGTTTTTATGAATTGTTAACACTCTTCAATTTGTGCTAAAATGTAATGGAGTAAGTATATTTATAAGATTATTTTAGTAGTTCACTTTATTTTTGTACAATTGTTTGTTTGGAATAAAATGTCAAAGTTACAAAATAATGAAGTATATTCAATAAACTGCATTTAGATGTCAATAATGGTTAGAGAATTTTAAATATGGCAATAGAAATTTAACACAGACTTGGCAGAACTTCAATATCTGATAATGACATCATAAAACATTGGTATATTGAATTAAGCAAATAATAAATTAATTATTGTAGAAATATAAACGCATAATTTTTATTATATTCTTAATTTAAATGTCATTATTAACTAATATTGTAAAATTTGTAATAATAATAATGTAAAATTTGTATACCAAGACAAATCTAAAACACTATAGAGAGTGTAAAAAGTAGGATATTAAGTCACCTCAATCTGAATAAAAATCGATTCTAGACGAACATATTAATAATATTAAAAAAAAACTCGATTATTAAACGACAAAATATTAAATACATGACTGTTGTTTACATCCGTTGTACTGGCTAATTCATTTATAATGACAATGCAAAATCATGGCCGTACACATTATTATACAACATTAACTTAGAATATTCTACGAACAGAACAAATAATAGAAATGTTTCAACAGAAGTTTTATGGTTCGTAGCATGTCACACTAATGCTGTTTTCAACGACTCTACACTTTATATTGTTGATGTTTTATTACAATTTTTTACTTTTACTCATAAAATATGAATGTGTGTATATATGTACGTATGTATGTGTGTACATCAACAAATAAAATTACAAAATTTTACAGTAAACATAAATTTTAAATTAAATTTCAAATAATATTTCATTTTTAATATCATAAAATAACCGAATAAGGCCAACCTTAAATTTTTAATATTCTTTTATAAAAAAAGACAATTATAACTTATAAAACGTAAAAAATACTTAAATGAAAAAGCAATTGAAAAAATATCACCGATTAACTTTCTTAAACTTTAAATGTACGCACTTAAAATTAAAAGAAAGATTTCATTTTTCCTCTATTTTTCGATGTATTACATGCTTATTAACTTATCTTAGAGAATATTCCCTCTTTAGTTAATTCACAAAATAAATCTGAATAATTTTATTTAAAAATTGATTATTTTAAAATACATTTTTTTTAAAAAAATACACAACCATTTATACTTTTTTTTCTTTTACTTTTTAACATCCATAAACTTAAAAATATATTATCTTAATCCAAGTAGTATTAGTTACATTATTTGTGAATAATTTAAATAATGATATTACAGAAACATAATTTTAAAATAATAATGACAAGATAATGCACTTTGTAAATATATATTTATCTGTCATTAAATATTTACAATGAAATTTAACATAATATGGACGTTTAGTCGCAATTTAATATTTCATCACTTCAGTTACAAACCAAACATTTTACATTTTTCAAAACATATTTCGGATATTAAAGAAAATTAAATCTATACAAAAGATAACCCAAAAATGAAGTGTCAGGAGAGAAAAATAAATTATCCATTATATCAAAAACTGTAAAAAACTTTTATAATTTTTTTAGAATAATTATCAGTTTATGATTATTTCATTCCAAAAACTACTATTGATTCATATATCAATTTACATAAATTTTCTTTTATTCTAAGTTTAAAGAAACAAAATATGTTTTATTTATTTAATCATTCAATTTTAAGATGATTAATTCTGGATAAGTGAAATTTAAACATTTTCTCATACACCAAAGTGTATATTTATATAAACGTTTTGATCACTATTTTCTAATCAGGGTTTTTTTTTAAAAAAAATATCAAAGATTAAATTCTATTTGATAAAGACACAATTATTTTCAATTATACTTCATGATAAACATTTATAAAAAAACAAAATATATAATTAAATATAATTACTGTGTTATAAAGCATTACTTGTATAAATATTATTCATAGTTTATATCACTAATATGGTTTATTAAGTATAAATGAAAAAAATATACGAACATATTTATACACTATACATACTGTATTGTTTGAAATAAATACAATCTACTATAATTACTAAGAAAAAATAATAATTTCCAATTATATTCATAGACATATCATTTGAAATTATTATATATCATATCAAAAGTTAATATTAAAAAAAATATATTGATAATTAACTTCAATTTAGTACTTTTAAGCATACAACAATTACTTAAGTACAGTTCAATTGAAAAATACCACAGATGTCAAATTCATTGGTGAACATCTGCATTTTAATACATTTAATTTGTTTTCTATAAACTGATACTGCCTATACTTTTCAAAATTATTGCATCGATAAAGCACAGTATTATTTATAGCTGTAAAAAAATCATAATCTATTTAAACAATACACAATATTATTTGTAAATTTTATATGGTTATTTGAATTTGTGTACGTAAACTTTAATTTAACGCCAGATATATTAATAGAAAAAAACTTAATTAATCTGCAATATGATTTTTTTAATTGCAACAAAGTGAAAGTAGAAATACACTATGTATTTAATAACATTTCAATTAAAATAATTTATGAAGATCAAAAGCTTAACCTCTTTCATTATCACAGTTCAATGAACAATCAACTGCATATACTACACTACTACAGAACTTATTTTACACTCAATGCCAAGTTGAATGTAAATGTCTGTTTTATTATTCTGTAGATATCGATAACAATTGCAAAATATTTTTTAAAAACAGTTCGTTTTGTACTATAGACTTAATATATTTTTTTAAAAAAACTATAACATACATATATCATTTTTTAAATAAATCTTAATGTCAATACATATTTACAATAGAAAAAATCTATTTATCCACCAAAAAGAAAGTAAAAATGTAATATTCATAAATTAAATAAAATTTTATTTAATTTTATTTATTTATGACAAAAATTGAAATTTGGTACACGTTACAATTATGAATTTTTGCATAAAAAATTTAATTTAGCCAAAATGACAATTATATTTCTATGTGATTAAATTTTTAACTTAAAATTAAATAAATAATTTTAATATTGAACATTAATGTTTCTGAAAGTATTTTCATAATTCTTTGTCTAGAATATTTGAAAGTCTCTCCATGAACTTTCCAGATTATATTTAAAACAACCATTCTCTTTAACACTTTCCTTGTTTATTTTCTGAATATCTGTTATATATTTTGTAACTTGAAAAAACTACAACTTTTTGTTATCAGATACTTATAACTTAAAGGGTTTTTTAAATCTATACACTGATTTTCACAAATTATTATAATAAATGTAATTAAACTTTTTTTTTGTATTCAATGAAAAATTTATAAACATTTTATACAGATAATTCTGAAACTGTTCTTAAGTTTTCACTGCACGTAACTTAGATACCAATCTAATGATTATTATATAATTAAGATAATTATTCGTGTCTATGTGCAAGTTGATGTCCTTGATCAGAATATTCGTTCGTTAGCAAATCAATAAAAAAAATATTTTTCTTAACAAGTATAATTTTTTTGAGCTTACAATGCATTGTACGGAAACGTTACTTGCTATTAAAGCTTGTCTACAATAACTCATGTATGAAGATACAAACATTACAAGAAGATAATAAATAATATAATTATTTCTAAATTATAATCCTGTGCATACCATGAATTTCTTATTAAATTTCAATATATAAAATTTATTTTGTAATGTAATAATAAAAATGTAATTAAAAAACAAGTCTTCTCATTAATATGAAATAAGATTTTCGTAAATTCTTATACAAGATTTCTAATTAATTAATATTATATAGAAATTTATTATAATTATACGGATATTTTGATACTCTTGTAAAACAAATATTTCAAAAATGATTCCATAGCCGAATAACACAAACATATCTTTATCAAATATTCAACAAATGATACATTCCGATTCTTAATGTAAATTAATTTCAAATTGAAAACAATTTAATCTAATCAAAATATTTCCATTTCAAAAAAATAAGTAAAGTTTATTTATATTTTATTTTAGAATAGTTTAAATTTTAGTAAATGCTGTAACTACTGCACAGAACACCTTTTCTACACTTATATAATTTATACAATAAGGTCACTGAGAATGGATTTGCATTGTCATTTTACTTCGTGTTTACTGTATGATTCACAAAGAAAAACTGATCACCTGAACAAACTAAAAATTCAAACTAAGCAAAACTTTCAAGTACCTACATACATCAGATAATTTCTATTCAATATACTAATTCTTAGAAAAGTTTATAACAAGAATTAAGTAAAAATTTTATATCAAGATAATCTGTAAATATGTGTGAAGACGTACGTTTGTGTATTTACATATTAGATATATATATATATATATATATATATATATATATATATATATATATATATATATATATATATATATATATACTGACGTACAAAAGTCTTCGCCATATGGGTAACATAAGAAATTTATTGATATAATTCAATAAAGTCGTTAAATTAAAAAAATAAATATTTAATTGATAATAAATATAATATTCATTTTCAATTAAATATTTTTTTAATTTAATGACTTATTGAATTATATCAATAAGTTGCTTATATTACCCAAATGGCGAATACTTTTTCACGTCAGTGTATATACATAGACGCATATAAGTCATCGCCTATGGGTAACATAAGCATAAATATTTAATTAATAATAAATATAATATTTATTATATTTATTCATTTTATAATATTCATTATATTTACTTTCCATTAAATATTTTTTTTAATTTAACTTCATTGAATTATATCAATAAATTGCTTATGTTACTCATATGGCGATGACTACACGTCAGTGTATAAATAAAATATTCTATTTTTTAAAAAAATATTTCTCAAGTTTTATTTTACGAATTTAATATTTTAAAATTACATTTTTAAATCATGTTTATTTCATATCAAACGAATTTATTTTTTAACGTTACAAATGAAATAGAATAATAATTGTTTTATGATAAAAATTAACATCTTTTTGAATTAAAAACAGTAATATTATAAACTTTAAGATGAAACGTTCTTTTTATTACTTAATATTTTCCACTTCAAGTAATATCTGTGTATATAATAAAATTATTATGCATTCTAATGTAATCACTTTTTATTTACACCCACATAATAATAAAATTAACTAGATCATTTTACAATTGCGTTTACTTGTCAGAAAACACAATGGGAATGAACTTTTGAATTGTATAAAAGAATAATTAGTCACAACTGCGTCCAATTTGATAATATTTAAGTTTTATGCAAATAATATATAAAAAAAAATATATTACGAAAATATTTTATTAACGAATATAATTCTAAAAAAAAATATCGCTATATTTATTTAGTTAAAAACAACGAATTATAAGACGGAAAAATAAGAACTGCAATGTTTATTATTAAATACATCACGTACCTACAGATTGCGAACGTAAATATAACTATAACGAAATTGTTGAATATAAAAAAGTATGTCAAACAATATACATTATTTAAGATATTGTATTGCATTGGAATTTACCGGCTATATAAATGTGTATAACTCTATATGTTCATTTTACATCATGTAGTACAAATATTTCACGTCGTGAAAATAAATTCAATAGTTATGAAAATGAATCAAGTATTAGTAATAAAATCTTCTAAAAATATTTATTTATATATAATTACTACTACAAATTTTACGCTATCTAAGGACAAATGTTTAAAATTAATAAAATATGTATGTACAATAATGAAAATATTTATTTATATTTAATGTAAATATGAATTAAAAATAATAAATATTTTATAAAAAAAACAGATAACATTCAATATCTTTACTAAATATTTATTATTTTTATATG
This sequence comes from Neoneuromus ignobilis, assembly GCA_029203775.1. NCBI lineage: Eukaryota > Metazoa > Arthropoda > Insecta > Megaloptera > Corydalidae > Neoneuromus > Neoneuromus ignobilis. The sequence goes on along the minus strand of CP092095.1, from coordinate 10,474,855 downwards.
TTATTTCAAGGAAAATATATTTAATCATTTTTTATACCACAAAACTTTTATTAACTTGAAATAACTGCAAACTTTGTTCTAGAAAATATTAATTTTTACATTTTTTCCATTTCTAAAGTTCTTTACGGTTAATATTTTATTTCATATCATTTATATGTACCGATTAAAATTTATGACAAATTAAAATACTTCTGATAAAATACGTACAAAATCAAATTTCATTTGTATATTTATTGTCAATAATTTTATATGATATGAACAATTTAATGTTAATAATTGTATTCCTTTATAGTTTATTTCATTGTAATTAATAATGAAACGTATTATACACTTTGTCAAGAATTGTATAATTTGCTGACAAATATATACGATCATCCAAATGTGACGCCTAGATATGTTTTATTAAAAAGAAAGATGTGCACAGGGTAGTGTATAGAGAAACATGTGTATAGTTTTTTTTTTTAATAAAACACAAATCTAGGCGTCACATTTGGATGACCTTATATATTGGAAGACAGAGTCACTGGTTAGATTAAAATCTATAAAAATTGTCATTAAAAATCATATAAAACAAAAATTAGAGAAGCATTTTATAATAAATCTATTTATTAAGTCAGACCATATGTTAGAAAGGTGTGTTTATCATTTTATTTTTTTAATATTTACAAACATGAGAGTTACTTTTATAATAAACCACTTAAAGTTTATGTAGGTTAAACTTGCATTTAACACTATCATTTATTGTAAAAAAATGAACCATTACAGAATTGATATAAGTATGTTATTTACTGTTTTTAGTCGATAAAAATGTAACTTTTATAACATATCGATAAAAAAGTCAATAGAAAAATATAAATTTAGAGATTAGTGAGGTATAGATGATAAACTTTATTTCAGATTTCCTGTTTAATTTGACAATGACATTCTAGATAATCTTACAGATCTGCTCAGATACAATGACGAATTAGATTGAAGAAAGGCTGAATTATCTACGATATTTTCAAAAATACTTCGTCGCCTATAATCTTATTAACAATAAAATACTTAATCCTGGAAGATATCACTGACAAATATATTTTTTTCATTAATCAATTATGTATAAAAGTTGTTTTTAGTCGCATCACTTTGCCAATATGCTAACAAATAAGGACAAAATAAATATAAAATCTCAAATCAATAATAAAGGAAAATAATGATTCCCATACGCCCTTCAAGAACTTAATTAATGAATCTAGATTTCTCTTATAATCAGCTTTGTATACTAAAGTCGGAATTAAACAGGAAGCAAGATTTTATTTCACAATTCTAAAAATATCCTTTAGATACATAGATAATATTAAAAGCTTCAATTTAAAACTCCTGGTTTATACGAATTACTTTCTCGACATTGACGAGTGATTGAATTATAACATTTTTATTGAAAGGAATTCATTACTAAGAATCAAGTCGAAAAAGAGATGTTTAACTCTCCATATTTAAACTAACAATCTTTATAGATTGAACTAAAATATAGTAATGTGACAATAAATCATCGATAGCAAAATAATAATAATATCATTATTAAAAATTAACATATTATGTTTTATTGATTTCAAAACTCCTCGAAAATATATATGAACTTATAAATTGACCTAATATAAATAAAATTAATAATCTACATAACTATGTCTCAATGAATTCAATTAATAATCTAGAATGTAATATATTATTATGTTATGTATTTTCAATTTATTATAAATCGTAAACAAATCTATAATACATAAATTAAAACGCAAATACATACAATAAAACAATGTAATCAAAAATACAAAACAACTATAGCCACGAAACTAATCAGATACATTAAAATAACTGTAATTAAGAAATCGATTTACGACATCAATTTTAATAATACAATAAGTACAAAAAATTTAAGACTCTAGGCAGTAATCTCGAAATTTCTAAAAAGACGGGGAAAAATTAATATAAATGTTTGTGTGTGTGTATATTTATATATATATATGATTTTTCAATAAGAATATCAAAACTTTGACACCTGATGGCAGCCATGTTTGATTTTTTAAGCTCATCTGACATTTCAACTCAGTATAGTTTGGCAAATTATTGTGGAACGTTTAACACTTCAACAACGCTTAGAAATCATAAAAACTTTAATAGACTTATAGAAACAAGAGTTTAATGAGAGTCCATTATTTCACGAAATTGGTCAATCAATTGGCCACCACGATTATGTGATCTAACTTCATTGAATTATGTTCTGTGGAGTTATGTGGAATCATTGGTTTATGCTGATAAACCACAAACGACAGAAATATTAAAAATAAACATTGAACGTGTAATTCATGAAATTGGACCACAATTATGTGAAAGAGTGACTAAAATTGGACTAAACGAATGCACTATGTCAAGCGAAATCGTGATGGTCATATGAGTGAAATTGTGTTCCATCATTAATGCCATAGAATATGCTTGAAAATAAAATAAATAAAGAACAATAAATACTTTTTGTTTTATTTCCATTTAAACTTCTGAAGCACTTATTGGAAAACTCTCTCTCTTCCTCTTATATATATATATATAATATATATATATATATATATATATATATTAATCTTAATATTTCTGCATAAATAATTTACGTCATAAATGTACATAAAGTTATAAGAACAATTCTTTTATTTTTTTTCAATAGAATCTGCGAATATGTACAACAAAAAAATACCGGTTTCGTGGGAATTACCAACGCCATAATTACACACTCTCTCAAATAAGAAATCTGAGCACATATACAAATAAGTACAGCAGATAATAAAGTAATGGTGAATAACAGTATATGAGTATATATTTTAGTTCATAAATAATCCAATGATGCCACAACAATTAATTGTTGAAAGAGAAATGAATCACCTCAATTTTGTACCATTGTTTTATTATTACATAAAACCTTTCTAGTGGAACAATTATGTATCTGAATAACTAATGAATGATATATGAGAATGCAATATACTTAACATACACAATATTGTTAATAATCATTTAAATCTCCATTATTCAAGAATATACCGTACGACAAGTAATATTTCATTATAATTTCTTTAAAATAATGTTGTGAATAGAAATGCATTTTAATAAAATAAACTTTATTCAATTCAAACTCTACCAAAATTAAAACTTGATTAGAATACTGTTTTTTTTTTTTGTAAAAAAGAAACGTAGTAATTTAAATTAATAAAAATACAGTACACGTCTGGATTCTAAATCAGGTTACATAAATCTTCTGTCATATGTAGCCCACGTTCTTTTCAATTGATTTCATAATGAAAACTGACATTCTACAAATTCAATTTCAAGAATCTGATAATTCATTTATATATATATATATATATATATATATATATATATATATATATATATATATATATATATATATATATATATATATATATATATATATATATATATATATATATATATATATATATATATATATAAATGTGTATATATATATATACTACACTTTTTTATATTCGTATTTATCTATTAATTATTATAATTTATTTATATAATTTATCTATTAATTATTTATGTATTTTAAGCTTTTTTATATTCGTATTTATATTTTACTTATTTACATATTAAAAAATTCTTTTCTAATATTAAGACATTAATAAAATAATTAATAACGATTATTTATATACATTTTTAAGTAATAATAAATATTCAAAATAAAACAAAAATTAATTAAATTAAAAAATATATAAAGGTTGAAAAAAAAACAGCTACAAATTTCCCTGAAATTAAACAATTAGGTAACTCGGACAACCATAAATATTTGTACCACGAGGTCTACAAACTATTACGTTATTGATTAACGTGAATAAGATAAGCATAAACTATGAAACCTGTATTTGTACAGTAGTTCATTACACTTGGATGTATAATTTTATTTCGTAACTTTATTTTATGAGAGGTCAGCTTAAAATTCATAATAGAAAATAATCACAAATAAATATTAATTATAAATGACAGTAGTAACAACGAAATATATTTTTTAATTTAAGTTAATATAAACGTTTTAATAACATTTACAATTATTTACAAAGAACGTTAATTGTTTTATGAATAATTATTTAACTCATATCTTAAAAGTTATTATTTATACGTGTGTGGACTATATTTACAATATATATATATATATATATATATATATATATATATATATACACATACATACACACCAGTTATTTATAAGTAGATAAGGTTACCTTGCATTTTCATGATTAATATACATACAGATGTATGTAATATATTCACATAAAAAAGTATATTCAAAAAAAAATTCGAAGATAAAGGAAAACATGTAAACGGAACATTTATTTTTATTAGCATATTTTTGTATTAATAATATCGAATAAGATTGAAGGAAAAAATTATCAGTAATATATATTCATTAGAAAAACCGATTTTTAAATATTTTTTATATTTTATTTTTTAACTGACCACAGTATTTTCTTTATCTATTTTTAATGAATAATCAAATTGATATCGAAATGCACATAAATATAAGGTCATCAAAATGTGACGCCTAGATTTATGTTTATTAAAATGAAACATGTGTAACGGGAAACGTGTGTAGTTTCTTTTTTAATAAAACACAAATCAAGGCGTCATATGTGGAAAGCACTATATTATTATAACACCAAAATAGTCAATAATTAATTCAATTATAAAATTAATTTAGCCATATTGTAAAATTATGATAAATGATACGGCATACAACACTATTTAGTCGCAAAAATAGTAACTTCAAGGTTTATTTTTAATAATATTCTCCACCGCATACATATCTTATAAGAGATATAAACATATTTTTTTTATTACTTGAACATAATATTCATTAATATTTTATATCAAACCTCGATTATCATACTGATAATTTTCAAAAGATATTTCAAATGGTTGAAAATCTGATATAATTCCAAATTACAATGAAATAAAGATGAACATAGAATTAATTGGCATTTTTAAAATCAGTTGTATTTTCTATAGTAAATTTGATTGATAGTAAACTTTCATCTGGTTTACAACATTAAGTATGCCATCGTATATAAATATGTACTCGTACAATATAAATAATATGTACAACATAATCACATGTATAAGTGTGCCATCGTATAAAACTGACATTGCTTTTATAAGATATTCAATTTTTATTTATATTAATGAAAATAATTATTTAATTAATATAATTTTGTATCAATGTCCTTATACATTTTTTTAAAAAAATAAATAAAAACCAAAAAATTAAAAAAAAGAAAAAATAAACACTATTTTTTCTATAAAATATATTTGTAAACTAAAATAAATATAATTATATATATTGAAGTTGTGGTAAATGAATTTTATTACAGGTTTTTTTTATAAGTTGAACGAAAAGATCTGCATCTATTGGAATTTTTCTCATTATATTCTAATTATAAATCAATCTTTACACAACTTACTATCTTCGTACGTGATTAAATTACGTTTAATCAATTAAACGACAACAAACGCTGATGGTAGGTATATAAACAATATATAAGATCCAAATTAAAAATAGCTCTGTTTAATCATTCTGTTGAACTAAACGTTAAGTCAGTGGTTTTGAACTGTCTCAAGTTTCAAAATAAACAATCACTGGAATTTATATTATCAATTCAATTATCAACGAAACTGATATTTACCAACTCTTCTTATTTTTATCGTTAACAAATAATCATGTAAAACATATTACGAATAGATATTTTTTAAATTCAAAACGTACTTGTTATTAAAACATCGAAGTAATGATCTTAAACTTTTAACTCGTAAATCATTGTTTTATAACACTAATAAATTTAATTTTAAACATGTACACTGACGGACAAAAGTATTCGCCAAATGGGTAACATAAGCAATTATAGGACATAATTCAATAGTCATTAAATAAAAAAAAATATTTAATTGAAAATAAATATAATGAATATTATATTTATTATCAATTAAATATATTTTTTTAATTTAACGACTTCATTGAATTATATCAATAAATTGCTTATATACACGAGGATCGTTTGATAAGCATGGTAAATTTATTTATTATTTAATTTAATTAAATTAATTAAATTTTTCAATTTAGTTTTCTTACTTTTTTACCATACTTAACAAACGACCCTCGTATATAAGTCGACCATCATTAAACTGGGCACCAGTAATCTGGTTTCACCGCTAATTAAGACATAATTTCTAGAAGTGCAATTCCTTGTATACTTTTTAATCTTTATTTAATGCATCCGCAAATAGAGGTCGATTCTTTCATTTTTATTTTATTATGTGTATACAATGTATATCTGCAAATGTTTATTTGTCTGTATCTAAGAATTCTGTTACTTTTAAATGAAGACATGTTATTTATTGTCTTTATAACATGGTTCGTGTCTTGGATTCAAATTCCTTGTAAGAGAAAAATAATAATAAATTGATATTTTGACATTGTATAATTCAATTCGATTAAAAGTATTTGATATCTTAACAGTTTGTAAGGTCTTTTTTGAGATGGACTGAATATCTTTGTATAGTCATGCACATGTTTTATAATAGTACTTTTTAAAAATTTTATTTTCGGTAGTACAAAAAGCTGAACAAAGTCGAGATCATTGGACGATTGTCTGAGTTCATTATACCTGATTTATTTTCAAAAATTTTGGGTTTATTGTTTGATAAACTACAATATATGTACTAATCTAACTACCGGCGATCAGGTAAATTCCTAATCCGGCATCCCACTTCAAGTTGCAATGATGCGGGGAATTAGTGATGGTCGAATGGCAAAAATTGCAACAATAAAAACGTTTAATAAACAAGCAGTTATAAATATAAAACACGCTTAGAAATTGTTTTTCGTTATCTAATATTTTTTAAAAAAATGTACCAATATTTTAATTTAATTTAATTAACACGTAAATTAACATTTGGCTTAATTTTTATTACACAAAATGTGCAAAGTTCAAAAAAAAAATTACGAACAGTTTAAAAATAAAAATAGCTATAAATATTCGAATATATGTTATGAAAATTATATAAATACAATTGTAAAACGATAATATCATCTAAACAATATAATCCACTTACCGGTGAATAAAATCGATATAGGAATGTTTATATTTGTTTCTATTTTGTATAATAGTTAATTATCCTGACTTATGAAACAATATCACAGATATAATTTTAACACCAACACTATGGACCAATTTTATTACCCACTTAATAAAGAAATCATTTATACTAAGTATATGTATCACAAATTGTCTTCACAATAGATAAAACTTGTGAACCACACAGACATCACGCTGTTGTCTTATACGCAGTGTTATGAGAATTTGCAGAAGAAACATCAAAGAACTTGCTGGTAAAAATATATTAAAGTAGGGAGAACAGCTGTTGATAAATTTTTGAACATATGACTTATTGCCATCTTCCATCGATAATGTACATTTATACAATATACCATATGGTTTTAATCTTTGCTTATTTTTATTTTTAAAAAATTATCATGTTCATACATTTTTTATGTATTATTTTAAAACATAAATATTTGTATGATTTTTCAAAGAATAAAAAAAAACAATATTTTATTTAAACATTTTATAAAAATTATCATATTCATAGCTAAAGTCCTAATTAATTTATCAGTATTCTATCTTCAATATCTTTCGTATTTAATAAAAATTATTAGATTAAACCAGTTATATTAATTATATTAATGTCTGTACGAATCAGATAATGACATTTTCAGAATAATCTAAAAAACATCGATTAAAACAAATTTAAAAATGTAATAATTGAAACAACGTTATTTCAAAGTTTTACATTAACTAAATAATATAATTTAAACTAATAAATGTATTAAATATATATGTGTTTATTATATTTAATTTTCGAATTTTAATAGACGTTGATTTTTAACAATTTAATGAAAAATAATTTCTACAAAACATAATTACAAATTGAAAATTTAATGACTTAAATTGAACAAAAAACTCATACCAAAATAACGTTCTATGTACTGAAAACATATAAAATTAATATATTGTAAACATTTTATTAAATCTAATTATATCAAATCTGATATAAAAATCTAATATATAAAATCTGACTGCCGACATTTATTTACTTTAAATATGATAGCATCGTTATTGAAATAAATACAACAAAATTAAATTAAACAATAAACAGCAATGCTCATTTTGGTAACAATGGATATTTATGAGCAGTGCTTCATTTAAAAAACAGCATTATTTTTTTCATATAATTTATATACGAGGTGTGATCAAAAAGTAAGGTGAATTTTGAAATTTAGCGGGCTACATCCGTTCGATCTTCGATTTTTTTATTTGCTTATGTTGGTATACTCGTCTCGAATATATGTTCCAAATTTCAGCTATGTAGCATGTTTAGTTTGTTGGTGAGAGGCATAAAAGTTAGAAGTGAAACCTCGTTCTGGACGCCCCAGCACGGCAACAACTGATGAGAACGTTGAAGAAGTGAAGAAAATAGTGTTGGGGAATCGTCGAATTACCATTAGAGAAATCGCTGATGATATTGGCATCTCGTTTGGTTCGTGCCAATCAATTTTAACGGGTGTTTTAGACATGAGACGTGTGTCAGCGAAGTTTGTTCCGAAATTGCTCAATTTCGACCAAAAGAACCGTCGCATGAGCATCGCCCAAGAGCTATTGAATGACGTCAACGACGACCCAGATTTACTCGACAGGGTCATAACAGGTGACGAAACATGGGTATACGGTTATGACGTCGAAACTAAGACTCAATCGTCCCAGTGGAGGCATTCCGGATCACCAAGACCAAAAAAAGCACGCCAAGTTCGATCAAATGTGAAGGTTTTGCTTACAGTTTTCTTTGATTGCAGGGGCGTGGTGCATCATGAGTTCTTGCCACAGGGTAGAACAGTAAATAAGGAATATTACCTGCAATTTGCGCGAAGCAATCCGCCAGAAACGTCCGAATTTGTGGAAGAACAAAAATTGGCTTTTGCACCATGATAACGCCCCTACTCACACATCGTTGCTTGTGTGCGAATTTTTGGCTAAAACCAACACACTAATGATGCCGCAGGCACCGTATTCCCCAGACCTGGCTCCCTGTGACTTCTTCTTGTTCCCGAAACTGAAGAGGCCCATGAAAGGACGGCGTTTTGCAACGATTGAGGAAATAAAGACGGCATCGAAAGAGGAGCTGAACAAGATCACAAAAAATGATTTTTTGAAATGCTTTGAGGATTGGAAAAAGCGTTGGCACAAGTGCATTATATCCGAGGGGGATTACTTTGAAGGGGACAAAATAAAAATTGATGAATAAATAAATATTCTTTGAAAAAAATAAAAATTCACCTTATTTTTTGATCACACCTCGTACTTCTCAAATCTTGTTAATTTTGATTAATTGTTCCACTGATAATTTCTGAACTATAATAATACAATAAACCAAGAAGACTTTTAAATTTGACTCATTCAGAATGCAATTATTTTAATATAAAACTGATAAGTTTTATGTGATTTTATTAACAAAAACACATAGATAAAAACATCAGTTCGCGAAAATTGAAGATGTTTTTATAACAATGGTGTTTATTTAACAAAAGGTGTAAGATATAAAAAGATTTCAAAGAAACGATTTTATTTCTCTATTCTGCAATTTGTAAAATGCAATAACAATAAACATGCATAGATTTTTATCAAGCTCGTGTTTTACATGTGTGATATATATGTATATATATATATATATATATATATATATATATATATATATATATATATATAATTAGATAAAACAATTTAAATTCACGTCCAATTAAAAGAACGATTCTCAAATTCATATTGAAAGTAAATTAGTGATTATTTAGATAAAATTCTCACACTCACCTCATATATATATATATATATATATATATATATATATATATATATATATATATATATATATATAAATCTTTTATAGTTCTAGAGCAAACACTTTTCTATATGTTCAAATAAATTTCATTTATTATTTAAGATAAGATAAATTGTTTCGTATTTTCTTATACATCTATAAATACTCATCTCCCTTTCATTAATTTTGAAATGATAATATTCTTAAATATATATAAAAGTTAAAAATAAATATGAAAAGTTAATTTTCTAAAATAAATATAGATTAAACATGTATTCATTTATATAAATGAAGATTCTTAAACAATGCCATGATTGTCTAAAATATGAAATTATTTATGTTGTTTTTCAATTATTTTATGTTATTAATAATAGAAAATGTAAGTAATTGGAAAAAATATGATTACAAATCCAATTCTTTTTCTTGAAACAATAATACTATTATATCGTATAAATTTCATTCATACAAATAATGATGATTAATTTTTTATTAATTTATATTCATATTATTCACATATATTCTTAAATACTTATAATTTAGAATAACATGAACACTAGAATAATATTTTTTAAAAATGGAAAACACAAGAAATTATTTAATAAATTAACGATTTAATAATATCCGAAAAATAATTCAATTCTATAAATTATAATCATTTCATCTGAATTTAAAATTGTAACTTTATACCCTTGATTAAGAAATATAGAATATTGAAAATAAAATAAAACCAAACATGTTTATTTTTTGTAATAATATTTATACCTTTTACATATTCATAATTCAATTAGTAGTTTGTATAATGGAGGAAATTAAATTTGAATTTAATTGTATTTTTCAAATCAGCTTTTAATTCGTATATTACCAATTAAACGTGACTAATGATAAGTATTTTCTATTAATCGAAAAATAAACTATTGTGTTCTACAAAAATACTTAATATCGAGAAATAAGTAGAGTATTTTATAATTTAATCTTCAAAATGTAATCACACGCATTTTTGAATAATATATGATAAGGTAACAATTAATACAATAGAATAATGAAGTGATTTAATGCGTACTATTAATTTGATATCATTGAAAAATGATCTTTCAATATGGTTTTATCTCGTTTTAGTAAACGAAATATATGTGTGCATATACATACATACATATATATATATATATATATATATATATATATATATATATATAAATGTATATATATATATATATATATATATATATAATATATATATATAAATGTATATATATGACCTTGATATATAACCTAGAATATTTATAAAAAATGATAACTATTTTCTCCGTACTTTTTTTACAAAAATAATTGAATTAAATAAAATCCTTAATAATTATAATAATAACTACTGGCATATTCATTAGAACAATAAATCTGATACCAAATATAATAAATAAAAGAGATATTATATTTATTATTGTTCTTCCTTAATATAATATAGGTCATCCAAATGTGACGCCTAGATTTGTGTTTTATTAAAAAGAAAAATGTGTATAGTTTCTTTTAAATAAAACACAAATCTAAGCATCACATTTGGATAACCCTTCATATATATATATATATATATATATATATATATATATATATATATATATATATATAAAAATTAATAAACAATTTGTTCTCTTTTTAATTTCTGTTAGAATTAAAAAAATATATTCTCGCCCAGTTAGATTTTTTTCTGTTTCCCAGCATTTGAAATTCAATCATACACAAATCATGGGATACCTCCATGCAGAGGTTATATATTTATTATATATTCTTAAGAACTATAATTGAAGAAGGTGCTATACAATAGTTTCAATATACAAAATCCATTTTTAATATTGTTTATGTAAATTGTTAATATTGGTTAATGTGTATTTTTTTAACAAAATAATATATATATATATATCATCATCATCATAACGCCCACATATATCCACTACTGGACGAAAGCCACAATGAATGCTAACATATATATATATATATATATATATATATATATATATATATATATATATATATATATATATATATATATATATATATATATATATATATATATAAGTGTGTATGAAAAACATTACATTCCAGAAATAAAAAAAAATTATAATGTATAGTGAAGAAAAAATGTATTATTTAGAAACAAATTATCTAGTCCAAGTTCACTATTTATTTTTTTACGTTTTATATATATTTCATTTTATAAATATTCTTCTTAGCTAAAAAAATATTTTAATTCTCGTAATAATAATAAAATTAATTTATATTCTATGTACACCCACTCTTTTAAAAAATATCAAGTTCTTGACCAATTAATCCTTGACTAACTCTGAAAGCAGACATTTAAAAACTTGTCAAAATATTTACAAAAAATATCAGTCTAAAATAAAACTTACAATAATTAGGTCCATTAATAATAACAAACCCTAATACAATAAAATTTTATAAAAAATTAAACTTAACTCTTTTTTTATCAATTTTAATATTTTTTATTTAATAATTTGATTTTTTATGGCTGTAAAAGGATTCACACATAAAAAATATCATTTAAAATTAAATAGTAACAAAAATTGATTACTTATTTATAGATCAATAGTCCAATTACTTTTTAATCTAAAAATCTTTTCAATTCGATTACATTATCAACAATGTACGTAAATTATCATAAAAATGAAATATCAGTAGTAAGAATATAACTGATTTCTATGAATTATCGTTTAATCAAACATAATATGACTGATCGAATGATTTTCACAATTATTACGTTACTTTCAATAAATAACGTCATTGAAATTTCAGGTACAAAAATTAATATAGAAGATATTTTATTGTATTAAGAATAAAACAATGCAATTTATCTATTGTATTATCATACAAGTTCTGTTACTATAAAAGATTATACAATTATATTATATATATATATATATATATATATATATATATATATATATATAAATTTTGTTTTATTTACTAACAATTATCATCAATTAGAAATCAATTAGAATTAAAATTGGAAAGTCATTTTACAACGTAAATAATTAATTCTCGTTCTTTTAGTTTCTACCTTGAAAATTAATATGGATATATTTACTCTTATTTTTATTTATAATTCATCGTGTTAATTTCGTTACTCATGAATAGTGTTTTTGAAAACTTTTTAATTTTTTTAATAATATATCATTCACATTATTGACACCAACAGATTTATTCATATGTATTTATATGAATTTATTCATATTTATATAATCCTTAAATTATAATTTACATGTTTAATTACTAATGATAATGTGTAAAAATATTTTTTATGCATTATAGATAAAAATATCATAAAACAAACATGACAAACGAAACATTTACAACTACGTATTATCATCTACACACGTAATATAATGAAAATTATATTTAAAAGTGTAATAAAAGGTGTCATCACTTTTAAAATATATACGAGGGTCGTTTGATAAGTATGGTACATTTATTTACTGTTTAATTTAATTAATTAATCAATTTAATTAAATTTTTCAATTTAGTTTTTCTTATTTTTTACCATACTTATCAAACGTCCCTCGTATAAGGTCATCCAAATGTGACGCCTAGATTTGTGCTTTATTAAAACGAAATTTGTGTATAGGGAAACATATGTATAGTTTATTTTCAATAAAACACAAATTTAGACGTCATATTTGGAGGACCCTATACTTTGATTATTAACAGTGTTGAAATAAATAACGTAGATAAATAATTTTTAATTTAATTCACATTAACAAATCTGAATGTTATTTTTGTAAAAGTAATTTATTTCAGTTTTAGAAGATTTCAAATATGTAATTATTTTAAATGTACGAGGGTCGTTTAATTTATTTATTGCTTAATTTAATTAATTAAATTAAATTTTTCAATTTAGTTTTTCCTCTTTTTACCATACTTATCAAACGACCCTCGTATATTAAATCTGATTTTGATTTTTTTAACTACAAAATAAATGTAAACCAAAAAATATGATTTCTTCACTGTAATTTAAAAAATAATTTTAAATATTTATAAAATTTAACAAAAAAAACTATTAAATTTAAGAAATTGTTTAAAATCAACACAAAATCCAAAACTTGCCAATTGAGTTTTATATAAAGTGTGTTAAATTTTTACGTCAAATTGATTATAAAGTTAATTTTCATATAAAGTAAAATGATAATCTACAATTTAATAAATTAATGTTTAACTTGATTCACTTTTCTTATCTCTTTCTTAATAGTTCATAACGTTCAGTATGTCATCGTGATTCATAAATCGAAGATATAAATTTAAATTGCAAAAAATTGCTTATGTTAATTTATTTCATATATCAGAATTTATCACGTAATTACAATTCGAATATTTATTATTTGTATGGATTATTGAATAAATTGTTATCACACACACACACACACACACACACACACACATATATATATATATATATATATATATATATATATATATATATATATATATATATTTATATATATAATTTATTCCACAGACGTTAACAGGAAGAATTATACATCCGTTTTAAAGACTACTACTACTATTTATTTGGTAATGATTGTAGTAAATTAATTTCAAAACAATATTAATTACTAAAATACAATAGATATTAAAAAAGTAATGTTAATTTTAATAATGCAATTTATTTTTAAAAAATAATAATACAAATATTTTTTAACAAAATATACATACCTCTCATTTTAATTTTAAAAAATCAGCTATAAGCTTTTAAACAAATAAATTCAAATTATATATCCATACTATAAAAATAATTACTTCCTCAATTTGTTTAAACTGATTGTTTTAAATAATCTTTATTGCAGAAAATAATTTTCGGTCCCTTGTCAATATTTTTTATTCAATATATTTTATGTCTTTTAAATAATGTTTATTTTGTATAAAATTCAATTTGATTTAATTTTAATAAACATAGTGGATTGTATACACGTGTTTTTTATCAACATTTTATAATTGAATTTAATTTCTATTTTAATTAGTAAGTGTATTTATTATCCACTTCCTAATTTTCATTTACGATACATATATAAATAAGAAACTGTTAATATTTTAAAATTCTATTTTCAACAATTTTATTTATATTAGTAAATATTTTTTTAATATAACACAAACAAGAAAAACTCATAATCATCTACATAATTTAACTATTTTTTTTATTAACTTTGTTTCTATTTTTTTAAACTAGAACAATTTTTTTAAACTTATTTAAAATCCAAAAAAAATATTATATTTTTAAATTATTTTTATGACACTAATTTTTTGTAATAATTATTTATTGCATGAATTTAACAAAACATACTATAATAATTACAAAGTAATGAATATAAAAAAAATGTTTTTTTTTACTTATGAATATAAAATGTTATTTCAATATATCTTATTTTTCTAACTATGTTTTGAATTCAATTTTATTAACAGATTATTCGCATAAAATAGTAATATATTTGATTTAAAAAAAATATACGACTGAATTATTTGAAAAATCTTTATAAACAGATCTATTAAAAAAGCTTAATAACAAAGAAAAATGTTATTATAAAATATATTTTTCCGGTATTTAAAATGTGTAAAATCATTGTTAGTGATAAATGAAATGAAGTTTGGCATTCAGTACACAACAAATAAATGATGAATAGGTGGACACAATCGGAGATTTCATAGAATATAAAGATAATCAATTAGCACGCCTAAGTTGCATTATTTTATTGTTATCAGTTATGATAAAGATAACATTTTCGAAAATATTTAAATTTTTCCCCACACTATCGTCCTTGTCTGTTTAGTTAATGTAACGATACGATTATTGTTCTGATCAGTTAAACGTACCTGGTGCTCGCGACTAGTCGCGAATGTCGGTGCTTAGTGAATTAAATATTATTTTTTTCACAAGATATATGAATGTGTACGATAAATATATATTTTTGAGAACATTATAAATGTTAAATTATAAAAAGTAGTGTTTGATCGCATATGATAATTAAATATTTAGAATAAAAACATTAAATAAAAAAAAATGGATACATCAAAGAAGGAATCGAATCCGAATCCTCGAGAAGGAGCCAATCCATTATCGATATTATTTTTTGCGTAAGTATTTTTTTCTTCGATATAAAAACATAAAGAATTTTTTTATATTATTAATAAATATAAAATTTTTTTGGAACGATAAAAGTTACTTATGTAAACATAAATTACTCATTTTTATATGATTTCATATTTCTTCCTAAATACATTTTCCTATCAAAAAACTTTATCAGTAATAAAATACATATATCTTAATTCTCTTGCAAGTAATTTTTGTTTACTATTTAATTTATCACGTTTACAAATAAAAAAATGTTTTTAATCTCTTTCGACCGCATTAAAAATATAGAATAACAAATATTACTCTGTGTATTTTTTAATATTTTTTTCTTTCTTATTTATATATTTAAATTGATTTATAAATTCCCAAAAAATATTAAGAATATATAAGCAAGAACTAATTAAATTATTGGAAAAATACTGTACTAGTAAAAAAAAACTTCGAAATTTTAAATTACACTAATGAATTTTGAATTAAATTAGTAATGATTCATGTAAGCTAATGAATTTTAACTTCACAAATATCGTTTTAGTTCTGTTGAATAGTTTTAGAGTATTTAATTAGATTTTTAATTTTAACTCAAGAATTTGAATAATAGAATACATGTGTTTATTTATAAAAATAGCTATTAAATATTTTTAAATTTATTTATATTGATTTTTACTTGAAATTGTGTAAACGTTATCTTAAATGTAATCTATCACTTTTATATTCGAAACTTTTAGTTCTTTTGTGCAAGAACAAAGTGTTATGTGGAAGAAAATATTTCAAAATTTATTTTCAAATTTGCATGAATCAATAAATGAAATTTAAGCATTAAAATTTAGAATTCTATTTTCAATTTAAGTATTTAATAAAGAACATTATCACAACATATATTAAAAAATAAAATAAAATAAAATCTCTCTTAACAAAAATTTATACCAGTAGATAGAAGTCAATAAATCTTTACTCTGAATCTTTTCTAAATATTTATTTCCAAAAGTCTAAATCTTAAGATTTAGACTTTTGGATAAATTCTACATAACATTCCTAGAAAGATATGAATTTCTAACTATACCATTGAGTTATTCAATCTATATATATATATATATATATATATATATATATATATATATATATATATATATATATATATATATATATATACTGATGCACATAAGTCATGGCACACATGGGTAACAAGTAATTTAATGATATAATTCAATGAAGTCGTTAAATTAAAAAAATATATTTATTTGAAAATAAATATCATGAATAAATTTAATGAATATTATATTTATTTTCGATTAAATATTTTTTTTAATTTATCAACTTCATTGAATTTATATCAGTAAATTGCTTATGTTACCCATGTGTGCCATGACTTATGTACGTCAATGTATATAAAATTTTACTCATCACACTCAAGTTAATAAAAAAATACAACAATAAAACCTTGCAAGTACTAGTTTGTAAGGCAATTAAAAAAACCTTGTAGGCCTATTATAAATTTCAAAGTCTATGTTTGCAAAAAGTCTACATATGAATATTGCAAATAATTTAGTATACTAAATTATCAATAGTTAAGTGTATCTATGTTTAAAGATAAAACTATGTACTTGTTTGTAATTATAATATCGAGTAAGGTGAATAAAAAAAGCTGGTGATTTTTTTAATATACAAATATAATCAATAGTTTTTATAATATGACATCATTGTAGTAAATGAAATATTATTTCGCTTTATTATTATATTATCAATTTTAATCTCTCCTCTCTCTCTCTCTCTCTCTCTCTATATATATATAGATATATATATATATATATATATATATATAAATTTACTAACAAATAAACCAATATAATAGGGGAAATTAGATTAATTTTTATTAGATAATTCAATTTTGAAAAATATGTATAAAAATATTACAAAAAAAAAGATTGTAATGGAAAACCTTTTGACATGAAATACTTGTGTGTCATAACCATACAGCATGGATTTTATTAATAAATAACACATCATATTTAATTGAAATGTTAAATGATTTATCCATTTCAATTTATATTTGCATGCTTATTAAATATTAGATGAATTTATTTTAGAAGATGACAAAATATTAATATTGTATTATTATTTTAATATACATGAAAGATCTAATTAAAATTACAATATTCTGACTAGTATTTTTAAATTCAGTTCCTTATTTAAATTAGTATAGAGTCATTAGTCAAATTAAACAAATCACAGATTAATAAAAATGCAATTAATACTTTGATTTCTAGGAAAATTATATAAATTATAAGATCAGTTAGAAATATGTGAATAAAAAATGTTAACAAACACCACAAATTATATTTTTTAGCTAGTTTAATATAAAAGTTCAAATAATTTTTTGCAAGAATTATTATGTTTTAAATACATTAACATTTTAAACAAAACAAAATGAATTTATCGATTTTTGTCAAAAAACAGATAATTATTCAAAATCATCATTGTTAAAATTAAACATATTTTACTCGTATAATATGACTTTTGTTATTATTTAAAAATATATTTTAATTATAATAAACAGTACAAATAACTAATATTTAAAATTATTTATATAAAATCGAATAGCTATTCATTTCATTAAAATAGAATAAAAGCAATTTTGAATCGCCATTAAAAATATTAAATATTATATATATATATACTGTATCGTTACTCGAATAAAATTTTCAATTATATGCATTTCACAAGGATGACCTATATTATTAATATTAATTATAAACTAGAACTTGCAATGTCATTTACAGTCCCTGAAATTTTATTATCAATGTTATAAAATTAATAAAATGACAGTCACTGTTTACTTAAAATTATTATATCATAAAAACGTGTATATTTATTAATTAGTAATAAGACAAGGATGAATAAAAATATTTTACAAACGGGATGAAAATAATGAAAACTAATAATTTTTTTATGAAAAATGTATAAACATTCCATGTTTGGACACATCTGATAAGAATGTTTTATTTAAAAACATTACATTGAGTAAAATTGTAATATAAACACATATATAAATGAAGATAACAAAAATAATAAAAATCTAAATACAGAAATTTTCCATAAATACCCTTGATTAAAAAATACTAGTGTCATGTAAATTAATTCTTTTATACATCATTGTTTCTCTGTATCTAATCGAAATAAAAATGAGAGTTAGTTTCTAATATAAATGTTGTATCTAATTGTTCTTAAGTACTACTTCACAGTTTGAATTGAAACATTTGAAAACATACTATGGATTTTAAGTACAATAATATTTTCAATTAATTAAGATTTATAATAATTTCATTTGATAATCAAGTGTAACTGCTTTTATATTTTTCCATAATCAGTTTTGACTCGAAACCTCATATTTACTTATCTAACAATAGATTTTAAGTCAATAATTCAAAGATTAACAATAAAAGAAAATAATAAAAACTTTTAGCATGACATTAAATTCATATTTTTTTAATATTATAAAAAAATATATTTTTTAAAAAATACTTTAAATAATACAAGAGATATTGTTTTTAATTGAAAATTTAATAACAATATAGAATTTAACTTAGAATTTTTTATATGCAAATATTATTTTCATTTTCTTAGTCGACTTTAACATGAACAGAAAATAATACATGTTATAAATATAAATCTAGAAGAGAATAATTTAAATTGTAAATAGTGTAATTTAAATTATTTAAGTTATTTATGATAGAATATATTTTTTCTTTTAAAAAATTCATGTATGTTATTCTATTCCTGAGCAATGTATGTAGATGTAAATAATAAGTAAAACTTGATATCTATTTACAATTCCTATACGAAAAATATTCTTAAAACATATTTTACAGACATTTATTTGGTGTTATATAAGAATTCTGCTTTAAATTTGTTGAAAATAATTTAAAAATGTCCATTTTAGAAAACGAAACAATTTCAAAAATCATCTTTTTATGATTCTTCATAAAAAGATTTGCATATCAATATTTTTTTTAAAAAATGGTTTATATACATTTAATCACATATATATATATATATATATATATATATATATATATATATTAAAATAGATTATAGATTTCTATTTTTATGTATTTTTTAAACAGGTTAGCAAATATTTTTTATAAATCTTTTCACAAAAAAATCAGTTCCGATATGAAATCAAAGATAAATAATAAGCTTGATTGTCGAACTTTACTTAATATTATCTAAGATAAAATAACAATTAAATGAAAATATTACAATTATCATTTTCCGTAAAGATTTAAAAATAATTCTATTTATTTAAATCATAAAAATATTGAATTTCTCAATTATATGTAATATTAAGGACAAGAATTTAATTTTTATTCCAATTATCTTTTTAATAGCTTATCAACTCCTATTATTTAATGCACTAAATAAAATCGTGTACTTTTTCATTATTCTCAGGTAAATAATATTTCCTTGTAATATTTTCAATAAAATCGTGAAAGTTTCAAAGTTCATCTATTATTCAATCTAAAATTGAATACCAAATTAAACTAGTTAATAATTTGATAAGAGGATTACAGTATTGAATACATATATTTTTTATTAAATATATATATATATATATATATATATATATATATATATATATATATATATATATATATATATGAATTTATTTATTTACTTATTTATTTATTTACTTATTAGAAATCCATTTATGAAGACTTTAGAAATGTATACAAGATAAAATGTATTATCAAATTTTACTCGAAATTTAAATTTGTTAACAATGAAATTGATTGATGACCTTGACATAATACTTTATTATTTTGAAATGTAAAAAGTGATAATGACATATAACAATTAAATTTTATAAAGTACTTGATGTTGACAGACATTGTACTTAGATAATATAATAAAACAACAAGCAGGTGGAAATCTTCTTTCTAGTAATCAAAGATATTTGATAACGAATAAGAATATATATATATATATATATATATATATATATATATATATATATATATATATATATATATATTACAATTTAATTTTGCACATATTATTTTCTTTAATAATTTAATAACTACTGTTAAATCAAATAAATTGTTACAAAAAGTTAAAATTCCAAAAATAAATCAATTATCCTTCACAATTAAGTTAATCCTTATATCAATGACGATTAAAATACTATTTGTTTCATAGTAAAATCTATGAATAGAAATAATAATGAAACTTAAAAAGATAATGTAATAAAAAAATGGCTAAATGTATCATTTTGAAAACATGATAACATTGTTTTATAATAAAAATCACATTATTTATTTTTATATTAAGAATCATTGTTTTAGTCTATCTTAAAATTTATTTCTGGAAATGAAATCATTTAATCAGAAATCTTTAATATAGATATTTTTTTATTAAAATATGCTATTTTAAAATAAATACTTTTATCTATTAAATCAAAAAACAGTGCTTGAAAAATATTATTAGATCAAAATCGCAATCAAAACAAATAAAATATTGATAATGTAAGATATTTTAAAAATAAGTATGCAATAACAAGTCATAATTTTAAATAATTTTCTGTTGTGTAATTTTTTTAATGTGTTTTTGATATTACTTACAAGCTATACATTAAACAAATATTGTTTGATTTTAATGACCATTTTAAAATTACTAAAAGTAATTTTATCAAATTGAATTAGATTGATAATGAATTATTTAAAAGTACTTTACACATATTTATACAAATCTAGAATAATAATGTTGTTTGAGACATACTAAACATGCATACCTTTTTTTAATTTCTTCATATTTTTCAAAAAATATAAATAGAGAAAATTCAATTCTATGATATATATATATATATATATATATATATATATATATATATATATATATAAATTTATAATGACATCAACATGTAAACACCTTAAACTTTTTTTCAGAAAATATTTTTTTTGCAGAATACAATACTAACAAACTTAATCCAATTATCTGTTAAATATAATCGTATTTCTAAACATTTTTAAAATACTTACTTAAAATCGAATAACAAATATCTATTAACCTAATTGCTTCATATTTAAATTAAAAATTAATCTTTACAAAAAAAATAATAACTATTTCATAAAAAATTAAATATGTTTTAATCACAAGATATTTAATAATGTTTTTTTTATTTATACAAAAATAGCAATATTATAACTAAATTATAATAAACTATTTTTTTTCAATCAACAGATATACAGCTCCAATGTTCAAAAAAGGATATAAGAAAGATTTAGATGTTGAAGATATATATGATCCATTAAATGATGACAGATCCACTCTTTTAGGAGATCGACTAGAAAGGTACTTTTTATCATTATTATATAAAATATTGATAATGTAAGATATTTTAAAAATAAGTATACAATAACAAGTAATTATTTTAAATAATTCTCTGTCGTGTAATTTCTTTCATGTTTTTTGTCATATTACTTGCAAGCTATATATTAAACAAATATTGTTTGATTTTAATAACCTTTTCAAAAATACCAAATAATTTTATCAAAATTGAATTAGATTGATAACCAATAGTTCAAAAGTTCATTACATATATTTATGCAAATCTAGAATAATAAAAAATGCTGTTTGAGATATACTAATACATTTTATTTTTTATTTATTCATATTTTACAAAAAATGTACATAGAGAATATTTATATAAATATATATATATATTCTAAGTTTTAAAAAATTCTTAAAGATAGAAATTAAAGAAATATAATTCAATATTATAATAAACTACATGACTAAATAATATTATATACAATATTTATTTATTGTTCAATTTAATTTATTAACACATATTCGATGTGTAGTCTTAAGATAAAAGGCATGAAAAATACTTTCTTAATTGAACCATTGTTTATATATTTATCTTCTTATCGCTAATTATCTTTATTTATTATATTATTAACTGATTACTACAATATATAAATTCTCTAAAGAAAATAATATTGAAATTTACAACGCATCTTCAAATGTATTTATAAATTATAAAAATGTTTGGATTTGATAATTACATCAAAAAATGAAATAGTATAAAAAATACTATAGCTCGTATTAACACATTACCGCCCGGCCACAACTAAATATGTTTCGTGTTGGACTACTGTAGATCCGTTCACGTGTTAACGCGTGTTCCGTTGTATGAATTTTTGACATCAAAAAAAATATATTTACAAGCTTTATTATTTTTTTAATTCCATCAAAAGATGGTGGTGTATATATTTAAAATATTGGTAAATTATAAAAATTATTTCAGATATTTTAAATAAAGTAATCTCTATCTGTAGCAAAGTTCTGTTTTTTGGAATAAAATCGAAATTGGTTTTCTTATTTTTTTTCTTACAACTTCTGTATATAGAATATATGCTTTACGTAATTTATCATATTTTTATCCCTTCTAGATGTTTTTAACGCTAAATAGTGTTTTTTTTATAATAAACTATGTTTATTATAAAGCATTTTTTTTTGTACTTTATCACGCTGGTACACTCATTACAGATTGAAAACCACTATTATATTTACATATATCTATGCATCAAACCCTTTTATAGTCAGATATGAAATTTCATTTCAAAATGTTCATTTATTTAAGAATTACATCAATTTTATGAAGAAGTTATTTTTGTGCATTTTTTTCGAAGTTTGCCGGACTCTAAATGAAGTCTAGTGCGAAATATTGCGGACTGTAATATGTTAAAAATGATCAAACAATAGTATGAACATAATTTAATGTATTAAATGTTCATGTAATACAAAAATACTAGTGTTGTTAAACTAAACAATCAATTAAATCAATAATCGTAGAGTAGTTAAAAAATAATAATAATTAGAGATGTATTGAACACAGGTAATTAGAAATACTTAAAGAATAATTTAATTAAAAATCGAATTTAATGTACTGATTTTTTAGAAAATTATATACTAATTTAATGTATACAAATCAGTTAAAATGAACAATAAGGAGTTTTTAAACTCACATAAAGAAATTTTTATAGCATTTAGATTACTAATTGATTTATGAAAATGTAATCTAATAGTTTCAAAATTTATAATGATTTTAATTATTCGAAACGTTTTAGTATTCAATATGTTAGTTTTGTAAAGTGATCTTACAAATAACATACAATGTATGTCGATAAAAAAATATTTATTGTAATTATTTGTTTATAATTTGACCGTCAATCAATTGATATACACTCACGTTTTCATTAAATTTAATTTACGTTTCTATTCCGCTTAATTTAATTTCATTTACTCTATCAGAGAGCATTTATTGTTATTATGTAATGAATATTTATTTAACGTAACGAATTTTCTCATTAATTATAAAAATGTATGATAATTTCATTATACTTTTATTGATTACTTATTAAAGTAAAATGTGGTTTTTAAAGAATGTAAAAATTTTATTATTAAACTGTTTAAAAATATTCTAAAAAAATATTTTTTTCAAAAATCTTTTAAAATTATTTTTAAATATATTAATAAAAACATATAAAATATTTTTTTTCTAGAAAATGGCTTGATAACGTAAAAAAAAGTAAAAAAACAAATAAAACTCCAAGTTTCTTAAAGACGATCTTAAGTACATTCAGTTGGGAATTAACAAGAATTGGAATTGTTCTAGCTATATTTGAACTTGTTTTACGATTAGGTCAACCTCTTTTATTAGGTCAATTATTGAAATATTTTGATAAAGATCAAAAAATGACACAATCGGAAGCGTTAGGTTGGGCAGGTGGAGTTATTAGTGTCAATTTCGTTAGTTCGTTCTTCATCAACCAATACATGATAATGAGTTTTCGTACTGGAATGAAAGTTCGTATTGCATGCTGTTCATTAATTTATAGAAAGGTAAGTGTTTTATATATAATAATAACAACAATAATATGAATGGGAAAATATTAAAAAGAAATATTTAATTCGTCTGAAGTACAGTAATACCTCGATTAGTCCGGTTTTACTATACTCCGATTTGAAATTTCCCAAAAAAAAATTTACTTGAAAAAATCCTACTAAAGTTTTTCTTGAAAAAATCCCAAAAAATTAATACATAAAATTATTTTTATATGCAAATTTTCAAGTTTTCCCCTTTATTATGAAAACATAATAAAAAAGAAAACCGTATATGCACATTATGCGCAACTCATGCGCAGTTTTAGTTTTGTGGTCTTTTTTTCTTTTTCTATTAGTTTTCGATTCGTAACTCTAGAATAAAGTCGATTTTTTGATAATTAAATTTTGATAACCTATTTGAAAATGAATTTAAAATGTATTTAAAGTAAATGTATAAACCCCTGATTTTGTTTTGTTGATACATACAAAAATTTGAATATATTATCCTCGTTTTATTTACTGAAAAATAGAAAAAAAATTGTTTGGAACCAATTAACGTTTTTTGTATTTAGATAATGTTTCGATTAGTCCGATTTCAAATAGTCCAGCTAATCAGTGGAACCTATTAGCCGGACTATGCGAGGTATTCCTGTATTTTGCATTTTAAAAATCTTTTTTTATAATAAATTATTATTTAAGAAAATATAAACTGAAATAAATATTTAATATTATACAAGAATTATTGAACATTTTGTCATATTTTTTTTTTGTTAAAATATCATAACATTTATGTCATTTCAGGCATTACGTCTAAGTCGTACTGCTTTAGGAGACACAGCATCCGGAAAAGTCGTAAATTTACTTTCAAATGATGTGAGTCGTATGGACGTGTGTGCACCATTTATTCATTATTTGTGGACAGCTCCAGTTTCAGCCCTGTTAATACTTTATTTCATGTGGACTGAGGCTGGTTATGCTGGTCTTATTGGAATGGGTGTAGTGTTTATTGTCGTTCCTTTACAAGGTATTTTATGTATAATTTAATTTGAATAAAATTTTATGTATAATAATAGAAGAATACAAAGTTATATCTAGTTTATACGAAAAAGATAACAAAGATAAATTATGTGATGACAGTACAGTTTTGGAATATTATTTATCTTAATTTATTTTTTAATTTACTACTTCTCTATTTACCATACACAAACATAACTATTCACTTTTATAAAATAAATATGTATTCAAGAAAAATATGAATATAAGATCTAATATCGGTTACTTCGATTGTTAACCAGTATTTTAAAATCTTTTACTCTTTATCAAATCAAATAAATAAATTATATATATATATATATATATATATATATTAATATATATATATATATATATATATATATATATATATATATATATATATATATATATATATATATATATATATATATATATATATACATAAACTCCAATTTTATCTTTTACTTGATCTACAAAATTGAAAATATTTATTAAAACGAAATAAACAATTTTTATTTATATTCAATTAATTTTTTTTATTAAATTGATAACATCTATTAGTATTTAAAATCGAAAAATAAACAACAAATATTATTAGATAAAAAAATCAAATATTGTAGATTAAACAAAAAAACCAAAAAATAATAGTAACTAAGATTTATTCAATATAATTTTTTTATAGCATATACTGGAAAATTATCATCTAAATTTCGACTACAAACTGCTTATAAAACTGATGAAAGAGTTAGATTGATGGAAGAAATTATTAGCGGTATACAAGTAATAAAAATGTACGCGTGGGAAAAACCTTTCGCTAAACTTATTGAAATTGCGAGAAAGTAAGTGTCTATGTTATATTTTAAATAATTATACATCTTCAAATGTAATTATATATTTAATATATTTTTTAATTCTGATTATAATCTAAAATTCTTTCTGACTTTGAAGAAACAAATATATAAAGAAATAATATTTTTTAGAATATGTAATTTATATTTTTAATAATATTTTTATAGATTGGAATTAAATGTAATTACAAAAAGTTCTTACGTACGCGGTCTCTATATGACATTTAATTTATTCACAACACGAGCTGCTTTATATGCTGCAATGGTATCAATGATTGCATTTGATCAAGAAATATACGCAGCCAAAGTAAGTATATTAATTAATAAAAAATATTTGTAATTACATTCTTATATTTAACTTATATACAAAGAAATTCTGATAATTTCATACAATTTCAAATATAAAATTAATAGCAAAAATTAAATTTTGATTTTTATATATAAAATAGTTCGATTTATTTTTAAGTATATTATGAAAATGAAAGATTATTAATTGAATAAAATTGCTTATACTTTTTTATAAACTTCAGATATTCGTATTTTCGTCATTTTTCGCAATTTTGGCCCATACAATGTCAAGTATGTTCGTAAGAGGTATTTCTGAAATAGCTGAAGTACTCGTCGCAATGAAACGTTTACAATTATTTTTATTATATGACGAATTCGAAATTAAAGAAAAAATCGAACTGAATGGAAATGCTTTAGATAAACCAAAACCGACACCTGAACCAAATTACGCAATTAATTTAGTAAACCTCGATGCAAAATGGAACGCAAGTTTGAGTGATACCGTTCTACAAAACATCAACGTAAACGTACCAAAAGGGAAACTGGTCGGTGTAATTGGACCAGTAGGATGTGGGAAGAGTTCACTTTTACAAACACTCCTCGGTGAATTAAATATAGCGAACGGTTCGATGGACGTGAATGGTAAAATATCGTATGCGTGTCAAGAACCATGGGTGTTCGCTGCGTCAGTAAGACAAAATGTTCTTTTTGGAGAACCCTATGATAGAATGAAATATAATAAAGTTGTGAAAGCATGTTCATTGAAAAAAGATTTTGAACAATTTCCACACGGAGATATGACAATAGTGGGTGATAGAGGAGCATCGTTGAGTGGTGGACAAAAAGCGAGAATCAATTTAGCAAGAGCGGTGTATCGTCAATCTGATATTTATCTTTTGGATGATCCTTTATCAGCTGTAGATACACACGTAGGAAAACATTTGTTTGAATCGTGTATCAGTTCTTATCTACACGAAAAAACGAGGATTTTAGTCACACATCAACTCCAATTTTTAAAAGATGCAGACTATTTAATTGTCATAAAAGATGTAAGTATTTTATTGTTTTAAAATCGGATGGATATTTACAAATTAAAAATAGAGGAAAATAATCAATATTTAAAAGTATTCAACGCTTTAAAAAAATGTTTAAATAGTTAATAATAAATAAAATTGACATAAACCCATTCAGTGATCTCTTTTATATTATTATTATAAACTAAAAATTATTACATTCAAAATTGTATCAAATTATTGACAGTTTTATATAAAAACAACTAAAACGTTTGGTAACATTTCCTAGTTTTAAGTCGTTTCACAATTACTGATAACGTGGATACTTCTAAAGAGGACCTCTCAAATTTTCACTTGTCTAAAACACCTTATCACTTAAACCGTTAATATATCCGATCTTTTCTGTACTCAATCAAGCAAAGTACTTAATTATACTTATTTTACATATAAACATAAATGATATGAAAAAATAAAATCATAAGTATCAAAATAAAATTTAAGAGTTAAAAATGTACAATCTGTAGTTTCAAAAATATATAATTAGTATTATTACTTATTAATAAAAATTGTTATATATTTTTTTTTTGAAAAAAACACACTTATTAATAAATGTCTTTTTATATAATGTAGGGAAAAATTGAACAACAAGGAACTTTCAAAGAGATTGTTAACAGTGACAATGAGTATGCTAAACTTCTGACTAGAAGAGATGAAGATATAGAAAAAGACGAAGAAAGGAAAGCTAGGGAATCAACTTTAAAGGTATATATACATAAGACATTTTCAAGATAAAATTATTAGATGATACATTTTATAAGAATTAATTCTATTATTAAAAAAATATTATTATAGTCTGTATATAAAAAAGTTTCATAAATATTTTAGAAAAAATTATCCGTCACGTCATTCAAAAGTGATACCACAGATGGTGAAAATGAAGATGCTAATTTACAAGCAGAACAAGCGGAACAATCATCAAAAGGCGCTGTAAGAGGAAATCTTCTTTTCAGATATTTTGGTACCGGTACAAATGCATGCGTGGTAATACTTGTTGCTATATTGTTCCTTTTAGCACAAATTTCTGCGAGTGGAGCTGATTTTTGGGTATCATTTTGGTAAGTTTTCGTTTATAAAAATAATTATCAAAATAGAAGATGTATGGGCTCAATTTTGAACTTAAATAATTTTTATAATATTTTAGGTCAAATCAGGAAGAATTGCGGAGATGTAATAAAACAGAATTATCAACAAATGAATGCCATGAACCATCACTTAGTCAACAGCTATGTATATATATTCACACAGGATTTATTGTCTCCATATTTGTATTTGCATTCATTCGGTCCATTGTATTTTATCAAGTGTGTATGAGATGCTCACAAAAATTACATAACAACATGTTTTCAAGTATTGTTTGTACAACAATGAGATTTTATGACACCAATCCATCAGGACGTATATTAAATAGGTAATAATATATTTTTAATTTATTGATTTTTACAGATTTTTGTATAAATACACACAAAGATTATAAATATATTTTTTTATACTTTTATATATTTGTACATCAATTTTTATCGCAAATTATTTTACTAAATTGCATCAAACATATAAATAATATTAAATAAATTACAATTTCAGATTTTCAAAAGATATTGGTTCGATTGATGAACTTCTTCCAAAATCTATATTAGATGCAACTCAAGTACTATTAGTAGCAACAGGATCTGTAGTACTTGCTGCTTATGTTAATCCTTATTGTTTAATTGCTGTTATATTATTGGGTATAGCATTTAGTTTTGTGAAAAAAATATATCTTAAAACGTCGAAAAATGTCAAAAGAATCGAAGGAATAAGTACGTAAATTTCATTAAATACAATATGCACACTACATCATATATATATATATATATATATATATATATATATATATATATATATATATATTAACAGTTATATAATATGGATTCAAAGTTGAAAAATAATATTATTATAAATAATTTTTAATTATATAGATTTTTTTAAGAGTGATAGAATTTTAAATGGAATCCCTATCGAAAGTTCTATCGCGCTTAAAAAAAACATCTATATAAAGAATACTTGTTTAATTTGTTATTTTATTGAATAAACATAAACATTTAAAAATAAATAGTAATAAAATAGATATAATCGAGAAATAATTTATTAAATAAATGATCAAAATATTTCAAATATCCTTTTAACAATAAAATTTTCTATTGTAGCTAGAAGTCCTGTTTTTACACATTTAAATGCAACACTACAAGGATTAACTACAATTCGAGCTTTTGGAGCACAAGAGATTTTAAAATACGAATTCGACAAACATCAAGATTTGAACACTGGGGCATGGTTTATGTTCATTTCTTCTAATACAACATTCGGATTTGCTTTAGACATCATGTGTTTCATATTCGTGTTCTTTGTGACATTTAGTTTTGTCATTGCTAAAGATCCTAATAGTTAGTTGATATTTATTTTTAAATTTGTTTTATAATATTTTTTATTTCATATTATTAGAATAACGTAGTATTTTATACATGTAATTAATGTACATATATTTCTTTTAATTTAGATACTGGAGGAAATGTAGGCTTGGCTATAACACAAGCAATGGGTCTAACTGGTTTAGTTCAGTGGGGTATGCGTCAATCAGCCGATGTTCAAAATCAGTTAATGTCTGTTGAACGTGTTATAGAATATTCTAATTTAGAATCCGAACCAAATCTAGAATCTGATAACAAACCACCTTCTGGATGGCCACAACGTGGTAAAATTCAATTCAAAAATACGTACATGCGTTACGTTGACACAGATCCTCCCGTTCTTAAAAATTTGAATATTACAATTCAGCCTTCTGAAAAAGTAGGAATCGTAGGTAGAACCGGTGCAGGAAAATCATCTTTAATAGCAGCACTGTTTCGATTAGCTAAAGTCGAAGGGAATGTTTTAATGGACGAAGTTGATACAAAAGATATCGGATTACAAGATTTAAGATCGAAGATTTCTATCATTCCTCAAGATCCGGTTCTCTTTTCGGGAACAATGAGAAAGAACTTGGATCCTTTCGAAGAATATCCAGATTTTTTACTGTGGAAAGCTTTAGAAGACGTAAGTATTACAATTTGATTAATAGTTTTATTTTGTAAAACTAGTTACTAAATCGTCAAAAATAGTTTATTTATAAAAAATACATTTTTGGAGATAATTTATTTTAACTTTTGATAAAATTTTAGGTTGAACTTAAAGATGCTATTGTTTCATCAAATCAATTAGAAAGTAAAGTGATGGATCATGGATCAAATTATAGCGTAGGTCAAAGACAACTCGTATGTCTTGCTAGAGCTATTTTACGAAATAACAGAATTCTTATGTTAGACGAAGCTACAGCTAATGTTGATCCTCAGTAAGTAAAAAAATCAAAACATTTTTTTTATTTTATAACTTATTATCATTTTATGAAATGGATCTGTTAGATAAATTATAAAATCAATTGTACAAATTGTGTATCTATTTTATTTTACAGAACTGACAGATTGATTCAAACAACAATACGTGAAAAGTTTGCAACTTGCACTGTATTAACAGTAGCTCATCGTCTTAATACAATCATGGATTCTGATAAAGTTTTAGTAATGGATTCAGGATCGATGGTAGAATTTGATCATCCGCATATACTTTGTCAAAATAAAAACGGGCACT
Organism: Neoneuromus ignobilis; assembly: GCA_029203775.1. Classification (NCBI taxonomy): domain Eukaryota; kingdom Metazoa; phylum Arthropoda; class Insecta; order Megaloptera; family Corydalidae; genus Neoneuromus; species Neoneuromus ignobilis. Next base: position 10,442,996 of record CP092095.1, on the reverse strand, counting down.
TTTATAAAATGGTACAAGAAACAGGACCGGCAATGACAGAACAATTGTGCCAGATTGCAAAAGATGCATATTTTAAATCTCAAATGTCAATAATATCACAACTGTCACATTAAATAAATTTACTTCAATGACAGAAAAATTATGCCAGATTGCAAAAGATGCATATTTTAAATCTCAAATGTCAATGTTACAACTGTCATTAAATAAGTTTACTTCGTGATCCATAAATATTTTTCTTTATTTTTTACCGAATATTCTAAGACACATTTCCCACGCGTTTATTAATAATTTTTTTATCATTTTATACATATACTATTCATATACTATAAAAATCATTATAAAAACAGTTATATGAGGGTCGTTTGATAAGTATGGTAAATTTATTTATTGTTTAATTTAATTAATTAATTAATTTAATTAAATTTTTCAATTTAGTTTTTCTTACTTTTTTACCATACTTATCAAACGACCCTCGTATATCTAAATTCATATTCACTCATCAAATATAAATTTATAATTAAAAATTATTAAAAGTGTATGGACAATATTTATTAATTTAGTACTTTGATTAATTTTTATGAAATATAATTGATGATAACTTAAAAACTGTAAAATAATCATGTATTTCTTTATAAAAATATTTAATGAATCGAAACTTTCAATTTAATATTCCAACAAAGTAAAGGTATTGTTTTTAATTTCAATTTAGTGTACAAAAAATATTTATATATATATATATACGAGGGTCGTTTGATAAGTATGGTAAATTTATTTATTGTTCAATTTAATTAAATTTTTCAATTTAGTTTGTTTTACTTTTTTACCATACTTATCAAACGACCCTCGTGTATATATATATATATATATATATATATATATATATATATATATATATATATATATATATATCTGAATAAATATCAAACTTTTTCTAAAAATTACAAAAACTCGTATTTTAATACATAATGCTCATTCAGTAATTTTAATTCTATTCTTTTTTTTAAAAAATAGAATTATTCTATTATGTTAAATATTCGTATAAAAAAATAAACTGATGTGTAATATATAATTAAGCAAAAACTTCGTTAAATATTTAATTCATACATGTAAATTTAACGTTATTTATAACAATACCATTATATTAAATTATATTATTTTTGAAAACAATGATTTCACTTGAATCGTATTAAATGTTTCCTTCACAAATTTATGGTTATTTTTTTAATATTTAAACTTTTACAAATTAATAAGTTTGATATATATTTACAAAATTTTCTAAAAAAAAAAATGAAAATGATTCATATGCGTAATACTTTTATACATTTAAGAGAATTTATATTGTTAAAAAATAAATACAATAAATAATATTTTTATATAAATGAAAAAATATAAAACTCACGAAAAAATAAAATTGGAGAAAACGGTTTTTATATGTGTATATATATATATATATATATATATATATATATATATATATATATATATATATATATATATATATATATATATATAATTATTTATTAACACATGTGTGTATTTGTCGCAATACAAAAATTACAAATTATTTGTTGAATATTTTTTTGCGATATTTTGTACAAAATGTAAATATATGTTTATAGGTATAATATAAATCGATATTTATTTTATTTTTAAAATAAATCATTTAAAAAATATATTTTCTTTCTTTTTATTAATATAATTGAAATCCAACAATTGAAATCTTTAACATTTTAGTTAGTGGGTAGCATAAAATGTTGCTCACTCACTGGTGCTTAATCATATCACGTTAATCAGGCTTGTTGATGTTTTTTTTTTTTATTCAGGGTTTACTCTCTTTAAGCAGATTGCTCTCATTCCAAGAGCTCCACTTACTGTACATCGCTGATCTGGGATTGAGCGCACTTCTTCTGCATGACAAGCAGTGATATTAACCACATTTGATGTGTATATGTTGTGTGTGCGCACACATGTAAATAAAATTTTTGCTTAAAATATTAATAAAATTCCCAACAATATATACACTAATAATGGATATCTAAAGGGCATAAAGATACAGGAATAAATATTTAAAAAATAAATTATTTAAATGTTTGTTGTAAATAATTAAAACTGTTATTAATCATATACAAATACATACAACTTATGACATACTTGAAGCAACTATGCATATATATTTAATTTTATTTATTTACAATGTAAAAAAATAAATGCAAATACACATTTTTATAAACAAGTATACAAATTTATATATTATGATGAAAGGTGTAATATCTTTATTAACACTATAAAAAGTTCAATACAGCAGCTTAAATTGTATAATTATATTTAGATATATTTATATAATAAACAACAAATTCAAAACAAAAAATGTTTCATTATAATGAAAACATTTTTTCAGCAACATTGTATTTATTACAGTTGAATCTAATCTCTAATTACTAATAATACAGCAACTTTGTACAACAAATTCTGAAAAAAATGTTTATATAATAACACCTATTTACTGATTATACAAACATGTTAACAAATCTAAAACTTATAATTATTTCTTTTATATAAATAAAACTATGGAATTATCATAATTATGTTCAAATTATCAAAATATCATTCAATATTAAAATATTTTACAATCCATGTAACTGAATTATACATATATAAAATGTTTTGATTTAGCTTCTTTTATTAACAATACGTAAATATACAATTTATTTTTGAAAACAACAATGCAGCAAATTGTTATATAATATGTTAATGTAATGCTTTTCAATTTGAAAGAACGAGCACAAATAATTATTATAAAAAATAATTATTGTTTTTATAATAATTGACAGTTTTCTGTAGCAAAAGTATTTTTCAATTATTTAATTTCTTTTAAATAAGTTAAATATGTGTTTATACACTTTCACAATAAATCACAATTGAATATTTAAATTCTGTTTAATACATTTATGTGTTATCTCCATTACTTACACATATATTAAAAAGAATCAATATTACTTTATCTTTCATGCAAGATGTGACAAATCATCCAATTCTGGAGGAGGTATCATTTGTTCTGGTTTAATAGAACCTTGAGCAAACATTGGTTTTGGTACTACAGATATTGGGGGTTGTTGAACTGAAATTTGTGACTAAAAAAAAAAGAATAAATCATATAAAACGATAAATACTGCCTTTACAAACTCACCTGGCTAACAATGGGTGATGTACTGCTAGATGAAGAATTTGGCATACAAACTACAACCAATTTTGATTGTGAAGATATAATTTTTTGTGTTTGTGGTGTATTAGATGCTGTAACAAATTTAACTACAGTATTTCCTTGTGAAATTTGTGATTGTTGAACAGAATTTGGTGATGGTAACTGACTAGCAGGTGTTTGCGGTCTTTGTGTTACAATAACATATTTTTGATTTGATGCAGGGTTAGGTTGTCTAGCTTGGGTCGGATTTCCCATAACAATTGTTCTACTTGAACCAGTAATATTTGATGTCGGTGTTGTGAGACCAGGAACAGTTGGGGTTTTTGTCGGTCCTCCAACACCAGCTATAACCGTTGTAGATGAAGTTACTACGTTTGATGATGATGTTGAACTAGTTGCTGGCTGAGTTCGAGCTTTGATCACAGCTGCTTGTAACGATGGACCCAAATATCCATAATCATTTTTATACTCCTCAACATAATCTGGTGTATTTCTAATTGTTTTTAAAATAGGAGCTAAGACTTTGACCATTAAATGTTTTATATGACCAGCAGCTATTTTATCAATATTATTTGTAACAGGGCCTTCTAAACTACTTTCTATTCGATCTGATACATATTTAATTCGTGGAACAACAAACACTTTAATCACTTCTGCACCTAGCTCTGATAAACCTTCAATAGCACCATATAGACTTGAAAGTGGAGGTTTATCACCATATAATGCTCGACTGAACATTCTTGTTACACGTGTCTGAATATTATTAGTACTAGTATTGAAATTTTTACATATTTGAGCCATTAACCTTGATGCAAAGTCTCTTAATGCCCAATGATTATCAAGTTCAGGCCTCATACATAATTGGCGAGATACAATGCATGTTGATACAGATGGAATTAACTCATGTAACTAAAAATACAGTATTTTAATTCAATTAAAATAATAACAGTATTGTTAAACTTACATATTTTTCCAAATAGAGAGATTGATTGTCTAATAAAGCTTTAACCATTCTCATTAAATAAATTAATAATGCTAAATTATTCTGTACAACATTAACTCTCACTCCTTCAGCTATAAAGGTACACATGCGTGGTAACATTTCATGTAAACCTGGATCACAAGCTAAACTTTGTAATGCTTCAGCTCGTCTAGCTTCATCTGAACCAACACAAGCTTCTGTAATTTCTTTATAATACAATTGTTGTTCAACAGATAATTCATGTGTAGCAAGTTGTTTAACATGCACAGTTTCAACATTTCTAAGTTTTTGTACTTTTCCTGTACTTGGTTTACCAGCCATTTCTTTTGCTGATTTATTAAGTTTAGTTATAGGATCAATAGCTTCAAGCTAAAATTAAAATAAAATTTAGAATATGAACAATTTGTATATTTCTATATATAATACTAACTTTTTGAACTTCTTTAGATACTGGTGGAGGATTTTCTGGAATTGTTGGTTGAACGCCATCAATGCACAGCCAATGTGGTCTTACAGTCATTTCAAATGGAAGTTTTGGAGGAGATGATTGAAGTACTTCATTTATATCTACATCTTTTTCTTCTGTAAAATGTAATTCTCTTCCACCACCAGATGCAAAGCGGAATGGTACAGAATCGGGGCAATAAAATCCATATTGTGGCTATATAATAAAAAATTTATTTTTGATATAATAAAAAAACTTCAAAAAATGCAATTTAATTAAAAAATTAAATCCAATTTTAATTTTAAATGGAAGATATCATCACCTCAATATTTTTAACTCTTAATGAATGATCTATATCACTTGTTGATAATTTAATACGTTTAGCATGATGCATAAATTTTGCAGCGTCTTGTATAATCATTTTTAATTTGTATGAAATATCATCAGCTAATTCTTTAGCAGCTTCATCGGGTAAATTTCCTACACCAACACTTTCAGCAATAACTTTAATCGACTCTATAGATATAGTTGTACCGTACAATAAATCTGCTTCATTTACCTTACTCATTTTTAATTTATATTTTTTATTTTAAAACTTTAATTTCTTACTTAGGTTAAGAAGAGTTGACATTCATATACGCCATTTTGAAAACAGTTTATAAAGATTAGTAAAATACATTAATCTATAAACTATATAAAATAAAAATGCTCAGTTGCATGCAGATAGTTTAATATTATTTGTATTTATTTAAACTAGTAAAAAAATAATATGTACCATTTTTAAATAATATTTATTTACATAAAATATGCTTTCAATAAGAAAGAAAATGTAAATTATTTTTTCATTTAAAAATATATTTATATTTATTTAATATAAACAATATAAAATAATCATAAATGTTTGATTTTATTTAAATATTCTGAAACATATCAATTTATCAATAATATTACAAAGTATTTGAAACTTCTTTATGCTAACCCATAAAAAATAACAACTATAGATATATTGAAATGAATTCAATTGTACAATGCTTTGTTCTTTAAGTAATTATCAGTTAAAAATACCAAAATAATCATTATGTATATATGTACATATATATTTTATTTTTTCTATCAGTTTTTGAAACTGGCTAATCAACATTCTAGTAGTCAGTGATAATGTTAACCAATGATAGCAGACCACGATTTTGTACACAATTTAGAAATGACAACTCGTTGAATGGCACATCTCTTTAGTTTATAATTTAAATGTGTGGCAAAATCAGTTGAAAAATTTTTAAGTGATAGTATAATAAGCTTTTACAATGTACTGTATGGATAATGTTCTTAATTTATCTAAAACTGTAATTTCACCTTATTTAATTTTATTAATTTTAAAACTGATAACTGATGGTAATTTTCATCTAACCTCTAAACGCTGATGCAATTTTTGTATTTGTAAATAATCATTTTAATTTCAGTTCCAAAAACTGCAACCCAGGCTACAGTAAATAATCATTTAGAATTGGGAAGACATTTTTTGACACATGGCGAATTGGCTGATGCATTAACACATTATCATGCTGCTGTGGGTAAGTATACTTTAAATTCAAAATATTTTGAAAAATTGTCTATAGTAGGCAAATATTTTAATTATGAAATGATATATATAATTATGTATTTTTTTAGAGGGTGATCCAAATAATTTTATGACGTATTTTCAACGTGCTACAGTTTATTTAGCATTGAGAAAAGCGAGATTAGCATTAGGTGATTTAGAACGAACTTTAGCTTTGAAACCAGATTTCACTGCTGCAAGAACAAGTCGTGGAGCCATTCATCTTAAGCAAGGAAATTTAGAATTGGCTCAAGTTGATTTTCGCAATGTTGTATGTATATATTGTTTTAAAACTAAACCATTTATATTGTAATACAGATTGTAAATATTTCAAATATTTTAGCTGGAATATGATCCTTATAACCCAGAAGCAAATGAATTGATCAATAAAATAGCACCACTTCATCAAAGAATAGAATATGCTTATTCATATTTTCGTGAAGGACATTATGATTTGACAATTAATCTATTAAATGATATACTTGATATCTGCCCATGGTCAGCAAAATTAAGAAAGTTACGAGCTGAGTGTTATATAAAAAATAATGATCATTATTCTGCAATATTAGATTTTAAATCAGCTATCAGATTAGAAACTGATAGTACTGAAGGTTATTTAGAACTCTCAAAATTATTATATCAATTAGGACATGCAACAGATGCTCTTAAAGAAATTAGAGAATGTTTAAAATTGGATCCTGAACATCCACAGTGTTTTCCATTTTATAAAAAAATTAAAAAAGTAGAAAAATTTTTGACTGATGCTGACAGTAATTTTGAATCTGGTGATTATCAACAATGTATTTTATCCGCTGAAAAAGTACTAAGAGCAGATGACGAGCAGATGATCACTTTTCATGCAAAACGAGTCATGTGCACATGTCTTTTGAAAGAGGAGGACATTTCACAAACATTAAAAATGTGTACAGAAGCTTTAGATATTTCACCAGAACCAAATATATACTGTGATAGAGCAGAAGCATACATACTTTCAGAAATGTATGATGATGGTAAATGATTTTTTATATACATGTATATATATATATATAAAATGCAAAGTTATTAAGTATATATTTTTTTCTCAGCTATTAGAGACTATAAGTCAGCACTTGGCCAAGATGAAAACCATCAAAGAGCAAAAGAAGGTTTACAAAGAGCTCAAAAACTTCAAGTACAAGCAGAACGCCGGGATTATTATAAAATATTAGATCTTAAAAGGACTGCTACTAAAAAAGAAGTAGTTAAAGCATATCGGAAGGCAGCTCAAAAATGGCATCCTGACAATTTTCAAGGCGAGGAAAAAAAGAAGGCTGAAAAGAAATTCATTGATATTGCAGCAGCAAAAGAGGTAAATACAATATTTGTGAAATTTGTTTTCTATATAAATATTTATCATATTTCATTTAATTTTTATTCCACAAAAAATACTTTTCAGGTTTTAACTGATCCTGAGAAAAGAGCACAATTTGATAGAGGTGAAGATCCATTGGATCCTGAATCACAAAATAATAAACATGGTGGACATCATTTTCATCATTTTTATAGCGGTTCTCCATTCCAATTTAGATTTCATTTTAACTAAATCAATTTTATAATTGTTTTAGTGCATGAAAAATGTTTAATTATTCTGAGTGAAAATGTTATCTCAGTGAACAAATGCCAATAACAGGCATGTGTAAACAAAATGCAACAAACTATTGATAATTTATTATTGCTTTCTTCATGTTTACATGTATATAGTTATGAGAATTATTCAAGAACGCAATGATAAAAATTGTATATATTAGTGTGAAAATATTGCAGATATTGTGATTGTGTTACAAAAATTAATTTATTAAAAAAGTGTTCATTATTCAACATGAACATCTTTGTACGTTGTGTACAAAACAATATTACTCTGGCTTTAAGAAGTTATTCTTAATGCACAATTTATAAACTGTATTTTAATATGTGCATATCATTGATTAAACCAAATAAAATTAGCTTTCTCCTACATTGGTTTATTCACATATGCATGTAAAAAATAGTCAAAAACAAAAATGTTAAATCAAAATTCAAACATTTTTTATCTTTCTTGAAGAAAAAATGCACTTACAACAAAGTGTTTGTAAATAACTCAATTGAATAAAAAAACAGTAATTGAATAAAATAATATTTTTAAGAGTATGTATATTTTTTATAAAATAATCAACAGCTCCATTTCCTTTCAATAATTTCCCTTAAAAAATATATGAAAGAAAATTCATCCAAAAATATATTTTATACTTATTAATAAATAAAGGTATTTCAAATAGTATTTTTTTTTCAAATATAGGATAAAATATTAATAAACAAAAATGTACTGTTTTAATAATTATTTTTTTAAAAAAATTGTACCAAATAAATTGGTTATAATTCAGATATTGAAAAAAGTTCTTTACAAAAAACTTAAAGAATTATTATACTAGGGAATTTTAATATTCTGAACAGTTGTGCATGATCGTTGCTGACTTCAAGTCTTTTGAATTAAGTATTTTATATCCGGTAGGTTCTATAATGTTGATTTTAAAATTATAAAATATGAATTAATTGGTAGAATTACTATTTCTTTCTCAAAAATATAAATTGTAAATAAATTTAAATAAGTGTTTTCACTATTTTATATATACTCTAATAATATTGTCATAATTTTGTGTCAGATGATGATTGATCTTGCTAATAAACATTTTGTTAGAGTGACATTAACACGTGTGATTTTACTGTTTTCTTTTTAGAGATGGCTGATGCAGCGAAACCAAAAGCCGAAAAGAAGCCCAAAAAGGCTCCTGCAGTTGATGATAAACCTAAATTAAAAAAAAGGCCACGTAAACGTCATGGTCGGTTATACGCTAAAGCCATATTTACTGGTTACAAAAGAGGATTAAGAAACCAACATGAAAATACAGCTTTATTAAAAATAGAAGGATGTAAAAATAAGCAAGATATTGAATTTTACATGGGAAAACGGTGTGTATTTGTATATAAAGCTAAAAACAAGACTTGTGTTCCTGGTGCAAATAAAAAAAAGAAGACAAGAGTTCGTGCTATTTGGGGTAAAGTTACGAGACCACATGGTTGTACTGGATCTGTTAGAGCAAAATTCCGTCGTAATTTACCTGCAAAAGCTATGGGTCGGCGTATTCGTATAGTAAGTGTTATGTCTCATTTAGTTTACGAATTAAATGTATTCAGTTCTATTTAATAGTTTTTGTTCACGTTTACATATGTAATAAAATATAAAATTCAGTTTATGAATTTATGTAATTTGTATCAGTATATTTTATTCTGTAATCTAGCAAATTACAGTTTCAGTGATGTTTTGACATTTGAAACCTGAACACCAAAAGGTGTTTGATATGTAGAAATCTCTAACTGAGTTTTAATAGTATAACATTATGACGTGGGTATTTATTATTTATTTATTAATTTTATTACTTTTCAGATGTTGTACCCATCAAGAGTATAAGTTGTAACTTTAATTTATTGAAGAATTACCAACTAATAATAAGGTACCTTTTTTGAGAATTTCTATTACAATATATTTTTATTTTTTTTGATATAGGAAATATAAAATAATTCCAATTATATTGAAATATCACTTATATTGAATGTGTATTTTTTTTATATAGATACATATTCATATATACATATATATTATTAAAAGCTATAGGAAAACATAAGTGAAAAGATTTTTTTTTTTATTTTCAGGTTCATTTTTGTGAGCTGTAACATTTTCAAGTTATGTCTTATATTTTGATGTAAAATAAATTGTTTATAAATTAATGTATTTGTTTTATATATCCCTTATGTTTTTTATTTGCATTTATTTTTCAGCTAAAAATGTATCTGAAATGTTTGTTTTTTATTGATATGTACATGGGTTATATATTTAAAATCCTTTTAAATTTATTTTGAATTATATTGTAATTGTTCTTATTTATGACTAAAGCCATCGGTTAATAGTAGTTTGAAATTGTTTTGGAACTGGTGGATTCACTTTAACACATCAATTTTTATCCACAACACCTGATTATTGATCACTTCATAACCATTACGGTGCTAATAAAATGTAATTTGTGTTACGGAAGCTTGAAAGTTTATTTGTCAGTGTGTATCAATTATGACAAATACACTGGTTTTAGAATACCTATAACTAATTAATGATGATGGGATAATATGTCTAAACTGATTCCCAATCATGATTGAAAATAGTATTAATTTGTAATTATATATATAATATAAACATTTAACAAAAAAAAAAAAAATACAATATGAAATTTACATTGTATATGCAACCTAAAACTCATTTGTATGTGTGTGTATGTATACATACATATATATATATATATATATGTAATATATCAATCATGTTGCTTTATTTTTTAATAGAATATTTATCACAACTTTAATATATAATATAATAGTTTTAAAATAGTTAATAAAATCTCATCTTAAAAGAAAATGCTCATTGGAAGATGCATTTAAAATTATGTATAAAACTAGTACATTTTTATAAATTCGAATAATTGAGAATTATTATATCTTGTTATTAATGAATTTATTTTAGACTTATTTGTTAATATCTTGAATTATATGCTTTTTAAAATTTATTTATCGTAAAAAAACGAATATTCTAAAATCATGTATATTAGTTTCTCTTGTTTGGTTTCTATAAACAAATATATATATATATATATATATATATATATATATATATATATATATATATATATATATATATATATATATATATATAGATTGATGGATAGATATAGATAAACACATACAATTTGTTGTAATAGACACTTGACTTAGTCATTTAAACCAAGGCATTCTTCTTCGAAATTCGACCAATCAAAAAAATGCTTTATTCTGTTACCCTACTCAATATGTTTCTAAATACCTGTTCTCCTACATACTTCCTTTCACACCAAACATTTAAAACAGATAGTAATAATACGTTCTCTTTTTATTCCAATACAAATAGAAAGAGATATAAAAAAACATACATCCACGAAAATGTTTACCTGTGTTTACAAGTGAATTTACTTATTATAAGTAACGTGAACCTTTGTTAAATCATCGTCTCTGTGTCAAAATTCTTGAAGTTTTATTTGTAAACATTTGGAATAAGAACATTTGTAATGAAATTGTAAAAAACATATAAATTTCATCAATTATTTTACGTTTAAATAGCTGGAATGCAGTTAAGTAGCGGTACCACCTTTTTAGTTTTTATATAGAAATATTACCGCATGAACACTAACTGTAAATAATTATTGTTTACTTGTGGTATTAAATGAAACAATTCGGTATATCAATAAATGTTTTTAATTTTTATTAAATGGATTTTGTGTTTTTGTTGGAATTGATATATCTACGTTGAAATATGTTATAAAAGTGGTAAGTGTTATATGTGCTTTACATGTTTTTTTATAGATAAACACTTTTTACATGTTAAAATTGTTTTTAAATCTATTATTTGATTTTTATATATATATATATATATATATATATATATATATGCTTTAACTATTTAATTTTAGAAATAAACAATAACTTTATAAATAGTATTTTTATTACCCAAAATATTCTGTAGTTATGAAAACATTCATAAAATTAAAAATTAATAAAAATTAAATACATAAATAATTCACTTTCAGGGGTAAATTTAGTATAGAATAGAATTTATAATTAAGTTTAAATTCTAAACTAAATTTTAAACAAACATAAATATATATATATATATATATATATATATATATATATATATATATATATATATATATATATATATATATATATATACTATCTATCATATAGAAGAAGTGCGTTCGATCCTCGGTTGAAAATATAGACCAGGTGAAGGTAACCTGCTTAAGGGAGTAAACTTTGAATAAAAATCTTCACCAAACTACCTTGTCAGTACGGTATGACTAAATACTAGTGATTGGTAACATTCAATGAGGTTTTTGCTCAACAGTGATCCAAGCTACTATAATGATGATGATTTATATATATATATATACATTTTTAATACATATTTTTCTTTAGAATTGAATCAATTATTTTTTATTGATATTTACGTTCATTTTTCTTAATTTCATTATTGTATTAATGTTTCTTACAATGACAACAGTCTAAATAACAATAATATGTGTTTAAAATAAATCTAGATTTAGTGATTTGCGTCAGAACTGAAATATTAGTTAATTACTTTATTTAAAAACAAAATATTTATCAGCATCTTTTATATAATTTCAACTTTTATAAATAGTTTAAAGTGCGGAAAATATAATTACTTCCAAAAAATAGCTATGTGTCGAACAATATGCAACAAATACCAATTTATTATAACATACATTCTTGATTGCGTTATCAGTAATAAGAACATCGTTTTTATGAAATCAAAAACATTGTGAAGTAGGGGAATGGGTTAAATACACTTAATAGTAGAACCCAATACAATCGTTTTTATTTTTTAACTTTTTTCCACAAACAACCGCATGGAATGCTATGTACACGTGAATGTGTACGCTGGCCTACATTGACCAAACACGGTCAATCTTCTTGATGCGCATTCCTTTACATCGGCATAGATCGATCGATCAAAGTAGTCAATCGTATATAAGTTCGAATTTTAAGATGCATGAAAATTAAAGCCTTATATGTTATACAGTTGTCGTAACAGGTTACCATCAGTGAAAACAGTATCCATCGTTCAATATCTGGTTTCATCTTAACACTTTTTATATATAAACTTATTTGGGCTTGTGTTTGAATTTACACACGCTATTATATTTTTATGACCCAAAACTACTTAAAAATACGGTTTTTATTTTAGTTATTTTTATAGCATTAAATCAAATTACTAATAAAAATTGATAAAAGAAACTTTGATACTACTTTTAAAAAACTAGTATCCATTACATTATAGTTTTTTTTAAAAAAATACTTTATGTTCACTTTATTTTGTGTTTTTACAAAAAATAATGAAACATTTATATATCACATATGTAACCAGTTTGAAAAATTATAAAAAATTAATTATTAATGAAATATGTACCAAAATTACATTTCTTTTGATATATAACAAGAAATATGAACTTAATAATATTATATAAGGGAGAAGTGATATGTATATGTATGTGTGTGTGTGTATGAAAAGGAGGGTGTATATATATGTATAACAACTTTTGTTATTGATCCCTTGAGATACCTTGAATAGTCAAACGACACTAGGACCGATTTCAATGCGTCGAAGTTACAAGTATAGAAAGAATTCAAGATATCCCAAAGGAGCTATTTCAAAAGAGTTGTTACACAAATGGGATCATATATATATATATATATATATATATATATATATATATATATATATATTCTTTTTAGAGTTTCTTTATCTTCTAAAATATGTATACTTAAAATAGTTTTCAATTGCGAAACTGTTCTATATTTGCTTTTAATATATTTGAATTTCATTATTTTCTACTATTTTTTAAAATACATATTTAATTAATTTTCTGTTTTTGTAATTTATACATAAAAATATCTATTCTTATGCGTAATTATATTCTATTATTATTAATCTATTCATAATTAATATTTTAAATAAAAAAGTTTCATAGTTATAATTCATAGAGCAGATTATTTTAATTAAAGACATAATAAGAAGTAAAAGAACGTTAAATTTATTTAAAAGTAATTGTGAAACAATTTTAAGAATATTTAATCATATTTCAGAATATACACAAATTTAAATGAGAAATTCAATTCTTTACACATTTTTTGTTTAAAAATAATTTAATTATTAATTTAAAAAAATCATTTAATATAAATCCATCCGTAAATCCGGATCAGGAATCTAGAAACATTTACAGGTGAAATGAATACGCAAAAACCTGCTGATATTTATGTGTATGTGTATCTTCGTGTTATTTTTATACCGATATTTACATATATGATGTCCAAGAGGCCATGCCGGAGGCATGCTGATTTAAAACTTGTTTATTTCCTTCTTTAGTAGAAGTTGTCCATTCGCGATGTACGAACCGTGTGGTTGTGAAACACATATGAAATACATACGAGCAGTGTTACTAATCTTGTAAATGTTAGTTGTTTCACATCATTGTATTATGACGATATTTGGTTTGATATTAATTGTTGATATTCCTAATGTCATTTTAAACACACGTTATTGATGGAAAACAAAACTAATTTATGTTAAAAATATGTTTACTACTTTTACGCAGTTTGGAAGAACACAAATATTGCACTTGATTGAAATAGTCAATCGAGAAAAATATGTTTTGATCCTATATTTGATTCAAAATTAAATTCTTGATAGAAAACTCTTTTTCATATTTTTATGATGTAGGACTATAAATATTTATTTTAATTACATTTTCTTGACTTTTCTTTCAGCTTATCTATCTTATTAATAAATTATTATTATTCAATTTACAATTTATATAAATAAATATTTATATTTTCACTCATAAGTGAAATAAAAAAATAAAGTCACACCATTCACTATTTTCTTACAGAATCTGTTTAATGTATTGTTTTATTTCTTAGAAATTATTTATACTTTTCACTTTTTTATAATCTACACTTTTTATACAATTACATTTCCCTAATTTCATTTTATTTTCTGGTGTTTGAAAATAACTTCCTATATTCTATTTTTTATACAATACATATTCCCTTTTTACTTTATGGAAATTGAAATTCAAATTGTAATAAAATATCATATTTGATTTTTGTCATAATCAAATATATTATTTGTCATGAAATATAATTTAAACTAACAATATACTAAATATAGACTTGTCACTTAAATTGTATATTTATGAATTTATATATATATATATATATATATATATATATATATATATATATATATATATATATATATATATATATATATATATATATATATATCTATGTATAAATGTATTTTGGTATTTAAGTGAACAAAAGTACTCAGTAATTGCGATAATCATAAAAATAAGAAAATTACACACGATGACGTATTTTTTTAAATTGTTTGTTTAATTTAACCAGGTATATATATGTCATTATTTTACATACATACATACATACATATATATATATATATATATATATATATATATATATATATATATATATATATATATATATATATATATATATATATATATATATATATATATATATATATATATATATATATATATATATATATATATATATGTATATATATATATATATATAAGTATGAAATATTTGCTTAGAATTATTTTTTCGTTATATTTATATATTCTATACTTGTTAAACTACATTGAAAATTTTACTTTTCTATCTCATTAAAGCAAATATTTGACAATGCCCTTACTTAATAAACACATCTTTTATCAACTAATATGTTTTTCTTAATTAATGACGTATTATCTCACATGTTTTTTATAGTTTGTTGTTTTAATTATTATGTTATATAAATGATTTTTTCTTTTTTAAATAAAATTGAATTAATATACATTTTTTTTAAAAAAATGAGTTCTATTATATATACACTCGAAGAAGCTGACTTTTTAAAAACAATATTTTATATGTATTTTTCAATTAAAATAATACTTTTTTTAAAAAATTGTTTTAATTATTAACTGACATCGTTAAGTATAAACAGTTAATGAATAAGTAATGAAGAGGAATCTTATATAAAATAAAAATAATATAATTTTTTCTTGAACTTTATTCAAGAATTATTATTCTTTATATTAATTTTATTAATTTCTCAAAAATATAGATTGTGTTTTATATAAAGTGTTTTGAACATATTTTGTAAATTGAAAATTTCAAATCGATTTTACAGGAAGTGAAATGTTATAATTTGTTATTAACTTTTTCAAAAATAATCTGATACATTATCTTATAGGATGTAAAACTAGATGAATCAGCTTATATGTATTCAGATAAAAGTATGAGTCTCTGGCATCATTGACGTATACATGTCACAGACGTGTGGTTAATTATATAATGAATAGGACAAATTCTGTGGACTTATGAGTGAATGCCAGTTGAATAGTTCAGATGATTTTAATAGATCGGATTTTCTTTATTATATTTTTTTTATATTTTTCATCGCTTCCAAGACTATAATTAAGCTTTCATTCATGTTTTTTCTTTACATTCCATATATCATTAAATTTATCAAGTAACTATAATCAATGATATGATTTCACAATTCAATTAACAGAGTATTAATTTAAGATTATTATAACTCCTTAAATATTTAATTACCAAATTGCAATATATTTTTAGATTTTTGCTAAGAGACGATATGATTTTTCACTGTAAAATTCATTTTTTATACACTTTATTTGAAATATGTTTTAAAAATGTTATTTTTCATTAGAAATATGATTCTATTAATATTTTTTTAATCATATTGGACTTTGTTTCTTAGTGTTACAAATCATTTATTTTTTATATCAAACCACGGTTTTATTAGAAGTGATTAGAAGAGACGTCAGTTAAAAAAATAAAAGAATATGTCGTGATAGATTATAGTGGTTTTGGTTTTATTTGATAAAACGTACATAATTTTCATTATATTTTTTATATTTATGATATTAATTCAAATTGCGTAAATCATTTTTTTATTTGTACAAATTGAATTAAGTCTTGTTACAATTTTGCAAGTCGTTTCTGTTAAGGAATTTTTATCTATTAGACAATTTCAAAGTGTCCTTAAATTATAATATATTTTTAATATTGAAAAAATATTAATATTAGAAAATTTTATGATCAAGATTTGCATGCTTACTCTATAAAATTTTACTATATAAATAAGATTTTTGAATTGACATTTAATATTATAATATATTTTAACGTTAGAAGTTATTTTTTGAATAAAATATTTATCTTTTTTAAAAAAATATACCTTTTATAATTTAATATATAAAAAGGCACATTAATAATTTAAATTATTATAAATATAAAGCGATGGAAAATTAATATATCTAATACAAAAGTGAGTTGTGAGTAATAATTGTTTGTGGGAAAATACTTTAGACTTAGATATATTTTTATATCAAATTAACATATTTCTTGATTAAAATATAACAAAATCATGATAAATATTGTCTAAGAGATAACAAATATATTAAATTCCCGTTCAATGAATCACTGAATATGCGATATCAATTAGTATAATTTATGTATAAATAAAATCACTTATTCAGTAAAGTTAATTATAAAACATTGTTTTTGTGTACTTATTAGCAAACAGTAGTTAACAAACTAATTGCTTTGTTATTTTATATGGAATATGTCTAATTAAGATTTTTCTATTATTTACGTTTGTATTTTAAGGAAAAGCTCATTTTCATAATTTATGTACATATTTGTTGTTGAATAAACATTGTATATAATTAAAAAAGTAAACAAATCCTGGAAAAATATTAAACTGCGTCGTTTCTTTTGTATTAATAATGAATTTAAGAACATCAAATTGTAATTTAAATAATTTACTTCAATTACATTTTTTCTGCGCGAATTTATAATTTCTTTTTATGCGTAATCGTTCTAATCATTTCTAACGTAATTTTAATTTTTTTTCCTATTATGACCTTCTCTCGTCAATTACTCATAATAAAGGAAATATTATATTCTTTTTTTGTGAAACGAATCTATAGTTTAAACATATCGACACGAAATCATATTATAATCTATGACATTGTTTAAAAATTGTTTTCATTTATACACAAAATGAAAAATGTTTAATGAAGAATATGTTATATTGGAACAATTTAAATAATTTTAGGATTTGTATTCAAGTACATTATATTTAGTGAATTTAATTACAAATATAAAGTAATTACATTATCAATTAATTCGTATAAATGCTTAACTTTTAAATATTCTTTACGTTGAATTATCTTTTTTTTAATTAACAAAGATAAGTAAGATACAAGGTAATAAATTTAAAATAATTTTTAAACTTTCTTCAATATTGTATTGAATTGTGGAAAATTGAACAAAAATGAAAGTTTGGTGTAAGTTTATTTAAGGAATATATTTTTAAACATTTTAGATTTTCATAAAAAGTCCAAATATCTCTAGGCTAATCACCTGCATATTTTAATTAACGACAATAGATTATTTACATTTCTTAACATCATGTTATATTACTGTCAAGTGACAATTTACGTGGTTCTGTGAACTTTGTAATAAGTATTTAAGTTTTTATGTAATGAAACAGTACTGTTTAAAAAATTGTGTATAAATGATTTATAATGATTGGTAGAAACGTCATTAGAATGTTATTTCTTGTCTAAAATACAATAGTTACCAATACTAAGTTCAAATGTAATGGATAATATTTTTTAATGATTATTTCTATATATATATATATATATATATATATATATATATATATATATATATATAATATTCATCAATGAATAAAGAACGTTCATCCTTTTTTCAATATAAACGATCCATTGTTTCTCTTTTCTATATACTTCCAATGCATTTTATGATAACTTCATCCTGTCTACTCATTAAAAAAGGTTTTAAATCTTTTTGCATTCATTATATTTATTGGCACAAGTCAGCAATCTCTGTTCTTATATTGTTTTCTCTTGTAATTTATTTCAACTATTTTATTTTCAGTTCTTATAATCAATTCTAGTTTTGTTTTTATTATCTTTTAAATATTATTTATATTCATATTCATATCTACACAAGCATATATATATATATATATATATATATATATATATATATATATATATATATATATATGTTGTATAGTCGAAATAAATTCCATTATAAATTTAATTTGGGGTGTAGATATTATAAAATTTAATCTTACTATTTTAGTTTCTTAACACTAACTATTTATTAATTAGTATAAATATTTAAACATTATTGCAAAAGATGTTCAAATTTGAGGTTAGGAAGTAAGTTGGCTATTATTTGATGAAATGTCAAATATTGAACTGTCATTATTTACATTTATTTATTAAAAACTTGTGAAATTTCTATGTCATATGTTTGTTAGTTGGTATCAAGCAGAAAATTCTAAATTTTTTTAACAAAATTATCTTCAGAGATGAATCGTATTTTCAATTAAACGGTTATGTAAACTAACAAAATTGACACATATGGGAAAATAAAAATCTAAAAGCCATTGTTGAACAGCAATTACATCTCAAAAAGTCACTGTTTGTTGTGGTTTATGAACTGGAGGTATCATTGGTCCATACTTTTTTGAAAATGAGCAAGGTGTTCGTGTTACAGTTAATTTGGCGCGTTGCGAAAGCATGATAACAGATTTGTGTGGCCAAAACTTGAAAATATTGATATCAGTGATATGTGGTTTCAACAGGATGGTATCACAAGTAATACAACTTGTGCGACAATCGATTTACTCATAACCAAATTCAACGGACGTTTAATTTTTCGTAATGATGATGTTAATTGACCGCCTAGATCTTATGATTTAACCGTTAGATTTCTTTTTATGGGGTTATTTGAAAGATAAGGTTTATGCCAACAAACCAGCAACGATTCAAGAACTAAAGAATGAAATTTGTGCAGCAGCTATAACTGAAATACAACCTCATTTATTACAAACTGTGCTTTAAAATTTCGACAAGAGTGGATGAATATCGATGTGGTAGAGGAGGCCATTTGGGTGACATTGTATTTCATTTATAATTCCCAATTTTTCTACTTTACATTGATACCAATAAACATGAATTATTCTTTCAAAAACTGTATTTTATTAATAAATTGCTTCCTAACTTCATATTTGAACACCTTATATTTTTAATACTTGTTTTAATTTTTCAACAATTCTTATAAAATGTTTCATTTTTTTTATTAACATAAGGCAAAATCAATTTATAATTTTCCCCTCTTTTTTGATAATAATTATACATCATTGATCAAAATTAATTAAGCATCTGAATTAAATTGGATTTAAATCAATATTCATATTGTGTTTAAATTTTCAGCAATATAAAGTTTTTATATAATGAATAAGAATTAAATTCTACAGAAATAAAGTATTTCTTTTAATGTGAATGAAATTTCTTCTTCGAGAGAATGACCGCTGGTGATGTTAAATTATTAGGTTACAGGTCAACAGAGTATTAAGTGATAGGATTCTTAAAGAATGAATTTTGTATCATATTCTTATTACTTTAAAATTTTTTTTTGTAACACGCACACATGTATATATATATATATATATATATATATATATATATATGTTAACCAAAGATTTAATTTTGTAACTAATTACATTGGATGATTAAAGCTCGTATATTATATGATCTATGACGTTTAGTGTTATTTAATTATACGTATATATATTATACATACTTCAAAAAATTACGTGTTAATTAATTAATTAATAGATAAAACCGTGTCATATAGAATATCATATATTATACTTTTCTAAGAATATACTAGTTTTAACGTGTTTATCTAAGAAAAGACTTTTTCTTAAGTATAAGTTGTTTTACAATGAAATCATTTATATTTCATGATCGTTTTTTATACTGTGTAAACGAATAATATTGTAAGAGGTGGTCTTTTCCTTCATATTTTTTTGATATTTATTTATTCTTAATTAAGTTCATAATTCAATGACAATTAATGTTTTGTTTAGATATATAAATTAATATTATTTATATACATATTCATATATATATATATATATATATATATATATATATATATATATATAAATGTATTAATATATGTGAAACTCTTTCAAGATAGAATATCAAATAATGAAAAAAATATTTATAATATTTAAAGATATAATATCAATGTTTGATATTTTTATGTTAATAGATATAAATGTTTACCGTATTTTATGATTTGTAATAAATTATAACAAGAATTAAAAAAATATATATTTAAGTTAGGTTATTCTACATCGGAAGAGACATTAAAGTAATTCCTAAACAAGTTACAATAAAATTTATTACAAAGTGCAAATGAAATTGTTGATATCTTCATCTGTACCAATTATCTTTTTTATATATTTTTATTTCACTTTATCAAAAACAATTAATCTTAAAAACGTTATATAGTTTAATTTCAGAGAACATTTTCAGACCGGTACGGAAATTAAAAGAATATATACGGAATGCAGCGACTGAAAACGGTAAATTTATTATATTGTTTCTCTGAAAACCATCGAACAACTTTTAACACTGCTCACTGTCAAAAAACATTACGTGCAATGAACATTATCTTTTGATGAATTGGACATACCATCGATATGGCGATATGCTGGACTAGTCATTTAATGAAACGTAAAAATGTGACCTTTCACTACTACACTACCTGTCGATCGAGTCATTCGGCAATGTGGTAATTGCGTTAGTTATTTATCACAAGAACCATCTGTTTACTGCACTGTTTGACTTTCTATATAGTACTACATATTAAAATCTCTTATTTATGTATTTTATAGTATTACACATGTAAATATTGCTAAAATTATAAAAGACATTACATAATAATACACTGATATCACGTATATACCATTTATCAATATT
Source organism: Neoneuromus ignobilis (assembly GCA_029203775.1). NCBI lineage: Eukaryota > Metazoa > Arthropoda > Insecta > Megaloptera > Corydalidae > Neoneuromus > Neoneuromus ignobilis. Next base: position 10,421,183 of record CP092095.1, on the reverse strand, counting down.
CCATGTTCAGTTTTATCTATTTATCTATCTCTCTATTACATTTGTACATATATATATATATATATATATATATATATATATATATATATATATATATATATATACAGTAGGTCAAAGTGAAACTTATATAGAGTTATGTTTCCAATAATTTTACACATATATTTTAATATAATAATAATTTTCTTTATTTTTTTTGCTTAATTTCATTATTAAGGTTATTTTTATTATATTTGAAAATTTTAATCGTAAATTAATACTTTTATTCCAGAAAAAGTAACCATTTCTGAAAAATGACCAAAAAATATATCAAAATGAAACTCATACAACGAATTATTCTCGCTTGAAAACTGCTGTGTTAAGAAAGTATACTCTTCAAATATGTGTTTGGTCACTTTGGTTATAAAAAAAACTATTGTTAAGTTATTTGTAATCATTTTGTAAAAAATATAAGTTGGATTTTCACTTTGAGAAGACAAAGAGGAGAATCATCGACGAATGAGCAAAAGCTAATGATTTTTCATTAAAAAAATGGAAAAACTCTACGGGAAATTGGGAAAATAGTTAATAGAAGCCACGCTACAATGCAATCTGTAATAAAAAGATTTAAAAATGGTCAAAGTGTTGACAATAAAGTCAGAAAGAGTCTTCGCAAGATTTTTAATGACCATGACGAGCGTTGGATTCTACGAAAAATTAAAGAAAATTCGAAAACTAGTGCGCTCAAATTGACTTTAGAAGTTAAAAAGTATCTATATAAAAAAGCAAGCCCCCAAACAATTCGTAATATACTAAATAAAAATGGGTTTCATGCTCCTATTTCCAGGAAGAAAAATTTCATAAATCTAGCTAATCGCAACAAAAGGTTAAACTTCGTTTGGGAACATGTTAATAAGAGTTTTGATTATTGGAAAGATGTTTTATTTACGGATGAAAGCAAATATAATTTATTTGGATCCAATGGGAGAAATAATGTATGGCAGAAACCAAATACAGAAATGTTTTTAAAACACTTACATTCTACAGTCAAATATAAGAGCGATCATGTTATAGTATGGGGGTGTATGTCTATGAGAGGGGTTGAAAATTTAATTTTATAGATGGCATTATGAAGTAAAATGTTTATATTGTTCTATTAAGAAAAAATTTGAAAGCCAGTGCTCAAAAACTTGTGATTTTACAAACATTTAATTTTTATCAGGACAACGACCCCAAGCACAAAGCTTATAAAACACGTAGTTGGTTGTTATATAATTGCCCCAAAGTACTGGAAACACCACCATAATCACCTGATATAAGTGTGATTAAAAATGTATGGAATCACTTAAAAGTTTCCATTAGAACACATACTATTATTATTAACAAGGATTTAAAAAAGCGTTATTAGAAGAATGGGGAAAAATTGATCTAGCTTATTGTGAAAAATTAGTTAAATCCATCCCGAATCTTTTAAAGGCTATAAAAATTAATAAAGACTACTCTACTAAGTACTAAAATAATTCAATCCATTGTAAATTTAATAAATAATTTGTTAATTGTATGAGTTTCATTTTGATGTATTTTTTGTTCATTTTTCAGAAATTGTTACTTTTTCTGGAGTAAAAGTATTAATTTACGATTGAAATTTTCAAATATAATAAAAATAACCTTAATAAAGAAATTAAGCAAAAAAAATAAAGAAAATTGTTATTATATTAAAATATATGTGTAAAATTATTAGAAACATAACTCTGTATGAGTTTCACTTTGACCCGCTGTATATATGTACTTTAATTAGAAAATTTACTTTTCATCTGATTGTTATTTCTTATCTTTTAATAATTTCTTAGCTCAAAATTACATTTTAAGGTAATTGAGAAATAAAAAAAGATATATGTTTTTATGTATTCTTTGAAATATATTAAGTATGATTAGTTTTTTTTTAATTTTATTTACATAGAAATTGATAACATTTTTTTGTTCAGTTGTTTATATATGAAATAAAATGGAATTTATTTCATTGTTTGTAATTTCTTATCATCTTTCCGACAAAAATTATAGAAATTCTTTAATAGAATTTATTTTTTTACATATATAGAGCTATCCAAATGTGACACCTAGATTTGCATTTTATTAAAAAGAAACATGTGTATAGGGGAAAACATGTGTATATTTTTTTTTGTTTTTTATTTTTAATAAAATACAAATCTAGGTGTCACATTTAGATGACTTTATATTTTGTAATTGATTTAGATATTGAAAAAAGTTATATATAAATATAATGAATGGTATTTTGATTGTAGAGAAAATACAACTGAATTATAAGAAACTAATTTACATTTATAAAATTTAAAATATAATTTTTTAAAAATCTTTTAATGCTGAGAAATGGTTCAATAGTGAAAAAGGACAATTGCTTTCTTAAAGAATTAAAGTTTAAGTTAGAAAGTTTGAACTGAATTTGTAATATAATTGCCAGTTCAACATACATATTGTTAGTCATTTGGTATGATCTTTTTTATATATACATACATACACACACACATGTATATACACACATATATATACATATATATATATATATATATATATATATATATATATATATATATATTCAAAATTATCTATTTCTGTAAAAAAAATAATTGTCTTTTCTGTAATTGATAATTGAAAGCAGTTAAGTATAATTGCTGATAACATTGACAATTTCAGCGACATTGTAATTTACCGTTGCTTATTACAAAGTGAACCTGAAGTACAAGTACAAAGAAAATATACTGTAAAACGAGATTTTTGCTTAATGCGATACTGAAACAGGTCTTGGTAACTATTTCTGCAAATAGAAGTAAAATAAATGACAACACTTGAAAAAATATGGACTTGTATTTCTTTATCTTTCTCTTTACTTGAAAATAAAATCGTAACAACTTGAAAAAACTTTCAATAATTTTATTACTTGTTGCAAGTTGAGAATGAATATCAGATGATTGATACCAATCAAGTTTTATGTTAAAATAGACACGAATTGGCCGTCTAATATCTCTAAATCAGATGTGTCGTCGAAATGATCAATGATCTCATCTTGTGAATTCGAATAAATATCTCTTTAGGCGAAAATTCCGAAAATTCTTATGCTATGTCATTTGTTTACATATTTTTCAAGGTTACTACTCTACGATTGACGAAATTGAATTTTTTATATTTTTATGTACATATATATATATTTTTTTATATGTACATATATATATATATATATATATATATATATATATATATATATATATTTAACTAGTACGTTTAAATATGTCACCATGATTTTTTTGCATTTGAAGTGCCAGGAAGTGTATTATTTTCTTTAAAACTTTTATGTAACTGTATGTCTAATTAAAATGAGTAGCATTATTTACGGAAGTCGTTGAAATACTACGAATTGTTTCCTATTTGATATCGTTTTTTTGCATATTGTCTGATCGAAATATTTAATTGAAATAATTAATTTATTCGATTACAATCTTATATCTATTTGTTAAAAAAACGTTTTTAATTGTAATAGAAGATATTAAATATTGTTCATATAAAAGTAATTTAATTAAATGGAAAATTATTTCTAAATTACTTCATTGTATGTTGATATCGAATTAAAACTAAGAAATATAATAGTTTATTTGTTCAAAAATTTAGTGATATCTTTACAATAAATACAAACAAAGATGATATTTTTGTATCAATTTTTTTATATAAAATTAATATAATGTTAGAAACTAAATGATTTATTTTTTATTAAAAAAACATTTTTATACATGACAGCATATAAAAATATACATGTAAGTTTTTGTATAAATATGTTTTCGTTTTCCCAACTACTGATTATTAAAATAACAGTACAAACTTTTACTGTTATTAGTTTATTTATGCAAATTAGATAAAAATATTTGTATTAAACTATATACCAAGTGAATATTTTAAATCTAAAATACTATTAAAAAACTTTTTTTTTTCAAAAACTAAGACTCAGTTTCTGTTATTATACATTTTTATTATAACAGACACGTTTCAAAAGGTCATTCTATTTGTATTATTTCGATTTTCAATAAAAATTCAAATTGCAAGGAACACTATTAGACAGTTGTTCAATAAAAATAGTTATTATATCAAAAAAACTTGTTTCATCAATATTAGATTTTATACGACATTTAGTTAATTTGAATCGTAAAAGTTGTTTTAACTATTTTGTAGTTTATATATAAAAAAATTGTTATGGATAATGTCACATTCAAATAAATTGAAGAACTAGTTCTATTAGTATTTACAACACTCGTGCGAATTTCATTTTATTATAATATATTATATACATAAAAAAGCAATATTTTACTTATATATATACAGGAAAATATCAATAGGACTATTCCACAAATAAAATAACATTGTATTTTAGATAATGGTGATTAAAACTTCTATTATGAATATTAAGTATTTATATAAATATAGATTTTCAATAAGAATGTCAGAACATTGAGAGCTGATGGCAAACATATTTGAATTTTTTTTCAAGTTCATTTTGACATTTCAACTCAGCATAGTTTGGCAAATTATCATGGGACGTTTAACACTTCAACATCGTTTAGAAATTGTAAAAATTTCAATAGATTTGTTGAAATAAAAGTTTAATGAATCTATTATTTCACGAAATGGATCCATCAATTGGCCACCCAGATCATGTCATCTAACTTCATTGGATTATTTTTTGTGAGATTATGTGAAATCATTGGTTTATGCTGATAAATTACAAAGAACAGAAGCATTAAAAATAAACATTGAACGTGTAATTCATGAAATAGGACCACAAATATGTGAAAGAGTTATTAAAAATTGAACTAAACGAACGCATTATGTCAAGCGAAATCGTGATGGTCATATGAGTGAAATTGTGTTCCATCATCAATGCCATAGACCAGGGGTCGGTAAAACGCGGTTCTTTGGTAACCTGAATGCGGCTCTTCCACAAATAATGACTATGTGCATTAAATGTGTGCCATGTAATATTATAATAATAAAAAATACTTTTTATTAATAAACAAGATTATTATTAATTATGATAGGTATCTAGTTTTTTTTTATTCATTGTTTAAAGTCAAAAAACCGATTACTCAAAGTTGGTACTTTGGGTATACTTTTTGATTGTCAATAATAATAACGCAATATTTAAAAAACCAGGGGCCTGTTTCATAAAACTTACAGTTCGTGTATTATAAGTTCTTTCTTCGAATATCTCATATAAATTTTAAATAAAGAATTTGTAATACAGGAATTGTAAGTTTTATGAAACGGCCCCTGATACCCCTCTGTCACTTTGTAATGACACTCTGTAGAGAAGAAACGGGGCAAGGATTTCCACAGGAATAATCTTTTCAAACATTATTATTTTACAAATTTGACATTATAGTGGAGAAAAAAAGCAATCCAGTACATGGAGCGTATCTAATCCTATCTATCACATAATACTAGTTCCTAGTTTTAATCGACTTCTAAAACAGATATCTTGTAAATCTGGCTCTCAAAAAAAAATATTGTTGTACTGCTAACATTTGGCTCTTTTGATTAATGAGTTTGCCGATAACTGCCATAGACTATGCTCAAAAATAAAAATAAATAAATAACTAATTATTTAAATACTTTTTGTTTTATTTCCATTTAAACTTCTGATACGCTTATTGAAAAATCCTATATAATCAAATGTGTAGGAAATTTTATTATTGATCAGTTTTTTCTTATTTAATACGAAATTTGATTTTTTTATGATTTAAATATAACTGTACGATATGAAAATAAAACAGATGTTATTGTTGTATGCAAGAATATTCGTATTTTAGATTGTAAAAGAATTTAAATAACACTAATGGAATTAATAAAAAATATGTAATTATTATTTTTTTTAATTTCTATGTTTTTAATCATTTTTAAAAATGTATAATTAATGACGAGTTAGTAAAAATATATTCGTGTATCCAAATTCAGGTATTATTAGACATTTGTATCAGTTTTTTACACAAAATTTTAACTGTAAGGATTCAAAATTAGGTTAACTTGAAATTCTCAAATTATGTAAGATTGGTCTCTTTCTTTTCTCTCTCTCTATGTATGTATGTGTATACTTGTGTGTGTGTAGTTCTTAAAGATTTAAAATATATTTTTAAAAAATCATCTGAATCATTACGTGAATCAGATGAACGTCACATTTCTAAGAACAGTATTATTTATATCATTGTGTTTTATGGGCGACGTAGTTTCCAACAGTTATTCAACATTAAAACATACAGGTGTAATAATATTTAGGAAGTTAAATGAACATAAGTAGTATATAGAACAAATACAAGAAGAATAAATAAGCATGATCCATTCATACTCTTATACCCGAATATATTTGTATTACATTTGTATGCATTTAAAGAAAATAAAGTTCGAATAAATAATGAAAATATTTATGTTCATGTCAATGTTAAAGGTGTAATGATTATTACAAACGCATACATCGATAATATGAACGCATGTGTGTGTATATAATTTCGAACACGGGTTGACAACCTTACAAAACAAAAATAATACGAATTCAAGCGGCATCATATGAACAAGGTCTCGGAATAATAATAAACGATCAATAGCTCTTACGGAGAACTGAGCAATTTTTACATTCTTCGTCGAGGTTAAACTATTACTGAAGCAGAATTACAAGTGTTGGTCTTATAAGAACAACGATATTTTTAATAAAAAGGAGATTACTCGGATCCTTTATAACTATATATGACTCGACGTTTTCGATCGATTGCGTTCCGATTTTCTCATGTGAAGTTATTTTATAGCAATTACATGACTCGTTCCTTTGTGAATCCTATTAATCTTTTGTTGTACATTTGCAGTGTGTGACAAATCTGCAACTGATCTCACATATAATTGTATTTGAAATAGCTACATATTATCGACAAGAATACTAAATGGTGCAAACATTATAACAATAAAATGACGTGAGCACCCACATGTTTCCATGTGGTGTGCTCATTAATAATAAATATATTCACGTACTGGACTATTAATAAGGATTGATTTACAGTTGTTTGTAACAATCATGTTTATCACTGCTTCGTAGTTATCGAAAATGAATACACTTCATGGAAGTTGACTATACATTACTTTGTTTTATGAAAATGTGTGAGAAACTAGAGATGTTTCTAAATTGTGTATTTACTGTTTTGGCACGAAGTTACGTTGATATAATTCAATAAGACTTAACAGGTGTTTTTAAATCATGAACATGATAGAAAAGGGAAAATGTTTAAATATGTATATAAAAAACATTCTTATCTAAGTGATAAAATAATCATCGAATATAATTATTAAATGTTTTATTATCTAAAACAGTAGTTTATCTGAATTCCGTATTTTTTTTTCGATTGGTAATTCATTTTCTTGTTTCTTTCATTAAAAATTATTAAAACAGTCTTATTTTTAATTTAAATTAATATATTCAGCATCTCTGGAAAACACATATTGCAACTATTGTGTTGCGTAGCAACGAATTATTGTTGCTACGCAACAATAATAAATAAATAAATAAAGGTAACAATGGTTGTTATTATTGATACGAAAAAAGTGTAAACACTGTGATAAATAATAAATTCATGTAGAGAAGTGTGTATTACATAGTCGGAGACTTTTGTAAATAATCAATAAAAATTTAAAAAATACAGTTCATTGTATGTCTGTCAATCAATTCCACGACTTTAGGTAGTTTTGGAAATTAAGAAAATACATATTGTTTGAAAGTTATAAAAACATGTAATAGATTATTTACATTTACTATAGAAATTTATTAAGTTTAAATTTTTCTTTTCTAGGTAAATGAGTTGTTCATCTTAACCACTTGCGTTGGCAATTAATTAACATGCGCGTGTGGCAAACCCGTCCAAAGCAATTCTCAACGAAATGGTATTTGAAATCATTTTTTTATAAAGTTTTAAACACACACACACACATTAACATTAACAGTAAAACTCTTAAATTAATTAACACATTTATCAATAATGTTAATAATTTTTGAAAAGGGGTATTTCTTGAGTTTTGATACGTTTGTTATTTTACCGAATAGAATATAGATATTAAAAAAAGTCATATCCATTAGATAAAAGAATATTTTTCTGTAACTTTTTACAAATTTTCTCATTAAAGGAAGATGATAAGTAATTATCTTGAAGGTCTACTCCACTCAAATTAATATTGTAATCTAAAACTATATTAGGTTTTGTAATGTTTTACAGCTAAGATACCATTGCAAGATCTTGAAAGAACTTAAAATGTTTTTAATTTTGTCGCTGCAAGATCTTTTAGCATATTCTTTCTATTAGATCTGGCTGTTCCGATAGTATTAATTTTATGTAAATGTAATTTCCGATACAGTTTTGGTGAGGAATACCAATTATCTAAAAAGAGGATGTGTCCAAAATCAACTAAAAGTCTACATAAATCCAGTACAACATTTTCTGATGCGCTATTATCAGAATAAAATAGTTCTTGGATAAAATATTTTTTTTATAATAATAAAAAAAAATTATTGTATTTTGTAGTTACTTGATTATTATTCAATGAAAATATGTAAAATTAATGAAGTTCTGCAAAAACGCACTTGCATACCTTCAAAACAGAAGTGTGACACTTGCTAACTGAACTTCGATGTTATTTTAACACTAGGTTTACGGGACGCGTCATTTTGACACATTTCGAATTTCATGAGGGAATTTACAGAAACCGTTTACATTTTTTTTCAACCACTTGTACTGACTTTTATCCATTTAACGAAACAAATAAAATAGGGAAATTAATTTTCTTCAAAACTTTCTAATTTAAAAATTATGTACGAGTATGTGGTATACCTATCTTTACGGTACGGGTCAATTTGACGCAATTGTAAAATAAGCATTAATGCTAGTTGGAAAACTCTAATACAGAAAAGGCATATGAAGCAGTCATTAAAACATTTTTATTTATGATCGAAGAAATCGGGACCCACTTTCTTCTCGAGCACAATGCCTAGAGATCAATTTACGCAAATTCTTCGATTCATATGATTTGATAAAAGAACAAAACGATCCGAACGTTTACGTACAGATAAATTTACATTGATATCTGAAATATGGAACAAATTTATACATAATAGTCAATCCTGTTATAAACCTCACGAAAATATTTCAATAGACAAGCTACTGTTCCCTACGAAAGTCTGATGCAGATTCACGCAATATATGCCAAATAAGTCACATAAATTTGGCATAAAGTTTTGGTTGGCAGTAGATGTAAATTCAAAATATCTAAAAAATGGTTTCCTTAATCTGGGTAAAGATGAACTTCAACACTTTTGGGCGGATTTTGTAGTTTTAAAGTTAGCCGAATCATATTTACATCAAGGCAGGAATATAATAACTGATAATTTTTTTACCAGTATATATGTGTAAAAGATACGAGGAATAAATGTAATGTTACATCATGTTAAATATTATAAATTTTATATAAATGTATATCTTATAGTTTCATTTATAAGTTAATATTATATCATTGTTGTTTTTTAAAGAAAATGTATGATTTTGTTCATGAGTCAAATTGACCCGTGTCCGCAAAGATAGGTATACATCAAACGTCTGTAAACCTAGTGTTAACTTAGCAAAAATCTCACGACGTGCTATGTACGTCATATCGGCATTTGGTACAGATAGCAGTTGACGTGTATAGCTCGTCATTCCAGCGCAAGTGGTTAATATTACAAGATTATATGAAATTGTTTAATAGCATTTCTTGTTTACTTTATTCGCAAATAAAATGAAAAATAAGTCATTATTAAACTTTAATAAAATGTTATATAGATGAGGAGAGTGATTAATTTGAATAATAATTAGTCACAGTGACAAATGTGTAGTAATTAAGGTTAAAAATGATAAAATATTTAATATATTCAAATAACAGTTTTAATAAGAGTTTTATGAAAGACATTCTTTAAAAACTTGAATTTAAATGTTCAACTCTTTAATAATCTTAAGCCATATCAGTCATATAAAATGAACTATTTTTTTATCAAATGAAATATTGTTTTGTATAGTAGTTAATTATATATTCTTATTTGATTATCTTTTAATGCGAATAGTAAACAAATCCGGTTGTTACATTGAAAAATGCATACTTTTCATTTCAACAGACACATTCGGTTATAAATATGTTTTAATAATAGGTTTGAAATTAATTTCCATTTGAATAATTTATAATTTTATCTTGATATATAGATGCATTCAAATACTTTTTGTTGCTTATTTTATTATAAAAAAATCCTGTTCGATACAATATTTATCTAATATTATCTTAGCTAACAACTGTAAAAAAAAATAATTACACGAAAACAACAGGATGTATAGTTTTAAAATAATCGTATCTCAACCTTCACAAGCATCCAATGTTCTATATACGAAATTGTACCTCGATTATAATAAATGAAATAGATTCACATTCACACATTGCCCACTTTGTAGTCAGGCTGATCAACAATCGAGCGGTGGACTAGTGAACGCATCTCGACAGTTGTTTTCAACTGGTTAGTCTTCAGTTTACCGCGATTGGGTCTAGAGGTGTTACCCGTGTTCATCGAGCTGTATGTGCACCTGTGTCAATCTTGTGTTGAAATCATAGTGATATTTTTCTTTGTTTACACATTTTCCATCTATTTGACTTTTTACGGTGAGTACCGGTCAATAATGATTTTACACATTATTTGTTTAGTTCGCATTTACATAGTTTATTTTAATTTGTTTTGAAATGTGTTAGATGTATGATACAGGTCGATGAAGTAGTGGATTTGTTTAGAATTATTATTCATTTAATAGATTTGGATGAGTTTTAAAATATTTCAAAATTATTTCGTTATTTAAATATTTACCTATATAACTAAATATTAATTTATTTTATTATATATATATATATATATATATATATATATATATATATATATATATATTCATATATGATAAAATATTTTTTACTTCATGATTCGAATAGTCACAAGATCAAATTTGATTTTAAGTAAATGTTTTTTTTCTTTATTTTACCCTAATCCACTTTAAGCTATTATAACGATAGTTGGAAACATATTTTTGACTAAGGGTTTAAATTGTATTAAAAAGTATTATTTGTATTGAATTTAGACTGTTCAGAAGGTAAGAACTTGAATATTTTCTGATACCGTCTTAAAGACCGGAAACAATAAATTCTACATCAAAATGTATCCTCATTGGTCTTAATATATATATATATATATATATATATATATATATATATATATATATATATATATGTATATGTATATGTGTGTATATGTGTGTGTATGTGTGTGTATGTGTGTGTATAAGAATATGTATACACTTATTCTCATATACATATATAATAAAACAGTTGGAATTTAATAAATTAAACGGTCACAAGTTCGAATTCGAATTTTATGTGACTGATTTTTCAAATTGATACAACTTAAACGATTATTTGAGGACTTTAGTGATTATTTGGAATACATTTTTGATTAAAAAAGGGTTTTATATTAAGTATTCCTGTATAGGTAATTTATATCTGATATAAAATTATTAAAAATACTTCAGTTGTATATTATTTTCCATTAAGTACTTGTGTATATTCATTTTGACCTATTTTGTCTGTTTCATTAAATTTTTCAATAATCTGCTCTAGTTTTTAAGAGTGTTTATGAAGATAATATGCATTTATGTATATGAGTTTTTGTATGTATGTATATATATATATATATATATATATATATATATATATATATATTTAAATAAACCTAATTGTTTACAAAATATTTTAATTTTTTAAATTTCAAAATTGGTTAGAAAATACAATATATTTAATAATAATTAATTTGATGATATATTATCACCGATTAAAACATTTTAAGCATTTTTATTTTTGATAGAATACATACATACATACATACATACATATATATATATATATATAATATTATTTTTGTATCTTTAAAAAAAAACGATTATGTGTGTCGTTGGAATTACTTATTTGATTTAAATTCTATTCTCTTTTCATTTCCTCTTATTCGTCTGTCTAAAAATCAATAAAAATAAATTTAAATGGAAGTTGTAATCAAGAAACATTAAATGAGAACATTTGTCGTTTTTAAATACTGATGTTATTATTTCTGAGAATCTTTAAAAAGAAAAAAAAACTTAAAATTTAATTTCATTAGAATTTAAATACTATTTTTATATATAATTATATTTAATTAGGTAAATTTAAATATTCTTAAAATATAACAGGTTTGAATGTAATGTAGCTGTTATTTTATATGTTTTTTCTTTAAAAAGTCAAATAAAATCCTTAAAACGAAACGACATATTCGTTTTAAAATAAAAATTTACATTGCAACTAAAACGTATTTATAATACAACAACCGATTAAATTATAAACGATCATTCCTCAGAACTCAACACATATTTTCATTAAAAATGTGGTTCTACCAGATACTATTATGATTTTTATACAGTGTTTTTTTTATAAAAATAACATTAGGAGAAATATATTTAAGTAAGATTTTTATTTCAAATTAGTAAATCAAATTAGTGCCAAGACCAATTATAGATAAAACAGTTTTATTAGATTTCTTTAATTATTTTTTTCAGTAAATGCTTTTAAATCTTATCAAAACTATCTGTCTATTATTTAAATTACGATAATGTATATATGTTTGTACATACATTATATTATATAGACTTAAGTAATGCATGTTTATATTTTTTATATTCGTTGCATCAGAGGAGAAAAACATGCTGATTTGTAAGCATTATTAGTACCGAATTTGATTTCGACTTGGATATATTCACAATCTATTAACTATTAGTCAAAAAAACACTTACTAACACCGTCTGCAGACAGGAATCGTGAGTTGCGTGACATGAATATTTATTTAAAAATAAGCCGCACCTTACTTCTAAAACAACAAAATTGAAAAAGAGAATTGTTTTCTGTCAATTATTATATATATATATATATATATATATATAAATAATTCTAGTAACTATGAGTTAATTGAAAGTCATGTTTTTTTATAAAAGGCATGAAAGCTAAATATACAGTATAATTGTAACACGTCGACCTTTCCTACTCTATTTTTGTATGTTTAAGAAACTTTTTTAATTTTTTAAATGATTCATCTGTTGTTAGTGATATTTTAGGTAATAATTAATGTTATTTATTATAAGTATATGTACCATAATTATTTATTTTTATTTATTAATAACGATATTTTTTAAAATATTTTTATTTTCATTCATCAATATATTTTGATTAAAGATATGTAAAATGAATATATGTAAATAAATCTATATAGAAATTCATATGCACAATGTTTATCTACTAATTATTTATTTATTTTTAAACTCGTAAATAATTTCATTTCCAAACCTAGTATATCATATTACCCAGTATTCATATAAATATTTCATTGACTTATTGTTTGCTTTCACGGTTTTTTATCACGAAACTTAATACGTTATTACTTCATGTATGTTTTTTCTTATTATTTTTTTTTAGAGAAGACGTCGCTTTCACAATATTAAAATAAGAATACTTAATTAACAATATGCAAAAAAAAAACGACAATAGGTCATGTTTACATAGAACAATCTCCTTTTTGAAAGGTTATTCATATGATGTGTTGATATTTGTGTAGAGCTACTATGAAAATATATGAAAATTATGAATGTAATTAATGGTAAAAAATATGAATATAATTTATATAGCATAGTTGTTTTTTATTTGAGAATCAAATAGTAAAAATTAATTGGAAACAAGAATCGTGATGAATAAACTTTTCAATTATTTTTTTGTCCAGATTTCTGTATAAAATATTGTGAATAAAAGTATTTTCACTAATGTTTGACATGTTTTTAATTAACATGAAGATATTTTCTCTACATTGCAATTAAAATATGTATTTTTCTATTTATTAAACATAATAGATTTTGAAACATAATAAATAAAATGATTTTTGTTAATAATTGTTAATACATTTATTTTTTTCTAATATTAATGAAAATTATAATCTTTTATAAGTTGAAATATTTATCTAAGGAAACATACTAATATTCTTAACATCCTATTAGATCTTTTTATTTTAATCTTCAACAATTAATTTTGGAGTTAATTCCTCTTTACAAATAAATGAAATAAATTTACATTTCAAAAAATAAATTCACTTAAGATAAATTTACATTTGAAAAGTTAAAAAAATAATATGTTACTTAAATTAATGTTGAATTGATGACATACTAAGTAAATAGGATGCTGATTATGAAAATTAACCCTCAGATGTTTTGATAAAAATATGTATTTTTTATTTATTAAAATATATATGTACACTAATTAAACAAACGCGAATTATCTCTTATGTCCACAAAACTTCTTTACAAGAAAATAAGGTTTTATTTAAATTGTATATCTTAATTTTGACTGTTGTTTTGTACCAGCACGTGCTTCTCCAATGCATAAATAATATACAGAAGTGAATTAAACTACCTTAGATAACATTTTTAATATAAGTGGTAATAGCATGGTTTTATTGTTAAATGAGATAAAGTTAATCTATGTTTGTACTAATATTGAAAATGTGAATAATACTCTGTATATATAAAAAGAATAAATAGTCGAAAACAGTAGGTCATAAATGCAAATATTTTGTATTTGACTCATTTGCTTCATTATTTTTTATTTTAATGGAAGGTACGTGTTTTTTTATCGCGAAGGTTTCACTTTTTAATTGTTATTTAATTTATAGATCTACATATTTTTTAATCTCGTAATAAATTTATGTTTAGAGATAATAAATGCTATTTTATAAATCTAATAGTAAATATTTGCTTTTTTATCCATTCCCACGTATTATATATATATATATGTAGAATAATCTAGAAAAGATAAAATAACTAAAAACAAATGTTGATTAATCAAAATTGTCCTAGATAAAAAAAATTCGTAACAAAGATTAAACACAAAACCGAGCTTTCACTTTAATATTTATTTTTCTTGAATAAACTGAATTCCAATAATTGTCTATGTGATTTTTGATAAATATATATTTTATACAAAAATTTAGGTATATTTTAATTGATCACTTAAGTCGATTTAATTTGTTCATTTTATTTATAGAATTTGTATAACAGTTTTTTTTTTATAAAAAATGATGAAAAATATTTTACTGTTTTTATATTTAAATTTTACTAAGACCTGATTTTCTTTATATTAAGTGCTTTTTCCCCTAGTAAAACATTATGTATACCATTCTGTCATAAAGTCATGAAGTTACCTCTCGAGATATTACAAACATTTTCCATTTTCCCGGCCTTGAAGTGCACTTTGACATTAAACACAATTATGTTTGTAATATATTTAGATAATTACTTTAAATTAACGTTAGATAACTTTTTTAAAGTAACTACACACACACACACACACACACATATATATTTTTATATATATATATATATATATATATATATATATATAAACCTATTTATTTTAAAATTGATTTATAATATTTTTTAATATTTTTAGCAAAGTTTTTGATTTCATTGTTTAATTATATATAAATTCTCTCTTTATATTAAATTTATTTTCGTAATAAATTATTTATACCCTAGCAATTGAAGCTTTTGGTTAATTGATATTTTCTTAAAAACTTGATTGATTTTTTGTTAAAAACACAATGAGTTCAATTCTGAAAATGTGATAAATAAATTGTATAATTTTAAGCCGATTTTCAATATTCGAAATTGAATCTTAGTCAGATTGAAATGTTCTTAAATAAAATTATTTTTTTAAATACTTTTTCAATTTTTTGACAATTCCTGGTTTCTGAATTAATTTTCCTTTTCATTTATTATTTTTTTTATTATTTATTAATCGATATAATATTGTGTAATTAATTAAATCAACACAGTAGAATCATTTTAATTAATTTACTAAATTATAATATTTTATACAAGACTGTTATTCATGTTGACATTTTTTTATTTCATGAAATCAAGTTCTAAAGATGAAATTAAAAAATTGTAAATTTGTTGATGAATGTTTGATTTAAAATAAATATGTTTTAATGATTATTTATTAAAATGAAATAAATAAAACCTATAAAGTTATTATTTTTATATAAAATTTTATGTATACAGTTGAATATTGGATACAAATGTAATTAAAATTTTCTGAAGGTTTAATTACATCAAAATAAACGTTTATACAATATTTGCATACATATTTCACGGATTTCAAAAGTTTGAGTATTTTGTTAACTCTCAAGAAATGTACACTAATTGACAACGATTATGAATAGAAAGGAGAAACCTTCATCCAATAATTGATAAATATCGTTAAAGATGACGAAATGTTGACAGGAAACAAACAGTTATTCATATAAATACAATAGGGAAAAGAAAAGAAAAGGTTCCATAAAAAAAATCACATTCATTTATCCAATTAAGTATTATTAATTAAATGATTCTGACAGTCCGAGATTTCGAATCAGTTTCTGAATAAAATACAATGAAATTACTGATTATGATTGAGTTCATAATAAACAAATAAAATTCACATGTCATTTTTTGAAACAGCATGCAAGTATATGAACTTGAATACATAATTAAGTTCAAGTGTAAATTGTCACAGCTGGTAATGAATCTTTCGGTGTAGAGTTTTTCTTAGTGAGAAGGTTTTAATATTCATATATATTTTTTTATAACTGCCACGAATATTTTATACGATCTCAATTATAACATCATAAGATGATTTAGAATAGATGAAATATAATAATATATTTGTTTCCAATGGAGTTCTTATTTCTTCAACTTTTATTCATGAGATTTTTAATATAATGGTCACATGAAAAATTAAATTATTTATTTTATGGTAACATATAATGACCTTGAACACAACAATTGTATTAAAATTTCTTATTTTAAAATAACCCACCTATATAAATAAATATGTGTGTGTGTGTGTGTGTGTGCGTGTGTGAATGCATGTATGCGAAAAATACAAAAGGGTAACTTTTTGCAAGGGCTATAATTAAAGTATCTGATAAAATAAAACTTACTATGTACGTGGACACGAAACAGTAGTGTATAATCTATTAAAATGAATCATGTTATAAAATTATATTACAGGTATGACTCAGAAATAATTTTGTCTGATAAAAAAAGGCCCTTTAAATATGAATATGTAAGTGGAGTTGAACATTATTCAGCATATATTAAAAGTAATAGTCATGATTCTTAGAATTTTTTATTTTGTGATTTTTTATATAATATGATGAAAGATATTGTTTTAATTTATTTGTGTTTTTATTTTTTACTACTTAATTTTTTAATTATTTTTATTTGTAAAATAATTAATTAAAAGACAGCGATGAGAATTAGAATTTATTTTCTAGCACAATTGAAAAATGTTAGACATTAAAACTGAACACAAGGATAACATTAAATTTTTGATAAAATTAAAAAACTTCATATTTCATACGAAATAATGGAATAATATAAAGACTACTAACATTTCAATTCTCTTAAAATCATACGACTTTTGTTTTCTTAAATTAATTCAAAATAATGATTAGATATATACAAACATATTTTCAAAAGATAAACTGGGTGAAACTTTTGATAACTTTTTTAAAAGTGTATCGAAGTAATGGTAAATCGTTTTAAAGAATATTGTGATTGAATAACAATCATTAAAATATTTTTTTGTAACAGTCATATCATGTAATTTTATATTTAATAAAATAATACAAAAATATTTTTAAGAGTACATATATGACATTTTCTTATTAATGAATAAATAAAAAACATATCCATTAAATAAAAAAATGAACAGATGTTTTAAAATTTACATCATAAAAATTATTCAATTATACAACATAACAGATTTGTTTAACAACATACACAAATATGTAACTCTGAAAACAGTAATCAATAAACAAACCAATTTGCAATTGATTTTACAATCGACTTATTTATTGATGTGATACACTTTTAATGCAATCGATAATCATAAAAAGTAGCAGTAGTCATGTGATGTTTAGATGAAGATTTAAGATACTTTCGCGTTTAAGTATTTAAGTATAACCTGTTTTTTGTAGACCTACATCATATTAAACGATCGAATTATTTCGTACCTGATTTGGATATTAAAACATCGTATTTATATTTATTCATTATTTTATTTACTCAGTTTATTGAACTACACTTATATATATATATATATATATATATATATATATATATATATATATATATAAGTATATTTCTGCAACTTGTTCTTTTTATTGTTGTTTATATTGTATTTCAAGAACTGGAACGTCAATACCGGACAATGTAAATAGTTATTTATAACTATGAAGTATTATATAGTCATTCTACAGTTGCTGTTTGCCGCATGACTTACTTTTATGAATGAAATGAGCCAAAATAATGCGAGTGTCAAAACACAATTTACTTTTGAAATACTGTTAATAATCGTTATTTCATAATATTTGTTATTTAGTCACTTCGGTTACGTTGCGTGTATTAAAAAGACATTAACTATAATTTAGAACGAAATTAAATACAATAATCGAGACAAATAAAAACTATGACGTTTAATAAGAGATTTTATTGATTGTTTATATTTAAGTCGCATATAATATTAATCAATATTCATTTTATTTCCTTCTGGCAAATTGATTGCCATTTATACTCAAGTAGTTTGTTTAAAAATTGCTCAAAGTTGAAAAAGTATTTTATATTTTTTATAGACTTTTATACAGTAATAAAAGTTTAATTTCAATTGTATGTTTGTATGTAATTATGCATTATTATTACAAATTTCTTAATTAAAATTTTATTAAAAATACAATTTATTAAATTAGATGTAATATGTATTAGACATAGTTTAATTATTTCAAATACTCGTACTTTAATACATTTATCACTTTAAGAAATAATGCACAAATAAACACAATACGTGGAATAAATTTCAATACTAAACATTCACTTGGCATAACCGTGTTCTATTTTTTCGTAATAGATTGTAATTGAATTCAATTTACGAAAAAGAAGCAGAAATATTTATGATTTTAACCTGCGATATCGTAATAAGTAAATATGACAACGAAAGTCCGTTTTATCAGCGAATTCAGGACGACGATACAAAATGTATATGTATTTTGAATAACAAGTAAGACGATCTCTTGACTTTAAAAAGAATCGACCTTATTTTATCAATGCCATTTTCACGAATATGCATAGAATACTTATTTGTAACTGATAAATATATGTAAATTGAATTTTATGCTATTTGTACATAATTAATATGAGACACATAAATTAATATAAACATCCTTTTCGTTCACAGGGTCGGCATATGATTTTTAATACGATGATATATTATCATAATTTATAATTTGTCTTCTATAGCAATGTAATTAAGGTTGAATTTTTTGAAAAGGTGTTAATGTTAACATACATACATATTCAAAGATTTTTTTGCCTTTTTCTAATTTGTAGTACCATATCTTGCTTTTTATCAAAATAAAAAATGGCGTTAAAAATTCAGATATGATTTAATTCGGATAATAATATATTTTAATACAACAATTACTGAGTTACTAACATAATTATTTTTTTAAAAAATGTGCTTTAAATAAAAAAAAATTAATTATTAAAAGTTTAATATATAAGTGTATAATAAAATGTAATATACAGGAATACCTCGCATAGTATCGGTTCCACTGATTTGCTGGACTATTTGAAACCGGACTAATCGAAACATTAACTAAATACAAAAAACGTTAATTGGTTCCAAATAATTTTTTTCACAATTTTTCAGTAAATAAAAAGAGGTTAATAAATTCAAATGTTTGTATGTATCAACAAAACAAAATCAGGAGTTTATACATTCATTTTAAATAAATTTTCAATTCATTTTCAATTAAAATTTAATTATCAAAAAATCGACTTTACTCTAGAGTTACGAATCGAAAATTAATAGAAAAAGAAAGACCACAAAACTAGAATTGCGATGAGTAGCAGCATAATTATTTTTGTGGAAATTTCAAACCGTGAAAACGTTCTAATCGAAGCAGTACTATGCGAGGTATTCGTATATATTGAAAATATAAATGCAATAAGTAAATGTGTACATATTTCAATAAAAAATATTTTTTTAAATATTTATTTCAATTTGTTTTCTATTTTTTAATGCACATGCTTTACTTAATAGATCTGTTACTTTCTTTAATTGTACCTTAAAAGTAATATTTTATATATTGCACCAATTAACCAAATTTCATTAATATTGTTACTCAATTTGATAATAGTGACATTAAAAATGGTGAAAATAAAGTGAGTTTTTAAACTTTCTGTTTTATGTAGCGATAGTATTTTTTATAATTATTTCACAATCTGTATCATCTAATGTACTTGTTAATTAGTATTTTCACAGTAAATATTTTTATAATAAAAACTTATTGTGTGGAAAAAATGTATTCATATTAAAATTTGTAACACACACACACATAATTATTCTTTTCAAATATTAACCATAAATGCAATGATTTCTTAATGTAGAAAATTGTAATGATTTATATTACAATATTTCATACACGATTCTGGATTGTTCTTTTATTTCCAACATGACCTTCTCTCAACCACACAGAACATTAATCTTTTAAATTAATTAAGATGGGTCAATTAAATTGACATCGCGGGTGATAATGATTAAGTCACAGTTGCTGATTTAAAAATAAACGTTATATATCTAACTTGTATTGTTTCGTAGAACTCGTGCGTTTATATTTTTTTATTTGTTGCTAAAGAATGCCATCACATGCAAGGTATAAACGTCAATTAAGTAGTCTACCCTGTGTTTGTTAGATCGATCCTTTTTTGGACACAACTATTTCTATTGCGAAAAGTTAAAAGTGAAACTTTGATTTCTTGATTGAAATTATTTATCTACTTTCTCACATATCAGGAATATTTTAAAACGTTTTTTTATGACTCAATATTGTTTTTTTTATGGAAAATGTGTGTATCATTTTTTTTAAAAAAAATAATAATTGTGAAATTATTTTTAGGTAGATATCGAAACTAACCTCTTATTTAGAGTTTTGTAATTATAATTATATTATTATAAATCCTAATAATAGAATATTAATATTTTTTAATTACACATATGTTAAGTTGTTTTTCTCAATTAAAATAATTTTATATTTACTTCGTTCGTTGGTTGCAATAATGTTTTCCTGTTAATAATGTATTCCATATTTTCTGCTTCTATAAGTGAA
This sequence comes from Neoneuromus ignobilis, assembly GCA_029203775.1. Classification (NCBI taxonomy): domain Eukaryota; kingdom Metazoa; phylum Arthropoda; class Insecta; order Megaloptera; family Corydalidae; genus Neoneuromus; species Neoneuromus ignobilis. The sequence goes on along the minus strand of CP092095.1, from coordinate 10,399,786 downwards.
AATTTAATACATCCTTTAATATAACATTTCAATCGTATGAGATGCAGTTAAGAAATAATTTCTTGTATAGATGACACTGATATAGTGACTTGTTTTATGCTTCCTTCCCGTTAATTTCCTGTTGGTATAAGATATTTTTTTCTTTATCTTTTATTTACAAAGATATGTTTTTCTTACCTGTTTATATTTTATTTACAATTTCACTGTAGGAATAACCTTTATCAAGGAAAATTATTATCTTCTCTCTAAGATAAACATGAAAAACAAATATGTTTAATTACACTGACACTACTTTACAATTTATTATAATATTGTAACATACTGTTAGAAAAAATAAATATATAAAAATTAATAATTCTTTAATATTCATCCGAAGTGTAAATAACAAATTATAGTAAAAATTATTTATGTATATTTATTTATAATTTAATCAATTTTTCCGGAAGAAGTAAATATCATGTCATTCCATATTTTATAAGCTATTTGTATATAAATATATTTATTAATAAACACATATTTACAGAATATTATATTAAAATTCAATTTATATTTTATTAATATGATAATTTATTGTAATTACTTATATTTATAAAACACTATTTTTCTATTCAATTTATTTCCTTGCGATAATTCATACTGTACAAAAAGTACTTATAGAAGATTTTTATTTTTTAGATTGTGAAGGATTATCTTGTCATTAAAAAATTATCTATAAGATGTTAACATATCGTTTCCTATTTTTAATTTTTAAATATAAAAAGATATTGCAAAATAGATTTTTTTTATAAATAAGTCGTTTTATTGATTGTTATTTTTTTGGAACAAATTTATAAAACATGTATTTTTATTCAATTTGGTAATACAATAGAGTTTAATCGATAAATGACACTTTTAATTTATTGATGATATTTTTTATTAATATAGATTATAGTATCTAAAATTGTGTAAATGTTGAATGTATTTATATAAAATTAAAAAAACTGGTTTACAATTTATTATCTTTTATTTTTCAATAGAAAATTGTATTTTCATTTTTGTTAATATTTATATTTATATAAAAGAAACAAGTGTATTGATTTTTATCACGTTTTATTTCATCAAATAACTTTCTCAAAAACATTGTTCACACGTGATTAGTTCGTATTCTCTGCTAATAAATAATTTGAATAATGATTCGATACAAACCCATGGAATATGAAAAATCAACATTCTCTATTAATTGTATCACAAGTGTTAATATATCTCAGAAAGAATTTGTTAATAGCGTGTAATTATTTCAAGCAACACCGATCGTACACAATTGTATATGTGAAATGTGTGAAGAGCACGATAACAGTGAAATTCAAAAACAATGAATAATTATTTTTAATTATTAGAAAGTCATAATTATGATAAAGTAGCTAGACAGTTAACGAAAACTTATAAACTAGTCGATCTGTAATTAAAATCAGTAATTGTATTTTCAATGTCGCTCATTCGATTTGCATCTGCGTTCTTATTTATCAAGATACGTATCACGTTTGAAACCACATAAAAATACCAATGAATTTATACAATTACTGTGTACATATATTATATTGTTACCCATATTGCTTGTATATTATTGCCTACTGATATTTAAATATAGACACGTACACCCATTGTGTTATCTATATAAATTTTATAAAGCTACTAAAATGGAGGCAATTTTTTTTATACATTTAATGCATATATGAATGTATAAGTACACATATATATTATGTATCATAGTTTTCCTGTTTTTAGATTATGTAAATGACAAGTCTGATATTTTTAGACAGATTTTTCGATTTGTGGTTTTATAACATTATCATTCAACTACTGCACAAAAGTTATATCTCATTGAGATTCTCACAAAAAATAGAATTTAAGTGATATGAGCTAAGCAATATTTTATTTTTAAAATTTTTGTCGAATTAAAATAAAACAAATACAAAATACAATTGATAACTTAAATTCATATTCAAATAATAAAAATATTAAAAAATAATAAATATATGACAGATGATGTTTTTCTCAAACAAAACTGTTTTCATTCAATTGACTTAACTTAAACAGCTATATTATTTTAACACCAATGAATTTTAACCCCAACACCACAATAGCTATAAAGTGTGAGATTTTAACAGAAATAAATAATAAGTGATTATTGAACATTTTATAAATATTGTGGTGTTGGGGTCAAAATTCATTTGTGTTAAAATGAATCAGCCACAGTTTTCAAACAACAAATAGCTATTATTATTATAAACAAAAAATTTGATAAATAGATTATTTAGAGTATTTTTTTACTGGTTGTTAATTAATTTTATATAGAATAAAATAAAGTGTTTGCTGTTCGTTTGAATGATAAAACTTAATATTTTCGTACTGTAACTATTAAGAAATTATATTATTTTAATGTAACGACATATTATTTACCTGAGATGAAAATAAGTAATATGTATGATAGTTCAAATTTGATGAAAAATGTTTAAAAAAAGAACTAACTTTATAAATTAAATATTCATGTTTATAACAGATAGATAATTAATATTTTAAAATTAATATTTAGTATCTTCAAAAAAAGAAAAAAAAATACAAAACAAGAATTATAAAGCATTTACAAGTTGGTCAATTATGTGATTTAAAAAAGTGTCATTAAAGGTTAATATAGGTTCTTTTAATAATATACATTACGTCATATAGTTTTCCAGTTTGGAATTAAAAATTAATGACTGCAAGTGAAATAAAAAAAAAAATAATTTGTCACACAGAATAAAGTCAAATGATATAAAATACGTTTAAAATTTCCGTTTTACAATTAAGTATTTAATTTTTCAATCGAAACATGGTTTATATTCATACTTTATTTTAAATATACATGTGGTATATTTTATATTAAGTTAAATATAGATGTTTTTTTAAGAGTGATAGAAATTTAAATTGATTTCAATGTAAATTTCTATCACGCCCAAAAATATCATATATATATATATATATATATATATATATATATATATATATAGAGAGAGAGAGAGAGAGAGAGAGAGAGTCATCCAAATGTACCGCCTAGATTTGTGTTTTATTAAAAAGAAACTAAACACATGTTTCTCTATACTACATCCTTTACACATGTTTCTTTTTAATAAAACACAAATCTAGGTATCACATTTGGATGGCCATATATGTGTATATATATATATATATATATATATATATATATATATATATATATATATGTAAAGAAAAAAGAACAATAATACAATATTCAAATAAAATTAAAAAAGAATAAACAAAAATATAATTTGTGCAATACATTTAAAAGTATAATTATCACCGAAATTTCCAAACACATCCAAAGAGATAAAAACGATTGCGATTGTATATTTATCATTACAGTCACTGTATAGTCCAGTACAGTAATGAAGATGACTTCACTTTCCATGTTATAAATATACTAAACGGATTAAATTACATATACGAGTTTATATGGTGATTTGAAAATTTCGCAAATATTCATTGAAATTTGTCATAAATCTACAAAAAATAATATTCAAGTAAATTATTTATTATATTATCTTGTACAATAAATATTTCATTTTTATAAGTTTTAAATAAGAGTTTAATTTTATAAAAATTAATAAATGATTGAATTTCAAAATATTTTAATTCAAATATTTTAATATATATACTACGTACTGAATAAATTGTACAGTACTTATTTTTGATTCAATGATCTAAATTTAATAATATTAATGTACTCTAAGTACCAATGAACTATATATTATAGTATCCAGATGTTGAGTACGACGGTCTTTAACCTATAAATTGTAAAAATCCAAAAGGTATTTCTACGTAAAATAGTAACACAGATTATACTACATTAAACGGATTCTATAAAACTATTTTAATATTAAAATAGCTACATAGAAATGATTCACATCCTTTTGGGATATTTTGTAATACTTACAGTGACCACATGTACTTTTTTCATGTTTCAATTTAAAGTGCGACTTTTATCACGTGTCTAAATACGAAGGATAAACACAATGAAATAAAAATGATTGGGCACTTTTTTATTCCTTATATATATATGTTTGTGTTTGTTTATATATCGACTGCATATTTTTATATATAAAAACCAATATAACTTTATATGTCTCATCTTTTTCAAGCTTGAAACTTGACACATAAAGTTCAAACGTCATATCATTTTTCATCAAATTTTCTTTTCAATTTGCAACTTGTTCAATATTGGTTATTTAAGTTTGATAAAAGTGGATATTTTGAATATATTTTTAGAATAAATTTCAGGAAAAGATATTTTTATAACTTATAAGTATGCAATTGAAAAAAGAATAACTTTTAAAATTAACTTATTTTTTCTACATGGTATTTATTATTAAATAATGTTTATAAGTAAATTGTCTTAAATAATTTCGTTCATGTATACTTCTATATTTATCCATCCAAGTGGGACGCCTAGATTTGTGTTTTATTAAAAAAAAAGTAAAATAAACTATACACATGCTTCTCTATACACCACCATATACACATGATTCTTTTTATAATAATAAAATACAAATCTAGGCGTCACATTTGGATGACCCTATATTTATATATATGGTTTGTAAATATATAAATTTATGAATCTTTAAAAAATGCATTTGTTGTACATGGAATCGATGTTAACTTTTAATTAGTAATACTTGGAAAACTTATTGTATAAACATTCTTAATTTTATTTCATATATGATTAAAAAAAGAAATTCTTGATAGTAATCTTGAAAATTCCCAAAAACAAAACCATTATATTTACTACGAAGTAAAACACAAAACGAGTACGACAAAACATAGCCATTAGTATAAACAATAATGATAATTACCAAACACACATATACATAAATGTGAAATGTCAAAATTACACCTGTAACATTTAAAAAAAATAAAATAAATTTATTTTTAAAAATATCTGATAAATTTGTATGTTGATGATTGTATTATATAATATGATTTTATTGCATACTTACTTGTTTTTCTACTTTTTATACATATTTTCATATAAACCTGTTTGCTTTTATAAAAAAAAAATACTTAAGAACATTAATCGTTTTTGAAACTGGAACTTCTTTTAAACATGTGTGTAATAAAAATGTTCTTAATTATAACAGACAAGTGATTTTTAAATGTTTCGTAAATACGTCTTATAGATTATTTATTTGCAATGATTTCGTAATATTTTTTATCGAGAAAAAAATGAAAGGTTTAATATTCATTTACTTGAATTTGAATTAATTAAAGATGACACTGTGAATAAGTTCAATATAATAAAATATTTAAAGGAATTAAATATTCATATAATAAAATTTATATCTTATTATAAGTAGTTATAAAATCGTCTATTTAATTTCTTTTATTACATTTTTTCATTACATCCTATACAAAACAACAAATAAAAATCACATAAATGAATTATTGATTATTTATATTATTGTAAATCGAATTTTTTATTCATTTCTGATACTAACAAAATATTCAAACAATATGATAGTTAATACATATATTTTTTGTATGATTTATAGTTCCACAATTACATTTTAATCCACTAATGTAATTATACACATTTTTTGTACGACCTACACAAACTTTTGTAATAAAAATTGTAAACAAGTTTTTGTTCACAAACTATTAAAAAAATAAACTGGTTTTACGAGTGTTCTATTCGTCGAAAACTGTTTTAATCCTTTAATAAGGAAAAAATATTCAAACGTAGTTTGATTTTACTTCATGTCCTTTGATTGTAAATATTAGAAAATTATTTATGATGATGATTTTTATTTTAAGATATTTATACGTAATCACTATAATCATATAATGATTTTTTTATAAAAAAATATGTATAAACTTTTATGTTTTTGAAATCATCTACAGTATAAATAATTTATGTATTGACAGTTCATTTCCAATATTACATTTTACATGCCTTTATTGATTATAATATTTTATAAATAATTCATGTATTGATGCTATTTTAATACATGATTGTGAAAATCTGTACGATTTTCCATATAAAAAACTTGTTTATTTGTAAATAAAATAATTTATTCAATCGTTTAATTTTCATTGATTTCAATATTTTTTTCTTTACGTCTGCACGATCCATAAATGGATAATTGCATGTATTATGTATTTTTGCATACATTTTCTGTGTAAAAATAAATAATGTATATTAATAGATTAACATACATCATTTATTTTAAATATTGGTTCAAAATTTTATTTTTTTAAAAAATATAAGAGTTGTAAACAGACAACAGATGCTTTTATAAATATTTGTTTTAAATTCTTATATATTCATCACAGGTAAATTTTCTCACAACAATATTTTGTTGTCATTAAAAATCACTTTATAGTTTAACATCAAATCGAAATTATACCACAAAAAGTATCAAAATATAATTTATACAAAATTACTTATATGTAAAAATAAATTCACAACTAAAAAAATATGTTTTTCTTTGTTCTATCATTATTTAACAATTAGTGTTAATGAAAATATGACTTATTTATTTTTTGTAGTAATTTTTAACATCAGTTAACAAAGCTCAAAGTATATCCTTAAATATATTCACATATTCATATCTGTGTATGTAAGTTTTTATATGTTCTTTTATGTATGCGTAATTAATAATTTAATAATACAAATGTTTATTAAATATGATTATAAAAGTATACTATAAATATAATTGCTTTTTTATGTTTATTATTTCCTTTTTTAATGTAATGTTTTATCAAGAATAATTGTTGATGAGGACAGTGAAAAATGTGATTTTAATGAGTGGGTTTTACAGAATTTTCTTACTGATTAACATTATTTTCTTATATAACTAATCACTAAATTATTACTGAGTCACAATGTCTGTTTATGATTACATGTAATCAATACATATAAGTTTATATATATATATATATATATATATATATATATATATATATATATATATATATTCAATATCAGTTTTCACTTGAGTAATATTCATGTCTACATTTTTTTAATTGCAGGTTGATATGTTCAATTCCATGTCTACAACGAACAATGTGACTTTTCATGCTGCAGTGAATATCAAAAGAAGTTCTGTGTCTCACGTGGAATTTCAACAATAACAATTACGAAGACTAAGCTAAAAAATTGTAGAAACGGATATTATTTAAAAAAAAAGTAAACAAACACCTAATTATTATATCTTTAATAATTATCGTGTATCGTTTTATTGTAGTCTTTTGAAAAAAAATCATACATTCTATGACGACAAATCAAAATTACATTTTTTATAAACTTGTACTCTGCAATTGTGTACGAGTTTCATAAAATATACTTAATCTGTTCGTGAGTAACGAGTGGGGATATAATTTAAGTTACTGCACATCGCGAGTGAACGTTTAGTACAGCGTATTGAAGCGATGATGATAAACGTGGTTGAAATTAATTTCGTTTTCAATTTATTTACTATTTAAAAGTTACGATGCTGATGACAAAGTTTAAAAAAATAGTTCGGTGTTTCAAGTTTTATCTCTAAAAATCTATCGAGATTAATTAATTAATTTAATATTATTGGTTATTGTAAAAGATTTATTTTTAAAAATGCAATTTAAATCGATCGTAAGACTTAAACAGTTATAAAATCATATAATTATTATAACATTTTCGTCTTGAATACTTATTTTTTTAACAACATTCTGTCATTATCAAGAAAATTGTTTACGGTATTTAAGTGCAATTGAAAAAGTGCGGAAGCAATTTTAAATTTACAGTGAATAAACTATATATTATACACTTAAAATCTTTAAAAACGTTTGAAATAACTATATCGAAACGAACACAATAAAATAAAGTAATAATAATATAATTAAATATAAATAATTATTCGATTATTTTTTGAAAATATAACGTACTCAAGACAGGAAGCCGTATATTATCTATTAAAAACCACACAACGTCCGGTGTACGTAGCTGTGATATTCAGAACTGACATTTTCTGGATTAAGTATAAAATTTCCTTCATAATGTAGACGTTGGTGCCAGAGGACAAAAAATATAAATATTATAAATATTGTCGTGGCGTTTTGTTTCTTACAACGAGAAAAAATTGTACAAATGACGCAAAATATCAAAAAGAAAATTATCTCGATCCAGATTAAATTAGCACAGGATCACAACGATCATAATAATGATAATAGACGACAGTGTGTGATGCTAACGGCGCCAGTGGATAGTGGTGTTGCGTGTTTGATGAGATGTCGACCGAATAAAGAGTTCGGTAAGAAAGCTCTCAAGACGTTGCTGAATAGGCTACGTATGAGAAAAGCTGCCAGTGTTGATATATCACCACCGGATCCTTCGTATAAAGTTGTGTATTTAGGAAATGTGCTTACGGGATGGGCAAGAGGTGAGTCAATTTCTACATATATTTACATTTTTTAATTATATTATGTTGTAGTTTAAATTTTATCTTACAATAAATTTAAATATTGTCATATATATATATATATATATATATATATATATATATATATGCTATTAAAAAAATGTTATTTTTTCATATCATATTTATAAGATTTTTATTATTAAATACAATTTTATAATTACATGAATCTCAATTCGTTTTTAAATTACTGAAGAAAAAACAAACGTACCTCTTATTGTTTTAACTCATTCATGTAGATTAATTTAAATATCGAATTGTTTAAAATAAATAAACGAGTCTCATGTTAATCATTGACAATTGAAATAATTACGAGAATTACATTTGATTACAAAGACCTTCGTGACAGAGCGTATTTATGATCTTTATTAATTTAATTAACACGATAACAAAAATGAATACACAATAACAAAAAATGACAGCCACAAAATATATTGTTTCATGTAGATGTTTTTTAAGCGTTATATAATTTTAAATTGAATCCCTAACGAAAGTTTCATCTAACTTAAAAAAACATATGTATTTACATAATACATATACACACATACACTGACGTGCATTAGTATTCACCGTATGGGTAACATAAGCAATTTATTGATATAATTCAATAAAGTCGTTAAATTAAAAAAAATAATTTAATTAATAATAAATATAATATTCATTAGAAAAAAATACAAAAAACAATAATTAATTCTATTATATAGTAGACATTGTTAAAATAAATACAGTAGGTTACATTTTTGCTGAGCAAAAGTATTCACCACTTTACACAAATGAATTTGAACCCCCAACACCACAATAATTTAAAGTGTTCAATAATCACTTATTACCAATAAATTAAAATTCATTTGTGTAAAGTGAATCAGCCACAGTTCCAAAACAACAAATATTCACCACTTATTGATAATGGCATACAATATCAAAGATTTTGTTAAATAAATGTAACAGCATTGCAGTATAACTAAATATTTATATTTTCTGAGGATTCCATATTCAGTTTACGTTGACAGTTTTCATCATTTAGTGAGTTTTACGAAGATATTTCAAAAATGGGATTCAAACAAAAAGAATCTTGTATATCCAAGAGAGAAATAACTATAAATTTACACCAAAAAAAATCATATAAGGATATTTTGGAAATAGTGTCCAAGAGTCGTACTACTATCCGCGATATAATAAAATGCTTTAATGATACCGGAAGCTTAGAAAATTGCTAAAGAACTGGTTGGCCATCCAAACTTACAGTACATGAACAACATAATATAATTATTATTATCAAGAAAGAGCCTAAAACAAGCTCGTCCTGTGTCGCAGGATAGTTAAAAAATTATATTTGAAAAAAACTACATCCTTGTACAGCACGGAGAATTCTTAAAAAGGTTGGTTACAACGACCGCGTCTGAAGAAAAAAATCAGCTATATGTAAAGTGAACCAAACCAAAAGGTTTCAGTTTGCAAATGATTATAAAAATAAATGTAATGAGGAGTTGTGGACCAAGGTTGAAAGTAAATTGTGTATTTATCGTTCTGATGCCCAAATTTTGATATGGAGAAAGAAAAATATAGAACTGCAAGAGAATCATATACACAAAATTGTTAAACATGGTGGTGGTGGGGTTGCATGTCCGCTTCTGGAGTTGGCAACCTAGTTTTTATCGACGAAACCATTAATAAGTTCCAATATTTGAATATTTTAAAAGAAAATGCTAGAAAATTGTGTTTGAATAATGAATATTACTTCCAATATGATAACAACCCAAAACATACTGCTCATATAGTGAAGCTTTGGGCTCTCTACAATACTCCCCATATACTGAAACACCACTACAATATCCCAATCTAAATCCCATTGAACATTTTTGGGATTTATTAGGGAGAACAATTCGACAGCACCATATTACCTCCAAGAAACAATTTAAATCCTTACTTCAAAAGGAGTGGGCAAATATAACATCGGAAGCAACAAAAAAATTATTTTTTTCAATGCCAAATCGTTCAAATGAAGTAATAAAAAGAAAAGGGAACCAAACGAGATGTTAAACTATTTTTTTAAAAAAATTGTTAATATTTCTTCTGCATAATATTAAAAGTGGTGAATACTTTTGCTCAGTAAAAATGTAACCTACTGTATTTATTTAACAATTTCTACTATATAATAGAATTAATTATTGTTTTTTGTATTTTTTTCTAATGAATATTATATTTATTATTAATTAAATAAAAATTTATCTTTAATTTAACGACTTTATTAAATTATATCAATACATTGCTTATGTTACCCATACGGTGAATTCTTATGCACATCAGTGTACATATAAAGATGTTTTTTTAGGTTAGATAGAACTTTTGATATGAATTCAATTTAAAGTTCTATCACGCTTAAAATAATGACTTTATCTTTTTTATTTTGTAAAAAAACAAATATATATATATATATATAATTGTCTAAAAATAAATTATGTTATTTTTTTAAAAAAAAACAATTAAAAAATAATCAGAAAAACAATAGTAATTTTCTGTTATTTTTTTCTAGTCATTTCTTTGACAAACAAAAATAATGTTAAGTTCTTCTTTGTGTATGTAATTATATTAAAATAACTTCATTTTCATCTGAATATCTAAACATCAACTACAATTATTTATTTTGAAAAAAAACTTAATCTCAAGACATCATATAGCATCATTTAATTACGAAAGAAACTTAAAAACGTATTATTTATCGGTCTGTTGTTGTCGTACGTGCGTATAAACTGGTATAAAAATTAAATCAATTTTTTGTATTTCTCATACATTTTGATATGTAGATCATTTAGTACCATTAACTATCAAGTTCAAGTACGCGGCCACCACAATGAGATATAAACAGTAGTCCCTAAGGCAATAATTGGATATAAGCACCGGACGTACAATTAACGATTTCCGTGATGCCTGTCTGTTATGTATCTACCTGCCAAGGTCTTCAAACATACCAGAATAACAATAAATGACTACGATGTCAGCTGATCACTACACGTAGATCAGCTCTTCGTGTTATTGTATTTTTTCCATCGAAAATCTATTATTATAATTACTATATTGATTACTGAGATACATTTTTATAGTCAAGTTTTATAAAATGTGATCACGTTATTTATTCATTGCAAAAAATGTGTTTATTTATAGAAAATAAAGTTGGAATAAATTACAAATACTTACATTTTTTTCAAACAGTGCTAATTAAGTAATAAGATTTGGAATTGTTCATTCTACAATACAATATCATTTTAACGGACTTTCGACATGTTTTCAACGCTTGAAGCATAATTGACTAAGTACTAATTTAATTTAAAAATTATTTAACAACGGCCAAATGGAATAATAACATCTATTCTTTATTAGAATCTTTGTTATATTTTTTGGGATCTTTATTGTTTCCTTTTAAAAAAATGAATAAAAAGATTTCCTTATCATTTTTATAATTAATTACAAAACACTTCTTAACGTAAAATATCAAGTTTATAATTTTATGTAAATATTTATTGTCAAAAAATATTTTACAAAATACATAAAAAATTATTCATTTTATACTCGTACAGTATAATTTAGCATTAGGTAATTTTAATTTTCATAAAGTAATTATTATTTCACTATTAAAAGATTTCATTAAATTGATTAATAATACTTATTTTTTACTCGTTATTCTTTATGTGTTTAAAAACAACAATATTATTCAAGTGCAGTCACATGAATTATTTATTTCCGTTATAAAAATAATTATATCCTTAATCCAGGATGTTTTTTTAAAAAATATAATTTAAATAATAATTTATAAAATCAAATACATTTTAAAATACAATTATAATTAAATTGATGTACGATTAAAATAGGTATTTATATATGTAAAATGATGTAATATTTTTTAAAAAAAACAAGAAAAGATGTAAAATTCTAAACAAAATAAATATTTTATATTTTAACAAAACAGATTTTATATATTAAAAATTATTTACTAAAAGATACTAAATATATATTTTTTATCAAATATCATTCCTAGAATTAATAAATTGTTTTTGAAACCTCAACTCTTTCTCAGTGTGGTCGATGGAGTTATTTTGATTGTGACTATTTTAAAAATAAAATATTATCAGTTATTTACCATCGTCTCTTATATTAACTACTGTTCGGAACAAGATTACAGTTTTCAGACGAGATAAAATTGACATTGGATTAAATCAAGGACAAGCTGATATTTACTATACAGTTGATAAAATTTTACTAAACAATTCGAACAACATATAATAGTGTATAAACTTCCTTATCAATCTGTTGTTCTGTTTGAAAATAAATTTTTATATTCACACACTTTTTCATTATATTAAGAGTATATTTATCAATATTTGATAAGGAATTAAAATTCGAAGCTTTTATTGCGTTTTGTTTCTTTTCATTGATAATAATAATGAAATATCAATCGATAATATTCATTTATTGGTAATTACATTTTAAAAACAAATTCAATCATATTTTATACGTGCTTTTTTGTCGAACAATTCACAATAATTCACGTTCATTACTATTTGGATGAATATAAATTCCATAACTAATAATAATGACATTGAGATTTGTATACGTTTTAGAAGTTTCACATGGGTTGCTCTATAGTTATTGTAAACGTACAAAATTGAAAGTTATTTGTGTTATCGAGTAGTAGATTAATAACCTGTATTGTAAATGTTTATATATATATATATATATGAGCTTTTGATTTTAAAATATGGGAAGACCATTTTATGAAAAAAAAAAGTTAAAACTAATTCTTATTACAAATTAACATAAAATTTATGTTTTTAATCAATTCACAATAAATATCTTTTAATATCAGTATAAATTTGTTACTAGTAATTTATTTCGTCAACGATATTTATTGTGCGTTGATTTTGAAAGTGAGGCAAGTCCACTCTAAAAGTCATTATACAAGATCTCACAATTCAAATAGAAAATATTTGAGACCTGAATGGAATATAAGAAAAATGTATAATTTATACGTGGATAAATGTAACGAAAATAATACAAACTATGTTAAGGAGAAAATTTATATGAATATTTTTAACAAAGAATTTAATTCGTATTTTCATCATCCACTTAAAGACACGTACCAAAATTTCGATTCGTTCAATATGAAAATTAAAACATCTTGTAATATCGAAGAAAAAAAGAACCTGATGGAACAACATGAATTTCATTTGAAAAATGCCGAACTAGCTAAAAAATCATTACAAGAGGATACAGAGTTAGCCTCAAAAAACTCAACGACAGCGCGGGAGAAAATACAAAATATAAAAAAAATAATAAAATATAAAAAAATAGAAGATACAGAATTTGCCTCAAAAAACCCAGGAAAGTATTTGGCTTTTACTTTTGATTTGCACTACCGTACCCTAAACTAACAGTTTCTATTGCATATTATGAACAAAACATGTATGTTTTGAATCAAGGTTTCCACAATTTACATGACGATGGAGTTCATATGTATACCTGGGATGAAACAATTGCATCCAGAGGATCACAAGAAGTAGCTTCTTACTGATTAAAGCACCTACAAAATGTGACAACTCAAAAACACATTATCGCTTAAAATGATATGTGCACTGGCCAAAATAGAAACATAAAGTTGGCCTTAATGTGGATGAGAATTGTCCAGTCTAGCGACAATAATATAGATATTATTGACCATAAATTTTTATTGTCAGGACATTCATTCTTGCCAAACGATCGCGATTTTGGAGTTGTAGAAATGGCGATTCGAAAAACTAATTTACTGTATATTCCCCAGGATTATTACAAATTAATACAAAAATGTCGCAAACATAATGAATTTTTAGTACATGAAATGAAAAGTGAAGACTTCTATTCAACCAAACTTCTGGAGGAGGCAATTTTGAAAAGAATAAAAAATACTGATGGAGAAACTGTCAATTGGTTTAAGATTTTTAAGAAATGCGCCGTATAAATTGTTTTATAAAACATCGATGGAAAAAGATTCGCAATTGAAAACTCTTGATTTATCACCAAAACGGGGTAGGCCAAGTAGTTTCGGAAAAATAGTATTATCATCTTTAAATTCGAAGATCAGACCTATTACTAAAGAAAAATATAAAGATATGATGGATTTATTACCCTATGTACCACCCATTCATCATGAATACTTTAAAAATCTGCACCATCTAAACTAAGAAATATAATTATATGCATGCAATTTATTACTGAGAAATAATATTTTTTTCTTATTTTATCCACTTTTTCCTAGAAAATTAAATATATTTTTTGTTTTATTGTAGCTTTTTGAAAGAAGTATGAAATGTTGAAATAAAATAAATAAGTAAATAAATAAAATATTCAATTTTTTGTTATTATAATTATATTCCATTCAAAGAAAATCAACGTTTTCAACAAATCATTGCTTTTGAAAGTGAGGCAAGTCCATTTTCGCATACCAAAATCATGATTTTTTTTCACCTAACATGGTTAACCATTATTGCATATTAAATTTACATGAAATAAGACCACAAAAAATATAAAATAAATCTGTTACTGCACATGAATATTTTTAAACTCATTCAAATGCCAACCATTAAATATTTCAGAAAAACGTAAAATGGACTTGCCCCACTTTCAAAATCAACGGCTCATATATATATATATATATATATATATATATATATATATATATATATATATATATATATATATGTGAATAAATGTCAGATTATTAACAAAATGCACATACTTTTCTGTGTACATAAAATTTATTTTTATTGCATTATAATATTATTTTATATCTAGTTCATAATATATTTTTTTATATTTATAAGATTACCATCTTTTATGTGATAATGTCAGATAAAATAGATGATTAATTAAATAAACAGGATATGTGAAAGTAAGAACTATAAAATAAGTATTTGAAATAATAGCAATTATAATTTTGCACATTTTTTAAAGACACACTTAAAAATTATTTATAAAACCTATCTGAAAACTGAATGAATATCTGATACATGAAGTTATTAAACATATACGCAAAAAATGTTTTCTCTTTCTTATTATTGCTAGTTTTAAATATATATATATATATATATATATATATATATATATATGTCTTTGATAACTAAAAATGTTTCAATTTATTTCGTTTATGCTATAAAAATATTCATAAATTCCATATTGTTATAATTTATTCATAATTTAACTTCATTTTCACAAAATGATGCACGCTCGTAACTTTTTATGTACTTTTAATTACTATTTTAATCATACAAACTAACAAATTATGTAAATTCTTTTTTAAAAAAATAATAAGATAACGGTATGTTTTTAATTATAAACGAACTTACTTAGAATGAATGTTGAAAAAATAGTCTGTTTCCGATTCTAAAAAAGACAGTTTCACAATACTGCAAATTCATTCATTGTATAAAATTTTAATTGTTTTAGAAATGAAATTAAAAAGTAAACTATTTCGTAATATAAATACTTTTTATGTATTTATGACGAAAAATATTTTTAAAAACGATGTCATTGCTCTCAGAAATAATGAACTAAGAAATGTACATAAAACGAAGAATTCTTCATTAGTTTTTCAATCAATTCTGGTCAATAGAAAATTGTAGGAAAATAATATACGTTGGAAATTAGATGTTTTATTTTCATTATCATAATGCTACTAAGTGAAGTGTGAATAAGTTTTTCTATGAATAATTCAGATATGAAACAATCAATCTTCCGTGATGAAGTTTAAGGTCAGATTTTGTAATATTATTTTACATTGTCTCAATTTACCTATTCACATAGATACATACATACATATATATATATATATATATATATATATATATATATATATATATATATAAAATGTAACTTAAGATTATAATGTAAATATTTTATAAATAGAAACAATTCAAATTGGAATGCAATTCGTTAAAAACAGCTGTATATATTTTTTAATTATTTTGTTGATTTATAATTGTTACATCCGACAGTATATTTTTCAATTAAACGATTTGATACGCTTTTTTAAACATTTTGTACGTTAGCAGTTGAGATTATAAAAAAATAAATAAAAATTAAAATCAATCTTACTAGAAAGTGTAAATTACTAACTTCACCATTTCATAGTTAATAATAATAATAATAATAGTATATATATTTACTTGAACTATTTATTAGATATTAATTGGAATTTTAACATTTTAATTAAACATTTTATTTAATTTGATTTTAATGATAGTTGAACTTCAATTAAATCTAATTGAATATACATTTTTCATCTAACCTAAAAAGCAATTTTTATATAAAATAAATTCATATACTGTAAACAATATGGATTAAATATGTAAAAAAAATTAAAAGAGTTTTAATTAATTAAAAATGTTTTAATTATTTTAAAATTGCAATTTAACTTTTTATTAAACGTAAAAAGACTGAAAAATGATTGTTATGTATTTTATTGAAGCTTATTACTTTATTTTGTATGTACAAAAATAATTTTAATAAACCTGGAATATAATTGGTAAAAAAAACTTGTTTTTCTATATACTTTAAGTTCTTACAAAATTATTTTGTAAATTTATAACCTAAGGCTAAAAGTCTCTATAAAATATTAATTATCTTATAATAATATTGTATTTTATTTTAAATTTAATATTAAGTAAATTCTCTTTAAGTTTCAATAATAATTCCCAATTTTTACAGACTTATGTCTGTGTAAAGTTTGTACTAATTTTGTAATCACAATGATAAGATTTATATGTTTACAATTTATTATCTTTATCAGACAAATATAAACTTTTGATAGAAATATGCGTTTATTTATTTGTAGATAATTTGAAATTTCTGATAGAAGTCAGTAAAAAATAAAAAGGTTGTTTCGTTTAATATACATATATAAAAACATCTCTACATAAACAAACATTAATTATTTTCTTGATTAAAGATCTAACTAAACTTGATATACAAAATAATTAATTATTATTTTGTACTAATAATATTTATCTTTAATTATGTTATTGTATTTTTTAAATATACAATATAAATTAATTAATTAAGTAATATTTTTTATCATGACCTTAATGTAAATTTCATTTTTATTATTATTGAAATGAATGTTATTTTTTTAACATTATATATATAAAATAATGTTTTTTTTAGTGAAAAAGTTGATTAAGTATTATTCTTTTATCTTATAAATCATTTAAGATAATTTATTCAAGCTTAATAAAATTGTAAACATGATTTTTCTTTTGCATTAAATTTATTAATTATACATAATTTTTAATGCTGTCACATGTTTATAAACGAGGATATATATATATATATATATATATATATTAAATTGTTATAGTTTTGAATTCTGAAAATAAATTACCTGTATTTATAACAAAATTATACTTTAACATTTGACAGTTGATTGAAATAAGTATTATTAGTTATAACCTTCAAAGATGAGAATAATATATAAAACATAAAAAAACAAAGTGTAATAAAAAAGTTATTTTGAAAGAAGACATTAAATTTATTTTTAATAAATGTGTTGTTTTGTCTTTATAGTGTTATTCAATGTTTCGCTACCATATATTAAAATAGGAAAAAAATCTAGTTGAAAGAAAATACACTGAAGATTATAAAATAAAATGAAACGTGACGTAAAAGTAATCCATCGTATTTGTTTCGAGATGATTAATACAAATACTTAGAAATTGATTCATTTTTTTTACAAAAGAATGATTAATTGAAATCTTTTATTTAAATAATTGTAATGCAACTTAGAAGTACAGAAAATTTAAAATTTGAAAATTCGTCAAAATTTTTCAGAATTTTAATTTTTTTTTTTAATTCTTAATAAAATTATTTTTATCTATATTTCTTTAAAACTGATAAATAAAAAGTGAATTAAGATGTTTGTAATATTTGTTATAAAAAATAAGTTCATGCGAAATTAATAAAGATATCAAATTTATTTCAAAATATTTTTTATCAGAAAATTAATTTTCAGAATTTAATTAATTCTATAACATCCGATTTATGTTATGATGTATAAAGGTATTTATTTGAATCGGAAAATTCGTTAACAAAAATATTTCGATTTTTAATTTCATTTTAATAATAATAATAAATATATTTTTTTCAGTAGTATTTAAATTCAATTACAAAAACAGCTTAGAATTCGAGATTATATTTTTCTGATATTAAATTCAAATAATAAAAAATGTACTTTTTTATCTACCTGTGACTATACTTAATTCCTTTATTAAATATTTGTGTAAATATAAAATAAAATAATTGTAATATAAAAGTTATTAACAATTACAGTTCATACATATTTAATTATGAATGCAATTTAATTATGAATCATATAAATTTATCACAGTTAATTCTATATAAACAAAAATATGAGTAACGTTTGTTTAAGTAGGACTTAAGTCTATTTTTTTCTGAAATTTAATTAAATGAATATAAATATTTGTTATTGTACATACTTCTCAGTAAATGAATTTGCTCGAGTGTATAATGAAACATTTTTTATTTAAGTAATTAAATGAATAATATGTTAATTAAATATTGCCTCATAACTTTATTGTTTATGATAAATATTCGGTCAGAGTTTTTCTGTGTACGAGTACTAAGAATAATTTATTATTGGAAGCAAATTAGAGAAAAACATGTACGATTTTAAAATTATACATTCGTTTAAGAAATCAATTATATGTCCAGTGTTAAACAGACCAAGATTACAGTTATATTCAGCAATTTTCTAACACTCATGATAATTAACATAATATTTTGGTACTTGTGGGTTTTTTACCTTTTGTTAATTTTGTACATAACATCTGTTACGTAAATACCAATACCTTTTTTATGTAGATGTTAACAAATATTTATAGACGAATATGTAATCGTTTATGAAATAAATTTCATATAATTATGATAACAATTTATTTTTTTATGGAATATACATCTGAAATATTCATTAAGTATTCAAATATTAAATCTAATTTACTAAATATTTTATTTATAAATAAACGAGTAATATTTTCATCATAAGAAAACATTATTTAGGTTGTATGATTGTGCTCTGTATTGTTGTACGTACAACAGTAGGTACGATCAATAATCGTCAATAAAATATTAGATTGTATATTACAATTTCCAATTCATATGAGATGTAATTTCATAATCATCAATAAAACATTTCTATCTACATTGCATGTTTGCAGTAATGTTATGTTTATGTCAACAAGAATATAATTTCCATAATAAATAAATATAATCGATAAGAATTTTCAATCATATATTTTTTTTAGATAATAATTTAGTAAACAATTTTCTATATTTATACATATAATATGATTTTTTTATTTATTACATGTCTTTTTATAAATTCTTTATATTTGTTAATTATAAAATCATATAATTATATCAAATTATGGGACAAGAAAAAAGCAAGTAGTTTACCTAATTATAATTTAACCGACATTTTCATAATCAACTAAAAAAAGTATATTTTAAAATATTTTTTACAACATTGCGTGATTTTCAATATAAGTATTTTTTTTATATTCTGTATTATATGTAAAGTAAGATTTTTTATACAGCTAATTTTCATTTCTCAGAAAATAAATTATTACTCATACACACGCAATCACTTATTGTTTAAATTTAAAAATTCGTACAAAAATAAATGGATATTCAATGGAATGTAAGGATCAGTTTTAAGTTATTAAAAAAATATAAACAAGTCAGTTTATATTAAAAATATATTAGAAAAGAAATATAAATAGAATTTTTAAAAATCTTTCTCGATGATATTCAAAGATTATGCCTATTCCTATTATTTTATTTACTTGTAATATCAATTTTATAAGAAATACTTCACTCAGACATGTTAAATCATTTTTTTCCAAAAAAAATATTTCTAAAAAAATGGTAATTTTAAAAATACATATCTGATTAACACCTTTAACATATATAATTTTTAAAACAAACTGAAAATTTAGTCTATAATTATATAATGTTTTATACGAATAAATGACATTTTTTTAGTCATAAATATTATTTACTTTTGTATTTAACGAATAGAATACACATAGTTTTTATTTACTTCATTTTTTTGAATATTAATGAATTCTTAGAAAATTAAAATGGTATCCAATTGTACTATGTTTATTTATTAATGTTAATGAATAAATAATTGTTTTTTTTAAAAAAAGGTAACAATTCAACTTGATAATATTTTATTATTTTTATATTCAAACTAATTTAAAATAATTGTTCTGTAAAAGATTAATTATAACACTTATTGTTTATGACATATTTCTTGTAGGAGACAAATTATTCTTATTGATATTCAAACTTATACCTGACTCATCATTATCACGTTGTATATTTTAAATAATGAAAAACACATTCCTTGAGATATATATGAAGTCATTAACGCAGGTAGGGTAAATAATGTCTGAATAATTATAATAATTATTTCGAATACTAATTAAACTCTGATTAGTATTCACGAGCTGAAGAAAATTCCTGCTCATATATGGTTCTTTTCTTACCTTGTTCTTGTCCTTATCTTTTTATTCAAACAAGAAGGATGCGTGAACATCAGCAATGTCACTTACGTAAACATTTTGTGACATTGTCGTATTACCTATAATTATTTTCGTTCAATGTTGTCATCCTACATGAAGTTGTTATAGTTACACGGAATATTAAAATCTTTTATTGTATTCAATGTTGAATGTATACGACGAAAAAAATATTTACATATAATTTTCAACACGTGTGCACATAAATATTTCTCTGTCCATATTTTTAGGCGAGCTGCGAAAAGATGGTTGATTATTGATGCACTTGAATGATATGGATGGTTGCTATAAGCGTCGTAGAAATATTCGCGTACTTGAAATTTATAATTGCAACTGATCGGAACTACAAAGCAGACATAAATTTAAATTTAAAATTGTACGTGTTCGATCGGTATTTCGATTTATTTATGTTCAACGTGTATGTGTACGCATATTTCACATTTAGCTTTCGTAATATTTTTAAAACTTTATGCAATAAAGTTATGTTATTTTTATAAAACAGTAATATTTTTTCAATTAATTAATTAATTCATTTCCTACAAATAAATTAATATTTACCAATTAATTATTTGCATAAATATAAAGATTTAACCTTTTTATTTCACATAAATTAGAAATGAATTAAAAAGATATTCATTTTATTTGAATATCTTTAATATCAGGAAGTACAATTATATATATATATATATATATATATATATATATATATATATATATATATATATATGTGTGTGTGTGTGTGTGTGTATTTTTTTAACATTTTCATGTATTTATTAATGCCTATAATTTATTTTTCACTGATCACTTATTAAATAAGTATTTTTAAATTTTTATAACCTATAGTTATTTTTTCTTATATCAGATATCATTATTTCCTATTGAATTTTGAAGGACTAAGAAAAAAATAATATTTTTAATTGACTTATTTAATTAATTAGTAATTGTCTTCACATATTATATAGACTTTTCCAATAACAATGTCAGAACTTTGACAGCTGGTGGCAGCCAGTTTGAATTTTTTTAATTTATTAAAAAAGATAATCATTTTATTTGAATATATTTAATATCAGGAAGTAATATATATATATATATATATATATATATATATATATATATGCATTTTTTAACATTTTCATGTATTTATTAATGCCTATAATTTATTTTTCACTGATCAATTACTAAATATTTTTTTTTTAATTTTTATAACCTGTAGTTATTTTTCTTATATCAGAAATCATTATTTCGTATTGAATTTTGAAGGACTAAGAAAAAATTAATATTTTTAATTTGTTTATTTAATTAATTAGTAATTGTCTTTATATATATATAGAGTCTTCCAATAACAATGTCAGAACTTTGATAGCTGGTGGCAGACATGTTTGATTTTTTTTAATTTATTAAAAAAGATAATCATTTTATTTGAATATCTTTACTATCAGGAAGTTATATATATATATATATATATATACATATATATATATATATATATATATATATATATATATATGCATTTTTAACATTTTCATGTATTTATTAATGCCTATAATTTATTTTTCACTAATCACTTATTAAACTAGTTTTAAAGTTTTATAACCTGTAGTTATTCGTTCTTATATCAGATATCATTATTTTTATTGAATTTTGTTGTACTAAGAAAAAAATAATTTTAATTGTTTATTTAATTAATTAGTAATTTTAATATTGTTTTTACATATTATATAAAGTTTTCTAAAAAAAATTATCAGAACTTTGACAGCTGGTAGTAGCCATGTTTGAATTTTTTTAAAACTTATTTCAACATTTCAACTTAGTATAGTTTGGCAAATTTGACGTTCAACAATTTAACATTTTAACAACGCTTAGAAATTGTAAAAAATTCAATAGACTTATTGAAACAAAAGTTTAATGAGTCCATTATTTCACCAAATGGACCCATCAATTGGCCACCAAGATTATGTAATCTAAATTCCATTTGATTTTTTTTGTGTACTTATGTGAAATCATTGGTTTATTTTGATAAACTGCAAACAGTAGAAGTATTAAAAATAAACATTAAACGTTTAAATTCATAAAATTGGACCACAATTATGTGAAAAAGACTAAAAATTGAACTAAACGAATGCACTATGTCAAGCAAAATCGTGGTGGTCATATGAGTGAAATTATATTCCATCATTAATGCCATAGGATATGCTTACAAATAAAATAAATAAAAAACTAATTAATTAAATATTTTTTGTTTTATTTCCATTTAAACTTCTGTAGCACTTACTGGAAAACCCTGTATACATGGCATATACAATTTTGAAGTTAATTTTTCGAAAAGATAATTCTATTCAGTAATTTTTAATAACTTGTTTGTTTACTTTTATACAAGTTTATAATTTGAAGATACCAATAAGAAGTATACCCGTAAGTTATATCTAGATGTAAATTGTAAACATATATATATATATATATATATATATATATATATATATATATATATATATATAATTTATCAAGAGGTCACTGAACGCAATTCATATATATGAAATCTTTTTGAAAGCCAAAGTGGACATTTTGATTTAATGTTAACAACGCATATAAGGTTAACGTACCACGTTTTTGCAATGTCGTATCGCCATGTCGAATAGTAGTCGTTTCCAAATCAAACTCGTTCTCCCACATGTACGTATTTAAACGGACACCATTTTGAATTTTCAATTTAGAAACAGTCACTAAGAATGATGAAACAATTTCATATTATGTGACTTAAATATAACAAATGTTAACTGTAAAATCAATCCATGTTTAAAGTATTGTTTTTTTTCTGCATGTATGTATGTAAGATTTTTTTAGTCTCGCAGAGCACAGCGGCAAATGTCAGTCGCATTGTTATTATTTCAGATACATAAGACAGGTTCTAGCACTTGATTCAGAAATACCGAACATATTCCATAGATTAAATTATTAGTCATGAAGGTCATGATAAAGGTAAAAGTATTTCGTGCAAAAAAAGTTCATCATTAAAAAATACACTTGTATATATATATATATATATATATATATATATATATATACATATTTTACATAACAAATATAACATTTATTAGGAGCGCTGTTTTGAATTTCGTCGTAAACATGTTTTTAAACATTTTTTTTTCATCTTTTTACATTTCGTTACATTTATTAATAACTACATGATAGATTTTGAAAGTAAATCTCTAACCTATATTACGCAGCTTTTTTCTACACACAGATATATATTTAATTAATTAAATTAGAATTTTTCGCGTGTAATAATATTACATAGTCGATTTTAGACACTGAATAATGATCATAGACGAATTTATATAATTAGAATCTAATTTAAAATTCATCAAATGTAGTCTGATGAAAGTGATACGATTTTAGATCATTTTTAATCGTTAGTCAATTACAACACATTTTATATTAGTTATGTTTTATTCCTTCCTCTTTTTACTGTTATAGACTAGAATTTTTTACTCATGATTTTTTAAAATGTATTAAACATGGTATATTTTTCATTTAAGTAAATTTACTTTAAAAATGTATTTTTTTCTATTCGAAATACAAACAATCATTCTGGTTTAATTGAATTTATTTCCAAACTATTTCATTAAAAAAATAGTAATTATTAAGACAGTAACTAAAAGTAACTGCGTATTTGTTTATATATATATTTCAAACTATACACAATTGTATTAAATTAATATTGATTTCTATTTTTCGAAATAACATTTTTTTCTTTTCATACAAGACCACAAACTTATCTGTATTCAATTTTCCTTAATTTAACATTATTACAAATAGAGAAACTACGTTGACATTAAATTTCAATGTTTTCTTTTATTCAGTATATTTTTTATTCTATTATTCAAGACAATTCTTTTTTTACATACTATTTTCTAGTCTATTTTACTTCACAAAATTATTTATTAGATTCATTGTAGTATTATTGTTTCATTTTTTTAAAAAAAATCGTTTCAACATGTAAGAAAACTCTTTCACTTTTCACATCATTACGTGGTTTATTTTGTAATTTAAATATTGTATATATATATATATATATATATATATATATATATATATACACACACACACACACATACACACACACACACATATATATACATACTGACGCACATAAGTCATGGCACACATGGGTAACAAGAAATTTATTGATATAATTCAATGAAATCGTTAAATTAAAAAAAAATATTTAATTTAAATATAATGTCATTATATTTATTTTCAATTAAATATTTTTTTTAATTTAACGACTTCATTGAATTATATCAATAAATTGCTTATGTTACCCATGTGTGCCATGACTTATGTGCGTCAGTGTATATATAATACATTAAATTCCGTTAACTTTAACGTAGAAAATAATCTATAAAATTGTTATCAATAAACCAGAACATAAACTTTATAGAACTACTACATAATAAATTTAATATCTCGATTTTAATTAGAAAATTTACACTAATTAAATAATTTTTGAACAAAACGTTAGTAAGTATTTCACATTTAATCAAAATTGCTTTCAATCATTG
Organism: Neoneuromus ignobilis; assembly: GCA_029203775.1. NCBI lineage: Eukaryota > Metazoa > Arthropoda > Insecta > Megaloptera > Corydalidae > Neoneuromus > Neoneuromus ignobilis. Next base: position 10,374,118 of record CP092095.1, on the reverse strand, counting down.
TAAACAATTAATTAAAATCGTCCATTTTATATAATTATATGGAAACAAGAATCAAACTAACTGTAACTTTCAAGAATAAACAAACATAACCGTGATTACACTTGTAGGATAATTTATAAAAACGATAAGATCTCTTATTTATTTGCTATACGTTATATAAAACAGTTAGTGTTTCTAATTTTATGCTGTTATAAATTTTATAATTTATTATACTTGATTATTTATGTTGTTAAGTACTGGTTAGAATCTATTATAAATTATTTGTAACTAGAAAAATGTTCATACCACAAACGGAAAAATTATAATGATAATATATTTATTTCTTGACGATTTACTTACTTAGAAAGTGAATAAAAAATTATTAAATAACAACACACTGAAACGATTAAATTCGATTTCAAATTCACTAATATTGTTAATTTGTTTTCGTATATACATTATTATATAGGGTCATCCAAATGTGATTCCTAGATTTGTGTTTTATTAAAGAGAAACATGTATGTAGGGTGGTGTATAGGGAGACATTTATAGTTAATTTTTTATTTTTTTAATAAAACACAAATCTAGGCGTCACATTTAGATAGCCCTATATTTTTCACTTTTAAAAAATTATTTATTCTTTATTATACAAATGTCTAAATAAATTTGTTCTATTTTACATGTATGTAGTTGATTTGTATTTTTTTAATTTTCCATATATTTCTTTAAGGTCATTAAATTATTTCATGTATGTATTTTTCGATACAAAAAGTAAAAAAAATATTTTTTCGTATTTTTACAAGTTATTTTAATTAACTTATTGTATTTGTCATATTTATTATTTTTTAATTTTATTTATTCAATTATATCTATTATTAAAAAAAAATCTAAACAAAAAAATAGCATATATTAGTAGATAGGTACGAGGGTCGTTTGATAAGTATGGTAAATTTATTTATTTTTTAATTTAAATTATTAATTAATTTCATTAAATTTTTCAATTTTTTTTACCATACTTATCAAACGACCCTCGTAAATAAGCTGTTTTTAAAACATATATTTTACTAATATAGTTTATTAAATATTTCTCAAATCAATTTCTAAAATATTCGTTTTGATTAGAAATCAATATAAAATATTTATTATACTATTATTTTCAGACAATAATCTTAATTAATTGTCTCGTTTTAGTAGTTTGTACAAACTTTCTCTTAATAAATCTCAGAATATGAGAATAAAATAAGGATTGAAATCTTCTGTGTATTAAACTTATCTAATTAGAGGTATAAAATGATTCAGAACAGTAAACTCTATTTACTTATATAAATATAAGTTAAGATGAGTAATTATTTATTCTAATTAATCATAAACGAAACAAAGGAAGTTCGTTCTTGCCACATACCAAGTAATTGTAAAACATTGAATCAACATTGTTGCATACAAACATTACAGTAATGTAATAAATATTTAATTATTTGTGGGTTTCATACTCATTTCATGATTATATTTATGATTTTTATTAGTTTAACACTTGGAAGCTTTTTGAAATTAAACTGAACCGTTATTAAATATCGTGTGTATATAAATAACTTTTCATGTCTTTCATATCTTTTTATAAAAATATGATTTATACAATTTTTTTAATAACACATGACTTATTTTACTGTCATTTTCAATTGTTGTTAATCCAATGTAAACTAAAATTTTTTTTTAAATTATTTCATTTTGAACTATCCATTGTTTCTATAATATATATTTTTTCTTACAAAATTGTAAATAATGGGTCTTTTAATAAAGGCGCCCGATCTTTAAATTTGAATAAAAAAAGTTGTATGTAAGTTATGGTCAAAATATTTATTGCAGATTAAAGTACATTCAATGCCATTATGTTTTAAAAATAATATCGTTCAAATAGCCTCCACGGCTTCGTTTGCAGGACTCGATCAGAGAGACCCAATTTTGAATGACTCTTCCACATAAATCGGGTGGAATTCCAGCAATGGCTTGAATGATGTTGTTCTCCAGGTCGTCAATTGTTACTAGTTTATTGACATAGGCCAGAAACTTAACTTAGTCCACAAGAAAACAGTTTAAGGGTGTTAAGTCGCGTGATCTTGGCAGCCAGTTGACATCACCTTTTTTTCGAAAAACGCAACCTGGAAACTTTTCCCTCAATAACGACATTGTGTCACTCGCTGTGTGACACATAGCACCGTCTTGCTGGAATCATATGTTTATCCATAACATTTAATTCAGGCCAAAAAAAAAATCGGTTATCATCTCTTGATATTTTTCGGTGTTGATAGTTACCGCCTTACCTTTTTCATTTCATAAGACGTATGGCCCGATGACGCCGTCCGACCAAAATCCACACCAATTAGTCAGATTTTCTGATGCAAAGGAAGCTCCTGGAACTGTTATGGATTGATATCATCTCAGATCCGAACAATTTTTCAAAAATGCGCTTCGTCACTGAAGATGATTTTTTCATCAAAATTTTTATATTTTTTTACAATTTCAACGCGTTGCTGAAGCGTGTAGTTTTCTATAATTAAATAGCAGCTATGACAGAAAACTACGTCACAGAATAACAGCGCTATTTCAAACATAACCACGATCGACTGTCAAAGTTCAAGTGTGGGTATTGAAAGACTTTATATTTATAGATTTCTTTCTTGGATTCTTTGTATTTCTTAATTCCTAATCAATATTGTCTACTGTCCTTGAATTATTTTTTTTAATATTATGTTTATCACTTTTTCACTTCAAACCATTACCCATTTTATTACATTTATTTTTATACATTTTCAATTCTCTTCTTAATTTCCTGCTATTCCTAAAATACATAGATTTTTCAATGTTACTCTGATTTATCCAATACATACATATATATACACATGCTCGAAAATGTCTGCGTATACTTATCAATATAGATATATTTCTCAACAAAAGACACTTATTCATGTAAATTTGCAAACAAATATATTTTTTATCAATTCTATAAACTACTAATTATTTATATATGACAATTCAATACATTTTAAATTTATAACAAATAAACTAAAAAATAAAAAACACAAGAGTTCATACAAATTGAGCAGAAAAAGTGTGCATACAACAAACGAAAATCAAAAATAATATAAAATAAAATAAGCTTTTCAAGTGAATTAGTAACTGGTTGGATATCCTCTTTTTTTAAGAACCTCTTATAATAGTTTTTGCATGGAATGGTCCAATTTTTGTGGTTTCCTTAGCACTAATCTTATTCCACTCTTTTTCCATAATTTTCTTCAACATTTCCTTTGCAGTTATGCTATGTTGGCGAATTTATGTTCGAGAAAATGCCATATATGTTCTATAGGATTTAGGTCTAGAGATTGAAGGGTGCATGCAATTGTTTTGGAACGTTATATAATATCTATAGTTTAACAACTTCTGTCATATACTTCGAATCATTGTCATGCAAAAAATTATAATCGGGACCTAGACTTCATTTTTCAGCTTTTTGCTTTATATTTCGTTTTAAAATATTTAAGTAAGCATATTTATCCATCGTGGATTCTAAAAACTCAATTTATCCCACGCCCTTACTTATTATACACCCCCTGTACCATTACTCCACTACCACAGTGTTTCACAGTAGGATCAAGATTTTTTTTATTCAGTGATGTACATACAATTTTGAGTCCTTTTATTTTAAAAATGCAATATTTACTCTCGTCTGAGAAAATCATGTTTTCCCAAAACTGAATTAGTTTATTAATGTGCTCATTTGCATATGCGATCCGTTTTTATCTATTGATACGTGAAATAAATGATTTTTTACGCGCAACACGTTCATGATATCCACCCTTTTTTATTATTTTTCGCACAATATCAGCACAGATTTGTTTTTTAAATAGTACTTTAATATCTTTTGCAATTTGGGGTGCAGTTATTCGGGGATTTTCATTCACCGAAGCCACAATCTTACACCTTTATCTAAATGCTAACATCAATGGCTGGCCAGTAAGCGGTTTCAAATGTGGATTTAAAATTGATTACTACCCTTTGAATAAAAGAATGTTGTCTTCCAACACCCTTTCCTATTTCACGAATACTTTTTCCTTCTTTTTTTAACTTTAAAATAATTTTACACTCACTAACAGAAATTTCCTTTTTTTGAATTCTATCTTATTTATTTTTTACAAAAAACTTTACTATCAGTTACTAAATATTTTAGCGTTTCAATTACAACATACGAACTGGGATATAAAACTGTAATAATTTTAAAACAACAATAAGTGCAAATATTGCAAAAAAATCAATAATTTACCGTTTAATAAAATGTGTACGCAGACATTTTCTACTCAATTTGTATGAATTTTTGTGTGTTTTATTTTTTATTTAATTTGTTATAAATTTAAAATGTTTTGAATTGCCACCTATAAAGAATTAGTACTTTATAGAATTATTAAAAAAGATGTTTGTTTTTAAATTTACATTAATAAGGTTGTTTTATTGAGAAATATATCCGTATTGATAAGTGTATGCAGACATTTTCGAGCATGTATATATATATATATATATATATATATATATATATATATATATATATATATATTTGTGTGTGTAAGAGAGAAAAAATATTTCTGGACTTGCTATAAGATTAATGGACAAGAATGAAGTTCATTTACGAAGTTAACGGTGAATGTCATGGATTTAGTTTCATAAATTAAATTGCGTAAATATATTTGAGTATGTGTATGAGTGTATTTTATATATATATATATATATATATATATATATATATATATATATATATATATAAATGAAATAATTATTATCTATTTCAATGCCTTGCATACAAAATGATATTAAAACAAAGTTCAGTATAAAATTAATTACTACTTTACATACATACCACACATATACGTTTAGAAATGATATTTATAGAGATTAAAAAAAAGCATTGATATTGCCCCTGATCTATAAACATTAATTTGTTAACAAATAATTACGTTCGTTGTGTTATATTTAGTTTTTGTGTTTGCATAGTTTATTTTTATCATTTATTATATTTGTTAATTATTAATTGAATGTCTTAGCTATGCTCTTTATATTTACATTTGTATATATATATATAAATATATATATATATATATATATATATATATATATATGAGTGTGTGTGTACGTTTGTATATATGCAATTATCTTTGAATTATCGTATTAAAAAAAAACATTTGCGTACTTATTTTTATTACTACTAAATTAATACAACATATTGAAAAATGTAACAATATTTATACGTCATTCGGGATGTTTATAAATAGATGTAATACGTGTGGCGTTAAAAAAGTTTTGTTGCACGCTAATGTAGTGCAAATAAACCAAATATTAGTATCTTCCACAGTCTAGACATCAGTCATTTGTGTATACAAAAACTGTAGCTTCAAGTTTTTTCTTCAGTAGATGTTGTAGTATTAATCGTTTCATAAAAAGAAAACAATGTTGACTCTGGCAAAGCGTGATTTCCATGTGAATCCTTTTTTTATTATTTCAAACATGGAGACATTAAAAAAATGTTTGTAATATTTCGTAATTATTGTCTTTTCTCTGAAATTATAGAACGAGTATTAAACATTATTTTGAGAATATTTTTTCAAATTTTATTAAAATTTTATTAAAATGGTTAATTTAATTACTGATTTTTTTATAAATTAAATTTGGTTTTACCTAAAAATTAGTTATTATTTTGAAAGATTTTTATGCTTTATAAAACTATTCAAAAATCAATTTTCGTTTGACTAAAATATTTCATAATTTTATTTATATTCATTTTTGCTACAAAAATTTAAAATATGTCAATGTTCATATCAAACAAAAAAAGCCATCTTTTAGTCTTACAACACTTGTAGAGGTAAATGAGTACAATGATATTTACTTATAATGTTATAAATGATAATTTATGAATTGATTTATTATTCAACAAGAATAATATTTTTTATCTTAATATCATACAATACACACGTTTATTTAAAATTATTTGTAATTACTTTAATGGATTGTTAATTATATGTTTATCATTAAACATAAATATATATATATGTATCTATTCATTCATCCATGATTATCCTACTGTATATGTTTTTTTATTTATTTTTTTATGTAAATGTTACACACTAAGAAAATTCTTAATATACACTTTAACCTAGATAAAGAAAGTACAACAAGATATTAACTATAAAATTATAGTAGTTCTTATAATTATTATATCTACATACAAATACATTAATATTTTTTATTATTGTTTTTATAGAAAAGTATAATTATGTCTATTAATTGGATTATTTATTTGTATAAATTGACAAGTTTTTGCTACATTGTAGAAGAATAAAAGTGATAATTAACACAAAATGTAATACATATTTTTATATTGATTATGATTATTTATATTGGAAATAACCTTAAGTGGATTCTTATTAATTGTTTTATATACAATATTTTTTTACAACTTTAATTGATTTTTTAGAATAAATATTTCTTATTACTAGATGTTTAAATAAATTATTTATTTAACGTTTCTTATAAAATATATTATCTATTTTCCATATCAAACTAAAAATTCATTTTATTTTACGATCAAATAATATACCTGCAATAATCTCCAGTTTTTTTTTTAAAAAAAATGTGTTAAAAAGCACGTTTTATATTTTTTCTACAATTTAACGATTTGAATAAACACTTATTTTAAATTCCAATTATGTTATTTTGTGTAATATTTTTAACAAGAAATTTATTTTACTGAATGATTTTACATTCAGTGATTTGATTTATTTTCTCAAAATCAAACCAAATTATTAAATAATGTAGACTAAACAACCTGATATATTTTTCTATGAAATAAATGATTCATGAATATATTTTACTGTATTATTTTGTATTCATTTTACCGTTTCATTCTAGCAGAAAATCAATGTTTACTCATATTTTAAAATGATTTCTTATTTCCATAAAATTCCCGTGAGATAAATACTGTATGATTTTAATGCAATAAAAGTTTATATTATAAAATATAACATCTCTAATATTTTTATGTTTATTATTTACATAAATATATATATATATATATATATATATATATATATATATAATGTGAAAGTAGATTTGTTATTTCAATATTAGCAATATAATTAACATAAAATAATTTTTATTTAAATAATATCTATGAATGTAATCAAATTAACATCATATATATTCTGAAATATTTCCGAACTTGTAATAGCTCTTGTATTTTATTCTCACTAATTTTATATATATTTCATTGACCTACTGTTGTTTCCGTTTCAAAATTTGTATTAAATTTCTATTTGAAATAAAGGAATAATTATCATGTAGATTTAATTACTGTTATACACAAAGATACGCGATATTTATCTATACGTTCACCGTTAGTCATATACATTTTATATTTGCGTCCTAATAACAACACTTGTTATTATCTCTTATTTTCGCTTTTTGTACTAAATTATTTTCATTTTTTTTTATACTCTAGTGCAATATTATATTTTTACAATGTAATTATCGACAAAGAGTGATTTTGATACTTGATTTCACTTTCAACGAGCGGAAATTTTATAAAAGTACTTATTAATGATAAAATTGTATTGAACAAAAAGTTCGTTCGAGTTTCATACAAAAACCGAAATCAATTATTAAACAATAATACTCATTTTTTTTATTTAATAATGTATCTAATGTTTTGTTTAATGACCTTAGACTATGTTTTAAGCTATTTCAGTATTCCATCTGTGTAGAATTCGTTGATTTTTTAGTGAAGAGAAACACAAGGTGGTTTCTGATGGCCTCTAAAGATCAGAGTCTTGATCATTCAAATTATTTTCAAGTGCCTGCAATAAATAGTAATCGGAAAATACAATGTCAGACGAATATGACTGGTAATATACGACTGTTTGTAGAAAAACTAAACATGTAGTTTCGCTTTAATGCGTTTGAAATTCATGAATTCCGTTCTTTTTCGTAGATTACAGTTTGCATTTGATTCAATCGCAAGCAGTGCTTATTCGAATTAATCGTTTTACTACTGAATAAAATCACGGTATTACATAATCTTTTATAAAATCTTGTAACATACGAAAGTAATTACTTTTTGTTGAAAAATGTTTGTTGCACTTTTCTCATTAAAAAACAATGATGATTAAGTACAATACTTACATTTCAAACCAATATAATGTTTTGGCACTTATCTTTAACAAAGCACCTGTCAAAATAGTATACAATTTATAAACTAAATAAAAAATTGACTTTTAATTGCTTTCCACACCATCGATTAATAAAATCGTACCAAAAATGTTATTCAACTTAATAATTACAATTACAGTCATATATTGATTTTCCTAGATATTTAACAGTTGTAATTTCCGACAAATCTGACGTTTCTGAAATTTCAATTACTCAATCAATCAGTTTGATTGAATTATTATATTTTTTATAAATGAGAATTGAAAATGTTGTTTAAATGTTAAGGTCATTGAACAAATACTACTTAAATTGGACACTTGTAATATTTTAATAGATGCGTGATTAAATGTAATATGTTTTTGAAAATTACAATTTATTTTAAATAACACAGTTTAATTATTTTAATACAGTAATTAATATTTCAACTTCATACTGTTTTGTTCAGTTCGTTTAATCATTTTCTCGTTTACCTTGTTTAAATTTGTTTATATTCTAAAACGGAAATGTTTCCTTACATATAATATCATCTAATAATAACCTTCAAGAAGATTCTCTTTGTAATAAAACATTGTCATTAAATATCGTACATTGAACTCTAAAATTAAAATCAATATTTCATTATAATTAAAAATTTTATATAAATCATAGAGATAAACAATTTGATACTCAAATATGTCTAAATGAAATTAATATCGATATGTATGTTTTTTAATGAATATTTTCTTAAAATGATAATGCATTTTATTTTATTGATACGAGTTTTTACATTGCAATGAATTGCAACAAAAATAATCATAAATAAATAAACATTAATCGTGGTATTAAGTAATTTGATTTCTTCGTAAGCAATGGAAAACCCGGATTTAGGTTTCTCGGTTTTTTAATAACTGGTTTTAATAATTGCCTAATTGTAATTGGAGAGTTTCTTTTATTTAAATTACTATATAAATATGAATGATGACTTCGTTTTCCAGTATATATTTATAAAATTAATATCTATGGTTTATAGTTCATATAAAGGATTAAATCTTTTCTGATGTACGTCACGTATTAATGTAGAAAATAATTTATTAAATGTTTTTTTTTTATTAGTTTATAACATAGTGTATATGTTTTGTAATTACACGAAGTAATAAATGTTTTTTCATGTATTTCTCTATAAACATCTTTCGTGTTAGAATTTCATTGTGCATCAATTAAAAATTGAAAGTATAATTATTTTGTTACGCCAAAAAATGTCAAGAAATGTAAATTCATTGCACACGAATTCAAGAAAAAATATTAAATATATTGCATTTTCGAATATTAATACAGTACTACACAATACTATCTGAGAATTAGAAATATTGTTGGATTGGAATAAATATTTGGTTTAAAATATGAATATGTTTAAATGTTACTAGATATTAAGCAAATGTTTTAAGAAATATACATATTTTATATATTAATATGATGAAATTTCATAATTTATTTCTTATTGTAAATATTTTATGTGTGTTATATAAATGAACATTTCAAATATATTAATAGGTATACTTTCAAATGCATTAAAAAATATTTCATATCTTCATGAGTTATAATTTTTTAACAACATAAATCATATAATAATTATTTTAAAAAATAATAAAAAATATTAACTGATTTTACTGTAAATTAATTTTTATTAATTTAACATAAATTTATGTTATTGCAATATTTTCTAAGACAGTTTATGTGGTAATATATAAATTATATTTAGTAATTATAAATATTTTTTAGAAATTTCTCTAAAGAAAAAATAACACAAATAATATTTTATTTTAAAAATATTTATTTATGAATATTAATTTCTCCTAATAACATATATTTAAAAATTATAAATATTAAATAAAAATAAAATATATGTAAAACATAGACATATTTAATTTTTTGACAATGCGTATAAAAAATTATCATACTTCTACAAATTTGAATAACTATACAGATTAATAAAAAAAATAAAGTTATATATAGATATTTATTTGAGTATAAAATTATTTCGTTTACAAAAATAGTATAATAATTCTATTTATATCACAAAGATGATTGGAAATAGGTTTTATTGGAAAACGAATCATCGTTAAAGTATTCTTTAGACAACACAACCGCATGTCAATTTTATATGTCAACAATTGAAATTTTATATATGAATAAAGTAACTAATGACATATTAAAATCGTCAACAAATTAATATTAAATATCATTATGTATGTTTTGTGATAAACGACTTAGTGATAGTTAAATTCCATAATTATATTATCATTTTTGTATCGACCGAGAATAATTGACGCCTTTTTTACACTTGCCTGCTGTTGATTCAAATATGGTTCTGTTTAGTTTTTCAATTCACTTGACTTTTCTAAAATCATCTGTATGAAGAAGAATTGGAAATCATACAGAACGTGAATGTTAATTAAATTTATTACGTATTTGAAAAACACATTTACGTTCGAGAACAGCGGCATACAAACTTTGGTTTGTTTTATGAAATTAAAAAAAATATATAAATACTCACAGGTTTTTGATTGTATAATTTTAGTGATATTAAATATTTCTTTTTTTTAGAAAAATATATATATATATATATATATAATTTTTTAATTTAATTAATTTTATGAAAAATACTTCTTTAATTTTTAAAACTGCTTTAACTCATTGTTAAATTTCTTAAGTTCTCTACAAAATGTACCGTTGTTAAATGTATATTAATTTCATACATTTCTATCTTCACCAGTTCTCATAACATAATATTATTATTAATGCCCAGAATGTCTATATGTAAATCTAGATTAATTGAGTTGAGAATTATAGATTAAATGATGATAATTGTACTATGATAAATTGATGAATACTAGAACATTATCTTTAAGAATATTTTACAGATATATTCTTTCAAAAATTATTATTAATGAAAAGTAATATATGTACATAATTTAATTATACATAAATTGTCTTGTAATATTAATCTTAATTATTATTAATGAACAATTTCACCTGAAAAAAATATTAACTCATGACAAAACATCATACTGTTTTATTTTAGTCTTTATTTAGACGTTGAGCCTAGTTATTTATTTTGTGAGTATTCTTTTATATAAAATATGATACGATTTTTTATCCAATTAAAGTTTTAATTTGCTTCGTTTTTTTCTAATCCCTGTTTCTTTTGATAATTAAAAAAATAATTCCTTCTAACATTATAAAATATGAACAGAATAATCATATGTAAATAAAATATATTTTTAAGTCGTGATATATATTTTAAATTATTATTATTATTTTCAAAAAATGAACATGGAATATTTTTTTAAATTTTAATATTCTTATGTGAATATTATATTTATATATAATAAATGTGGATATTTTTAAAGTTGATTTATTTATATAAATTTTATTTAACCACAAAATTCTTTTATATTTTTTGTTACTAATTTCATTTTGATTATTCATGTCTTATCTTGTGGTCAGTTATTTTTTCGTTTTCTAATAATCTGATTCAATGACAAACGTCAATGATAAAAGTTATAATTAACTCGAATGGTTTTACAGACATGTGTAATATTTTCATTTTTATTCAATATATTTTTAAAAAACGTATGAATTGAAAAAAGACTTTAATAAATATTTTTTTAAAAAATATTATTTTTACTGTCTATTAATTATTTTTTTTTAAATTCATTGAGTAGTAAATTTCAATTCTATGGTATATGTATATGTGTGTGTGTGAGTGTGTGTGTATGTCTGTTTATTCAATGCTTCAAGTATTATCCGTCTATATAAACAGTATCTATGCTATGTCCATAAGTAGAAATCAAATAGAACGTCCGAGAGTTGACCACCGCTGGCTGAAAGGGTTGCGTATACAGTTGACTATTTTTGTTAGAAGTATTTATGTTTCGTATTAATATACACACATACAAATTTATTTACGTACGGAACATTACAAAGATTTACATTTATAATTTCTAGATTTAATTCAATTTCTAAACGTCCTTGCAAAATGTATTTATGACAACTGTTAATAAGTTCATTTACAACAAAAAAGACCAAGTAATAAACTACTTTACTTTGTACAATACTTTATTTCTTTACGTAATTTATTTTTTTAAGCATTTCCGACGATTTCACTTTTTTATTGCGTACGAAGTTGTAATTGTTTATTTATTTCCGACGGAAATTCCTTTTGGTTTTAAGTACATTATTGTTAAAATTTAAGGTGAGAATTATATTTATATATATATATATATATATATATATATATATATATAAATAAATAAATAAATAAAATATTTTCCAACACACCTACTTATTTTTTTGTCACAGTTTTTGCCATAAGTCTATTTTAGAATAATTTAAATATATTATTATGTCTAAAACAAACTTAAACCGTGACTAACTAAAATGTTATGTAGTTTAACAGTAGCTAACCGTAATTATAGCGTAACTAACAGTAATTGTTCCATACTCGAATCTATTTAAAAAATTATTAGTATTGCAAGTACTGATACAGGTTTGATATGTGTGATACGAAAATCGTTGGTATGCGTACGTAACTTGGCATTGTCATGTGAATAATAATTTGCATTTCTATATATTTAATTGAATAATAAGCAACATTTCATTAATTCATTTTAGGATAGATTCAAAAGTCATATTCGTGTATTAATTTTGATTTTCAAATCTTAATGTTAGTAATGTTTACTACAATCACTTTTTTTCTAATCTATTGTATTATAATTATTTTTAACTCATTGATGAAATCTATGTGTACTTATTTTTTACTCATTTCATTAATATTTAATGTATTTAGTTTAAAAGGGTTTTTTTGTAGGTTATATCATAAAATGTTCCTTTAATTTATATATAAAGGAAATTACTACTTCTCGTACAGAATTTAATTTCTCCTCCTATTCTACAAAGGAGATATTGTCTGTTAGCTCAAGTAATTGAAATGCTTTCATGCAATTCTGAATTCACACTGGAAATATTTCTTATCATATTATAAGACAAATTACAAATCTTGGAAGTCATAGGAATAAATTTCAAAAAAATATCTTAATGAAAATAAAATTGAAGAATGTGGGTAAAATCAAAATTTTATATTTTTTGCAAATTAAAAAGAGGTGATCATTTGATACGGGCTTTAATTTATTAAATTATTTACAATTATAAACATTTTTTCCAAAAAAAATATATTTTAAAAAATTACAGAATATATTACTTTGTTTCAAATATTTCTTATATAAATAAATACATATAGGGTTTTCCAATAAGCGCTTCAGAAATTTAAATGGAAATAAAACAAAAAGTATTTAATTAATTAATTTTTTTAAGCATATTATATGGCATTAATAATGTGACACAATTTCATTCATATGATCACCAAGTGCATTCGTTTAGTCAAATTTTCGATCACTCTTTCACATAATTGTTGTCCAATTACGTTCAATGTCTATTTTTAATGCTTCTACTGTTTGTGATTTATCAGTATAAACCAATGATTTCACACAACCCCACACAAAATAATTCAATAGATAGGTCCATTTCGTGAAATAATAGATTAATTCAATTTTTGTTTCGATAAATCTATTATATCCATAGATGTATGACACTTAGCACCGTCCTGTTGAAATCACATATCGTGCAAACCCTTTTCAATCATTTTTCGAAAAAAAATTCATTAATCACGGTTCGGTAATGCATTTCATTTACTGTAACGTGATCTCCAGTTTCATTTTGAACAAATATGGTCCGATGACACCACTAACATGTAATGCACACCAGACAGTTACTTTTTGTGGGTGCAGTGGACTTTGTTCAACGACTTGTGGATTGCTTTAACTCCAAATTCCGCAATTTTCTTTATTTAGTGTTGACCGTAAGTTTCACGAAACGCACGATAAGTTTTATGAACCGAACATGGATTTTTATAATAAGTTTTTACAATTTTTAAGCGTTGTTGAAATGTTAAACGTTTCATGATAATTTGTCAAACTATAGAAATATTGAAATGAGCTTAAAAAAATTCAAACATGGCTGCCACCAGCTGTCAAAATTCTGACATTCTTATTAGAAAACCCGATACATACTTATGTAGTATTTATAAATATCATTTAGTTAATGACCTTCAGTAGATTTGTCTGCATTTTCAACCAGAGCATGCATTTTTTTGAATAAAAAAAATTCTCAGGTAACTGAATATAATTTAAATATAGTACTATTACTTTTAAATACATATATGTTAATATCTACGTGTATTTCATATGAATTTTTAAGATTTTATATTCGATGACATTTATTTATCCTTGAATACTTTTATATTTTAATAATTACATTTAATTTTATTTTATTACACATGTAGAATTTTTTTAATTTCGCTTACCAGTACAGTGTTCTTAGAATATTTGCTAAATGAAATAAAATGTAATTTATTTTTAATTAATGATAAACAAATATTATTTTATTATATCATATTATAAATCAACCTTAAAAAAACTTGTTTCTTTGAAAAGATAATGAAAATACAATTCGATGTCAATAACACGAATTAAGTATATAAATCAAAACTACGGTATATATTTAGTTCTTTTTCTTGGAAATTTATTCAGTACTTCTCAGCAATAGATAAGGAAAAATATTTCAAAAAGTTTACAGAAATTTCCCTCAACTTATATTGTTTTTTTTTAAAAAAATACTATCTAGATAAATAAAAAAAATACCTGTATATATTTTTTATGTAATATATTGAAAACAATTTATATAATTACTTTTTAAACGGAAATACTTATACAAATTTTTAACGATAATATGTTTATTTAATTAATCGTTCAATGCTTGAAATTGATTGTAAATACTATTAAAAATTTCCCATTAACGAATATTGAGGTTATATAATACAATAAATATTGAAATGAAAGTTCTACTAAGAACCATTCATTTAAATATCCGTTTCCTACTATATATATATATATATATATATATATATATATATATAAATGATTATTTGTATTGCTTAACGTACGTTAAATTCCTCACGTTAACCATACACCAATACTAATTGATATGCATCGCTTTAAACAGCTTTGCATTTATTATTTTGTATGCACGACCTGGCACGTTCAATGAACACGGCAAAGGACATTTATGATTATTATAAACATAAATGCACGGAAGCTTTAGATATGCATACAATAAGGCATTCGACCACATATAATAGAAAATTCTTGAACCATCTCACAGGTGACCAAGACTGATTCATCAATAAAATTTCTAGAAATTTATTACACTAAATCATTATATACATTATTTGTATTTTTTTATTACATATATTTTATATTCATCATAAAATCATAAAATTATATATATATATATATATATATATATATATATATATATATATATATATAATGAAGTTTAAATGAATTAATGTAACATAAATAGTCTGTTTGATGAATTACTATATTAAATTATTTTTGACAGATAGATGCTAGTGTATTGAAGTATTCAAGCGTTAATCAAATATCAAATCACTTGAAAAATAGAAAATATATTTCACAATTTATATATATATATATATATATACATATTTGAAAACACTTGTGCAGTTATGCCTATATAAACAGTTATTATTTACAATAGCATTTTGATGCAATTGATTAATTCATGTAAATATCTCTTGAATAAAAATTCCAAAGAATAATTATTTGCAAACATGCAATAAAAATAAACTTGATAAGAACTAGATTGCATTCACAGAACTTTCACTTTTCATCTTATTTCTTTGTAAGTCAATGACATGTAAGTTTCTTTTTGATGATCGTACAAACGCTTCATATGAGAACAGGTAAAAAACGCATTTACATTAAACGAGCGTTTTTAACAGTCAGAACTTCACAAATTTACAATCTATTGTATATTTGTATACGTATTGTCATTCATTTAAGAATTTTATTACATGATAAATTCTTCAGATTTTATTCAATAATTTCGTTATGTTTTACTGTTGTCATTTAATTATATGTAATTAAAGAAATGTTATCTCATTTATATATATATATATATATATATATATATATATATATAAATTTCTTGGAATACAATGGAAAGTAATTTTACTGAAACAATTGACAAAATCTCGTGTAACATCAAAATGGTCACCGGAGAATTTATATATTCGCTTTGTTCTCACTTATTTTACACAATGAATGCTATTTTTGAAAGGAATGTTTTCTTTATAAATTACATTTAATTCATAAGAACGATAGAGTATATAAATTACATGATGATAGGCTAATGAACTCCAGAAATTACTAGTCATTTAGAAAAGTAAAAACTTACACAGAGTGACACAAACAACTCACTTTGTATTATTTTTGAAAAAATGTATTCATAATAAAAGATCAAAACTCATGTACCGGTTTTAATAAAAATACTAGATTAAATAGTAATATTTTCTATTTTTCTGTAACTAAAATAGATTAGCTGAATTTGTAAAATGAATTGCAAATTTTAGGAATGTTTTTTATTTGATGAATAAAAAATTATGTGCAAGTTTACTTACTACAAAAAAAAAAATAAAAATCGATATGAAATACCAATAAACTTTTATCAAATATCCAAATTGTGTTTTTAAAGAACTATAATCTCTTTGACTTATTATAACAATTTTTAAGAGGTAAGAAAAATCAATTCTTAATACATATTACATTATTTTTAATTATTCTCATATGATTTGCTAAACATTTATCTTTCAAAGTCTCTCTCTCTCTCTCTCTGTTTCTCTCTCTCTCTCTCTCTCTCTCTATATATATATATATATATATATATATATAAATGAAATAATCGAGAATGTTTTCTATTAATTGAACTGTGAAAAATATTATTCATTACAAATTATAGTGATTATTTTTTATATTTTGTACATAAATGCTCTATATATTAAAATGTTTAATCCACTCGTTACAATGTTCGAAAGTTCAATATTGAATAGAGAAATTACTCATTTGAAAACAATTAAAACATACGTGTAAAGGAAACCACTTTCTCCCTGTTTGTTACCTTTCTTAGTGTCTGCACCACGTATACAATTTGATTCGTTGGTGCTTGATTTCTCTTGGCCAGAATATATTAATTTAATGCATTTTTTGTCGTGTATTTTTCAATGATATAATATATATATATATATATATATATATATATATTATTTTTTATTTTGAATGGAACATATGTTTCAATAATTAAATGTATACAATTAAAGGTACAACATTTTGACACACTGTGTTAGAAAGGTGAGTTATACTTTTAAAACATTCACCGGTTGTTGTAGATAATATAATTGATGCAATTTTTTGTGTAGCAGCTGTTCAGCATGCACATAGAATATTCAAATTACGCATGTTAAGAACAAGTATTTTATGTATAGTTGTTTTTTTAAGCGTGATTGAATTTTAAATTAAATCCATATCGAAAGTTCTATCTAACCTAAAAAAAACTTTATATATATATATGTGTGTGTGTGTGTGTGTTTGTATGTATGTGTATGTATATATATATATATATATATATATATATATATATAATATAATATCTCTGATGTACATCATCTGCAATAACTTGTAGTTGGTTTGAAATTATATTTTTATGTTGATTTTCTTTACATGTATCTCCTTTACAGTTATTATTATTCAAAGTACTTCTATTTTTAGAATATTTCTTGTTATAAATGTTATAAATCTTCATCAATTCAAGTTTTATTCAAATGATTTAAATTACACAAATAGTACCATTCATCTTGCACATTGTCAAGAAATAAGTTAACAAGTATTTATTTTTTTGTCAAATTTCTTCTTTAATAAAAAAAGTGTTAATATTTACAAGCTATTATTTGTAATCCATGGATTGAATTAAATCTATTTGAATTCTTTCTTGTAAAATTGTTTAAAAGAAATATAACCAAATTTATTTATAAGCTCAGCGTTTTTTAAAATTATATCAGTTTATTTGATAAAAAAATTCAACCTTCGTAATTTTCATCATCAAATTTCTGATTGTCTTGATGTAACTGATTTTAGTAAATAATAAAGTAAAAAATAATAATTTTGCTCAATTTAAAATTAGTTGCATTGTACAATCGACAATAGTAAGAAATTATTTTGTGCAAGATATTTCCTGTTTTCAATCAAATTTCATACATTTGAACACGAAGCTCCATCATGTGATTTCTTAATAAATTCCATTGCTCAATAACATTCATAATGCAATAAGTTTATATATACGAATGAGTATATATGTATAATATTTAATTAAATTGCAATGTTTACTTATAAAATACATTACAATATACTTTTAACTTTATTTAATTTTTATATATTTTTAATAATTACGAAAATAAATGATTAATATGATTTATTGATGTATTTTATAATATATTTAAGATATTATTTCTTCTATAAAATCGACATTTTTTCTACAAGAAAAACAGATTAATCATTCGAATAAAAATGTATGTTTGCACAATAAAAAGGTGACTTATTTTGATCATATAAGGAAATAACTATGATTTCTCATAAAACATTTTCCTTGTACAATTGTAATCATTCAGTTGTAACACCTATTGAAAACCTTTTTCTTAATACCTCATTATATTATTTTTTTACAATTGTTTTCATTTAATTGATGTTTTATTTATCTAAAATCTAAAACATACTATTTGCAATGCATATAGTTAAATACTTATTCTTTGGTATTATATAATATATATTATATATATATATATATATATATATATATATATATATATATAAAATATTTTAAATGTATTATTTAAAGTATTTGATTGTTGTTTTTTATTTCAAATTGTAATTTTGATAAAATTATTTATGTCAAGTATTTAATGTTGTTACCTCTATTAGAAATTGTGCCAATCCAAAAATTGACAATTTTTTTAATTCACATATTTTTTTAAAATGTTATATGACTTTAATATCAATTTATATAATATTACTCATATATAACTACTTACTTATTCATTTTAGGCATAAACTTTTGTTTTAAAAAATCAACAAATCTTATTTATTTCATTGTCTTGACAAAATATTTATGTATAAACAGTTTATATACATATATATATATATATATATATATATATATATATATATATATATATATATATAGAAAATATCTTCTACATTTTTTTTAAGTATTTGATTGTTGTTTTTTATTTCAAATTGTAGTTTTGATAGAATTACTTATTTCAAATTTATGTCAGGTTTTTAATGTTGTCATTTGTATTAGAGATTGTTACAAATGCAAAATTTGAGTATTTTATTAATTCAAATATTTTTTCAAAATGTTATATTAATTTAATATAAATTTATATCACTCATATATAACTACTTACTTATTCATTTTAGACATAAACTTTTATTTGTTGTTTTGGAACTGTGGCTGATTCTCTTTAACACAAATGAATTTCTAACCCCAACACCACAATAGTTTTAAAGTGTTCAATAATCACTTATTGTTCACTGTGAACAATAAGTGAAAATCAGTGATTATTGAACACGAAAACTATTGTGGTGTTGGGTTAGAAATTCATTAGTTTTAAACATAAACTTTTATTTAAAAATATCTTATATATTTCATTGTATTGACAAAATCTTTATGTATAAACAGTTTATATATATATATATATATATATATATATATATATATATATATATATATAAATTAATATATATATATAAATTAATGAATTTATATAATAAAAATTGTAGATTTTATCGATACGTCTGTCTATTAATTAATGATAATTCATAAAATGTTTAATTTTTTATAGGAAAAAAGTCACGTATGATAATCTCACGAGAAGAAAATTTCTCTTTTTATATCAAGTGTATATAGATATATCGACATCCTTGAAATTTGTTTATCTTACAGTTCTTATTTATGTAATTATCTGTTTTCACGACCTTCTAAATAACTGAAACCGCCGGTCGATCATATTAAAATTTTCAAACATGTAATTTCGTTACAATTAATTTTAATAAACAGTAATTATTCATATACGTTAAAGTTATTTAGAAGTTCAAGTACAATTTTGATTCAGCACTTGATACGAAAATAAAGTATGTAAATACTTTGTTTCAGGTTTAAAATAATGTACTTTAATTATCCTGCTTTAAACAATGTTTTAAAAAATTAACAAGCGTTAACAGAAGGTTCAGTTATGAAAATGAATATATTATATGTAATTATCTATGAATAGCTTACTTAATTATCTTTTTTTGTTTATTTTCCTGCATTAATATTTTTTTAATATTCTCTAATGTTTGTACCAAGTATCTTTAAACGTTTCATATATTTTTTCGACAATTTTAAACCAAAACATCATCAGTAATCATTTTTATTATAATTAATTTTTACTCGAATTTTCAAAAAAAATTAATTAATACTTTAAATACTTCAAGTAAAACTTTTTTTAAAAACATTGGAATTTCTCTTTCTATTTAATTTTCTTTCCACTTCACTTTATACTAATACTCACACACGTACATTTGTAAATATTTTTTCTGAATCAATCTTAATCAAGCAGCTATCACAAGAAGAAGCAAATGTATGTATGTATGTTTGTTTCTAAGCTTTCAACATATAACATCTTACAGTAAGAAAGCGATTGTACCGAATCCATTAAATTTTACCAACGTTCTAAATGTTTAATAAGTTACAAATCCGGAGATTAAGGTTTTCTACTCGAGTCTTTTTTGCTTATATTCGCACAGAAGTGTTTATAATTCATGACATCATGTTACTAGCAAAAACATTTATATAGAATCGAATAGATAGAACTAGTAAATAATTAATTTAAATAAAAATATCGAAGAAATTAATATTTAAAAAATGTTTTAAATGTTTAGTAACTTTTTTAAAAAATAGATTTGTGTTTACTTGTACAAACATAAAATATTTTATGGAGTTATTTGCTTAGTATTTATTATATATATATATATATATATATATATATATATATATATATATATATATATATATATATATATATATATATATATGTGTGTGTATGTGTGTGTGTGTGTGTGTATGTGTGTTATGTATGGTTTATTTGTTAAAAAAGTATTTTATCAGAATTCTTGTTTTTATTCACGTTTTTATATTATTTACTTGAAACAAACATTTGATTTGTAATAAAATCTATTTAGATATTATGTTTTTTTTTGGTAATTAATATTATATTGTGACCTTCAAGTTATTTTATTAGTCGTGAGTTAAGTTTTTCTATTAATAACTTTATAAATTATTAATTTACTTCTTACGTAATGTTCAATTTTTATATATGTGTTCATAAAACATAATATTACCTTTATATACATCATATATATATATATATATATATATATATATATATATATATATATATATATTCTTATTTGTTTAATTATTAATATATAAAGTAATTATCACTGACCTGGCGTTTCAATAAGGTGAATAACCTAACTTGAGATTATCTTGTTGCTAGAATATTGTTGTGATTATCGTGACAACTAGAAAATATATCATACCTATTAGGAATAACATAAATATTCTTCAGTTAGAACATTTAAGTTAAACAAATATAAATGTATGATATATATATATATATATATAATGTGTGTGTGTTTGTGTATATAATATATATTACATAAAAATATAGTGTTACAGTAATTCCCATTTATTTGTTAATGTGATTAGTTGTTTTAAATTATGGTAATTGATATATTTTTTTAAAAAACTAATGTCAATCTAATAAGATATTTTAATATATAACGTTTTCCAATAAAAAATGTTAGAAATCTGACAGCTGGTGGCAGCCATGTTTAAATGTTGTTTAAGCTTATATTAACATTTCAATTCAGTATAGTTTGGCACATTTAATGGAACGTTTAACACTTCAACAACGCTTAAAAATTTTAAAAACTTATTTTAAAAATCAATGTTCTTTCGTAAAACTTACGATCAACACTGAATAAAGAAAATTGCAGAATTTGGAATGAAAGCAATTCGCAAGTCATTGAACAAAGACCACTGCATTCACAAAAAGTAACTGTCTGATGTGTGTTACATTCTGGCGGTGTCTTTGGTCCATATTTTTTTCAAAATGAAATGAAGCTGGAGTTCACGTTACAGTAAATGAAGTACATGACCGAACCATGATTAATGATTTTTTTTCTAAAAATGATTGAAAATGGTTTGCACGATATGGGGTTTCAGCAGGACAGTGCTACGTGTCATACATCTATGAAAACAAAGTTTAATGAGTCCATTATTTCACGAAATGGATCCTTCAATTGACCATCAAGATCATGTAGTCTAACTCCATTGAATTATTTTCTGTGGGGTTATGTGAAATTATTGGTTTATACTGATAAACCACAATCAACAGAAGTGTTAAAAATAAACATTGAACAATGAAAATGAAATATATGGAATAATCTGGAATATTTTTTGACTTACATAAAAAAGTACACTTTTTAAAATTATAATTACACTTTGTGTAATTCATGAAATTGGACAACAATTATGTGAAAGAGTGACTAAAAATCGGATTAATCAACAAGTCGTAGTAGTTATATGAGTGAAATTGTGTTCCATCATTATTGCCATAGAATATTTTTAAAAATAAAAAAAAGTCACTAATTAATTAAATCCTTTTTATTTTATTATTATTTAAACTTCTGAAGAGCTTATTGAAAAACCCAATACAATACATTTACAAATTTATTATATATTATCTTTTTACAAAACGAATTAATTAATTCTTAAATTGATTTTACTGCCTTTGAAAAAAGAATACCTAAAAATCTCAAACGTGAAAGTCGAAGAGAAAAAGAATAATTTGAAATCAGACTACATTCCTAACTTCTTAAGACATCGTGTATTATTGTAGATTTCTAGTCGATGCACTGCCCCGATGAAAAAAATCTTGTACTGTCTCTATAGATTAAAAAAGATTTTAACATATTTTAACCTTGCCGCTTTGCAAATCTTGTTTATTACAGCCGGTTTATTTTTTTCGATAATGGCAATGAAACTTTTTTTATTTCATGTAAATACGTACAGCAGATTTATTCGTTGTATTATATTTGATTGATTTTCTTGTTTAAAACATATTTTATATGTATTTCGGTAGATGAATGGATTGATAGTCTGCCAGTTAAATAGAGATTTCGATGAATGGATAGATTGATAGATGCAAAAAAAGAAAAAGTTTTAATTGCGGATTGCAAATATTATTCTTTAATATGGGTCTTAATTCAGTATTTTTTTTTAAATATATATATATATAGAGAGAGAGAGAGAGAGAAAGAGACGAGTAACATACATATATTATAATTCCTATTCACTTGCATAACTTGTTACTAAGGATAAAAGTTAAATAAAATCATTACAATAAATAATAATTGTTTTATCACTTTTCTATCAATTTTGATATAATAGAGTGATTTATTTGTTAAAAAATGAATTAACTACAATGTCAAGTCAATAATAAGTTTATAAAAATATAATAGTTTTAAATTAAATTTTAGAATTTTTGCTAAAAACAAATTAACTAATCTATTTTTCTTTTCAGGTGAAAATTGTGTCGAGAAACCATTAAGCACACTTTGGCGTAACTACACACAATCATCTCGACCTGATGTTCGTATGCAACTGACTGTCAGTGGTAATGGTCTTCGAGCTACAACTCGTGATCATGGTCTTACTGAATATTGGGCACATCGTATTTCATATTGTGCAGCTCCGACAACATTTCCTCGTCTCTTCTGCTGGGTATATCGTCACGAAGGGCGACGTCTCCGACACGAACTCCGTTGTCATGCAGTTCTATGTAGCTCGGCGTCAGTAGCACGTAAACTTTCAATTCAATTACGAACTAGCCTCGTTCAAGCATTACGTGAATTCAAACGAGATAAAATCTCACGTCAAAATGCTCGTCTGTCTCTCCACAATGCTTGTTACGAGAATCCATCGATGCCGAGAAGAAAAATACTTCTTAGTACCGGATCTCAAAATTATCGACCTCCGCTCGAACGGTCTAAATCAGCGCCGAAATTGACAATGATCGAAGAAAATATACGGGAAGAAGAGGAGGAAGATATATTCAATGTGAATAAAAACAATACGACGTCGCGTAAAGTTCCACCGCATCACAGACAATTTAAACATAGTGATAGTGCGTCATTAGTTTTAGACAAAAGGTTAACAGATGCCGTTTACAAAGATCTGTTATCTCGACTACCGCCTCTACATTTGAACCATAGAATTGACGAAAACGTACAAAAGTCTACAGAGTCTGATTTAGATAAAATAAATGAAGAGAATAACGAGAATGTGAATGAAAAGTCTAGTCAAAATAGTACTGCATTGGCACCATTCTCCAAAAGAAACTTTAGCTTACGAAAATGTAAAACACGAAACTCTAGCAGGTCTTTAAAAAATATACCAGTCGTTAATAACTTCGAAGAAGATAGTGACGAACTCGAAGCGATATCGTTAGAAAATGTATCTTTTGATATAAGAGATATAGATTCTGAAAGTAAACGAATTATAGAAGAATTGTTAGCTGAAAATACAAACAACAATAATGAAAATAATCAGAATGATGATGATAATAACGAGGTTCCATGGCTGGATTCAGACGAAGGTTCTTTGTCGAGTGGTTGCGATTCCGCGAGTACAGCTCCTTCTGATTTAGAGCAGAACAGTCAACCACGGAGTAGTACTGAAGAAGAAGATTCTCCTTTACTGAATGAAATATTCGAATATATAAATTCAGGAAAAGCGGAAGAATCTCAACAACCACAAGTCGATTTTAAATACGGTGGATGTGTATTGGCAAGAGTACGGAGTTTAGAAAGAATGACTTCGATGAATAATGGCGTAAGAACATTTACTAATTTCATACCCGAAACCGAAGAAGTGAGTCTGATTCCCGTTGGCGAAATGTCGAATGATTTTAGTTCGTTGCGTATTTTCAAAAAGAAATTAGAATCGAATCAAGAACAATTCAAAGAACAACAAGATGACTGTTTGGGAGAAAATGAAGAGAATGATAGTTCGTGTAGCGATGAAAGTGGATACGACGAATCGTTGGAATCGTCGAATATAACAAACACGCAGAAAGAATTGACTGTATAAATTTTTCACGGCTTTTATTTAAATTTAATTTTAACTGTGATTAAACTGAACTTGGTTACATACGTTACCATAGTTTTAAAGTATTATTCTTTTGTAAAGGTCTTAATTATGATACGAAATAATTTAATGGAATAAAATTAGGAGCCATTTAGTATATTATTTAAATTGTTTTCCGCTGATTGTTATTAATTGTTGATTTGTATATATTTCGCTGATTAAGTCTATGAATAATTCGGTTGAGAAAATTAAAAATTACTTCGGTTTAAAATCCAATTAAGGCTCAATTTTAATTTCTATTACAAACGATCAATAATGAATTTAAATTTTACAACATAAAATTAATATATAAAATATCGTTTATTTTTTATATTTTTTAATAACAAGATTACAAACACTTTATGTAATTAAAAGTCTCGAAAATTTATTTTTATAGAATATTATTTTGTTTAAATTTTAATACAAATGCACATAATTAGAAGACGTTAAAGATTAAACTATGTACTTTAAGTATTAGTTGACATTAATAAAATAATATGTTTTAATTTCAGAAATAATAAAAAGAATAACTTATTTGAAAAAAAACATTCTGATTCTGAAAACATTCAAGTAATATTAATATTATCGTATATTAATATTATCGTAATAAAATACCAAATAAGAATAGAAACAATCAGTCAAACTTACAAACATGTAAGTAGAATAGAAAAAATACAAAATACATTTTAATTCTTATTTTAAATAAGTTTTAATTTGGTTGAAATGTACAATTAACTCAAGTAGTAATTTGCAAAGTAAAATAGTATTTGGAGATAAAAATTTATATTAAAATAGATTTCTAGTATTTGGGAAAATCATCATGTACTGTTGGTGTTGAATAAAAAATAATAATAAATAGAATCACTGATTGTACCTCCACATAGACTACCTTCATTAGTTTTATTAAATGACTGTTTAAATATACAAAATGCGTACTTGTTTTCTTTATTAGTTATTAGTAAAATTAATATAATTACTTATATAGGTACAAATATAAATTATTCATATTTGTGATTATATATTAATGTGTATATATATTCAGATCAATGTTGTTGACAATAAAACATTTATTTCAAAAATTTTGTTTAGAATTTTAAGAGCACTCCTCTACTTCTATACTCCTTTTTTAATCATATCCTTACACGTCAATATTCATGAATAATTTTACGAATTTCATTATAGTTATTTTAAAATATCATTTTTAGCCGGATATACAAAAAAGATGATAAAATCTATTACTGCGATTCTTGCGAGTTCTTTCAATATATACAGTTTAGTCTATAGTGACCTTAACTAATGAAAGACCAGACTGTGATTCACGAATCAAAATAACTAAAAGATATAAAAAAATACTACAAATAAATGTTAAATATAAATTATGGTGAATAATTAAAACACGTTTTCAACATTGGATTTCGACAGTGGTTTATATTTTATTTATTTTTGTTAGTTTCGAAAAACGCATTTAACAAATACAAACATACACACACACACACATACATATATATTCATTAATTATATCGTGTTTTGCAATATTCAATTTTTATTTGCAAAAAATAAGAAATTTTATAAACTCCATATGTATTAATGATATTTCATTTATTTCTTAAAATCTTTTAACTTTTCGCTGAGGTAAGGTGATTTTGAATTAAAAAAGACCCGAGTTCTGTATTGACGTCATTTCGAATTTAATTTTTTTTCTCTATTGAAAAATATTCCAATGGCCTAAAGATATGATAACATCATCTAAAATATCAGCTTATATTAATATCAGTTTCTCAAATCATTTTATAAGTCAAAATATAAATATTTATATGTTGTTGAATGATATTTCAAATTAACTCATCAAAATTTAAACGAAATTGTATGAAATATATGGAATAATCTAGAATATTTTTTGACTTACATGAATTAAATAAAAAAGTACACTTTTTGAAATTATAATTATATATATAACATCATCACTATTGATAGAACGTGATAATTGAGTTTCTATGTTTTAGTAATTAGTTACAGTTCATGAACAATATTTAGTGGAAAGCGTAATGAATAATTGAATTTTTTTGCTAATTTTTGCTTTGTATTTCCGTACCATTATACTCTTATAGATGCTAATATTAATTTAAACAATAGGAAAGTATTCACTATATATATGATTTTCAGTACAAAGAAAATTATTCTGATAATCATTTGAAAATCTTCATCTCTACTGACAATGGACATTTCATTTAATTTATACGAACATTTTTTATTGAAATAATTTTTTTATGTACTACTAAAAATATTTGAAAATTAATTAGAAGATTATTGGTAAAATACAATCTAAACAAAACCTTCAACATTAAGTGAATAACAAGTTATTATTGAACTCTAATAACATCTTTCATATTAGAAAGTGTTTATAATAATATGTTTATCGTAAGTAAATCAGTCTAATAGCAGTTTTCTTCGAACTAAAACTGTTATCTGTCATATATTTCACATTATAAGATACATGTTTTTTACTTTCGACTTGTAATTACAAAAGATAAATATGATTTTCTTGATTATGATTAAATAAAAACATTTCAATTTATGTTAAAAGCATATATTTCGTCACCGAAATATTTTTGAAAGAAAGGTGAAACAAGATAAAAAAAGACCATGTATATTTATTGCATGCTAGGTTTTATTGTTTATAATAAAAATATTCTACAACTTATGTCACCGTCATATACATATTTTTACATATTCGACAGTTTTCATGAATACCAGATTTGCATAGAATTTATATACACTATAAAGTATAGACGAATAGAATTGTACCGTTTAAAAGCGCCTTATTTCGTCGTAATTTATGACAATAAATTGTTACAAGAACAACCGCACCCGTATTTAAAATAGTACTGAAAGTGACTTATAATATGCTTAAAAAAGTTTATGTTATAACATATTATATAAAAAGTTGTTTCGATGTATTTTTTCTCTCGTTTATTTATTTATTTTTTTGACCAATTACGCGGCTGGTTTTTCTTCTGATACGTTGGTTACACCAGATACAACCGAAGCACCTTCGTCAGGTTCGCTGGTGCATGATAACGATGGGAATTTCTTCGTAAGTGCTGCTCTGTATTTTGGATGACTGCAAACATTAATTCATTTTAATATGACTGATACAAAAAGAAAATATTAATAAATAAATATTTTTAAAAAATCATAATATTTTTTTGTATTGCATTTTTAAATCAAGATTATTCTTATTTTTATTGCTCTCTCTCTCTCTCTCTCTCTCTCTCTATATATATATATATATATATATATATATATATATATATTATTGTTTCAACACAAAAAAATGTGTAGGTTGTTTTATCGTTGTTTTTTAAAATAAATACCAAGGTCACAACATACCGATGAAACATCTAGTATTTTTTAGCAATTTTTTCAATTAACATTGCAAATGACAACCAGCCACTAATAAAACAATCAAAAGATAAAATATTCGCTCATTCTTTGAACACATAACTACATGCGATGAATTATTGTGTGGAACGATAATAAATAATTTATTTGAAAAAAATGGTAATTAGTTTAAAATTAGTGAAAACGTTGTACTTTTCAAATATATTCATTCAGATCAAAAGAGTATACTAGAATTTAATTCATTGAACTGAAATATAAATACTAGTTTATCTGTTTAACGGAAGTATCATTTTAATTTATTTTTTAATTTAGCTCGATCTTGTTTTCTCTGTGCATGATATCAGTTAATAGATGAATTTAAAATATGCAATAATTTACCTGATTCCATAAACAATGGGATTGTAAACAGCATTAGCTTTTGCGAACAACGATCCCCAAATAGTAGCCAAAGGACTGATACGGAAACTTTCGAAAACTCCTGCGTAGTTGATAATTAAATATGGTGTCCAAGCAAAGAACCACAATGAAATGGTCATCAATGCAACTTTAGCTAATTTGCATTCAGCACTGGTGTTGGCAGCTTCTTGAGATCTCAATGAAGCAACATTCATTTTCTTAGCTTGTTCTCGCATATTCTTCTCGTGAGCAGCTACAGCCTTTTAAATAAAATGTTCGTATTTCAATAACAATAATATCTAAATGAAACAAATAATCAATTTAATATATATTTATATTTTGAGAAAAAGTATGTATCTATAAATCAGATTAATTTAAATATTTTTTTTTAGAAAACAAAAACCACAATAATTATTTTTTGTTAAATAAGATTCGTATCTTATTGAAATATTACGGATGTAGTTTTTGTTAAATGTCATTATTATTCTAAATAATATTTCTAGTAAAAAGTGTTTTAGTCATGAGAATAATTTTTAGAGAAAGTGATAATTGTAATAATAACAGAAAAAAGTTACCTGTACAATAAAGAAGTAGGAGTAGATGATAGTCAATAGAGGTGCGAAGTAGACAAAAACGGAATAGACGAGAATATAGCTGCGACTAACCCAGTCTTTTGTAAGGTAATCAGTTCCGCAAGCAGTCATGTTTCCTTCCGGTACATATCTTTAAAAAAAAATACATAAATATATTGAAATAATCAAAATCTATCCTGTAATCGACTATCGTGTTTCAAGATTAATAATTACCTGTTCCATCCGAAGAAGGGTAAGATTGTCCATCCGATGGAGAAAGTCCAGACGAAGAGAATTCGTAACATAGCGGTCTTGTTGGTCATAGGTTTAGCGGAAATACCTTTGACGATGACGTTGTATCTGTCTAAGGCAATCATTGTCATAGTCCATATGGAGCCACATCCGAACAGTGAACCGCACATTCCATAAATTTCACACATGAATGGACCTGTAATAAAAAGATACTAGTTTAATATATTGTTGTTATTGACATAAATGTGTGATTGTTGTTTTATAACACATGCCAGTACTTGTTCAAAAGTATTTATTATCAAGTCATGGGTGAAAGCCGACATTTATTTAAGTGATATTTATATTTGCTTATCTGATTTTCAATCTTGAAATTTTTTTTACAAGTAAGAACAATAATAAAAGGTAAAATGATATTCATCTGACGAAGTAATTAATGCACTTTATAAAAAGTAGTTACAGAACACTCTCTACTATTGATATTTAAAAAAAATATGTACTAATTTCTCGAATATTTCAAATATTATGTATAATTTTTTTTCGAAAATATAATTATATATTATATTTAAAATTAAAAATTTAGACAAATTATTGGTTCATAACTCACCAAGCACCCAAGTCTCATAATAGCAATTGATGAGCATAGCTGGAGACATTGCAACCATCATCAAGAAATCGGAGAAAGCCAAGTTCACGACTAAAAGATTCGATGGAGTCCTTAATGGTTTGGTGCTGGAGAAAATGTAGATAACCATTCCGTTGCCAATAACCGAAACCAATCCAAGTATAGCGATCGTAAAGCCAAGCAAACCATGCCATAACGGGTTCATTGGTGGAAATTGGAACCAATGACCGTCAACCATATGAAGCATTTCCGGTGGGACTTTGTCGACGACGGTCAAATTGCCGCCACCGCTTTGCCAACCACCGGCGGTGTACGCACTAAATACAGGTCCCGCGATATTCATGATGCCTGGTTAATAAAAAAAGGTATTCGTTATATAAATATATAAAGAAAACATAAATTTATTTTGATGAAATAATTGAAACGTTTAACTAATCTATGATTTTAATAATTTAAATTATGAAAAATATATGTTACAATTTTTTTGAAAAAATATTTTCCAAGTATATATAACTTGATATAATGTATGATATATAAATTATTATTTACCTTACTTTAACTTGATCGAAATAATAAAATAACTACTGAAGAAAATCGCACGAGTCGAACTACTCCAGTGTTAATTAGTTGTCTGTGCAGCCAAGCCAACTTCAGTGAGTTGTCGGATGAGGCTCGTTGTAATCGATGTAGAACACTGTCTTAAATACTACCCCAACATTAAGAAATAGACGTCATACCTCTAACTTAATTAGCAAATATATTTAACTACAACTATGAACTTTTCTTGAAAGCTTAAATCTTATTAAAATAAGAAAACATTAGATACATGTATATTTTTAAAGGAGATTTTTTCCCTATATTAATGAAACATTTTTGAATCATCTATAAATAAATACAAATTAAAAATGAAAATATGATTTAATGATTGTAAGATTTTAAAATTAAAAATATTCATTTAATTAGCGATTCGTTGAGAATTATTGACATTTAGAAATATTTTTTAAATAAAGAAATAATAATTACTTTTAATTAAAAATTAAAAAATATTGTAATAAAAACTGATATATTTAAATAAAAATACTAACATGACTATTATATTTCACTTCTGTGAAAATTGTCGTTATAGATAAAACCTCAAAATATTTTTACAATGAATTCTATTTTATTTTTTAAAAATTGTGGCTTTTAGAAAATTTTCATCAAATAAAAATACCCATACGACTAAAAATAAAGTACTTAAATTAGGTTTACTAAAAATGTTTACAGTTTATATATATATATATATATATATATATTTAAAATACAGACCTATCAGACAAAATAAAAATAAAAATAGAGAAAGGAGTCAGACAAGGAGATAGTTTATCACCAAAAATATTTAATGCAATTTTAGAACAGGTCATAAGAGACGCAAATTTTGAAAATAAAGGAATCAAAGTAAACGGAGAATATCTATCACATCTAAGATTTGCAGATGATATACTACTTATAAGTGAAAAACCGGAAGAATTACAAACATTACTCGAAACCCTCTTAGAAAAAAGCCGAAAAGTAGGGTTAAAAATAAATATGGGAAAAACCAAGGTCATGTTCAATAATTTCGCTGAAAGAAGTAAAATACAACTAGAGAATCAGTACCTGGAACAAGTGGACGAAATAAAATACCTAGGGAAAACTATAAGATACGATGGTGATTTATGGCCAGAAATCAAATCGAGAATCAAAGCCACATGGGCAACATTTGGGAGACTAAATAGTATAATGAAAAGCAATATACCAATCAGTTTAAAAAGAAAAGCATATAACGAATGTGTACTACCAGCCTGTACGTATGGAGCAGAAACTTGGATTCTAAACACAAGAATGAAACAAACTGCTAACTGCTCAGAGAAGTATGGAAAGAATAATGTTAGGAATTTCCAAACTGGACCGAAAAACAAGTAAATGGATAAGGGAACAAACAAAAGTAATGGATATAATAGAGCAAGTTAAATCGTTGAAATGGACATGGGCAGGACATATAGCAAGAAGAGAGGACAATAGATGGACGAAGATTGTTACGGAATGGAGACCAAGAGATAAAAGGAGACCCAAAGGAAGACCACATCAAAGATGGAGAGATGAAATTGTGAAATATTGTGGAGGGCAAGGTTGGATGAGATTGGCCAGTGACAGGAAAGAATGGAAGAGGCTCGGAAAACTCTTCTTTTTTAATTATGACATTCGACGAGGCTTTCGTCCAGCAGTGGGCTGATGTGGGCTGGAGATGATGATGATGATAAATATATATATATATATATGATTCTATAATAAGTTTTATAAATTTCATTATTTATTTATAAAACTCAAGATATTTTTAAATGTTTTTCTCAATTTAAATTTCTACGATTTAAAAATTATTGTATGAAAACTAACATTTTTGAAAAGCACGTCAACTTTAAATATTGGTTATTTTTAAAATTAAGTTCAAAGTGTATTTTAAATAACATATTCAAATATAGGACTGAAATATTCTAGATGAATATTAGAAAAATATTCAATAATTATTATAATTGCTTACTTTCATATATGTACATCCTCCTGTCGTATTTAACATTTTTATATAAAAATAATGTTCTAGCAGAGTGACATTTTATTTCGACTGATTTCAGCATTTAGAAAATTTCAGTTGATTAAAAAATAAATATAATTCGTATTTTTCGATTTGATTACTATATCTTATTTTAAATACCGAAAAAAATACATGTTCTTTTTTCATGAAATGAGAATACAATATTCAATAATTTAGGTCAATAATTATATTTTTCTGATTAAAAATATTTTATAAAATTATGAATGACTATTATTTAATAAGTCACAAAAATGACCTAAGAAAGTATCCCTACAAAATTTTCTTTAGAATAAATATTATTTAAAAAGAAGAATTATTTTTTCTTCTTAAAATATAATTAATAACCTTCTTAAAATGTAATTACATTTATTAATTACATTAATAAATGTAATTAATAATGTTTTATTAATAACCTTTGGTTTAAAATATATTTTTTATTGATGACTTTTAGATACTATTATAAATCATATAATTC
Organism: Neoneuromus ignobilis; assembly: GCA_029203775.1. Lineage (NCBI taxonomy): Eukaryota > Metazoa > Arthropoda > Insecta > Megaloptera > Corydalidae > Neoneuromus > Neoneuromus ignobilis. The sequence continues at coordinate 10,340,321 of CP092095.1, read as the reverse complement.
CATTTTTCAATCGTTAAATAAAAGGTGTTTTTAGGTTAGATAGAACTTTTGATAAAAATTCAATTTAAAGTTCTATCACATTTAAAGAACTCCTATATTTTAGGATTAATAGGTTTTAATATTTATAAATAAATCAAATACGTTTTTTAAAAACAAGAAATCATTAAATGAAAAATATATCTTTTTTAGTTTATAATACAATATTTTTTAATTAATTAATAAAGGACAGCATTTAAAAAAAATAATAAGATTTGAAAAGAGTAAGAGATTCGATGCCAGTATTTTCATTGGATAAAATTAAGTGGTATAATCTTAATAATTATTTTAAAAAAAACAGTTTTGGAAATTTCATTTTTTTTTGTATATAATTAATTTTTTTCCAGTACTTATGTTAGTTTGAATTCATTTAAATTAATATCTAAATTTTCTTCCCTATGAATAAATGTCTTACTGCCTATGGTCATAACGTGAAAAATGTTAATATGCTTGTAAGACGCTAATCTTATTTACTAAATAATACACAAGAAACCTTCAATAGAAAATAAGTTATAATCTTTATATTCTGTTACGATACCGTAAATATCGGAAGTGAAGCCTTGCTTTAATTTTCATTGTTTTGGTAAATTCTAATGTATTAAATTACATTTAATTATTTCATATGAATTATGTATTAGTTTCGAGAAATGAAGGTCATATATATATATATATATATATATATATATATATATATATATATATATATATATATATATATATATATATATATTACATTAACAATTATTTAATAAAGAAATCATGATTTCATAAGACAAAAATTAAAATTAAAATATGTATATTAGAAAAAAAAATCAATTAAAAAATAACAAATTGAATGATCATAAATTAAACAATTGTCATAAATACGGCAAAAACCAATAATTGAAAATGAAATATGATATACTGTATGAAAAAAGGCAATGGTTTAACAATAAAAAGTATTAGGGGAATTAAGGAATGTAAAATGATATAAAAACGATTATAAGATCAAAATATTGGCTTTTTATTTAGTAAACTTGTATTGTTATAATAAATATTTCAATTCTTAATTTAGAAAAATTATTGAAAATAAGTTTAATGATATTAAAATACTCAAATTTTGTCCTTTAACACAATTTTTGAATATCCTGTGTGTGTGTGTGTATATATATATATATATATATATATATATATATATATATATATATATATATATATATATATATATATATATATATATATATATATATAGTATTAAATTTTAACATGTTGTATATTTATTGAAAGTATGTTTTAAAATAATTATAAATTTAATAGATCATATTAATTAATATATTTATTTTCAGTTAATTAATAAAATATGCAAATGTAATTAAAACAATCGTTGAATTTTGAAACATAATTTAAGTTAAATATTTTAAAAAAACAATAGTCTAATTTTTTTTATTATTCATTATATTTCTTAAAATAAGTTGCTTTTGATGGGTTAAGGGCTCTTAGGTCCCTTGTAAGTTAAACATTAATAACGTAGCGTAATTTGCTAGTTTTTATATTACTGTTTTGGATATAAAAATAGAATAGTTACTTTTTATATATCAGGTAATTTATATATAACTGCAAATGTGCTACTAGATTTTTAATTAAAATTCAAAATAATAATTTAAGCTATTATACATGTTTCAAATATATTGATAAATACTAATATACGAGTAATATTTTAAATGATAGGTACATTTGAAATTCTTTTAATTAATATTGGAAATTGCATGTAGTTTATATATATATATATATATATATATATATATATATATATATATATATATATATATATATATATATATATATATATATATATATATATATATATATGTACACTGTGAGTGTATGATTTTGAATATTATGTCAGATTTGTTATTATAATTCAAACAAAATTAAAAATATTTAGGAAATATTATATACTAAACTGTAGCTATAATATTAAGGAATTTATTAATAAAAATCAAAATTAGCAAATTGTATATTTTACTGAAATATAAACAACATATATATATATATATATATATATATATATATATATATATATATATATATATATGGATGTGTATACAAGTATATGTGCACTATATGTATTGACAAAGTACAAAAGTAATATAATTTGTTTTAGTTGTAATAACTATTAAATGTGCCTTTTAAAATCGAAATTAATAAAAAATGAACCAAATTTCAATTTAAATATCTTTGAAGTAAAAACTTCCTGTAATACTGGCTGCATGGTATAGGAATCTTCCTAACCAATCAAATTTTAAGCCGGTTCTCTATAGCGGATGTGAGTAACATTGAATGACGCTACTTCACTGTCGCCCATTTTGATCTTATAGTAGTAGTATAGATTGTGTTCTGTGTTTTTAGTATATTTGTTCAATTATTAATAATAACAGATATCACACACGTATGTATTTTTTTATGTTATATGTTTTAAAAAACATTTTTTTAATGTTTTGCTTTTATATTAACTTTAATTAAACAATTTCGTAACTAACTGTTCTCTTCACATAATAGAAAGCAACGCTTGTTAAAATTCATTAATATCGTTTTTTCATTAAATTAATTAGTATTTTATATATTAATTTTTATCTTAGAAAATGGGTGTAGGACATCCACCTGCTGGTCCAACGGGTCCTGGTGGCCCTCCACCTAATAGAGGAGGCGGATTCAGAGGTCGCGGAGGCCCTCCTGGTAGAGGAGCACCTGGTAGAGGAGGATTTGGAGATAGAGGACGGTAAGATATTACTTAATTCACATTTGCCTTTGTTATATAATTCTTTTCATAAGAAAAATATTAACAAATACAAGAATATTTTTCACTGTTCTTAAATAATGATTGAATATGCATATGTATATATATATATATATGATTTGTTAAGTTTATATAATTTTAGTGGTCGTGGTATGCCTGGTCGAGGAGGTCCTATGGGGCGTGGAGGCCCAATGCGTGGAGGAAGAGGAGGACCCTTCAGAGGTGGACCTCCTAGAGTTGGTCCAATGGGTGGACGAGGCCGTGGTGGTGGTTTTGGAGGACCACCTCCGCCAGTAGGTGGCCCACCACCGCCACCAGGTCCAGCTGGAGATGCTCCACCTCCAGGAGCAGGAGTTCCCCCACCACCTCCACCATCTGGCCCAGGTGGTCCACCACAACGAGGAGGAGGTGGATTTAGAGGACGTGGAACGGGCGGTCGCGGAGGAAGAGGAGATTTTCGTAGTGGGGGTCGTGGAGGCGGCGGCAGGGGGAGAGGTGGTATGGATAGAAGTGGTCAGAAAGGAGGTCGTAGTTTTGACGGCAGGGGTAGAGGGTCTGGACGTGGAGGTCCGGGTCAATTGAGAGATGTCGGTGGGCCTATGAAGCGTGGTGGCATGGGACCAGGAGGCCCTGGAGCAAAAAGAGGACGATTTGATTCAGCACCGATGTCACATCCTCCCCCTGGTAATGGCTACAATCAACCACCACCTCAAAGGTAATTAGTTTTATTTTTTATGTATGCAACAGGGCAATGAAGGTCATACATGCACAATGATTTTTATTAGCACGCTTTTATTATTGATGCTTTCATACATAAATTGATTTGTAATAGAACAAGTTTGTGCTTCACTTAACGTGCATAATTCATTGCCTTGTTGATTGGAAAAACAAATTTCGTAGCTATGGAGGTTCCGGTTACGATCAACCGCCAGTAGCAGCTGATCCTTATGCTCCCCCACCCAGCACACAACAGTATGCTGCCCCAGTCAACCAGCCCGGTGGATATCAAACATCTCAATATTCCACTCCACCATCTGCAGCAGGATATTCACAGACACCAGTACAGTATGGCGGTGCTCAGTCTCAGTCGTACAGTCAAAATAGCGGGTATGCCAGTGGATATGGAAGCTCATATGATCAGTCACAAGATTATCAAAACAGTAATGCAGGATATGCAGCTTCTCAAGCAACAGGTATGTTTGCAGGCAATGTTTAATAAAATCTCGTGCTGTTTTGCAAGTTCAACTATATCCGTGTTGTTAGATAAACTGGTATAAAAAAGTAGTTTTATGTAAATCGTATGTTTGTGTTTGTATTGTTTTCCCAAAGTATAAATATGAAAGAGTTTTAAATGTGGTCTAGTTGTGCATATTATTGTGTTGATTGTAGGCTATAATCAATCTGGGTATTCTACTACTGATCCTTATGCTGCTCAAGGTACTGGTTATAATACAGCACCTGCAGATCAATATGCAAGTTATGGAAATTCTGCAACAGCATATGGAACATCTAGTTATGATGATAGAAGTTACGCAGCTCCTGCAGCTTATGGTGTGTAATATTTCTGTAAAAAATTTATAATAAAATTAACATTAATTAAGTATACACTTGTATTTTTTAATATTGAAATTGAAAAAAATACTGTTCATATCAAAAATATTTGTAATGTTTTGTTGTAATTAATAATTTTTTAACACAATTCTCAGAATCAAAATAAACTTAGCATACAATTCAATTGAACATACTTGTTTTAATTTATATATATTTTGAACTGACATCTTGTCAGACAGTGATCATATGTACATGATAAATACAATAATATGCATTATACTGAATTTGATGTTAATTCTAATTTTCATTGTCATTAACCTTTAACAATTTATACTTTTTTTTTAATTTTGTCATGACTTTCAGTGGATTATATATTTTATTATAAATGTCTGTTGATCTTGCATCTTCTACTTATAATTTTAGTAACATTTATATTTAAGTATCCAAGTATTTTTTTATATATTTTATTTTTATTATATGTTTAAAATATGTTGTGGCTTTGATGTTAATTGCAACTAAAATTGTAAGTCTTCTAATAAATAAAAACATGTTTTTATTTTTTAATAAATATTTGAATAATTTACAAATAAAATATTTATTTTTTTATTCATTTTCAGATGCACAAGGCTACAGTAGTGCCCCCAGTGGTGGTGGAGGTTATGGAAAACAAGATTATGGTGGTAAGTCTCGTGCTGGCTACTATTAACACTAAAATACTTCACTAGATTAAGTAACATTAAAAGAATTTTAGAATAGTTTTAAGTTTTGACAAATAGAAAAATGGTATTATTGTTACAATATCATTACAAATGTAAGATTATCATTTAGATTGTTTAATGTGAATTTCTCACTATTTTGGTTTGGAAAATGAATGTAATTACTTTTATCTTCATAATATATAGAATCATATATTTTACAACAGAAATATACTTTAGTTTTTTGTATAACTTTGTAAAAAATTGACATGTTTTTATAATAATGTATTTAAATTTTAATTTACAAAACATTACTCAAATGTATCTGATCTGGCTTGATCTATTCCAATAATAATTTATGAAATAAGTTTTGATAATTATTAGCACCTTTATCCAGTTTTGGTAAAATAATAACAAACCTATTAGTGTATATAATTTTTAAAAAACAGTTTTTATTGTCAGACTTTTAATTACAATGCAAATTATTTATTTTTCTTTTTTATTAGTAACAGATCTGTATTTTTACATCAATGTTTTTTAGTAGACTTTTATAATAGTTTACATGAATTAATACTATAGTTTTTGTAATTAATATAAATATTTAGTTTTATCTAAATGCTAACTAAATATTAGTATTATTAATTAAAAGTACTTAGTTAAATATAATTTACTATCATAAGTTTGTGAAACTTAACATAGGATGTTAATTTATTAATTTTTCTGAATATTAGGTTTATTGTCTAAAATTATTAATTTACAGTTCTTTAATTAATTTTTGCATGAATGTATATGGAATAATATAAGTAAAGTTTTTAAAGTAATTTCAGTTTACAAAAAAATATATATTATTCTTAAACTATATTTTTAAATGATACACATAAAAAATAAGTGAGTATATATAAGAATTGTATTAAGAAATATATTTATATAAAAGGATTGCTAATCAATTCTATGAACAAAATATTAGATATAATCTTTGAAAAAGTATACATTAGTATAAAACTAACATATGGTTAATCATTAATAACTCAAAATTAAATGGTTTCTTTTCACTAGGTACATATGTATTTATTAAAGATTACTGGAACAAAATCAAAAATGAGTTTGATTTAGTTTTTAAAAAAATGTTGTCAGCTTTGAAAATGAATTATTTTTAAGTTGTATTTTATTTAAAACAGAATTTTGATGTCATTTTTACAAAAAAAAATTTTTTTTATATACTGAAATTAAAAATAAATACTCAATAAGAATAATTGGTCTAATTTGGTAATTTTTCAGTCAGTCTGAGTATAGGAAAAATCACTGTTTAATCGTGCTCTTGTAAATTAATGTTTGTTAGCACTTATACAGTTTGAAAATTAATTATTGAATGAAAATTCATCAAACAGGTAATATATTATTTTTATATTTTTTTAAGTTGATGGTTAATGTATATTCAGTTTATAAACATAAAATCTATTTAACAATAATTCTTTAAGAATGTAATTTTAGTATAAATAATATTTATAAATCCATATTTTATAACAATATTGTTTACAGATAACAAAAATTGTATTGGATTAAGTTTACATTTCACAAATAAAACTTCAAAGTACATTTTACATAAGTAATTATGACAATATATTATTTTTGAATATATGATGTGAAGACAAATGTGTTCTTAAATATTTAAATTAGTGTTGGGAACTAAATATAAATATTTAATTTTTTAAGTATTCACTTATTGTCAATCTCTTAGAAGTTTAAATGTTATTAAATTAATGAAATTAATAGAATAAATCGTTGTTTTTTTTAGACTGGTAATTGATATTTAACATAGTGTTCCAAAAAATAACTAAATACTTGCTTTTATAATATGTTTCTGATAAATATTATAACAAATATATGAATCACTATTAAAAACAATTTAAAAGTTGTTTATATAATACTGTTTTTTATTTAATGTCAAAGTATTTGTGGTATTGAGAAATTTATAATTAAACTAATATTGTATAGATAGTACCCACCACTAGTTTGTATAATAGTGTTTGTTGTGTTGTTAAATGTGTACATAATTCAATTTTTCTTGAAGGACTTGCAAATCAGGTATTATTTGTGAATTTAATAACATTTCACTACAAGAAAGTGTGAAATATTTGATCAACATATATATTTAACTTTAAAGTTTCTCTTCATAATAATATATTAATTACATAAAATAATAAAAAGTAAATAAACTTTAAAAATAGTATGTACATGTATGTATGTGTATTAACTTATGTATGTACATTTGTATGTTAACATATAAAATAACATTTTGTAAAAAATATTTATATATATATATATTACAAAAGTGTACATACAAATATCCCAAATTAAAAATTTTCAGTAAGCTGATTTGCTTCAATTTACATTAACTAAGTGAAATTTAGGAGATGAATTTAAAAATATTAATATGTTAGAAATAATTACATGGTAAATGTTGTATCATAAGGAAATTAATATATTTCAGTGTCATACAATTTATTTCAATAATAAATCAATATTCTATGATTACAGATTTTCCTTTCTAGGATATAAATTTAATCATTTTTATGCTGATGACAGTATTTCAGACACAACATTGAAATGAAGTACAAATGAAGATATAAATATTACAAAAGATATTTTGTTTCAGGACAAAATTATCAAATTTTTATATGTACAAAAAAAAAAAAACAAATGACCTACATGATTTGTTAGTTTTGATTTTAACATTTACAGTTGCAGAATTTAATCAAATGTTGATTTTAGTGTTACTGCAGTCATAATTTTAAATATTGACATACATATATTGAATCACAATTGGAATATTTTTTTTAAATATATTTATACAAAGAAACGTTCACATATATATTTTCTGTTATACTAAATAATGTTACACATGTGTTTAAATGTATTGTAATGATTAGTAATAATTGAATTATTTAGTTTATTTTAATTTATATATTGTACATTCAAGTTTTGATAATTGAAACATAATATATGTAATAAAAAATAAATATTTTAATAATTAGGGTTTTCACACTTAATGAAAATAAAAATATTTATAATTTACACAAAAATGTATTTGAAAATATAAGCATAGTAATGCATTAAGCATTACATTATAAAATATATAGCATTACAAATGTACAGATTATTGAAAATGAGCACTCTGGTGCATATTATCATTTTTGTTTTTTTAAAAAAAATATATAATTGAAAGCAGCTAACAATATGCTATAACATCAAAATTTGATGCCAACATTCAAAAAGGATAATATTTTATAGGTAAAGTATTAAATCAGTAATTTTGTAGATAATAGTTTTTTTTTTCTATTTAACAGTTGCATATTTTTGTGTTTATTTTCTTAATATTAACAAGTTAAGAATAACTGTTTTTATCTTCATTTCTTTAAAAATGAATATCAATTTTTAATTTCAATCATTATGCAGTTACTTAAATTTATTTTGTGGATCAAGCCAAATAAAATAAAAAATGAAAAAATATGTAAGGTAAATTATAGTACGATATAATTATAAAAATATGTACTATAAAAGTTAATAAGAACTGCAGGAAAGAATGAGGTTTTATATATGATTATACAATGTTAGCAATAATTTTTGTCAGCATAACAAATAATAGTACATTTCAATATAGTAAAAGAATATATGAGAAAATATCTCAATATACTTTTTATAAAAAAATAATTAAAACTTGTATACACATTTTCTTTATATGAAATATTTTTTATATATGTGAATCAAAGATTAACAATTTTTAACTTTAGGTAACTTAAATATTATCTTCATTTCATAGATTTAAGTCTCAAAGAGCTTTCTATTTAAAATTTATGTATTTTATATGCTATATTTGTTTCATACAGTAATATTTGTTTTATGCTTTAGGTGTCACTTGAAGGAAACCCTGAAATTGTGTACAACTGAATGAATAAATATATCGTGTACTTAGCTGCACTGAATTTGTTGTCTTGACTTGATGGTATTTGAAGTGGAAGATTGTAAAGTGAAATGTTTTGATATGATGATGTATGTAGATTAAGGAATAAACATTTTTATACTTTGTTAATTTTCTTGTTCCTTTTTATCTATTTCACAACTATGTGCATGCCTTTAAAATAGTTGTGTATTTTCAACACGCATTTCTGTATTCATCACTAATTCTTATATAGAAGATAATGAAATTAACTTATATGAAGTATTTTTCACAAACGAATAAAATAATAGACAATGAATAATCAGTAATATTGAATATTTTAAATTTCGTGATATTGAAGAGCGTTTCTTTGTAAATGAATTAATTAACTCTAAATTACACAGTGAAAACATTAATTTATTAAAAGGTATGTAAAAATGAATATTAAATTTAATAGTCACAGTTGTAAATATTTATCTATTTGAATGAAAATTAAGACGTTAATTATATGTATTTTAAGTGAGAAATCAGACCACATACAAAAATTTAAAATTGACAAATTACTGAAAATAACAGCAAATTTTTACAAAAAATATTTGTATCAATGTCTAGAAATTCGTGTCTATTCTATGTTGATGTTTTAAAATCACATAAAAAATTAAATTCAAGAAATATACTTTCTATATCTGTATGATTGAAAAAGTGTTTAAATCAAGTATTTTTTCTGGATAATTTTAAACGTATTTATTATATATAAATAATAGACACTCAAATAATTGAGCTTTGGTAATTTATGAAATTGAAAAGAAAATTATTTTATTTTAGAGGTATCAAAAAATTGTACCTTAAACAGTAGCCAAAATTTACCAAATTTTTTCAATATTATTAACTATACCTATTACAATGAAAAATTAAAATTTAATAAATCGATGTACGAAAATATTTAGGTTCACTAAATATACAAGAACAAACAAAAATGATTTTTTTAGATTTAAAATATTTAATTTTAATTGCCCCAATAACTGAAATTATTGCTATTGCAATTTGAAAAAGAAATAAGAGATTGTATGTAAGTATTAATATAATAAAATCCAAATAATAAATATAATTCAACGGAACAATAAGGGAACAATTAGGACGTTTGGTTATTTCAAGTGTATATCTTTAAATATTACTTGAAAATATAATAATTTCTGTTTTAAAAAATTAAATTAAAATACAATTTATTATTAAATATATCATATAATAAGTATATTATTTAAATAATTCAAATATTTGTTCAATAACAATTTAAGCGATTTTAAATAAGTATAATTGACTTTTCTGTTCCCTTTGTTTAATTTTAGCATTTTATTTTATCCTAACTATTTTATTAGCCATCCAAAGAACGCACAAAAACGATTAATCTCAGTATATTCGAGGTTCTGCATTGCTCTAGCTTTATTAACAATTAACATGTCATACAAGCGTTGCGCATCGCGGGCGTTTAATTGTTGTATGATTGATGGTCTTACTGTTAAGTGGGCGACTGTCCAGACCGACCTACTATAGTCCTGTCACCACGGAAATGACAGCTATCGCAAGTAAGGCCTATTTACGATACGTTTGCTAAGGTAATTTAAATATCGTCTGTACAATATTTACATGACACTATTATTCGTCATTACATTGTAAAAGAGCATGTATGCGAATTAACAAATGTTTCTCTTGAAGAAAAAAAATGTCTCGAGGTGATCTAATGTACAGAATTCTACACAGTATTCAGAAAATTGAAATTTTTTATTTCATTAACATATTAAAGGAACACAACACGTTTTGTTAAAACCTTTGTTAAATTGGATGGACTCTTGTTAAAACTTTTTATTTTTCAGAAAGTTGTAAGACTGTTCTGCTTTAGTCATTGCTGTTTTTTTCTGAAGATTTTCAGTGAACTTTTAATCATTTGAGAAATTATAGTTTCTAATTTTTCTTCTCGTGTTTTATTTATTCTATGAAATATTTATTTCAAACTAATAATTAAAATTATTTTTTTATTTCGTTACTATTTGTAATAATAGAAGAAAACACGGATTTTATTTAAAATTTGCTTGGACTCTTTTGAAAATGAAGGATAAAAAAATATTGTTTAAATATCATTTGTCAAATGTGATAAATATTTGTTTACTCTTATAGTTTAACAAAACATAAATATCATTTTAACATATTTTTAGATTTTATGTTCTTTCCAGATTATTTTATGAAAAGATTTAATTGATTTTGATTTTTTATTTTGTCGAATATAATAATAAAATAGGCTTAATTAGATGCTTGTATTTTCTCATTGTATCCAAAAAATTATAATATTGAATGAAATTTAGAAATTAGAAAATTATTTTTTAAAATGAACTCAAAAATAATCTATGTACATAAGTATAAAAATTAATAAAAAAAATCTGTAAATTAATAAAGTTAAATAAATAATTACTGTTGATGAATATTTGATACTTGCACCAGATTCAGTGATTGCAATATTGTTTGTTTTAAATCAGATGAAATTATCGAATGTGTGTTATATTTCGAATATGTATTTATTATCGTAACCATTTATATCTTTAAAATTATTTATTGTACACAATTTTCAAGTATTTTTGTTTCATATCATCTCAATATAAAAAAGAGTTTCGACTCGTTGCAAGTTCAATATTTATTATAGAAGTTTAAAGAAAAAATAGTAATGTTTTTTTCTTTGACGACATTCTGTCTGATGACCAACAACGCAAAAGAATTTATATATATATATATATATATATATATATATATATATATATATATATATATATATATATTGTTATAATGTAGACGTACTGTTGTCGTCATAATGACCGATAAACGGACGGCGTCGTTATAGAATAGTAATGCTTTTTTATAAAGCGTTTTGGATCATTACCACTTGATGTTTGTCCATTCGTTGTCAACGGTGTGGGTGGAATTTACAATATGTGTCACAGGGGTCTTTGGATTTATTTATTATATGATTATTATATTAATGTAGAAATTATTCTTATCCGGGATGCAGCTTGGCGCGTGCTACAATGCCCGTTTCAATTTTTATTTCGTAACAATTAATTATTTTCGGAAATGTGTCGTTGTCAATAGGTACGTTACTATTATTAATATCAAAAGCTTTCATATGATTAAACGAATTCGACACAATACAAACGCAATACAGAAAGTTCAAGGTTGTTCAATTTGAGTAAAGTATTTTCAATAGAATTAATGGTTTCGTTACTATTTACTTTTATGGTAATCTTCTCGATTTTTATATTCGAAATATTAAATTATTTCTCAATGAAAATACTTATCTATTGAACATAATCGAATTTATTATAAAAAAAGATTAAAAACGACTTAACTCTTGTCACTACTTAAATTCTTGATCGAATAAATACCCTAATTTATTTATACAGTTTATATTCTTAACGTACTTTTATTCGATTAAAAAAAGTGTAATAAAATTATCAAAAAAATACTGGAATATAAAAGTACAAGTACGTTTTATTATGTATAGTATTTTTTTTTTATTTACTGCTACAATACAATACTATAAAGTTGTCATTGGTTGACTGTGATACCATTCAATTTATATGGCATGTAAAAATCATTTAGTATGTCTATATTTGATGATTCTTGTACAATTCTTACTCATTCGATCCAAAGATGGAATATGTAAAAAAAGCTGGTTTGCTTATAAACATTCACGATGGATATTGAATAGAATTTGATTTATTTTTAAATTACTGCATACTTTTTAGTTTGTTCATTTATGTACATGCATAGTGTATATATATTATTTTTATAAACATTTTATTAATATAAAAACAGTAAAAGTATAATATAAAAAAATAAATTTGAACATTGCATTTTATCAAAATATGTCATATAATGATTAATAATTGTGGTAAATTCATTTTATACAAAATACTTGAACCACAATGCACATTTTTTACTTTAAATAGAATGAATAATTAATATTATTTTTAATTGCATAATTAGATTTTACATTTTTAAGTTTTTTTAACATGATTTAATAAAAAGAAATTCTAATAAAATTTAAAGTTGATTAGATATTGCTATGATCAAATAGAAACTCACAAGGTTTCAAGTATCAGTGATTTTTTTAAAACTAGAATTTTTCTAAACAAAGGAGTCAAATGGTTGGTGATTGTGTCTCTGGGATTATGCAGAGGGTGAATTTCTACATAATATTAAAACTCGGAGAAATGCCCGTAATTTCTTCTTCGGAAAACCACCAACAAATCTTACTTCCACGTCCACGTAGACATAAGTCGCGTGACTCCCGGGCTATACATAACATAATAAATGTATGTTATGTAGCTAAGGGAAGAAGGTGAAGAGCGAAACTCCTGCGCTCTTTCAATAACAAGAGTATATTGATTAAGAAAATAAATACTAGCAAAATATTTTTTTCCTTTTAGGTTTGGGATATTCGACCAGATCTTCGACACTTGAAAACACTTATTTCTGATACAAACACAAAATTGTTTTCGATATTGAATAAATATCATTTTTGTTAAGTAATTGAAATGAGAAAGAAGCTTTATTCAAAAGAGATTTGAAAGAAGAAAATACAAAGTAGATAATTGAGGTATTTAGAAAAAAATGGTAATAAGCTGTTTAATTTTTTTATGTTAAATATATATTTATGCAAATAACATATTATATTACGTTTTTTTTTTAAAAAAAAAGAAAACACAACTCAGTCCGAAACATAAATAATATTTAAAACGACTTTTTCATCGTCTGAATTTCTGTTTCTTGTTAGCAATTAAAAGACTGTTGACCATATTTATTTTTTTATGCATGTAGTTTCACGTCTGAATTTAATTACATGGAATATCTCAAAAGTCACCGAACAACTTGAAATAAAACAATAATAAAAAAATAATATTCTTAAGACTTAAAGCTAAACAGTTTATTACGACATAAAAAGCATCTTAGAGTTTTCTTTTCAAATATTAGAACATGTAATAGTATGTTTTTGTGCTCGTGGAGAACACCAAGGCATAATCAATTTCTTGCTGTTCTCTACAACAAGTCAACACTAACATTCCTTATAGCATTACGAATTTTATTCTTTTACAATGGATTATTGTTTATTTCATACAATTATTAGATTTTCTTTAATTTTTAATGAAAATCATGTAAGGTTTTATATTAAAATTTGTGTATATAAAAAAGATTATGAGATATATATTTTTTATTTAAATACAATATATTTTTTTGTTATTCAATTTATATATATATATATATATATATATATATATATATATATGTGTGTGTGTGTGTGTGTGTGTGTGTGTGTGTATAAAAGACATATAAAACATCCATAAATAAAAGAAAGACTTTAATCGTCTGATATGATTTATACATATCAGTATCTTAATAACAATATAATTTAAAGATCATTACATGTTCGTCGTTTAATTTGATTTATGGTAAGTTTTTACTATACAAATTAATTATTTCTATAACTACTAAAACATGTACCTTTTTACCATTCTTCATATCATTTTAATAGACAATAATAATTATTATATATAGCATGTTTAATAATAATAAAGTGAAAATAATTACACAAGGATATAGAAAATTATATCACATACTTATTTTTAAACTTCAACCGCGTGTTATCAATGTTAGAAATACATAAGTAAATTATGTGATTATTTTAAATTGATAGTTGTCTGCGAGATTTGAATATATAGTCATTTATTGGACTATTATAAACTATTTTGGTTTATATAAACATATGTATAGACATATAGATAAAAATATGGATATATTCAGTCAATTATCATTTAAATAATACTAAAATATTTTTTTTTGTACAAAATATACTTGTCCTTATAATTATTTCTTAAAAACATTATTAAATTAAAACTAATATTAAACATCTGAAAATTTTTTCGTGAATATATAGTATATATTTAAAAATAATTAATTATATTAGTATTTATATAAATGTTGAAAAAGTATATATTTTTTTTAAAAAAAATATACTTTTTTGAATTTTCAAGTATTATATGTATATAATACTTATTGATAAACAATCATTGTACATCATTAAAAATAATTATTGTAGAAATGTATCCAAATATAAATACAAAAAGAACATTATATTGAAGTTCATACACCTACATGAAAGTACTATTTTCGTTAAGAAAAATATTTATATAAAAATAACATACATTTTGGCATTAGTTTTATTAAAGCGCACATCTGATGTCTGTGTACAAATATATAGATCGTTGTGATTTACATGCCAGTTAAATAAAATATTCTTAAACTATTTGTTGATGTCTGTCTGTATATATATATATATATATATATATATATATATATATATATATATATATATATAACATATTTTTTTACATAAAAACTAAAATAAGGAATTATTGTTGAAGTACTTCCAAATGTATAACATTGTATAAAAATATATATTCAAGTACATTTGTCTTGTTAAATAAGTAAGAAAAAACTGAATACGTGCGGAAATGTTCTTTTTGAAAATTAATTTTGTGAATAGTTATTTTAAGCACGGTTTTTCAAATGAAAATATTTTGGATTGGTCAAAGTGATAGTTGTCCTTTATAAAAAAAATGTGACTGAAAATAACTTGATCTTTGAACTCGACAGTAACTAAATTCATGAACTAATATTTCTTAACTAACAAGATGATGAAAACTGACTGATGAATTCAAAAGTTTATTTTCAACAAACTAAAATAACTTGTAATCTAATCTAAGATGCTTATATATATATATATATATATATATATATATATATATATATATATATATATATATATAATATGAAAGGCATTTAATCGAATAAAGTGGAAAGTTTTGTGAGAGGCCTTCATCTAGCGATGGATAACAAGAGGCTGGTGATATGTATATATATATCTATATATATGTATATATATATATATATATATATATATATATATGAACTTTGTTCTTTTAAAGCGATAAATTAAATTTTATAATAATTAATTCAGTTTTGTATTACTGCTCGTATTTATCTTTTTTATATCCTTTGGTCGTAATTAAAGTACTGTATGGAATTTTTACACTTCAATAAAGTTCCGATAATCCGACCTTTAATTGTCCATTATTCCGTGTAATTTAATGTAGGTATAAAATGTGACATATATTAATGAACCTTAATTATTAATTTTTTTTAAAGATAATATTTTCAATTTAAGTGATAATCTTTTAATTTCATCATGGAATGATCATAAAATTTATTCAAAAAGATCTTATAAATAGGTTTCAAATAGTCAATAGCAACTTTTTAAATATCTTCATTATCATATATCATCTTTAATTTAATTATTTTTCTCAGTTTTTCTTTGAGTTCATATTTAATTAACATTTTTTTTAATATTCTTGTTGTGTTTAGTATAAATTTATAGAATAAAAAATATCCATAAATTGAAAATCGAGCCGAATAATAGAAATATTTTAAAAAGACACATCTGAATGTTGCAAATTCTTAATGGAATTAGGGTGTGAATTTTAAGACTGTTTTACTAGAGCAATCAATTGCCTTCTTCTCGATT
This sequence comes from Neoneuromus ignobilis, assembly GCA_029203775.1. Taxonomy (NCBI): domain Eukaryota; kingdom Metazoa; phylum Arthropoda; class Insecta; order Megaloptera; family Corydalidae; genus Neoneuromus; species Neoneuromus ignobilis. The sequence goes on along the minus strand of CP092095.1, from coordinate 10,323,699 downwards.
TTATAGGCTAACTCTTTAGTATTTTGTCATTAAACGATTCAAAAGTTTTAAAAACAGTCGTCATTGTTTTTATTTTTATGTTTTAATGGGTAATTGAACCAGAGTGGAAAAGTTTAGAGTATGATGAGTATTAGAACACGTTATATTGAAAAACGAAACGATTTTTTAAAAAATATATATTTTTTATATTACGTCATAGTGTTTTTGTTTACTGAAATAGCTTTACTGGATTGTATTTTTTATTGATGGGCGGTAAAAAACAATCAGGCATGCATGTATATTACAATGTGTTTTAATAAAATAACTTAATTGGCCCTTTATATGCGGTAATTATTTGAAATGACAGAATAAAACATGTTTGCTATTATAACAACACTCTTCATGAAACAAAAGTCAAATCTGTCACACGTTCGTTGTTGAGTCGGTGTATTTGTGTGAGGTATTGGACATAAAACACGTACACTTAGTCACAAAAGTCTATATACGACTGATAAAAAGCATAAAAGTAATAAAAATGAAATGCAGTTCTAGAGTTTTGTAAAGGTTTTTTTATCTCAACATTAACATAATAAATAATTCACAAAAATTACCACAAACAGGTATTAAAATTTATATAAAACAACAAAAATTTACAACGGTCTCTGTTGTATTATGTTAATTGTATTTTTTTCTATTATTTGAAGTTAACTTTAGACTGAATTATGTCTGGATTGCATTTAATTAATTATTTTTTTATGAATTATTCTGATATCTTTTCACTAAAAATCAACACAGTTATAAACAGCCTATTTTTTAATTTACTTCAAAAATGTTAAATTGAGTTTAAGTCTGGAGATTTCAGGGGAAAATCTGTTTTTTAGTATTATATATCAACTATTATTTCGCAGGGCCAGAAACATATTTTAAGCTATTACTTTCAATATTTTGATATATACATTTGTATATTGAAAAATAATTTTAATTGTTTGATTGGTGTATAAATAAAATACTTCTTCTTACTTTTATATTTATGTGTGGAATAATGTGCTATTTCTTACATCTTTTCATCCCTAAATCGATTTTTTTTTAAATAATAATTCAGTTAACCTATTGATTTTTTTCGCCATTTTTCATATTTTGCCTAAGCTTATGTGACTGTAGAAGTTTTAATAAGTATATATTGGCTATTGCAATTTTCTAAGTAGAGATTGTTCATTGTTACAGTACATACATGGCATTAATTGTTTGAACGAACCCGTATTTAAACAAACACAATTTATATGTACGTGTATATAAAACAACATTCGTTCAGATGGAATGTTTCAACCCTTTTAGCAAATCAAGTTCGCCGCGGGTTGAAATCAAGGGTCAGCTCGCGCCATACATATGGAGTCCTTCGGACGGTTTCGGATTACGAGTATGTATAATGAGATTGCACAAAGTCGATGTTGTTCAGTCAGTGGCCAACTGTCTTGTAGAGCGGTCGGTCACAGTCGCTTGTATATTTTCTGCGCACATGACGATTACTGCTGTTGCGTGAACGTAAAATCTCACGTGTTTCTCATTTTCAAATCGTTGCGACGAAATGTCACAATATATCCAAAATAAAGTCACGAAAATGGCTTAAAATTAGAAATATATAATATTTCTCTTGTAGAAAAGTTTCCGATAAACTGGTCTCGTGTTTAGACTCGACGTGATCTTTTTTTTATTCACAAACCACAGCACTACAAAATATCCTTTCTGTTCACATTATCTTTCAAAATCTGACCTAATATAAACGGTGCCATATGAGTTTAATTTAAATTATGTGCAAGTTTTTACAACTTCGATCATAAACAACGAACAATCTATTTGATTTTAAAAAAATAATGAACTTTTGAGTCCTATTCTTGTGTTTGATAGTGAAATCGAAATATCGAAATAGGTAAGTCGAAATTTTTCCCAAATAATATTGTTGTCAATTTTAGACAGATTTGTTCTGTTTAAAACAGTTTTGGAATTGTGTCAATTTTCTATGACAAACATACTTAAGCTTTTACAGAATTCTACAAAATATCAACATAAACTTATCGATTAAAAATAAAGAATTTTAATAAGTTTATTTATACGTGATTAAAACTGTTATAATTTTCATTAAACAATTCTTGAAATATGATTATAGTTATTAACTATAAACTTTGAATGTTATATTCATTTTAATTTAATTTTTCTTTTCCGTATAAATTGATTCTAGGAATAATGTATACATATTTTTTTAAGAATACAACGCAAAATAAACAGGACTATAGTTAGTTATTTTCCAGGAATGACAATTTATCTTGTATTCTGTAACATTTGTTAAAAATGACTTCATAAATATAAAATATATTATATGTATACAATGTTCTATTCAAATATTTGATTTGCCATTATTTTATAAAACAACTTGCATATTTTTATGATTGGAAAAATACGCAAGTGTTTTATAAAATAAACTATTACTTGTTTCATTTTTTTCAAGAAATATTCTTCAAGAATGTAATATTACTCTGAAAATTATATTTATATCTAATGAGAAATAATCTCAATGTCAGTTTTTAAATGATTTATAGGATTGTATTAATTTTCGTTATATTTAAGAAGAGGTCACAATTTGTATTATTTAAATTTAAAAATACATAATATGGTAGTATAAACATATGTAATTTTAATTATGAAAATTGTTTTTCCAAAAAATGCTTTCAAGCTGTTATTATTTTTCTATCAATAGTGATTAATATATTAATATTTATTAAAATACTTTTTTTGCAATATTTATACAAGTCTTTTTTATTTTATTATATCTGAAAAGAAATCTTTGTCCGTATCGTTTATATTTAAGGATATATAATTTAATAAATTTTTACAGATAAAACATTTTTTTAAAAAAACGCATATTAGAATTTTTAAATATTTTCTAGCTATTCAATTCAAATCTAAATATTAATATTTTTTATCAAATATTTCAAATATACCCTTTTTGTATATCCAAGTATTTAAATATTTTTTCGAAAACCTGTTAATTTATTGTATTTTTTTAAAAAGAAACAAACTGAATGTAAATATTTGGTTACAGTAATTTCTTATAAATATTTATATTCATATACCTCAAATTGAAATTTGTGTAAAAATGCTTGATGTGTTTTATATATTTAATTCTGATGAAAAAAATAATATTAAATACACTAATTATATATGGACAAAAATATAAAAGTTTGATTACTAATGAAAAAAGGAGAATTAAATGACAATTTTCATTCAAAAATAGAACAGTCTAATCAGTAGTAGAACTAGCGTATAAAGTATTTAATTTTTATATTTCTTGTCTGTTTCGATAAGATTATTTTTTCAAGGTAATTAATTTTCCAGTATATTTCGTTGTATTACATGTATAAATTTAAAACCATTTTATCCTTTTAAAAGTAATACTTACATATATACTTACATATAATACTTACATAATACTTACATATTGATTATAAACTCTTCTCGTTTAAGACGAAAAAATTGATATATTTTCTTATTATTTTTAGGTCAAATTATTTTCTAAAAATATTAAATTTGTTTATATTATTTTATAATGTAAACATGTCAATTTGTATGTTACTCCTGAATTTATTATAAAAATATTTTCTATTTCTCTTATAATTTTAATATAGAATTGAAATAAATGTTTTTATTACAAAAAATAAAAAAAGATTTAATTATCCATAAAACGAATATGATTTAAATAACAGCAGTTGTTAATTCTCATAATTCATTTTAACTTTTATGATAGTCATATTCTTCAGAAATATTAATTCGTTGTACAATACTTTTTGCAACATGTGCAATGAAATTAGTCATATATGATTGTAAAATAGTTATGACTTAATGATCATTTAAAAAAGACATATTGAAGTAGTGTCACAATATTACTTAATTTGCATATATTTATTGAAATGATACATTTGTATTTTTAATTGTTTAATGTTTATATTAAATTTTAAGTTATTTTAAATCATATTTTCTTGTTTAAAATCGATTTGCTGTATTTTTTGTAGAAAATAGCGATTCATTTTTATTTTTCTTACAATAAACCTATTGTATAAAAAACTTTTGTTATAAAAATAATGGAATCGAATGTAAAGTGATATCAAAATAAATATAAGTAGATAGAAATCTCTACATTTACGAATTAGGCCATCAGTGGAGTAGTGATTCTCTTTATTTTTTTTCCCTACTGAATCGCTCTTATTTATGACCACTATAACCAGTTTCGACACGAATATTATTTTCAACTAAGTGTCATCTGATATTAAATTGTATTTAATATCAGATTAAATTCGATGCTACCTGAAGAAGATACTCGTGTGGAAATCGATTGAAGCGACTGATTCCAGGAATAATAGCATTGTTTTTAATTCTACCAAAATGTACGATATTCCAAATATAATATTGATAAATATTTTGTTCAAAATGTGATCCTAGTATAAAAATAAATAATATATTGATTATATATTTCTCGTACACTTCTAACATATAAATTAATTTTAATACCGTAGATAATATAAAAAATAGTATATTTTTTAAACATGTGTAAATTGTTTTCTACGAAATTCGGTTGGATTTTCAGCACCATTTAATATTCAAATTGTTGGTATAAAAATTAATAAGCACAAAAAAGGCGTAATCTCAAGTCATAAATATAAATTTATTGTAATCTTTTATAAGATCTTTTTTTAAGCATTAGTTAGGGCATTTTATAAGATTATATATATATATATATATATATATATATATATATATATATATATATATATAATTTGAAAAATGGCAAGAAACTCAATTTTGAATATTGTTTTAGTATTATTTACTTATTTTAAAAATAACATATTATTTGATCATATTTATTAAGAATAAACGTTTCTTCGTAAAAAAGCTATACAGTTTTCTTAGTATTTCTCTCAATTTTTTTCGTATTTGAATTGATATTTTTCTCAAATGTTTTCATATTTGAATTCTATGTTTGATATTTACATATCATTACCCAAAATTTCTATTGATAAAACGTATCTTTAATAATATATGAACATATTTTTCAAACACCAACTTTAAGGTTAATTATTTCCAATGTTCTAAATCTGTATTTTACACTTATTTAAATATTTTATATGGAATTTATTGTTATAAATATTTGTAGTATTTAAAAATTAAAAAACATCAACAAAACACTTTTCAAATATCAATAAAGTAAAGAAAAACAATAAAACGAAATTTTAAAAAATTACATGAAAAAATCTGCGCACACCTAATTAAAAATTAAAAAAAGACTTAAAATATTATTTTCAGTATGATATTTGGTAACCTTTCCATTTTAAAACTTCTCCCAATCTTTTTTTCATAAATTGCATTTATCTTTCAGTTTATTCAAAATTAATTTTGGCCCATTTTTAGATGATCGTAGTTTTCGACATTTCTTCGAAATTTTCGAATTTTGTGCTAAAGCAAATTCCATAAATGTTCAATAAAATTAAAGTCAGTGGATTGTGGGAGCATATACAAAAGCTTTGGAATATTATAGAGTACCCAAAGCTTGACAATTTTGGTCGTATGTTTGTGATAATTGTCTTGTCGGAAATAAAATTTACGGCCTAATCTGATTTTTCCCACATTTTCTTTTAAATTTCGCTTTAAAATATCGAGATAGTCGAATTTATTTATTATTGATTATAAATTCGATATTACCAACGCCGCTACTTAACATACACACCTATAACATCACCCTATCACCACCATGTTTCATGGTGAGAAACAGATTTTTCTTATCTAAGGTTATATTAGATGCTCATTTTGCTTAATTCTGTTCACTCTTGAAAAGAACGGTTTCTGTCTTGCAATCCGACTACGGTACCCAGCAATTATTAGAGTTTTCCTTATCGTATCATCAAATTTTTTTTTAATCAAATTGTACATGGACATTTTCAGCAATTACAAAAGTGGATAATCGTGGATTAGTCTTAACTGTATTTATGATACAACGTTTTTCCCTTTTAGATAACTTTGAACGGCGGCCACAACGGAGCTTTGATGTTATGATATCGGTTGTTTTAATATTTTGGTAGTTATTTTCTTCTTCCCATAATTTTATAATTATTTTTCGCTCTGATATACATATTTTATTATTTTTTAAATTACACATTTTATTTTCCATGATATTCACTTGTATTACCTGTTTGCTAAAAACTAAAATTAAGAATAACAATTTGCATTACATTTTCAACAATCACATAGCCCAATGTAATGTTGAAATTAAAAATTCTAAGGATAATAAACGATAAACTGTGCGCAGATTTTTCTCATGTAATTTTTTAAAATTTCGTTTATTTTGTTATTTTTCTTTACTTTATTGATATTTAAAAAGTGTTTTGTTGGTGTTTTTTAATTTTTAAGACTTTGTAGGAAAAATAAAAAATAGTTACTTTGTCATCAACAATAGTGTTTTTATATTAATAAAGATAGAATGGGTGTGCGCAGACTTTGTTGCGGTACTGCATATGTTTAACTAACCTATAAAATGTTATATGTATAATATTTACATATATGTTTATTTATCAATATTTACATATGTTTATTTTATTAATACTTGTACTTTTGTTTACTTTAAATACAAATTAGTTATTGAGTATGAAATCTAATTCTAGTTTTGTGGTATATAGCGAATATTTCAATATAAATATTGACATTAATTTTATATTTACCTTCTGATAAGACGATAAGAAAAATAGTGAATGTCGCAAAATAAATTTTTGTGTCATATTTGTCTTATATTTTTGTGAAATTAATATTCATTTCAACAAAATCTATTACACTATTAAATAAATAAACATAATTTTAAGAATAAACCTTCTAATACAATCTAAACAAAAGATCCGAATAAAATATCGGCCTTGCAATTCACTACTATCTTCAAATATTATAATTAAAATAATCGACCGCGTTGATTTATTGTATTTTTAAATTACAATAGACTATTTTTAGAAAGCATTTACAGAAGCGATTATTGCAACGAAGGCACCATTTAAGCTTCTTATGTAGGATAAATCTTCGCCTACACACGGAGATCTGTGAAGTAGGGGTGGACTTTATCTCCGAAAAAATCAAGCCATTAATCATTAAGGTTTATTAATGAAATTCACACCTTTTACGTTTGGATTTCTCTTAGAGATTTTTGCAAATCTGGTATGGTTTAAAATATTTTTTTTATTTAACAACAATCATCAGTATATTTATTATTGATATTATCATAGTAATAAGATTATTTAATAGTAATTAATAGATTAATGTAAGTAATTTAAAATATTGAAATTAATATAATAATACAATTTTTTAATTGAAAATCCGAATAAGAATTTAATTGAAATTCTTCCTTCAAAAATTGAAGTGAAGAACATGGGAAAGATCGGTTTTATTAACTAATGAATTAATTTATTCTAAACAGCTGTGTTATTGTTATTTAAATTTGTATAAAAGTCAATTGACTTTGTAAATGTATAATAAATATAAATGTTAAAAGAGATTATAAAACATCTCAAATACAAAAGAAAACTTTAAAATATATCTAGGATTAGTGTAAAAATATAAAGGTTGAAAAATAGATAAATATCATGTTAAAGAATTAAATTTTACGAATAAACATGACATAAAATGTACTTAAAACGTCTGATCAATATCTTGTAAAAAATGTAAACAATGGGTTCTTAATAGAATAGACTAGACACAGCTATAAATCTTGTTGTTCAATTAATGGGAACAGTTTTTAAGGCTGAATCTTTTAATAACGTACAATTATCAGTACTAAAGCTAGTTTTAGTTTTCAAAAATCATTGAGAGTTAATTGAAACGATTATTTATTATGTTTATATATTGTATAATATTTTTAATCATGAATGGTTAATCATTTTTTTATTCTTAATAAATGTGCATTTGGCAGTGTTTTTTACATTTCTTGGTAATAAATATTATAATATAGAAATTTATATTCAGATAGTGGTAGCAAAATAAATTCGGAAAAATACCGTAAAATGTATATTTAACATAAATAATAAATTGAAGTTTTTTTTCCTAAAAATATTTATAGCACGTCTACAAATTTTCAATTAGTTAATGTAAATTTAAACAAATTTTTGTTTTCATTAACTTGTCTATTCTTATATTATAATTTCAGTTAATCTTTAATTTATGGACAATTTTGATAATTAAGTAAAGATTGTGATAAAGTTCTGAAATTAAACTTTGTAGGAAATATTAATAACAATAAAAAATTATAATACTTTCAACATAAATAAGAGTTTTAATGCGTGTTTGTACAAATATAAATAATTGTTTTATTGTGACAATATGACAAATATTTTATATAAATTTTGTCAGAAATAATTTTCTCATTTTCGTACACGAACTTATTAGTTATTCATACATACGTATGTTCTCAAATATTTGTATAATTAACGATGTCTTTAGGTGGAATCTAATACGTTATATACATTTTGGAATTTTTAACATTTTAATAATTTATTTAACTATTTTAACAAAGAAAATTATATTTAAGTTATACAATTTGTAAAATATTATATATATATATATATATATATTACTACAAGTTTATGACTTTTATTTTGCATTTAAATTTATATTTAAATTATTTATCTGTATAATTATATTAATCACATTCGTAAAAAATATGAATAGGGTTTTACAATAAACGATTCAGAAGTTTAAATGGAAATAAAACAAAAAGTATTTAATTAATTGATTATTTTATTTTTAAGCATATTCTATGGCATTAATGATGGAACACAAATTAATCCAATTTTAGTCACTCTTTCATATAATTGTGGTCCAATTTCATGAATTATACGTTCAGTATTTATTTTGAATACTTGTATTGTTTGTTGTTTATCAGCATAAACTATTAATTTCACATAACCCCACAAAAATAATCCAATGGAGTTAGATCACTTGATTTTGGTGGCCAATTAATGAGTCCATTTTGTGAAATAATGGACTCATTAAACTTTTGTTTCAATAAGTCTATTGAATTTATTAATTGATTTGGAACTGTGGCTGATTCACAAATTTTAAAAAAATTAAAAAAAAGGTTTTAAAAAATAAATCACAAAACTAACGCATGCAGATATTCGATTCATCTAGAACAGACCTCACAAATGGTTAAAATTTTCAAGTACCGTCACAAGTAATAAATAAATCAATTCATGTCATCAAAAAAGGTCACAAAATCTAGAAAAAAGACATGTTGCAAAGACAATAAATAAAGTAAAGCACTTCATGCTTGCAGACCAGATGACGAAAAGAAAGATACAACCCCCAGTTGTAGATAGATTGAATAAGGACACAAAACACGAATTAGTATAGGTATATATTAAGAAGTTAGTCTAGATTTTAACAGAAAGGCTCTGACGATGATGGCATCGCCATCGAAATGCATCAGCCGATATAATTATAAATTATATAATTATAAAAAACAAGTGAACAATAAGTGATTATTGAACACTTTAAATTATTGTGGTGTTGGGGTGAAAATTCATTTGTGTAAAGTCTATTGAAGTTCTTATAATTTCTAAGCGTTGTTGAACGTTGTGTTAAACGTTCCATAATAATTTACCAAACTATACTGAGTTGAAATGTCAAAATTAGCTTTAGAAAAAAAATCAAACATGGCTATTATCAGCTGTCAAAGTTCTGACATTATTATTGAAAAACTCTATATATATATTTTTCTCAGAAAAATATATATTTGTTTATTTTATGTAAAATGTAATAAAATAAATTGAACCTACATAAAATAAACTAAATATTTACACATTTTAGTTAAGGATGTCAAATATTTCAAGGTCTAATAGTAATAATATCTTAAATTTGCCATTGATTCAATCAGTTATTTTATAATAAAGATCAAACTGAATTAAAATATATATCGTTATATATTCCTCTGCTGATTTTATCACTTATTCTATATCGAAAATCATACCCGTTGAAAATTATTTGCTACAAGCACTTTTTCAGAATATATTATCTGATTATTCAGAATATATTAAATAAAATATATCACGAAAAGTTTTTTTTAAAATTTCGAATCGTATAATTGAATAATTCTCACCAGTATATCTTTTGTATGATTTGTAATTTATTTCAACATGCTGCCTATCCTATTTACATATCTTTTCATAATTGTACTTAATTGAATAGTCAAGGTGAACATATTTATTGACATTATCTACTATTTTAATAAGATAACTACTATATAATCTAACTTGAATTGATTTTTGTTAAAGTTTGATTAGTTTCTATTCGGTTTTTGATATGTTTGTATTCGCATCTAAATAGTTTATCTACATACAAATGGTGTATTCTTTTCACATTTATTTTGTCACTACGTCGTTACAAGTAAGATTTGTGTAAATGTTTTTCATTACTAACATATCATATGTAAGAGAAATATTTATAGTATGTTTTTATCTTACTATCTATTTTAATTTTATTAGTTTTTCGTAATCTGCTTGAGAAAGGATGTACAATTTTTTCTGTTAGTTTTTTTTTTGGTAAAAGTTTTTAATTTTATTTTTTTAAATATTTAATAATTTTATTAAAAATTAATTCTATGATTTATTTCAAATATCAATTTATATTTGTAAATAATAATGTAATATCAGTAATTAATCCGTTAATCATCAATCTTTGCTATAAATAATAAACTTAATAATTTCCACATATCTCTAAGAACATGACAATAAAATATAATTATTTTATAACATCTTTTCTCTAGAACGGACATCATATACTTCAGTCGATAGATTTAATAACCATCATTAATCACTATTTAAAATATCGAAAAAAATACTATTTTACACGTAGAAAATTAATTTTTAACACTTATTACTAGATAAAAAAAGAACTGTATTAAACTTCAATATCTCATTAACATTCTTGAAATTTTGAAACGTTATGCATGGGAGAAAAAATCTCGTAATCAAATATGGTATTCAGTATGAGTTAATATTATCATATTTAATTTGGATATGATGTCATTCAAGTTTTTGAGTTAAAAAAAACTTGTTCGCGCGACTTCGTTCAGATGTTATTGAGATGTAAAAAAGTCTTCACAGCCCTGACGAATCAAATATCTTCCATGTCTAAACGTCCTTGCACCAATGTCGTATATTTGTAGTGTTATGTGCAATTTTATGATTGTTTTTCATACATACTACTTATTCTCTAATAGCTACATTTAAATAGAATTTTCATTACTGCATATTAATGCATATTAACTGCATAACATTTGTGTATAATTGTAATTAAAGAAATTCAGTTCTTTCAAAGACATTTTATCACTTAATTATTATCTTGTACTTGTAATGTTTTGTAAATACTCATAAATTTTCATATCAATTTAAAAATGTATATGTGTTTCGTCACTCTTTTCCATGTAAGTACTTTTGAAATTACACTTTCAAACCTAACGTGTACATAAATTACATTCTACATGTTTTTATTTATTTATGTACATTTCATTCTGTCATTTTTGACAAATTAAAATTATTGTACCTTGTGTATAGAACTGAAAATTGTTTTATGTTAAGTCTCGTCTCGTTATTATAAAATAATTGGGTAACCTACGCTTTTTTATCTTTCAACTTTCACGTTTTTTAATCGATGGTATCCATTGTGTGTGTGTGTGTGTGTGTGTGTGTGTATATATATATATATATATATATATATATATATATATATATATATATTCATTCAATACGTTTCAAACTTGTTACAATTGCGTACCCTGAAATAATTCTTAACTTTATGACAAAAGAATGACTTCCTATTTTAGAAAAAAGTATTTCGAGTACTAACCTTGAATATAAGTAACTATTTAAGGTTTGTTATTAAATGTTTTTTCTTATTTTAATAATTTCAATTATATTGACATGTATTTAATCGATATGAGTGAACTTTATAATAAGTTTCATTAATAAAACGTCTATTGAAATCAATATTGTTTTTACTTTGTATTGAATACAGATCATTGAATATATTATCATGTTAAATACGGAATATTTGATTTAAGTAATTTAATACATTTATCTTTTGTCGAATTTGATATTGGTGTTTAATTTGTCGGTGATTTTTTTTTATGTACTAGAATTTGATGATATAAATATTTAAAAAATTATAAATACAGTAATACCTCGATTAGTAGGTTTGAAATTTCCCCAAAAAAAGTGCAACTAGTATAACCGTGGTACATGGTATCTTTTATTGCACTTATTGTGGTCAGTTGTAGAAAACTTTAAATTTAAGAATGTATTGTATAGAATTTTAATTATTTCCTATTGCTAATCATTTTGTTGAAAAAAAAATTTGACTTGAAAAAACTAAAAAGTTTTTCTTGAAAAAATCTCAGAAAGTTAATACATAAAATTATTTTTATACTCAAATTTTCAAGTTTTCCCCTTTATTATGAAAACATAATAAAAAAGAAAACCGAAATCGTATATGCACATTATGTGCAATGCATGCGCAGTTCTAGTTTTGTGGGCTTTTTTCTTTTTCTATTAGTTTTCGATTTGCAACTCTAGAATAAAGTTGATTTTTTGATAATTAAATTTTAATAACCCATTTGAAAATGTATTTAAAGTGAATGTATAAACCCCTGATTTTGTGTTGTTGATACATACAAACATTTTAATATATTACCCTTGTTTTATTTACTGAAAAACAGGAAAAAAAATTGTTTGGAACCAATTAACGTTTTTTGTATTTAGTTAATGTTTCGATTAGTCAGGCTAATCAGTGAAACCGATTAGCCGATTAGAGGTATTCCTGTATATCTTTGTTTGTTTGTACAATTGATACAATATTTAATTTCTAATTAGACAAGATTTTTAAAATGTGAAAAATAAATCATTTTAAAATATATACATAGATACTTGTTTTATAAAACATTTATATCGTCGAAATGAACACGTAGACATATAAATTAATGTAAATTAATTTTTCAATGAGGTGCTAAAATAAAATCAACTAATTCAACAAAAACAAAGACGCGGTAAACAGAGTTTTTGTGTGGCCGCCGCCGCTTATTGAAAATGTAAACTGAATGTATTTGTACATTCTTAAAATTCCACGATAGGATTTTACAGAGTAGTGGTTGGTCTGTTAACAGTATAATATGTACTCTCATATATTTATGTTGTCGTGCATGGCAACTATCCAAACGTTCATCTCACTGACCAACCTCAACAATATGAAACTCACGTTGTTTTCGAATAAAATAATTCGCAGTGAGACGGAATCGTTTTTCGTTTGTACGTGTTGATACAACATTTACATAAAAGTTAGTGGGTGGTATTTTATGCAAAACATTTCAAGTGAATGATTTTAGAGATCGAATTGATTGGATTAGATTGGATTACCTGATTAATAAATGCAGGTTTTATTTGTTATTCTTTCAGATGTATCAAGTCTCATTATCTTGTTGTAAATTAATCCTTTCTATTAATCACATCTTTGCGTGTATATAAATATATATATATATATATATATATATATATATATATATATATGTAATAAATATTGTAATAAAAGATGAAAATAATTTTCTTTAATTTTAATAAATTCACCTTTTTATATGATTATCTCCACTTCATGATTTTAATTTTTTGTTATAATAAAATCTATCTAAAATATTGATATTTTGCCAACTTACATTAATATGAATATTCTGAGTTTCATGTTTTATTAAAAATTCAATTTTTTTTTAATCATTTTTAATGTAAGTTTAAAAATTATACAAACGAATATAAACACCATCATATAATCTGTATTAAATGAACTCTGTTAACATTGTTTTGAAATTCTCGCAAGTTCTTATAAATAAATTCTACTTTATTAAACATATATTGAAATTGTGCAAATATATGTTTTTATTGAAAATTGTCAAAACGAATAACGTGCAATATTTTCCTTATTTATTTTGTTATAATCATATTTTAAGTGTTTATAACTTGTATCTCAATTAAATAAAAAATATGATACATTGTATATTATATATCAAACATATGTTTGTTTATCAAGTGTACATCACACTACATCAATTTTTTTTTTAAAAAAAATAACTGCAATTTTATTCTAGTACTACTTCACATATGTAGATAAGAATTAAAACTTTAATGATTCTATTCAAAAAAATAACAGTATTTTCATACAGAATATTTTATATTTATTTGATTATTGTGTTTCGTGTTATGAAAAAAGATGGAACACTTTTGTGACTTTTTCAACAATGCTAAATAAATAAATGTATAACTCTCAAATGTTGTATTGTAAAAATTCAGATTACATCATAAAATAATAAAAAGTAAGATTTACAGTTTGTAATAGTTTCGATTTTTCGGATCATTCGTTATCTAGATCATTGATCTCGATGTTGAACAATTGGCGAAGTTTTAGATCGTTGCATATTTAGAACGTTTTGAAATTATGGAAAATAATGTGCAATAAATAAATACATATTTTTTTAAAAAAAGATAAATCAGTAGAATTTACCTTTTGGAATATATTTTTTTACTAATAAATATATTTTAAAAAATTTACAATTTTTGTTATAAGAAATTTATGTTATCTCATATTTGATTTTTTAAAAATTAGAAAAATAATGTATATAAGATTTTCTAAAACAGACTTATTGATAATGTTTCTAAATACGATTAAAATTATTTAAAAATCGAATCGTATCATCATTACTATTTTTAAACCAGTTTTGTATATTTTAATATCTGTACTTAAATGTTGTTATAAAATTGAAATAATGGTATTTGTAAATTGTACTAGTTTTTCCTTATATGATTCATAGCATATATTTAAATATGAATAATAATATTTTAAATCAATAAAGTTTAAACATATTTATTTAATTATTAATATATGTATATTTTTTTAAAAATTAATATATGTATAGTATCTTTTATTTATTTTTAATAAAACACAAATCTAGGCGTCACATTTGGATGACCCTATATAACTTCAGATGAGTAATTTAATTGATATTTGTATTTATATTTATTTTTTATAAAATTATATATATACACCCGTCTCTCAATTTACGCGGAGTATCCATTCCACGTGGATTTGTTTTACGCGAATGAAAATCGCGTAAATTGAGTCTGTCAGTACAATAGAAAAAATATTGGAAATAAAAGCTAGTAAAGTTGTAGAAACACATATTTATTTCATATAGCTTAACAAAAAAAAATAATGACGTTTTAGAAAACGAAAGTAGATAAATTTTATTCGGTATCACTATTGCTACTGTAATTCAAAACAATCAACCTTTTATATATTTATATCGTGCTTTTATATGTTCGAGTAAGAATTTGCGTCACTCTAATATATAATAAATTTCATGAAAAATTATATAAAATGAAATCTATCTGACCGCGTAAAAAAATCAATACGCGTAAATAGAGGTATAATTTACCGCGTAAAAAAAGTCCCGCGTAAATTGAGGGATGGGTGTATATATATATATATATATGTAATGTGTGTATGTATGTGTGTGTATATATGTATGTACACGCAATTACATTTCTACGAAAACTTGTTAAAAAGTTCTAAACGTGCGAAATTTCTGTTAAAATGTTTCGAAAATGTTTGATTTATTACTGAGTTATTGAGTCATCAACATGCTTCTATTGTTGAAAGGTAGCGAGACAGATAATGAAAGTTTTGTTCGCGAACAAGAAATGTACAAAACATTACGTGCACAATTTGTGACGCAGATGTAGAAAGACCGAGTTGAAAATTAAACTTTGTTTTGGGGTGCATTGTACTGTTATGAAGAAGATACTGTCGAAAGAAAATGATCTTCGTTAGGATTCTGTGCATGCTTCATTGACAGTCGATGTAGTTAGTATGCAAATAAGGAAAAAAATCTTCTATACAGTAGGATGCAATTAGTGTAGATTGAATGTATCGTATCTTTTTATTCACTGATAAGACGCGGAAGATTTTTTTCAATTAAATTAAATGTTCGACAATAGTAGAATGGAAATGAATTCATAGCGAATACCCGCTGGTCACCAGTAATGCTGTGAACTGAATTATGGATTGAGCACGTACCAACTTGTTTATTTTATCTCTTATTGCAACAATATGCGATTACTTTAGATATTTTTAAATATGTATAGTGTTATTTTTGTCAAAAAATCATAACTGTTCTACTTATGAAACACTATTATTAATAATTTCATTAAAAATCGTTTAATTTAATTCTTACTGAGAATATTTTAGAAAATTGATTATAAATCATTTTTTTGAAAATTATATAAATACTAAATAAATGTAGTTACAAATTTTGAAAATTAAAAATTAATTGAATAATTATGATTATTTTATGTAATAAAAACTTTTTATATTAAGAATTTAAATCAATATTTTATTTCTTATCATGTGTTTTTTTTTCAGAAAAAGTATACAGTGTTAATGTTAATTAAATTTCTAATTTTGGTAATCAATTAAATAATAAAAGTTTTATATTTGTATACATATAATTATTTGAATTATAAATTATTTAAATAATTATTGATTTCATGTATTTATTTTGTAAAACAATTGTATTTATTTCTTATGCACAAAAGAGAATATTATTATATTTAAATTATTGTAATATTTTTCATGAATCATTTATATATATATTTATGATTGTATTAAATTACATCAGAAATATAAGTAATATTTTCTGTGAAGTTATAAATGAATCAAATCATGTATAAATGAATTAATTCTTCGAAATTGTCTACAATGGATTGAATGCATTTTTGGACAAGTCTCACGATTTTTCGATAAGCTTGTTAAACGATAAATAATACAATGAATCAAAATAATGAGATATGTTGTGGATAATAAATAAATATTTTGTCTAATATAGAAAAATTAAAACATAATTCTTTTAAAAAATGTGTAGTTATAAAGTTTGAAAATGAATTTGAATCAAATATCGAATTTTATTTGAATTTAATAAATTCAAATATGTAATCGATATATAATATATATACACCCGTCCCTCAAATTACGCGGGACTTTTTTTACGCAGCAAATTATACCTCTATTTACGCGGTATTGATTTACGCGGCACTTTTTATATGCGGTCAGATAGATTTCATTTTATATAATTTTTCGTGGATTTTATTATATATCAGAGTGACGCAAATTCTTAATTGAACGTATAAAAGCACGATATAAATATATAAAAGGTTGATTGTTTTGACTTACAATAGCGAGAGTGACATTGAATAAAATTTATCTACTTTTGTTTTCTAAAATTATTTTTTAAGCTATGTGAAATAAATATGTGTTTCTACAACTTTACTAGTTTTTATTTCCAATATTTTTTCTATTGTACTGACAGACTCAATTTACGCGATTTTCATTCGCGTAAAATAAATCCACGTGGAACGGATACTCTGCGTAAATTGAGGGACGGGTGTATATATATATATATATATATATATATATATATATATATAAAAGTAATGATTATATATGAATCTAATATAAAATCATAAATAATGATTTTCTTCTTAACACATCTGCAAGGAGTTAATAATCCAGCCTCTAATATTACAATCGTATTCTTAGTATTTAATTTGACGTTGGTAGGGGTGCATGCATCTGAGGGCGGATCGGTAGTGGATTATTATACCTTTGGGAAATAAACAATCTTTAGAAAATCGTTCGTGTAGAGAGTGGTATCGCTACGACGTAGCACTCGGAATATCCCAGTCGCATCTTCTATAATTACATCTGGAAAGTATTTTATACAATTTTTGTATTCAACAATATTCTTGTAAAAGTTATATAAATATAATAATTCCAAGTTTGGAAAATTATAAAACAGAATTGCATAGTTGTGAAATTTAATTTTTTTAAGAAAAAAATCACGATTTGATATCTGATTGGATTTTTATTTTTTGTAATAAAAAAAGCTATTCAATGATTCTTGTGAATATCTAAGAGAAGTTGTAAAAAATACGAATTATAAAATTTAACGAACTGAAATATTAATTCTGTATTATATGTTTTATATTTGATTTATTTTTATACAATATATTTTTATACCAGTTATTAAGGTTATTTGAAAAAATGAAATTGTAGTATTATTTAATAAATCTAATATTTACACAAGTTTTAAGTAATAAATCCAAGTAAGGTTTCTGTAAATAATGCACATCTGGTCTAGTCGTTAACGGAACATTACTGGAAAATCCTTCATTCAGGTCACATTTAAAATTAGCCTTGTAATACGACAGATTAACTCAGCACGGATTTAACTTTGTACGATGTACAGTTATTTTTGTCGAAACACAAATGCATTTTGTGAAACGAAATGACATATATTTTAATCAAAGACGCAAATCTTATAATTATTTTTAGTACACGAATCATAAATGTCTTTTTGATTATAGGTTCTTCTTTGACTTCAAAGGAAACGAATGAAATAAAATATAATTTTTTTCTTTAGCGAAATTTATTCGTATTTGTTTCAAGTAATCAATTAAATATCATAGTTATATCTTTGTCAAACATTCTCGTATTACTTTTACTATTTTTCCGTAATGTTTTAAATAAAATGCAACCGGATATGCTTTTTGTATTTATAAACTTACTCAGAAAAGTCATAATTTAACACCGTTCGTTTGTGTTTCCAAGAAAATAACATAAAACCGTGTCAATGACATGGTGCAAATTTTTTTATTCGTTGTTGAACAGAAATGCATTCTAGTTTGAATATCTGTTTATTAATCATTGATTATATATATATATATATATATATATATATATATATATATATATATATATATTGCAATTTTAAGTAAATGATTGATTGTAATTGAGAAAGGAAATTGAAATATAAGTACAATTAGGTTGAGATATGAAATTTTTAAAAAAGAGTAAAATATTGTGTAATGTTATATTTTACAGCTTTATTATTAGTCATTAATAAGGTGTGAATTTGTTGATTCGAAGAATAAAAAAATGATTAATAAATAAAATGTGTCATTATTGATTTCTTTTTAATTTTAGATTATAGTATTATTGCTTAGTGTATTTTTGTGATTACATGAATTTTTTTCTTTTTTATATAAATATATACAGGAATACCTCGCATAGTCCGGCTAATCGGTTCCATTGATTAATCGGACTATTTGAAACCGGACTAATCGAAACATTAACTAAATACAAAAAACGTTAATTGGTTTCAAATAAGTTTTTTTCTGTTTTTCAGTAAATAAAACGAGGGTAATATATTCAAATGTTTGTATGTATCAATAAAACAATATCAGGGGTTGGTACATTCATTTTAAATACATTTTAAATTCATTTTCAGATGGGTTATTAAAATTTAATTATCAAAAAATCGACTTTATTTAGAGTTGTGAATCGAAAACTAATAGAAAAAGAAAAAATACCACAAAACTAGAATTGCGCATGCGTTGCGCATAATGTGCATATATAATTTCGGTTTTCTTTTTTATTATGTTTTCATAATAAAAAACATAGAAAAATAACATAAAAAAACATAAAAATATAAAATTCATAATAAAAAACATAGAAAAACTTGAAAATTTGCATATAAAAATAATTTTATGTATTAATTTTTTGGGATTTTTTTCAAGTAAAATTTTTTTTTAGAAATTTTATATAGTGAAACCGGACTAATCGAGGTCGGACTATACGAGGTATTACTTTATATATATAAGCTAGATTTTATAATTAATTTTTAAGAATGTAATATTTTTTGATACTTTTAAACATTTTATTTTTTCAAGGTGAATTAATTTAATGTTTTATTACAATCAATATGATAATTATTGAATATAAAATGATATTTGTAATAAGATTGAATTCGAATATATGACATATTCAGCAGCTGGACGTACAATAATAACATTGATTTACGACTCGTATGTAATAGCTGTTCTATAAAGATATGCAATCATACTTAAACGGCTGTTGTTCTATAAATTAATACACTTCCTTATACAGCTTGTACATTTTCATTAAATGTCTAGTTTTATTGTTAATTATTTCTGATAATAAATTGTATAATTATATCTTTATTTCTACAAAAATATTAAATAATAAAACGAGATACTTTGTGAAGAAAGTACAGTAAAGTGTACGTTGTTTATAGAATTATATATTTTTAATATATATATATATATATATATATATATATATATATATATATATATATATATATAAAAACAATTGTGTCTATGTGTGAATTAATGAATGAAAATCAATCCCAAAATAAAGAAAAATAAAATACTCTCATGATTATCAAATAACAACCATGTCTAGAATATATTATGTATCGTCAACCGACAACGTATTACATTACATTAATTTACTTCTGTTGGCAATAAAGTACCAGTACTTATACCTATTTTAAATTTGAGTTATATTTGGAAATGTAGTACAATTTTATTTACAAATAATATTAATTAATGAATAATATAAGGTTTTCCAATAAGCGCTTCAGAAGTTTCAATGGAAATAAAATAAAAATTATTTAATTAATTGACTATTTATTTATTTTTATTTTTAAGCATATTCTATGGCATTAATGATGGAATACAGATTAATCCAATTTTAGTCACTAATCACATAATTGTGGTTCAATTTCTTAAATTACTAGTTCAATGTTTATTTTTAATGCTAGAGTTATGGTTTATCAGCATAAAGCAATGATTTTATATAACACCATTGGAATTAGATCACATGATCTTGGTGGTCAATTGATGAGCCCATTTCGTGAAATAATAAAATTAAACTCCTGTTTCAATAATTCTATTGTAATTTTTACAATTTCTAAACGTTGTTGAAATTTTAAACGTCCCATGATAATTTACCCAAACTATACTGAATTGAAATGTCAAAATGAGGTTAAAAAAACCAATATGGTTACCACGACATTATTATTGAAAAATTTTTATTTTTGGCTGAACATTTAAAAAAATAAGACTGTATTTCATTAGTTTTATTCGTATAGGTTTAATATGGTAGTTTTATCCTTGGAATTTAATTTGGTCTAATTCATAAAATTAAACTTTATATGTTTTATATACATTTAGATCGATATGGAGAGTCTTAATGACTATTGAATAGAAAACAAGAAAATAAATATTTATTTGTTCAGGTATGCTTTTGTATTCAATTGTAATAATGAGAAAGTGGGCGTTTAGAGACGTATTATAAAACAATACAACATTAGTCTATTGATCAATTTAATGTTGTATTCAGACAATTAGAAAAAAAATAAATGTACGTTATTAGCAGTTATTAGCATTTTAAAATATCACAAAGTAAAAGTTTACAATAATGTAATTATATTTATTGTGAAATATTGTCTTACAATATAATTTATAGATCCAATTGATAAAATATGAATAGTACAATTTAACTGTATGCACATTGATTTGATTTATAGAATCGTTTGAGAACAATTCAATCAGATTAAACAAACAGGAAGATGCATTATTAATCGAAATAATTTTTTCTCAATTTATTGTTCGGCGTTTAGTGTGTACGTATCGTTCAGAATTTTAATAGCACCCTGTCAAATCTACATTGTTCACAGGTTGTTGTCAGTAGTCTACTGGGAGTCAGAAGTCAATAAAAATCCCTCATGTACTCATTCATCAATGTCATTTGTTACTTTGAAAACTATGTATTGTGTAAATTGATGTCAATGAATCGCTATAAAAGTATCGTTACTGATTTCCGAGAACAATAAGCTCGTATAACTTTCCCAACAGTGTTACGTGCCAAACATTACGTTGTATTTATGGTCACTGTTCAACGTTTCCGAAATGAAAAACTTTTGTAATTCTTGGAATGTCTAAAACAGCGACAGTATGTGAAATTGCAAATTATCTTGATGTGTGCTGTTTAACTGTAACTAATTGTTTTGTTTTAGTTTAACATGTATATATATATATATATATATATATATATATATATATATATATATATATATATATATATATATATATACAGTGACCAAATAAACTATTCACCCCCTATGCAAAAAATATTTCTCTTTAAAATAAATATATTTAAAATATTGCTAATGAAATATCTTTTTGTCTATAAATGTATATATGTATTTTAACACAAATGAATTTTAATCGTAACACCACAATAGTTTATAGTGTTCAATAATCACTTATTGTTCACTTATTTATAAATATATCGGCTGATGCATTTCGATGGCGACGCCATTATCGTCAGAGCCTTTCTCTTAATATGTATATATAACAAAATTACAAAATTTCAATTAAATCGAGTAACTGTTGTTTAAAATATATATTTTTTATTTTAAAAACACAAATTAGAATCCAACAAACTATTCGTACTCTTAAATATTTTAACATTTTTTTTTTATAAAAATTCACGGACTAATATTTAATTGGTCCTCATTTTGCCTTAATAACGGTTTATAAACGTTTTTTTTCTTGCTTCTAACTAAATTTGATGTCACATCACCATTCAGTTCTTTACAAATTTCCAAAAAAAAATATTTTTCATACTTCTTTACTAGTCACTTCCACTTTTCGCAGTCTTTTGTTAATTTCAGTCCAAAATTCTTAATAGAGTTGATATCCAGGCTTTGGGATGATTTAACACTAGATTTGCGGAGCGAGTCAATTTGACTCATTTAAGATTTTGTTGCTATATATATAGAAAACTTAAATATTATTTTTTGAAAACATATTTTGGTTTTTAATTACATAATAACATGTATTCAAATATGATATATATTTTTTTTGCATATGTGTCATTATGTAATTAAAAACCAACATATATTTTAAAAAAAATTAAGTTTTCTATATATATAGCAACAAAATCTTAAATGAGTCAAATT
Organism: Neoneuromus ignobilis; assembly: GCA_029203775.1. Taxonomy (NCBI): domain Eukaryota; kingdom Metazoa; phylum Arthropoda; class Insecta; order Megaloptera; family Corydalidae; genus Neoneuromus; species Neoneuromus ignobilis. The sequence goes on along the minus strand of CP092095.1, from coordinate 10,300,718 downwards.
GACTCGCTCCGTAAATCTAGTGTTAATCAATAAATGTGGGTTATTATAAAACAGTCAAGTTCGAACAATATGAGCTGTGTGTTTGAGGTCGTTATCTTGCTGAAAATAGTAATTCTTCTTTAGACTCAATTTAGTCACATTTTCTTCTAATTTTGAGCGTAGAATATCGAGATATTTAAATTTATCCATTATTCCATCTATTAATACAATATTTTCGACCTCGCTATACACTATGCAACCTTACACCACTACACTACCATCCCCATTTTGTACGGTAGGCTTTAAATTTTTGATATCGAGCTCTGTATTCTTTTTTCTCCAAACAAGAGAGCGACCATCTGAATCAAATATGTTAAACTGACTCTCATCTAAGAAAATAACTTTTTTCCAAAACGAAATTTTTTATTTCATTAGAAATATTTGAATATATCTCGCATTGTCCGATTTCGATTAGTCCGGTTTGAAATATTAAAAAAAAAATTTTTTTACTTAAAAAATCCTACTAAAAGTTTTTCTTGAAAAAATCACAAAAAAATAATACATAAAATTATTTTTATATGCAAATTTTCAAATTTTTCCCTTTATTATGAAAACATAAAAAAGAAAACCGAAATCGTATATGCACATTATGCGTAACGCATGCGCAGTTCTAGTTTTGTGGTCTTTTTTTCTTTTTCTATTAGTTTTTGATTTGTAACTCTAGAATAAAGTCGATTTTTTGATAATTAAATTTTAATAACTCATTTGAAAATGTATTCAAAATGAATGTATAAATCTCTGATTTTTTTTGTTGATACATAGAAACATTTGAATATATTACCCTCATTTTATTTACTGAAAAACAGGAGAAAAAATTATTTGGGACCAATTAACGTTTTTTGTATTTAGTTAATGTTTCGATTAGTCCGGTTTCAAATAGTCCGGCTAATCAATGGAACCGATTATATTATTTTAAAGAGAAACTTTTTTTCATACGGTACAAATAGTTTAATTGGTCACTGTATATAAATCATGAAAATGTTATTTTGTAATTTCCAGTAATCAATTTTAAACAATGAACATGAGTTTACAAATTCATTTAATGTATTATTTTGAAAATAAATGTATTTTCAGAATGTTTTTTTATATACTTTAAACCACATTTTTATGTGCTATTAACGTCGTCGTTTATACTGAACATTTATTGTATTTCATTAAGATTTTAATTTTCTCTTGTATCACCTCATATAAGTTCGATTATATTCATGTTCATGAATTTTATAATCAATTTTATCGCTCTTTATTTACTTAATTTGACATATATAATATCATTTTTAGTCATTACCCGTGTTTAATAGCATTTTTATGTTCAATTTACTGTTATAAAACTGTTGTTATGATTCGTTTTTTAATTTTTACGGCACAGTCTGTCTCGAATTAGTCGCCAGCTCATATTTCCAGTTGATTATTTTACTTTTTGTTATCGTAAATGTTTCTAAAATATCATTTTATTTTTGCAGTTGCGAGTTTTATGACTATGTACTTATTATATTCGAATATAAATTTAATTGGAAAATGTTTATGTACATTTATTTTTTCCTAATAACTCTAATGTTGTTAAATAAAAATGTTCTTCGTACAATCCTTTGAACACATCTTTGTCGATTTTTTGGTCCTAATATATCAGAACTTTGCAAATTGATTTCGATACGTGTAGAATGTCTATTATGTATGAGTGTTTATTCGTTTTAAAAATACAACACAAGCATTTGCTATTTTTTTATACTTGTCAAGAATATAATTCTTAAGTGCACTTTATTTACTGATATGTTGACATGAATATCATAAATAACTAAAATAGGAACTGAATTCATATCGCTTTTTATATATTAAAAACGACTCGTCAGTGTACTTATTATAAATGATTATTCATTGTTTATTTTCAAGTTAACTTTGTAATAAAAAAAACATATTGAAAAATGAAAGATTTTTTTTGGAAGATCTGTATATATACAATTCGTTATATAGCAAAGTTTCAAGTACTAGAAACGTTGAAGTATCTCTAATATATTATTTTACTGACTCTTATTTTTATTTGAAAGATGATATTTGCGTTCATGGCAGTAAGGTCGTACGAATTATACTTTATCATCCTGATACTTGCATTATTAAAATACGAAATATTAAACTTACATCCAAGGTCATTCGAATTTAATTTGTCTGTAAGCTTTCTACCATTGTCCAACGCCGACATTCGTTTATTTAGTTTCAAAGCAGGTAATGTTCCTTAATTACTCAACATTGTTAAATATAAATATTTACATTCTGTCTATATTTGTACAAGAACGGTACACCGTTTGAAATGGAAGGTACGCTTTTGAATTTATAGAATCGACTCAAAAAAAAGAAATATTCACATACTTGTGTGTACAAGTTTCAAGTATATTATTTTAATAATACTTTTTTAAATGAAAAATCAATGCAGTTCATGTTTAAAAGTCATTCTTGGCGAATAACTGAAATGTTTTCATGTGTGTAATGGAATATACTTAGTTTTTTTTATCAAATTTCTTATCATACTTTCACTACTATATATTTTTCTTGACGAAAATGTTGTTTAGAAATATAAAGTTGTATAATTCTTATTAATGACTCTAAAGCTTTATCTAAAACAACTTGAAATGAAATGTAAAATTATATATTTCAGTCTGTAATAAAATAATTCTTTTCTTATTCTCATTATCCTGAATTAATTAAAAATATTAACATATTTTTAGGTTAGATATTTTTGTTAAAAGCTCACTATTTCACAATATTTACTTAAATAACAAAGACATTTTTTTTGTCTTTTTGAGTCTGGACCTGGTTTCATAAATAAACAATATAATCATCATTTCGAGAATCAATTTTCGTAGGTGGTCTTTGGCGAGTTTCGGCAAAAAGAACTATTAATCAATGAGTCATGAGGTAGAATCCAGTTGTAGTATATAATCTTGTCTTGAACCCACAACAGTGTTCAGCATATAATTTAAGTAACTTAAAAATAAATTCACAAATGTCTACGAAATTTAACCGACGAATATATGAAATGACCTTTTTTCAGATATTCTAAATTGAAATTTATTTTCAACTAATTAAATGCATTGTAATTGTTTTTCGTGTTAATAATTTATAAAACATCTTGTTTTTTTATTTGACTGCGCTATCAAGATCGAATCTTATTAAGTGTTCAAGACAATTGCTTTCTTAATAAAAGATGACGTACGTCATGATGCATTGGTCAGCAGAAATCTCGTTTTAATCTTTTATATTTTATCTTTGATTTTTTTAAAAAAAATATATAACCGAAATGTATTAATTTCTTTCTATATCACTTTTCATTCTTTTTAATCTCTTTTTGTAAACTTATTCATATTGAAATTATCCGTTTCATTTGATTTATTGATTTCTTATATTTTATAAATTCCAAAGCGACAGAAACAGATGAGAATTTCTTTCTCGATTCATTCATTGAATGTTTTTCATTATACCTAGTTTCGACATTAACTTTATCAGATATCGTATCTTATTTTCAGTTATTTTTGATAAATAGTCAGTACTTGAACTCATTGATCTATAAACGAAACATAGCAATCGGATATTTAAAACCATTTTTTAAAATAGGATTTTGAAAGTTTGAAGTTTCTTAGTTTTTATTAATGATTGTCCGAAAATAGTTTTTAAACATATATTTAAAATGTCATCAAACGTAATTAATCTTTGTGTATCCAAATGAACATTTGTCTCTTTATACAAAAATATTTAAATTGAAAATTTTATATACTATAACGAACATTTGTTCGTGTTAAGTAATTGAAAACGTATTTCAGTTCTGCATACATATTATATTATTATAAAGTTTCCTTTTGGAATGAATGAAATATATTATTCCTTATATGTATTACTGTTATATTATTCTACGTTCCTAATAAATAACTGTATGAATCAGTTTAGTATTTATTTTGTTCCAAATAACTTTACTGTTAATTATAGTACAGCTGGGTCTATTTTTGTGCGGATTATTTTAATGCGATTTTTAAGTTATGCGATTCATATTTTCTTCTAAGTATCTTTTTATATGTTTTTTTTTAAGAATTCATTTAAGCGGTTATTTAATTCAACGAAAAGCTCTTCAGTTTTATGAACAAATGAAGAAATCAGAGCCATTTACTTCCGCTTCTCAAACTGATAAAGAATTTTCGGCTAGCAAAGGATGGTTAACCGGGGTTTTAAAAAGGAATGCACTGCATAAGGTGAAGATTACGGGTGCAATTGTATCGGCAGATGAAGAAACTGGTAAATTTCTTAAACAATATTACGTTAAACACACTTTTCAATTTATATTGGATAAACTAGAAAATGAGTCAATAACAGTAACTGACGCTTGGAAAAAAAATTCTATCTTTGATTGTGTAAATCATGTTGCATTTGCTATTACTCAAATAAAACAACACACTTTAAATGGCTGTTGGAAAAAGGCTTGGCCTACATGTCTTGAAAACAGTGCAGCTATTCACTTTCTTTTTTATTTTCTTATTTTTATTCTAAACAGTGCAGATATTATTGCGATGATAATTAAAATATGTATGAAAAATTCTAAAATAAATTACACATAATAAAATTAAATAGTTAATTAAAAAATAAAGTAAAAAGCTTTGTTTTGTATCAATTTTTTGCAGATATTTGAAATTTTTTTTAAGAATTCTTTATTTCCTGATTTTTTTATGCGAATTTTAGAGTAATTTCACTTTGTAGCTTTGGTTTTATACGGTTTTTGAAAATTACGGAACGTATCCCTAATTTTTCTATGTAAGTTAAGTCTTTTTTTGTGTGATTTTTTAATGCGGTTTTCTGCGGAACGTATCTATCGCATAAAAACAGACTCAGGTGTATAGTGAAATGAATAAGAGATTTTCAGTTTTCAAAAAAATTTGATTTCAAATATAACTATTTGTAGATATAAATAAAATATTTTTCTACATTTTTTATACGAAATATCCTTTTTTATGAATACTGATTCGACATAAAAATAAATTTCACACGGTATTTGTATCATTGTGGTCTTGTTACGTGCAATCGAGTCGATCGTGCTCACTGAAGTGAACTCCAAAGCCGGCGCCTTCTACGATCAGTCCGATTTCCGCTCTGCGACGTGACCATCAGGGAACTAAACTTCCTTTTCTGACAGTCTGGTACGAGACATTTATCTGGTTTTTCCAATCAAACGGACAGGCCGTGTCGAACATTATAATAGCGTATACAATTTGAGACACATGAACATGACCTCTGTGATATATTTTACATTCAGTGTATTTATGGGGACGTTGATATACAATAACCGATTTTCCATCATAAAATTAAATATTCAGGTACAAAATTCATTTCGAGATTAATTTTAATTGAATTGTTTATATGTTTAAATAAAATGGAATGTAAGAAAACTATCTCTATAATATTAACCCTTTGCACTCGAGGCCTTTTTAGTATGGGGAAACCATCAACTGGAGTTTTTTTTAAAAGCAAACAGAAATTTATTTATTAATACACCTAACTTATTTATTAAATGAATATTTGTTTACATTATGTAATAGTTATCTCTTAAGCTCTATAATTTTCCTTCGAATGATATTTCAAGAAACACTCATCAAAATGCATTCTGGGTTTTGTCGTGGTAGATATCGCAAAAATATATTTTTTCTTGTCTTTTACTGTTAGGTGTTTTACGAGAAAATCTTTTTGCAGAACTCATTCCTACATTATTCCAGTTAGTCAGCGTAGTTACCACTCGCTTATCTTCTCAAGCTAGCAGCAGCGCATGCACTTTTTTATAGGCCACTGTTTTTTTCTTCTTCCCTTTGAAATTTTTGTTTTTTACAGCAATTGGCAATCCTTTTCTATTGGTTTGAATAGTGTCTATTAAATGACATTCCATATTATATAATTCCTCAGCTAATACAAGATTTGTATAATATCTGTCCGTAAACTATGATGTCCCTGGGCACCAGGAAGCTGATTGACAATTTTTTATATAAATGTAAATGATTCTAGTAGATACAGGAAGATCGGACTTTTTAACTGTACTATAGTTAACCTGCCATAATAGGGAAGAATGCCACACAAATGTATCCAGTTTCAGAATTAAATCCCGATTTGGTCGCTTTATTTGGATTATACATGATAATGATTTCAAACGATGCGGGTTTCAGCACCTTTTCTTTCTGGAATTGCACTCTGATATTGTTTTATGGGTTTTCCCTACATTAAAGTACATATTGTTGGCGGACTTTGTTAACAAATAAAAAAAAAACAAGTAATTCTTGATGGCGACTCTTAGTCGCTACTCGAATTGTATCAATACATTGACTGACGAGTGAAAGTCGCCACTCGAGTGCAAAGGGTTAAAATATAAAATATCAAAATAAATAAATTTTATTCCATATTTCATGTTATTAAAAAATGTAACACTGGATTTTTATAACTACTTTAAAAAAATCATTACTGATAGATTAAATTGTATTGTAAAAAATAATTTGTCATTAAATTTTATATATATATATATATATATATATATATACACCCGTCCCTCAATTTACGCGGAGTACCCGTTCCACGTGGATTTGTTTTACGCGAATGAAAATCGTGTAAATTGAGTCTGTTAGTACAATAGAAAAATATCGGAAATAAAAGCTAGTAAAGTTGTAGAAATACATATTTATTTCACATAGCTTAACAAAAGAATAATGACGTTTTAGAAAACAAAATTCGATTTTATTCGGTGTCACTATCGCTACTGTAATTCAAAACAATTAACCTTTTATATATTTATTTCGTGCTTTTATACATTCAAGTAAGAATTTGCGTCACTCGGATAAATAATAAATTCCATGAAAAATTATATAAAATGAAATCTATCTGACCGCGTATAAAAAGTGCCGCATAAAAAAACTCGCGTAAAAAAAAGTCCCGCGTAAATTAAGGGACGGATGTATATATATATATATATATATATATATATATATATATATATATATACATAATTTGATTATTTATTTTCAGTATTCATTTTATTTGAAAATTTCACTTGTGTTTAATTAAGTAATCTTACATTTACCATCGTACAGACATGAATATTTATGTTAACGTTCAATTAATTCTTCTCAGAAATGTTTATCATCTCCATATTTTTCGGTCTCGTAGTGTTAAGGAATGAGATAGCGGCAATTTCTTACAGACTAGATACAATTTTCCCACTAGTAGTTCATTCAACCAGTCGTATAACAGATTTTTATGCAAGCCAAACTACTGTCAAACACAATCGTATTATACTACCTGCTGTACGACATTCTCATACACAATCCAACAATCGGTCCAAAAATCACATCAATCCAAGTCGTACAACATATTGTATAATAAATCGAAATGTCTTTAAACCGATTTAAAGCCGAGTTTTAAAGTGACGACTCAATAATTTATTGTCAAAGAGTAGACGAAGAATTGTTACGAATAAGAGAAGTTAAATTATTTAAAATTAATATCGTGGAATAAATTTTATATACCTCTTTTTTAAATGTACACTTTCTTACATTCTCTAATATTAAAAAGAATATATATATACTGAAATAAATTCTTGTGAGTGTATATATTTTTTTGTTTATGTGTTTGCGAATATGTAGAATTTTATTGCTACATGCGAAAAAGGTAACCAATGTGTTCGCGTAATTAGATTTCTGCAAAAACATCTTGTCTTTTTAACAATAAATAATGTATGTTACATGTACAGTGATGCTTATGTCCCTGAATTATTTATACTGTGTAAAAATGCACACACAACTATAATAAACGTGGTAACATTCCCGATGCGAAATGACGAGAATAAAAAAAAGATCATTACTACGAAAGTATCGTCTGGGGCGCATCTTCATACGTCTGTTGGAACGATGAGGATCCCGCCGTTCAACAGCATCGCAGTAAACATGTCAAAAAAAAGTCGAGAAGTGCATCTCGAAGTCGAGCGCGCATCGTCGTTTGTTCTTAGACCGGTTTGTTTTCCGGCCGACACGAGACAATCTCTCTAAACGGTCGGAATCGACTAAGTTTTGTGTCTTTGAATACGGACCGTGCTTTATTCAATAATTGAGATAAAATACCCAAGGTCTATTTGACAGTACAATGAATCAAATATGGTGTAATTTAATTAATTGAGAATATTGAATAGTAATTATAGTTTTTGTACGCAAGTGGTTGTTATTATACGAGTATATATATATATATATATATATATATATATATATATATATATATATATATATATAGATAGATAGATAGATAGATAGATAGATAGATAGATAGATAGATAGATAGATAGATAGATAGATAGATAGATAGATAGATGTTTTTTAAGCGTGATAGAACTTTAAATTGAATCCCTATCGAAAGTTATATCTAACCTAAAAAACATTATCATACCTTTATGTATACATATACACATGTTTATATATAAAGTGAATTTTTTTTTCTTACCTAAAAAATACACTTTATATATAAACATGTGTATATGTATATATAAAGATAGAACTTTCTATAGGGATTCAATTTAAAATTCTATGAGGCTTAAAAATTATCTCTCTCTCTTTCTTCCTTTCTCTCTCTCTCTCTCTCTCTCTCTCTCTCTATATATATATATATATATATATATATATATATATATATATATATATATATATATGTAAATGTACATACACATACACAGGTAACCCTCTTATAACACGGTTTTGCTCTTACACGTTAAGAAAATTGCGAAAACCGTTCTACAACACCAAATAACATAATTTTTATTATAGAAAATATATTATAAAATAGTAAATAATTATAAAATAATAAGTACTGACTTTTAGTCTCATATAACACGGTTTCATACAACACGATATTTTCTAGGAACCTATCTATCGTGTTATAGGAGGATTACCTGTATATACACATACACACACACACACACACACACACATATAAATATATATATATATATATATATATATATATGTATATTCATACATACGCATATACACACATCCTCACACATACACACACATTCACACACATCCACACACATCCACACACATCCACACACATCCATATACATCCATATAAAGGTGTTTTTTTAGGTTAGATAGAATTTCGATAGAGATTCAATTTGAAGTTCTATTACACTTAAAAAAATCTCCCCATCTCTCTCTTTCTCTCTCTCTCTCTCTCTCTCTCTCTCTATATATATATATATATATATATATATATATATATATATATATATATATATGTTTATGTATATATAAATATAAACACACGCATAAACTTGAATACATACATACATTTATAAATACATGTACACATGAATAGACATTATTATGCATGAGCGTACTTCTGCGAGTAATGGAATAAATAATACAGTAATTACGTTATTGTAATTATTTTTAATTTTATTTCATCTTACCTTTTATAGTATATTATACATGTTATTAATGTATTGTTTTCTTCTATTGAATATATTCAATAAAAATAAATTACTTGATATGATTGTGTAAATTAACAATAAATAAAAAAGCATTTAATTTTAAAAGTTAGATATCGAAATAAAATTTAAATAATATTATATTTTTCTCGTAGTGTCTAATGTACTCATAATTAAAAGATGAAAATTAAAATTGCAATTTTTTCTTATTTTTATATTTTCAGTCGACTACTCTCATTTCATTTTCACTATTTTGTTCGAGTGTAATATGTTTGATACTAATTTTATAATATAACTTTTTTTCGAAATTTATAAACTGTTATATATTTTAAGTGGAAATAAAATGAAAAGGAATAAATTTAAAATTGAAAGAAAATAAATACATAAACTAAAAATTCATATTTCAATTTTAATTAATCGATTTCATGATATCTAAAATATAAAAATAAAAAATATTTCTTTGAAAGTATATCTGTTTTTTAATTTATGGGTCAAATGTGTCAATTAAAAATATTTTTATATTTATCAAAGGAAAATTCACATTTTAATTGAATTTATTGAATAAAATTAAAATATTTAAATTTAGTTACTTTTCTAAAATATAAAATATATAGTTGGTAATTACATTTTTTATTACTTATTACATACACACACATACACTTATATATATATATATATATATATATATATATATATATATATATATATATATATATGTAATAATCTCAAAGGTTAATAAATTAATGTATTGTATTATAAAAAAATATTTTATATATTTTATTTATATTTTATTGAACGCAATACAAACGTATCTATGATAAAAATATATTTATAAGATTCATTGAAAAATCATTAAATTAATTTCTTTCTGCTCAGTTGCATGCTACTGAGAATTGTTAAAATTATTCACGTAGATTATCTAATTAATATTGGTTATATTTATTATATATCTATAATTATCTAATTATTTTTTAACTATAAAATCTAATTGAAAAATATTTAATTTCAGATACGCCTAATATAGTGCTCCTCGTTTCATGAATAAATGTAAGTTTGATTACTATGTTTTTATTTATGAATACATACATACGTACATATATATATAGATATATATATATATATATATATATATATATATATATAATATTCTATATGTATTTCATTTACCTTTTTTAATCTTACTTCTTGGGTTTATTTTAATATTATAATATCTATTTACTTAATTGTATTTTTTTATATTGTAAATTAAAATTATGGTTTAGAAATATAAAATAATTGTAATTTTCAAGGTACTGTTAAGTTTATTAGGCTTTATATGGAATTATATATACATAAGTAAATTTCGTAGAACAGTACCAAGGTCAAACAGTTAGTATATTCAATTTATAAATTTTAATTTTTTTTAAAAAAACATTTTTAATTATACAAAATATAGGTATTTAGGAACTTTTAATTCGGATTTAAATAAAATAAATATCGTTACCAAAAGTAATTTAGTTTGTTTTAGTTATTTATTACATTACAAGAAATGTTTTTAAATGTAATTTTTTTAATATTTATGATCTTGTTATTTTTATTAGCTGTTATTTCAATAATTTTCTATTAATAAATAATTTCAATATATATATATATATATATATATATATATATATATATATATATATATATATATACACATACATACATACATACATATACACACACACCCGTCCCTCAATTTACGCGGGACTTTGTTTACGCGGTATTGATTTACGCGGCACTTTTTATACGCGGTCAGATAGATTTCATTTTATATAATTTTTCATGGAATTTATTATATATCTGAGTGATTTATTATATATCAAATTCTTACTTGAACGTATAAAAGCACGATATAAATATATAAAAGGTTGATTTTTTTGAATTAGAGTAGCGATAGTGACACCGAATAAAATTTACCTAATTTTGTTTTCTAAAAAGTCATTATTTTTTTTTCAGCTATGTGAAATAAATATCTGTTTCTACAACTTTACTAGCTTTTATTTCCAATATTTTTTCTATTGCACTGACAGACTCAATTTACGCGATTTTCATTCGCGTAAAACAAATCCACGTGGAATGGATACTCTGTGTAAATTGAGGGACTGGTGGATATATATATTTGTGTACAAAATATAAAACATATTTCACAATAAAGTACTGTTAAAAGTTTCATAGAATAAAAAAGTGTGTGTATGTATGAACTACTCATAAAAACTCAATAAAACAATTAGTAAGTGTACGTATTTGAGTACAGTTTATCACTTGAAATAACTGTTTAATATTTATTTTTGTATAGAGCTATACATATATCTATAACAGTAGTCGTTTAACTAAACTCTGTTCGTTAAACAAGTTCGATGGTTATAACTTTATTGATGCTGAATGGATTTTTCGTTCTAAGGTTTTATTATCAATTTACCGTAAGAAGTTCATTGCAGTTGAACGTTAAGGTAATTCGACATGCACGTTCTGTATATTTCACACAAAAAGAACTACTTCCCTCCATCGTCGGCGCGTTTAAGTGAATGTGTGCGGCCGCAACTGTCGTGCAAATAAAATTTACAAAATCATTTTCTATGCTCTGTGTTCAAAAGTTTAAAAGCGTATACGAATAGGTTTTTAATGAACAATCCGTTAAATTTACATTTAGTTATTGTTTAACTTTACTCATATATATATATATATATATATATATATATATATATATATATATATATATATAATGTGTGTTTTATGTATGTGTATATATTTTTTTATAAGTTGCCAAGTTATATGCTTCACATATGGACAGTTATTAGTCACAGTAATGAGTCTGTATGTTGTTCCTTAAAAAAAATTTTCACAAAGAAATAAAAAGAAAAACAAGAACATTACGCTGATTAATGGATCTGAAAACATTTCCACATACGATTTATAATAAAATAATAAAAATATGTCATAAACATCAAAGTGTCATCCCACGATAAAATCAATAATTCAGTAAATAGTTTAAATTATTGACATAATCATCGATGTCGTCTATACATAACATACTTATAAACTATTGTGTGGGTTCTATTAGACGTTTCGCATGATTCCTATGAATATGACTAAATCATTCTAGTATTTCATTCAGACTCGTATCTTTTCACTTATCTTTCATCAATTCTTCACGCAATGTGACACATTCATTACCATTTTATTTTGTACGCGTTCGATTATATCGCATATATTTATTTCTGTCCGTCCATTCAGCTGTCGGTGACTCGCAGCATGCATCGTCTCTAATCTTTTTATTTATTTATTTTTTTCTACTATTGATTGTTCAAATAGTTATTTATAGTAGTATTTAATGTTTTTTTATAATATTTTTATACAATTTTTATAGTATACTATTCTCTCTCTCTCTCTCTCTCTCTCTCTCTCTCTCTATATATATATATATGTATATATATATATATATATATATATATATATATATATATACATACATACATATACATACACCCCTCCTTCAATTTACGCGCGATTTTTTTTACGCGGCAAATTATACCTTTATTTACGCGGGACTTTTTTTACGCGGTATTGATTTACGTGGCACTTTTGTTGCAAACACAGTCACAATCCACTTATGTTCGCACAAATTTAATGACAACATTAAGTATCGATGAATTGTTGAAAATGTCTATCAACATATTTTAATTTGTTTAATTTTGAATAGACGAGACTTGTTTTTATTTGTATTTGAATTTACATTTTCTTTATCTAGGAATATTTTGTTTGTGACAAGTTGACGAGATGAATAAATATTAAATACACCCGTCCCTCAATTTATACGGGACTTTTTTACGCGGTATTGATTTACGTGGCATTTTTTATACGCGGTCAAATAGATTTCATTTTATATAATTTTTCATGGAATTTATTATATATCAGAGTGATTTATTATATATCAAATTCTTACTTGAACGTATAAAAGCACGATATAAATATATAAAAGGTTAATTGTTGTGAATTACAGTAGCGATAGTGACATCGAATAAAATTTATCTATTTTTGTTTTCTAAAACGTCATTATTTTTTTGTTAAACTATGTGAAATAAATATGTGTTTCTATAACTTTACTAGCTTTTATTTTCAATATTTTTTCTATTGTACTGACAGACTCAATTTACGCGATTTTCATTCGCGTAAAACAAATTCACGTGGAATGGATACTTCGCGTAAATTGAGGGACGGGTATATATATATATATATATATATATATATATATATATATATATAAATAGAAAGCTAAATGTTATATTGAAAATAAAAATAATTAAAGTTTTTAAATGTCTTTGTATCGAAGCATATGGTGTGGAATTGTTTAAAGTAATTGTTGAACATTCCAACCTTTCACCTGAAGACATGATTCAGCTCATCGTATTGTAGATTAACGAACTTGTTGAAAGATGTGTGAAGTGTTTCGAATTGTTTGGCATGCTTGTTGCACTCATTACAATAATTATTTGTGGCTGTGAATTTTAGTAATGTAAACTAAACTTTTTAATTGACCCCCGTAGAAAAAACATTCAATGGAGATCAGTCGAGTGTAATCAGATAATTCGAAAGGCTGGTAAACAGTATTGTTTCGGTCATTGATAAAATACATCAAATTGTATATAAAATTAGAATATATATTTTTAAAAATGAATCAATTTGACATTTTCAAAAATGATAATTGTATTTTATATAATTATAAATAATAAGTGAACAATAAGTGATTATTGAACACTTTAAGCTATTGTGGTGTTGGGGTTAAAATTCATTTGTGTTAAAGTGAATCAGTCACAGTTCCATAACAACAAATAACAAATGATAATTGTAGTTTACAACTATTTATTCAATAGAAAAAAATATATACACTTATCCCTCGATTTACACGGTTTTCAAAATAACATTTGAAAAAAAACTGATAAAAATGAACATTTTGGTTGCATACATATTTCTATAGTCATTTTTGAATTCCGTTCGCTTGGTAATACTGGCGCACATATTTCTAATCATTTTTTAGGTCTATTCTTCTGTTAACGGTAATGTGCAAGTTATATTTCTGCCCAAGAATACGACTTCTTTATTACAGCCGTTAGATCAAGGGATAATTTCGACTTTTAAGGCACAGTACATCAAGCGAACCTTCTATTTTAGAACAAATGGAAAATGATGGATCTCTTGCAGTTATGGATGTTTGGAAAAAATTAACAATATTTAATTATGTTAAGCATGTTGGAGTGTCATATACCGAGATTAAGCAATCAACGCTCAATTCTTGCTGGAAAAAAGTATGGCCAGATGTAGTTGAAGGTGAGAATTCTAGATTACCATTGGAGCCTGAATATTCTCAGATAACTGAGTTGGCGCTTATAATAGGAAAATAAGGTTTCTAGGACTTAGCTGAGGCAGATGTTGTAGAACTAGATGAGGATGATTTAGTTAACATGGTTAATGAAACAAATAATCCTGACAATAATCCTGATGAAGAGGAGTCTGAACCAGTTTCGTTCACAGCAAAAGTTATTCGCGTAGGACTTGAATTAAGGCGAAAATTAGGTAATCATTTTCTACAAAATGACCTGAAAGTTGAACGAGCTCTCTAATTCCAGCGAGATATTAATAAATGCTTAACTCAATATGAGGAGGTCTATAGAGATTTAACCAAAAACCAAACACAATTGTTAATTACAGATTTCATTACCAAGTCTCATAGAAAAGATTAATAATCTATGAAAGTGATGACAATAAATAAACATTTGGTTAAATTTTTTAAAGATCTTATATTTCTTGTTTCTATAAAATGAATTACATACTTATACCTTTATTTTATCAATGGACTGTTATTTTTATGTTTTTCAAGGTATCTTATTTTTATTTTACGTTGAAATAAGTGTCTGAATTATGCATATTTTAGTTTGTTTTCGATTTACACGGTTTTGCGTATAAAAATCCACGATTTCGATTTACACGGTTTTCTGAGGAACCGATCTTTCATGTAAATCGAGGGATAGGTGTATTTTGTTAATGAAAAGAAATTCTAAATCAAATTTATAGTTTTTTTTTCAAAAAAAATCTTAACATTATAAACAATTTTAATTAAGATTAATTTTCATTAAATTTAAATTTATCCAAACCTGTTTAATGTTTTATTTTTTTCACTTTTATTATTAACTACACACATTTAATTTTACCACCTGTTTTATTTGCTTGATGGCTATGTCTTTTAATTTCACTTCATTTATTTGATTCTTGCGGTAAATTAACATATGGTTAATTTTAGTTAGTCTATTTCATTTTTGTAAATAAATCTAATAATATATACATCTATATTTCTCATTTTAGAGTAAATAAATTCCAATAAAACAGTTATATATATATATATATATATATATATATATATATATATATATATAATGCGTATGTGTTTCGTATTTGTCTGTATATTTATGTAAATGTACAAACATTTACATCAAATATTAATATTTAAATATGTAAGTTGTAATTTAATAAATCTATTTAATGTATACCATCCCACTATCATCACACAATATCGTAAAGAACAAATCTCTCGGCAAAACGAACCAACGAAATGGAAATTCGATGTATGATTATTTAATTTATGAACATACGTACGCCTAAATCGTTCAGAGAACACTGACAAATATGTAATAAATCCCACTAATCGACGTTTGACGTAGGAGTAAATTAGTGTTATATCGATAGTGGTATATTCGTATTAATGGCACGTGGATGTTTGAGTGCAAATGAGTTTACTTAGATGTTGAAATGGCAGACAGTTGGCAAGCATCTACATTACAAAAGTAAACACGATGATTAAATACGGCTATATTGGTTGAACAACGGCATTTGAGTTAAGATGTCACATAAAAGAGAATCAGAAAATTGGCACCTAGTTCACCTTCATACATACCGATCTTTTAAAGATCACAGAAATGTTTTGAAAAATGTAAAACGCTACATTACTTACACATATTTTCCAGACATATATATATATATATATATATATATATATATATATATATAAATGTAAAAAAAAAATAAAAATATCATTTCAGCAAGATCTGCTGTTGACTTACGATTAAATTGCTTGAGAATTTTTTCACGTTTAGTATTTTTTGCATAATTGTAAATACTTCGAAATACATTTACGAATATTTTTGCTGTCTGTATTGTGTACAAATAAAAAAACTATTTTTTAAATAACATATAATAAACATGAGATGCTTGAAGATATTTGTTGATACTTTTAAGTCAAAATGCAATTAAAATATGTCATGTTAAAACATACTTTCTTAACGACATGACTGTTTTTGTAAGTAAAATTATATATCCTGTTATATAAACCTTTTTTTAGAATACACTTTTTCAACTATGTATTTATTATTCAAGTGGCAAATGACTTTTATCTTAGTGTTATTCTTGACCTTATATTTATGTTACTTTTTATTTTTCAATTATTTGCATTTTGTTGCTAATGATTTTTGCATCGGTTGTTAATATATTAAAATAATATTATAACATGTTTAAATTATACACTATTTGAACTTATATTTATAAATTTAATTTAATTTTCAAGTTGACGCTCACTTTGAAATCCGTGATGGACGACAAAAACAATTTTTTTTTTGTTAATTAGTTGATTCTTGGGGAGTTCGATCAAGATTTCATACTTATAGAAAAAATTATTATATTTTCCAACAAATTTTTCTAAAAAATGATGGACGTCTATAGCCGTCATTTGGTTTTAATAGCTCGATTTCTCTGATACACAAATGACAGCTATAGAAGTTTTGGTAGCTGTACAGACTATAATGATATTTTTTGAGAATAATTTAGTAAAAAGAGAAAAATATATTTTTATAAACATAACTAGATTTTTCTTCAATACAAAATTAAAAGAATTAAAATAGCATGACAAAAATTCAAAAATCCATTTAGAGATACAAAATTCAATTTTGAAAAACATTTGTAACGAAAAAAAGTAGAATAGTAAAATTTATAAATATTTTCCAGTACTAATTTCAAACAAAATTTTAGAAGCTTCCAAAATCACACTTGAAAAGAGACTAAGACAAAATGTATGAAATGTTTGCGGCTATGCACGTCGTTAAATTCTACGAGCACATTTGTCGCAACCAGTTTCCAATTCTGGGAATAATTGAAATAAAATGACTGTATCACTTAATGAGAAATATTTCATCATTTATACTTGGAGGAAGATTGAAGAATTTAGAAGGAAATGGATTTAACACTGATATACATTCTAATCATTTATTTGTAATACTAAGAATATAGGACGGCCATTGCTGTCATTTGCACATACAATCACGAGCATTGGACGGCTATAGACGGCATTTACATCAACGTGTTAAATTAAGTAAATTGCAAAATACCACTGACTTAACTTTGTTTAGCAAAAAATTATAATAACTTGTAATCCCAGTAAATATAATATATATGGGATCATCCAAAAGTGACGTCTAAATTTGTTTTTTATTAAAAATAAACATCTGTATAGTTTGTTTTTAATAAAACACAAATCTAAACGTCACATTTGGATGACCCTATAAACATATTCTTTTTATAAATGATTATTATTATACACATTATAACATATACTAAATTATTTAATTAATTTAAATACAGTTTGAGAAATAATACTAATAAACAATGATGTTATTTAACACGTTTGTGGACGTGAATGCTATAGCATTCAAAATTTAAAGTCAATGGGGGTATTCACACTAGTCAACATTCTTACAGTATTCACGCCCATTACCGCTCGTCTCACACTCTCTTATCTCAAATTCCCCAACCTAAAAAAATTAGTTTTCGGGTAAGAGCGTGTGAGACGAGAGGTAATGGGCCGTGAATACTGTATGAATGTTGACTAGTGTAAATACGCCCATTTATTCATTTAATTTTATATAACCTTAATTTTTTAATTATAGTCTTAATTTTTTAATTAATTGTATATAACTATTAAAATGTAATATTCTTCTAACAATTGTTGCAAAATGTGTCTAATCAAATTTTTGATATCACAATTAATTTTTAAAAAAAATCGCCTGTCTATTTTTGCAGTTCACTGAAATTTTTACTGTCCGCGAACGTGTTAAAAATAATTTAGTGTCATCCAAATGTGACGCCTAGATTTGTTTTTTATTAAAAAGAAATTATACACGTGTTTCTTTTTAATAAAACACAAATCTAAGTATCACTTTTGGATGACCCTATATATTAATTATTTTAAAATGTTAATTTCGTCATAATTTAAAACTACTATATACTATCGCACATAAGTACTTATTGTTATTTTAACAATAGTTAACGATAATCAAACGGATTTAGTATTATCTCAAATGTTATCAAGTTACATTACACATTCATAATAATATTAATACTAGTAACTATTCATTTTAAACACGAAAACCTGCTGTGAACATGAATCTGAAATTTGAAGCAAAAAATGTAAACGTACATAGAACCAGTGTAATAATTTAATTTTGACTTAATTGTCAGTGAAACTTATGTTACCATATGCAAAACGTACTTTACTCTAAGCACATCGTAACTGAATATTAAAAGCTTTTATCGCGCAATGAACTGGTGTATATAATACCGTAAATGACCTCATGTGAAGTAAAAGTGATCGTGTTGGATAATAAAGGAGAAATATAAGTCGTTTGTGTTTTCTCAGTGTAGTAAATTTAATTGCGTTTGGTATTTAATGATATTATTTTCAGTGAAAATTAAATTCGTCCGAGCATTATCACAACGTTATTCGCTGCAACGAAAATATCAGATATTTTTTTTTTTGGGAATATAGAGATATCGTTTTATTCACAAAATGGTAACTATTTTCAAAATGTTTTTTTATCAGTTCCTGTTTTTCAGTTTTCGATTTAGCTTTTGTTAATCGACAATGATGATATCATGGAAATGAATTTGTGTTCTGATCGATTGGTTGTCGGTTGGGAAATAATGATAACAAATCAATCATAAATTTAAACGAAATTCAACTTCAACTGTCTTCCGCATTCCGTTTCATAAATCATTTTTTTTAAAAAAATACATGAATTTAAAATCACTATAGTTACATAAAAATGTTTTAACATAAAATATACTATAATTAGAAATGTAAAATTATATCTACTTATTTATGTTAAAAAATATGTAAATTCAATTCAATTTTAGTCTCATTTAAAATTACGTTAACGAATATTTGATATATAGGAATTCATTAAATATTACAGTAAAAAAAATCAAAATATTTTCAATTATTTTAATTGCTATTGAGAAATGTTACAGAAACTTTAAACATGTACAATTTATTAACCCTTATCGGACGTTAGCATTTTGTACTTAACTTTCCGCTAGGTTGGAGATATATTTGAGTGCTCATTGTAAGAGAAGAGTAACTAACGTTACTTGTTATAAAAAGTTTTGTGCATAAAAATATTAATATTTACACTTTAAATGTTTAC
Organism: Neoneuromus ignobilis; assembly: GCA_029203775.1. NCBI lineage: Eukaryota > Metazoa > Arthropoda > Insecta > Megaloptera > Corydalidae > Neoneuromus > Neoneuromus ignobilis. Next base: position 10,280,651 of record CP092095.1, on the reverse strand, counting down.
ATTTTATTAAACGTGTAATCTTCAAGCTTAAATGTTATTTATATTTTTTCAATGTGTGGTATTTTTTGAAATATTTAACTACATAAAGGAATGGTTTTCTGTTACAAGTTTCGCAGAAGTATATAGTCATTATGTTTCTCTTGGGAATGAGGTTGCAAGATATGCAGCTTCATCACAAGAATTAAAATCACTTGCCGAATATTCAAAATTTTCACATATTTCACTACAACTATCACGGTTACTTTCCATATTGCTATAATTTTCTTTATTCATTTTTGGAGGAATAAAATATTATAATATAAGTAAAATAATTACTGAAATATGACAGAACGTGCTGTTTGCTATCGAGTAAGAATTAAACTGTAAAAACATACAGTGTGCACATTTAGCAATGAGGACGTTGTTACTTGTTCAGTCTTGTCACCTCTCATGTGACATACGACTGATAGAGCAAAGTTGTAATGTCACATCAGAGGTGACATACGACCGATAAGGGATAACATTGAGTAAACAGAAATTGTATATTTAATCATTTTATAGTATTTTCATCAATTTTAAAAGCAGTATTCTTTTTTATTACTGGTTACATATGTTATATTGTATTTAAGTTTTATTTATAAAAATAACATATAATATATTGATTACATATTTTACTTAAAATGTAAGAAATTCTCAGAAATACGAATTCAAACATCAAATATTAATACTTTCTGCTGAACGTAAAAATATTAATTTTTTAATGTTAAATAATTAATTTAGTAAAATAAAAATATAATATTTAATTTCTGATAAACAACAAAAATTACTCTTATACGAAATCACATGACTGTGTAAATTTTCTTTTTATAATTCATACAATTTACAAAAGATACTTTATAAGCAATAGTATTTATAATAAAATTTAATAAGTAAAAAATAAATTGTCATAATTTTTGAATGTACATAAATATTGTATTAATTAATTTTTTTATGTTTTATTGACCATACGGCTTCAATGATATAAATAAATTTAAATAAATGATTGATTGCGATTTTTTCATTTAATAGAATATATATATAATTTATGGTGTTGCTATTATTAATCGTGGTGGAATGAAAAATATAACGGCTTATTAATAATCGAATGAAGCAATAAAAATGTTTCCATTTTTCATTAATAAATGAGGTCACGAGGTTTTATGTGTTAATTACCTGTACTCTGCTCAATAATTCAATTATGGAGACTCACGTTTCACGAAACGAATTATAAAAACTAATGATGCTATAATTACACGAAATTCAAATAATTTGACACATTCGAACAGTCAATAATCATAAAATAATTAATTGATTCTGTAATCAAATATTTATTTGCATTTTAGTATATTTGTGAAATAGTTAAGATCACATTTTTCTTCAACTTGTTTATTTTTTTCTTAATTAAGTTAATGACCTAACATTTATATGAACGTCATTGAACCTAGTTCTAAGAGATTCTAAGAGGCCAATTAGCAATGCTCTTTAGCTACATTACTTGTCAATATTATACCGTTATAACATCGTTTTATTTATTTATACAGATTTTTTTCAAAAAATAATTAATCAGTTTTAAAACATTGATAATTTTGGTAGTGTAATTTTTTTCATATAAGTATTAAATATTTATTATGTAGAGAAATAAATGCCAGTCATGGTAATGCAAAAAGTACCTGAAATATTTTAAAAATATACCTGAATTAAATTGAAGAAGTAAATAAACATTCAATTCACAAATTCACACGTCTTATCTTTTAAATGCTATTTTCTGCAACGTATGCCCTTAATTGAAGTATAAAAAAATATTAAATAAATAAAAAATGACCTCGTACAAAAATAAATTCAAGGGAATAAATATTGTTCATTAATTTTTACTAACCGATATTAGTAGAATTAGAATATTAAAAATAATTATCATTTTTTTTCTTTAATTACTTTTTAGAATTTAATTTAATACACAATTTTTTAAATTACTCGTCAGTTATTATCAATTGAATGTAGATAGAAAAAAGATAAAAAAAATTAATATTAAGTCACGATTTTTTTTATGTAAGTTAATGTTTAATTTATTAAGAATCAATAAAAATATCATAACAACTTGACTTTTGTCTTGCTTATTTATTACATTTTTAATTGCTGTTGTTGATGAATTATTGGTAGAAAACGATGTTTAGTTCAACTGAAATTGAAATAACATCAGAAAATGATGTTATTTCAATTGATATTAAGTAAATAAAAATTGATATAACATAAACATGAATGTAAAATAATTACTGAGAACTAAACGTTATTTATTTGTTATTACTTAAAACGACATATATTAAATTATTTTAACAAGTATGTTTAACAAAAATATACGTGCACTTTATTTTTGAACAGAAATACATACATGTATGCACCGTGTAACGAAAGCAGTGGCATACAAAATGAATGCATTTTTAATTATTTCAATGTTTACACAGACTATTTTACAACGACGTGGACTTTGCACATCTAAAGTAATCGTTACAGTAAAGTAAACGTAAATGACAAATATTACTTTATTGACATTGTCTTATCATGTAAAAAGAAATATTTGTGAATGTCGGTTATGTTTTTTTTCCTGTCTATAATTTATGCAGACATCATGTATGTTATACAAACAGAGATGAAAAATGGAAATGCATTCTGATATAGAGATAATGATTATCACATATGAATAGTAAGTAATAAATATATGGGTTACTGAATGTATTTGATTCGTTTTTGATTCTATTTTAGATTACGACGACAGGAAAGTTTTACATATTAATGAGAGATGAAAACTCATTATATATTTATATTACATTTTAGATATGTAAATTGTCAATTGATTTTTTTTAATAATACATTAAATACGTTTTTTATTGCTTGTATTATTTAAATCAAGCATTAAAATATTAGACTATAAAATTTTTGAAATAACTATTTTAAGAAACAATTTTACTATCATATTAACACTATGACCCTTTTAAACTTTTTTCAAAATTTCTCACATAATATGTTGACTTTATGACTTTTCATATAATTTACATACAATGCATTTTTCAATATTTACTCCTCTCTTGTTATTTTTTTTACCGAGATATATATGTGATCTGCCTTAACTACCGCAACGGGTCATTTGACCCCTGCAAAGATTCATATGATATCATGAAGATTTGTATGTGTGGTTGTGATACAAAACCATTGCATTACACATTTTTGCTATTTCATGATATATTTTGCTGTATTGCGTTATATTTGTTGTTGGCTGACGAATGAATAGCGAATTTCACTATTAAAAAAGTCAACGAAGCCAGCGTTTACAAACAGATAAATTGGATTTAATCTCTGAAGTATGGTACAAATTCATCGAGAATAGCCAAAATTGTTACATTACATTTGAACAGCTTTTAACCAAAGGGAGGTGTATTTACGCAATATATAACATAAGTTTGGTATCAAATTCTGGCTAGCATCTGACGTCAGCACCAAATACATTATAAATGGATTTCCATATTTGGGAAAAGATGAAAACAGAGGAGCTTCATCTCCGCTTGGGGAGTTCGTTAATGCATATTATACCTGAAACGATTTCTACAATAATACTAAATACGGTAAAATGTCTACACATGACGGATCAAACGGCAAGAAATACTCCGTGAAATCGAAATCGCAAAAGATGGTCTGCGCATATTTTCTTCAATAACCTAATAACTCGTTTTTATACAGAGAAACAACCGGCGAAAAATTTTTTTTTATTCCAATTAGCTGAAGAATTATTTTCAAATCAACAGGAAGAAAAAGAAATTATTCAGACTTCTCGTGTGCAAATGCGAAAAAGGTAAAATTTTTATAAAATAATTTTGAATCGTTATTTTTGTTTTATTCATGAAAATTGTGCAAATTTATACATATCATATTAAATTTTAAAGGGGGTATTTGCTGAGTTCTAAAAATATCAACTTAATTAATTTATTGAAATTATATTACAAATGTATTAAAATATAAATTAATAAAAATAATTAGTATTTCCAGAGTAAATAAGAAAATTAATTTTCTGTTCATTATATTTAATGTATCTGTATTGATATTTTTGAACAAATTAAAGAAAAATAATAATTAAATTATACAAGTGTATAAATTTTATTAATTAAAAATAATAACAATTTTAAATCAATAACATTGTAAAATAAATATGGAATATATTAATGAAACTCTAATTACTTGAAATGAGAAACAAAACTCGAAATACTGATAATTAAATCTACTAAAATTTATACATGCATTTTAATCGATTTTTACAAAACTGTATATTAATTAATTCAAGATAATATTTGTAATATATTTTTTAATTATAGACTTTTACTTTTTATTATCAAAAAAATTATATTGACATAAATTATCAAACAAAATAAACTCTTTTAATTATTATCATTCCAATATATTTTTGTCTTTGAAAATATACATAAACATTAAAAATCAATTAATGTATATATAATTAATAACATTATAGTTTCAATCTTTGCAATATTATATGGTTAAGTATTTTTTGTATTTGGTTCGTGTTTTAATGGAAAAATATTTGAACAAAAAAATCATTTAAATATTGTTTTAGTCTGGAATGTTAACGTTGATATAAATATATAAACAGACACAACAATGCATTAAATTTTAATTTTATATTAGGCAATAACCAAAAATTACCATAAAATAATCACTAACATTTTATCCATTTAATATATATATATATATATATATATATATATATATATATATATATATATATAAATGTACAAATAGATATATAAAAGTCTTATCTGATTTTATAAAAAATCATTGTTTGTAATTGAACAGAATTATTTATTTAATAAGTGATATAAATTTAGATTTTTTTTATATTTATTAATTTCTTAGAGACATTCATGCAATTTTATTAAATTAATATTGATATATAAAGTGTTTTTTTAAGTGTGATAGAACTTTAAATTGAATCTCTATCAAAAGTTCTATATAATCTAAAAAATTTTTATAATATTTATTTTAAACTATTAATGGTACTGACAACAAAGATTGAGTGTCAGAAATGAAGTTTTGTGGATTGTGTTTATCTGTTTAATTATCTATCTATCTATTCATCTATCTATCTATATGTTTATGTGTATATATATATATATATATATATATATATATATATATATATATATATATATATATATATATATATATATATATGCAATTCGTAATTAAATTCGTTTAATGTGATAATGTAATTAATCAAAATGTACATCAAGTTCTTCAAAAGTCAAATACAGATACGTTTGTTTCTAAAACATTCTCAAGTTTGTTTCATATGCAGCGACGCATTAAATTCCATTTCATGCATGTGTAACTTATGTTGTTAATTAGTTGTCAAATTATATAGAACTAAGTGCTTGTGTTATATAGTAAACGTGATATCAATCAAATTAATGTGAACGCGATGTAAAATCAAACAAATCATTTTTAAATGTGTGGCTGTTGTTCTGTTATGTTAATCATTTAATATAGATGTATTTTGGAACAGATTTTTTTTGAATATAAATTAATGCAAATTGAATTTTTTTTTCAAATGGTTACTAATTTTTTTATCTAATTTTAAACATGCGTCTCTTAGTAAAAAATAAATGTTTGTGGTTGTGAGTTTCGTAAAGTACAAATATTTGATTAACATTTAAAAAAAATCTTCATAAAATCTTTTTTTAACACTAGATACATTGACGCACATAAGTCATGGCACACATGTGTAACAGTAATTTATTGATATAATTCAATGAAGTCGTTAAATTAAAAAAATATTTAATTGAAAATAAATTTAATGAATATTATATTTATTTTAAATTAAATATTTTTTTAATTTAACGACTTCATTGAATTATATCAATAAATTGCTTATTACCCATGTGTGCCATGAATTATGTGCGTCAGTATATATCAATCGGTCAAAATGACCAGTTTTAAAATTGTGTAAAGAAAAAATGAAAAAGTAGAGGGGATATTTCAACTACCAAATATCATATCATGTAATTTTTTTATTATTGCTTGCACTAATTGATTAGAAATTATATTTTTTTCTGCTAAATACCAACTGTTAATAGAGATATGTTTTTATCAATTCTTGGTATATCTAGTGTTAATCCCATTAAAATAATTTCGTGGTGTAAATATATAATCAAAACTTTTTTTGAAATAAAATGTAAATTTTGTAAAGTTTTCTATATTAAACTGATATTTCTATTATAAACTTCTATTGAGTATTCATTACCCTTTTTTCCTATGCTATTGTTTCTGATGACCTTTAGTTATTTCACACCATGAGAATGTCTTCATGTATCGATGCTTCTACTATCATGATTTCGTGTCATTGTTCAAATAATCATCAATCTCTGTCTTGTCAATAATCGAATTAAATTTTTCTAAATACAGAGTGGGCCAACAATTATATCCTATCTTTTTTTTAAAAAAAATATCAAAATATAAGAAAAAAGAAATTTTATTGATCTGAAATTAAATCTAAGTTAAAACATGATTTTTTGATTACATTTTAAAAATAATTTCTTTTAAATATTGACCTCTAGAGCAGTGTTGCGCAACCTTTTTACACTTGCGACCCTCATACTCAAACTGAAATTTTACATGACCCATTAATTGTTGTTTCCGTCCTATTTTCTGAATATTTTGTTTCAGAATTTCTCAAAATTTTCACGACCCACAAGTTGCGCACCACTGCTCTAGAGCATTCGCAAATTTGTACTCTTTTTAACACGTCTTCCATTACTGACTGTTGATATTACAGCTATTTCGGTTCGAATGTTATACTTCAGTTCTGCTAAAGTTTGGGGCTTATTAATGTAAGCCTTATCTTTTAGGTAGCTCTAAAGAAAAAATTAGGAGTCGTCAAAACCAGCAATCTTGCTTGACTTTTTTGATATTAGATTATTGAATGTTAACCGTAGGAGGTCCATTGTAAAGTAAGTTGTAGCTCCATCCTGTTGGAACTAAACTTCTTTAATATCATTTCCAAGATTTGGTATGAAAACATTTTCAAGCATCTGTTGATGTGGAAATTGTTGGGTCCTTCATTACACTCTCTTATAGACTTAATATTGTCATTACTCCTTGAAGATCTTGATCTATCTGATCTTCTGTTATCTGCCACTGCCCCAGTATCTTCAAATTTTTGCACTATTGCGTGGTTGGTTGCACCAGAGGGCGAATTTTTAGTATTGTAAAATCTTCTAAATTTTATCAGTGTTTGCGAAACACTCCTCTGACTTTCAAGGTTAAATACCACTATTTTAATTCTTTCTTGCAATGTATGTTTATTCAGATTTAATGTTGTTTTATTTGTACTAAAATATGTAGAAAATAAAACTTTTAAAAAAATTATATAAACAAATTACGAATTTATTTCGTTAGGAAATTACTTTTGACCTACCTGTATCATCGATACATAAATATTATTTTTTATTTGAGTTACTTAACCCTTTCGCCACTAACGGGACCTATATGTTACTATTGGGAGAAATATATCCAACTTAAACTACTGATGGGACATGTATGTTCGTAATTCAAATTTGAAATCTGAAAATAAAAATCAATTTTTTTGCTCAAAAATAGATTACTTTAGTAACTCAAAAGATCATCAAACGAAATAGAAGTTTTAAACTAAAAATATTTAATCCGCGGTGAAAGGGTTAAAAGATAAATTTAATTTTGTATAATAATTTCGAACATAAAAATATTTTAAAGTTACAGAAATTCATAAAAATCTTTTCTATAATTATTGATTTTATACAACTTAAAATATTTAAACCGGACGAATGTCCCAGTAACATTTAAGTTGATTGAAGTTTCCTTTTTGTGTAAAAAGCAATACAGATTAAAGTGAAATTTTCCGTTCTATATAAATCAAACTACTTTCCATATCAACATAAAATTATTTATCATTATATTATGTAATTGTCATACTGTTTAAGGTTCGAGATAAAACAAATACGAGAATTAAATCTTCACCACTTAAGAAACAAATAATCAAAGCATTTAATATTTTTAAGTACTCGTTCTTTTTCCTACGACCACTTCCATCGCATTCAATCTCATTATTAATCATTTGTGTGTAATTCAGCGTGACGAGTAGAAAGTCAAACATATCTAAAACGTATCTCAATCATTAAAATTACAACACAAAGTGAACTTGTTTAATAGCTACCGTATCTGATGGAATTGTATCCAACCACTACAACATGACAAACTTAACAAAGACCTTTTTGATAATTATAATTTTTACTTGTTGAAGATAACATCTCGTTGAATGCAGCGACATGTGTATGCATCACTGAAGAGCGCAACACCTACAGCGCATAATATATCTGCATGAAAAGTGTTCCATGCACGATGTCGACGCTGCATAGAGAGATCTACATTTTTATATCGTATTTTAAAGAATCTACCTGGAGATTACATCTTTATAAATTTTTAATCCGTTGTTTACGTTTTTGAAAAATATTTCTTTCATTCCGAAAGACAATAGTTTTGGATTTTTTTTAAGAAAGAATGTTAGGAATGAAAATGGTATCTAAACATTTTTCCTACTTTATATATATATATATATATATATATATATATATATATATAGAGAGAGAGAGAGAGAGAGAGAGGTATTACCTGTATAACACGGTTGTAACGTTCCTAAAAAATCCCGTGTTATGCAAATCCGTGATATACGAAACAAACAACTAATGCAAAAAAGGAAGTTAGGATCCAAAAATTTGAAAAACATACTATTATAATTAGGAGAAAATTAGGAGAATTATAATTAGGAGAAATATATTTATTAAAGCAATTTTCATCAAAAGTATTACATATTAATATGTATTAAATAATGTTTTCTTCGTTATCACTAATAAACACCACCATTAACCGAAGGCGTTTTCTTTTTGATAAGATATCTTCATCCTCTGAACTTTCTTTAGCATTATTTTGAATTCTGTGCTCTACTTTTCGCAAAAATCTGTTATTTTAGATTGCTTGCTTTTAGCTGAAAGTAAAATCTGTAATTTTTGTTCTAGCGAGATGAAATGTCTTTGTAAAAGAATTTTTTTATTTCCGCCAGACATAGTTCAGGGCTACAAATTAATTCACAAAAATGAAAAACATAATTACCATTTCTAAAAAAGGTTGACTAATACGCACCTGAAAATTTTTAATCTATGTATAATGTAGTAAAAAGAAAAACACAGTTTTAAAATGTACTTAATACTCCACGAACAAAATGGATTTAAAATTCTAATAAATTTCAAAATTCTGCAGGCAAATCTGATACGACATACACGCTCAAATGAACAATTTCCAGTGAGATATCTTGTGCACTTAGAAGCTCTTATTTCGTTCCATGTTGTACGGGGATTTTCCTAATTTCGAATTTGGTTCTTAAAAATTTAAAGCGTTGTACGAGGATTTATCTAATTTTCAAATTGTATTAAAATAAAACCATGTTGTATGAGGATTTTCCTCAATTCTCAAACCGTGTTATAGAAGTGTCGTGTTATACGAAGGTTACCTATATATATACGAGGTCAGGCAATTAAGTAATGCGACAAAATTCAAAAATCGAGTATATTTAAAAATTAAGGTACATCGCTGCGATCCCCTTCAAAGTAGTCCCCTCCCGCATCTATACACTTATTCCAGCGAGTTTTCCAGTTTTCGTAACAATTCTGGAACACTTCTTGTGGGACCTCTCCGAGTACCCTCGTCACAGATTCTTGGATATCTTCAACGGAGTCAAAATGTCGACCTTTGACGAATTTTTTCATATGGGGGAATAGGAAAAAGTCGCAGGGTGACATGTCCGGTGAATAGGGCGGTTGTGGTAACGTTGCGATGCCTTTAGACGCCAAAAACTGAGAGACACTGAACGCACTGTGACAGGGAGCATTGTCGTGATGCAGAACCCAAGTCTTCGCGATCTCTGGACGCACTCTGAGCACCCTTTTTCGTAATTTTTCGAGCACATTGCGGTAGATTGGTTTGATTTACGGTTTGTCCAGGTGGTACGAACTCTTTGTAAACCACCCCTTTGCTGTCGAAGAAGCAAATCAACATGGTTTTCACTTTGGACTTGCTCATTCTCGCCTTCTTTGGCCTTGGTGCTCCAGGGGACAGCCACTGTTGGCTTTGTCGTTTAGTTTCGGGGTCATATTGAAAGAACCAACTTTCATCACCAGTAATAACTCGATCGAGAAGAGTAGGATCACTTTCAACCTGCTCGAGACAATCTTGAGCGATGTTCATTCAATTTCTCTGTTCCATTTTCGTGACATGCACTACTCGCGCGTTGTTACAAAACACTAAACAGCTGGCGAAGAAATGATCGTACGAGGGTGGTCAAGGTCTCAATCGAGAGAGTAGGGATCTGCTATTACGGTGGCGGAGTTACAGGTTCGCAGTATTACCACAGGCCGAGAAAAAAAATCGGTCGCATTACTTAATTGTCTGACCTCGTATATATATATATATATACACAATTATTAGTCAACACTTTTGGCAAATATGTAGGTCTGATTAATGTAATGACCAAAATAGGGTCAGTTATTTTCGTTTTGTACATTTTTCTAATTCCAATGTCATAGTATCATGGATTATAAGATTTTATTTTATATAAAAACTTTCTGCATGACTTTCAAATTTATAGTAAAAAATGCATGTATTAATTACTCATATATAATTTAAGTAACATTCTTTCATACAGTGAATTAATAATGTGTTATCATTAATGACTCAATTTTTTCTAATTACATATATTAAAATAATGTATATAAAGGTGATTTTTAGGTTAGAACTTTCGATAAGAATTGAATTTAAAGTTCTATCATTGTTTAAAAAACACGTATATAATATTTTTTATTTGATATTTTGACTTTATTTGCAATGAAATTATTGAACATTTGCTATCATTTCTATTTAAATATTTGAAGGTATTACAATCTGATAGAATATAAAACTATTTTTATTTACGTCATGTTGTTTACCCACTTTTGACATGCCAGTATCTTTTTCTAGACAAAAAATTAAAATGTACTCTTCATAAGTTGTTATTCAATATTTTCAAGTGTAGGTTGGTTGTTGGTTCAGAGTCTTGATCATCTTTGAACTTTCATATATTACTTATCTATTTTTTTGTTACTGAGTCCATATGTTTTTTCAAACACTAGTCAGTATATATTCTTACATTAAATTCATTTCACTTTTACTTTTTGATAAAGTGCAATTTTATTGCAGCTATGAATGTTTTAAACACATGTACATTTGATTACAAACATAATCATTATTGTTATTTGTTTATATTTTAATGAGCCTTTGTTCAATACAAAATTTTATTTGTTTGTTTGAACAATCCAAAGTTTTTTTTTATTCTATATGTTTTCACTAAATTTTTTAAACTACTTTTTAAATTTTTTATTTCTATACTGTACTGTTTAAGATACTCGAAATGTTGCTACAAATTAACGGGATAAATTTTCAATGCTGTTATTCACGTTTTTATTTGTAAGTGTTTTTTGTTTATAAAACATTTAGATATGTTAATAAGTCAGTACATAAAACATTTTTAAATTTAACAGAAAAATATTAGATATGAAAAAATCCTGGAATAAAATGTCATAATCCATCATTTATTGCATCATGTAGATTTTTATTTAAAGAAATTAATAATTATCAATCCGTAATTCCAAATAGTAACAATTATTATAACTAATTTCAAATTTAAGATATTTCATTGCACGTTTTCAAATCGTTGTAAAAATAAATCATAATGAACAATAATAACACGAGACCAAATTTATTTATGTACCATAATTAAGTATTTACTGTAATAAAACATAATTTTTTGAAGCTGTCGTAACTAAATAACTAGTATGTTGCTATGCAGACCAACGTATCATAAGTTCAGTCCAGTTTTTTGGCACATGTCATCTTTCATTAAGAAATCGACTAACTGTGCGGTAAAAAAGTTTAATACGCTTTGATCTTTTAAAGTGACTTGTATAAAAAATTCGTTTTGTAACACGTACAGTTAATGAAACTGTAAATACATATACGTGTAATAATAATTTAACAATTTTCTTTTTCATATGTTGAAACTATTTTCATTTACAAAATTCAACTAAAAGTAGTAAATATTTTTTGAAAAAACTAATTAACTGAATCTGTTCAAAAGTAAGGTGACTGAATAAAACACATACTATTTATTTATTCATCCAAATTTATTTTGTCTCCTTCAAAGTAATTCCCTCCCATACGCCAACGTTTAATCCAATCTTGGAAACACTTTTCATATTCATTTTTTGGAATTTCCATCAGCACCTCCGATTTTTGTTTTATCGATTCAACTGAGTGAAATCGGGTTCCTCAAAGTGTTTTTTTTAATTGACTGAACAAGAAAAAGTCGCATGGTGACATATCTGGACAATGCAGTGCTTATGGAGCCAGATTTGTTGAATTTTTGGTGGACAACTCACGAATATAATTGTTTTACTGACAAACATTTCAAGCCTAAAACATCACTTAAAATTGCTTCTCCTGAACCTATTCATATGCCAATATCTTCAGCAAGTTCTCTTACAGTCAAATGATGATTTCCTATTACTTTGTTTCTAATTCTTTCGATATTTTCTTCGGTTATTGATGTTGATGGACGACCAGAATGAGGTTCATCTTTTACAGATTCACGACATTCTCTGAACAACTGGAATACAGTTTTTTTCGATAAAGATTGATCACCGAATGCTTTCTGTACCATTTTAAACATTTCAGTAGCATTAATTTCATTTTAACACAAAATTTCATGCAACTTCATTGTTCAACAATATTAGACATTTTACAAATCGAAAAATGCAAAAAGTTAATACAAATAAACTGCTGTAACTTATAAACTGTTTGATATATCAAACTGAAATTAGGAATGAATATCATTGAAGGTTGTGTCAATATAAAAAGTTTTTTGAATTTCGACTTTCGCGCGAGTTTCAAATTAAAAAGTCATCTTATTTTTTTGAACAGAGAAGTATAAGACAAATATTTAACATTTAAACATTTTTGAAAATATTACTGTACAAAATTTATTAATAAATTTGTAATAAATATGAAATTATATATTTTATATTTTCATGTACGTATGGAATATTGTCAATTGCTACTTTATTTGTGTTTATAAAATTTTATTTTAATGTAAATTGATTTTATTGTTTATTTGTTATATATATATATATATATATATATATATATATATATATATATATATATTTATTTGTTATATATATATATATATAAATATATATATATATATATATATATGTCATTTATATACTTATACACAAAAATATGTTAATAAATTACTACAGTGCATGTACGAGGTGTGATCAAAAAGTAAGGTGAATTTTGAAATTTAGCGGGCTACATCCGTTCGATCTTCGATTTTTTATTTGGTTATGTTGGTACACTCGTCTCGAATATATGTTCCAAATTTCAGCTATGTAGCATGTTTAGTTTGTTGGTGAGAGGCATAAAAGTTAGAAGTGTTTTGCAGGCTCCACGATTTTCCGCTGTCGAAAATCATGGATCAAAGAGTTTGCATTAAATTTTGTGTGAAAAATGGAATCAAGTGCTCCAAAACACTTGAAATGTTGAAAGTGGCATACGATGAGTCTACTTTAAGCCAAAAAAATGTTTACAAGTGGTATAAACTCTTCCAAGAAGGCCGAGAAGATACCAACGACGAACCTCGTTCTGGACGCCCCAGCACGTCAACAACTGATGAGAACGTTGAAGAAGTGAAAAAAATAGTGTTGGGGAATCGTCGAATTACCATTAGAGAAATTGCTGATGATATTGGCATCTCGTTTGGTTCGTGGCAATCAATTTTAACGGGTGTTTTAGACATGAGACGTGTGTCAGCGAAGTTTGTTCCGAAATTGCTCAATTTCGACCAAAAGAACCGTCGCATGAGCATCGTCCAAGAGCTATTGAATGACGTCAACGACGACCCAGATTTACTCGACAGGGTCATAACAGGTGACGAAACATGGGGCATACGGTTATGACGTCGAAACTAAGACTCAATCGTCCCAGTGGAGGCATTCCGGATCACCAAGACCAAAAAAAGCACGCCAAGTTCGATCAAATGTGAAGGTTTTGCTTACAGTTTTGTTTGATTGCAGGGGCGTGGTGCATCATGAGTTCTTGCCACAGGGTAGAACAGTAAATAAGGAATATTACCTGCAAGTTATGCGCAATTTGCGCGAAGCAATCCGCCAGAAACGTCCGAATTTGTGGAAGAACAAAAATTGGCTTTTGCACCATGATAACGCCCTTGCTCACACATCGTTGCTTGTGCGCGAATTTTTGGCTAAAACCAACACACTAATGATGCCGCAGGCACCGTATTCCCCAGACCTGGCCCCCTGTGACTTCTTCTTGTTCCCGAAACTGAAGAGGTCCATGAAAGGACGGCGTTTTGCAACGATTGAGGAAATAAAGACGGCATCGAAAGAGGAGCTGAACAAGATCACAAAAATGATTTTTTGAAATGCTTTGAGGATTGGAAAAAGCGTTGGCACAAGTGCATTATATCCGAGGGGGATTACTTTGAAGGGGACAAAATAAAAATTGATGAATAAATAAATATTCTTTGAAAAAAATAAAAATTCACCTTATTTTTTGATCACACCTCGTATATCATAAAGATATCAACAATATGTAGGTCGATATTATGTAGGAAGATTGAAAGTCGATATTAATTTTGATCACACAATTTATTAAAACATACGTATATAATTTCAAATTAATAACGTTCATTAGTCGTCAAACACTCCCATCTCACAGATAATGTTTTAAATGTAACGATTAAACAATATAAATAATAACAATAAAAAACTATTAACACGTTGATCTTTACTCATTTCGTTATTTAATTTATTATTGACTTTTCTATTGACATTTTCGGTTTGTGTACATGTGAACTTCTCGCATATATTATCGATGACAGGTAATTAAACTGTAATGATTTATTATAAAAGCTATTGTCGATACAAAGTTGTAGATTTAATTAGATATCTTTGATAACATCAGCCCTGAATCATTCCATAATATGTATATATATTATATTGTATTTATTAATGTGTAGCACAAGAAGTTACGCAGAATTATTTATAGAATGCCAAGAAATATTAGTTACTATGAATTTAATTAAGTAATAAATATAGAATATATATATATATATATATATATATATATATTTAAATGTGTAAAGAATGACCAGTGACTAGCAATCTGTCAGAGAAATGATAAATTGATCAGTAGTGAAGTTTGACTTGAAGTGTGTCATTTTTTATTTATAAATGAGTGCATCTTACGCCCACATGTACAACATTTATCAAGCATTTGAAAATAAATCGTGATAAATAATTGTAAAGTAAACATTGAACATTCAATTAAAAGAAATTGTTTTTATATCACACTTGAGTACTTACTGAAATAATCACTAATATTCAAAGTACAGTTGAATTCAACTACATCTTGATATTATTACAAACATTAATGGGATGTTCAAGTATGTAGAACATTTATATTACATTTTGACATTTTTTTAAGTGTTTTATAAGAAACTAGATCATAAGTCGATGCTATATAAAATTAAATTAAAGATGTTTTTAATTCTCATAAGTTTATTTGTAAATTATAAAAAGAGGTTGTATTTTGTGTTTCTAAATTTCTATCATCGATTTAATATCTGACATTACAACTTTGTTCTATCAGACGTATGTTACGTGCGAGATGACAAAACTAACAAGTAACGTCTTTATTGCTGAATGTAACACACTGTATATTTTTACAGTTTAATTCTTACTCGATAACAGATAACACGTTCTGTCATATTTCAGCAATTATTTTACTTATATTAAAATATTTTATTCCTCCAAAAATTAATAAAGAAAACTATAGCAATATGGAAAGTAACAGTGATAGTTGTATTGAAATATGTGAAAATTTTAAATATTCGGCAAGTGATTTTAATTCTTGTGTTGAAGGAGATAGTGGTTCAAGTGTTATATTTCAGTCAAGGAAAAAATTGATCTCTATTCAATATTCAAGTGAAGAGGACAGTGAAATGGAAAGAGAAATTGTTCCTGATTGTGATGAAGATTGGATTGAAATCGACAGGGATGACGAAGAGATTTAAAGTGTAAATATAAATATTTTTATGCACAAAACTATCTTTTTATATCAAGTAACGTTAGTTACTCTTCTTTTACAATAAGCACTCAAATATGTCTCCGACGGAAAGTTAAGTATAAAATGCTAACGTCCGATAAGGGTTAATCTAAAATATCAAAAAATATAAGATTGAAACTAAACGATTAATACAAAACAGTAGAATTATAAAAACATGTTTGGGCAATGTGACGCTAATGAGTTTTTATTGATTTTTTTACATTCTGAGTAAGCAAATCTGCGTTTTAATAATAAGTTTTAATTACAAATATTGTTGCTCAAGGTTTATTAAATAATAGTTCGTTATATATGACTGAATAGTTTAATGATAAATTAAAACCAAGAAATATACTGAATGATAGAGACATTTTAATAAAAATTATTTATATATTTGTATTTAAATTCATTCCATAAAAGTTTAAATAATCTAATTACTCTTTTAAATATTTTTTTACAATGATTGAAATATAAATTTGAGTCTTATTTTTTCAAAAAAAAATACCAAACATTTAATCTGAAAACAACTTATTTAAAAAATACCCATATAATGAAAATAAACCCATCAGGCTTTGTTGTTAAACAATTAAAGAACATTTTCATGTTTCTTTTAAAAAAATAAACATGTTTTAAAGACTCTTTCAAACCGATTGACGATAATAAAAGACGTATTCAAGTCTTTTAGATTCTTAACATTCATCGAAAAAATTAATTCCGACCGAAGTGTGTTTTTCCGTCCAAGTCGTTTGAAATTCCTCACTCTGATAATTAGTGTAAATAAAACAGTAATCAAAATACGTGAAAGTCGTTTCAATTTACATTAACAAGATACAGACACATCTGATTGCGTCCTACTACACAATTAACGTTCAATGAGAAAATAAAAACACACGCGACAACGAGAAGAAAAAAAAATCTTAACGGATAATTTTAATGTCCTCGAAATAACTGGCAATCAAATAGAAGTCTCCTTCGACCTCTGTTTCAATAAGATTTGATTTCGAACAGACTATAGAACATTAATAAATCATAATTGATTTACAAATTTCTCTAATGTCTAGTTACTAGACCTGTAGCTCAAGGTCGGAATGCATATCGATCTTCGTAATGAACTTGTTTTCGGTCGCCCACAGTTTGGAAGGTATTTAAATTTTTGTTACAGGCGGCGAACTGCAATTTGAATGCCTCCAGTGTTGATCGTTTTTTAGTCTCGGCTTTGCGATGCGATATCGAATTATAACGTCTGTGAGGTTTTATTTGCACACTGATTTAATAATGGCTGTCGCATATCATTATATTATAAATACACACACACACAAATATATATATATATATATATATATCAATTTAATTTTATCCAAATTAATAAAAAAGATTTTGGTTAAATGAACGCTAGATATTTCCTATAAAAAGAGGTCTATAAATATTTTAATCCATTCTTGACATTAATGTATTGAGTAATTTATTATAAAAACATATTAGCTTTTTATAGCTGCTATTTATTTTAATATGCATATATAAGAATAATAATTTTGTGGATATAAAATTAAGTTACTATAATTTGCATGCTTGTGTAATTCATGTTCACATAAATATATTAAAGGCCCATTCATATTCATGATATAAACTCTTTATTAATGATAAGAAATTAAACCTTTATAAAAGAATATGCGAAAATAATAAATAATTATAGAAAAAATATAAAACAATATAGAAAAGATATTAGTTGATCAAGACATATAAAAAGTTCAGTTTTCTTTGTCGAATTAAAAGAAAAGATTAAAATTGAAATGAATTTATTAATTAAGATAACTATATTTCTCCATTAGTTGAAAAAATCTTCTTTGCTAATAAAATTATATTGATCATCTTTAATTTTATTCTGTATAATTTTTATGGTCGTTTTTTGTGTCGTGTGTGGTCGAGTATTTTCATAAAAGACAATAAGATCTTTATAATATATATATATTGTTTTTTAAAAAAAGGTTTCTGTACATAACTTAAAAAATTATGACACGTGTTTTATTATATGAGAATAGCTTTGCAATATTTAAAAATAATAAAAAAGTCCTGCCCTTTATAGATCACTGAACTTTTAAAATTATAAGTAAAGTTCCTGTGCCCATTGTATTTTTTAATTTAATGTTTTTTTTTTGCACAAAATCAATTTTTAATTTTATATTACTTTTTCTAGATTCATAAATAACAATTATTTTTAATATTCATATCAATAAAATCATCATTTTGGATCTTCAACAAATTTAATATTTCTTCATGATAAGAAAACCAGTTATATTTAAAATTTTAAATTGTTACAGTATCTTCAATAAAATTTAAAAAATATATTTTTATTTGAACTAAAATACTTATTCATCGAAATAATATATTTGAAATAATTACTTTCTAAAGATGGCACGTATTGTAATTTTATACACGCGCTCAGACATATTAGATCAGACATTTCTCAGACATATAATTAACTCAACTATGACTGTATAAGAAAAAAAATAATCATATAATCTACTGTATATAAAAATATAATACACGGATGTAAGAAGATTGTTTGAAGCCATATAAAATAAATAAACTTAATCAAACACATTGAAAAATATACATTTTTTTAAAAAAATTAGATATTCTAACATAAGTTTATAAAACATGCATGTTTATTTTTTTAAAGCATACATGTTTTGTTAAAGTTAATTATACAGAGTTATTATAGTGCAAATATTTATATATATATATATATATATATATATATATATATATATAAACATTAATTATAATTGAATGTAAATAATAATAAAAATAAAACATTTATGTATGTTAAACAGATAATTATTAGATGTCTGAAGTATGCTGTTAAACAAAGTCTCGATTAGTGTTTAAAATATCCATTAAATATACTTATAATTACACGCATTCAGAAATAAACAAATAGTGTACAAAAACATATTCTTCAATTTTATTCTAGTCAAAAAAGTTGAGACTTAGCAGTGTCACTTAGAAATATTTAATTATCTTTCATGAAGATAATTTTTTTAATAAAGTCAATAATCTCTCAAAACATTATATATATATATATATATATATATATATATATATATATATATATATATATATATATATATATATATATATGTATGTATGTATGTATGTATGTATTGAAAAGTTTAAATAAAAAGTTACATTTCACATAAATCTATCATCATATATCGTCACCTATTTTCTTATTCATGAAAAACACTCATTAAGCATCTATAAAAACCAGATGCATTATTGACAGCTTCAAATAGCAAGTTGAATGATTAGTTGAGCGTGGTAAAAAAAGTATAGAGAAAAAACGTTTAAAAGAAAAACACTAGACAACGAGTGATAAAAATAAGCAGCTGTTTATACACTCGTGTCATTGATTGAAAATATTGATTTATTGAAATCGACGAAATTTAACAGAATGTTGACCTTTATGCGATATATCAATTTAAGAGTGCTTATTTCATGTATAAATTAAACTCCGTTGACCTATAAGTGTCATTCGTATAAACCAACGTGTCCCCAAAATATCATTTTAGCTATTTGAAATTTAGTTATTAATAGTATCAGTAAGTGATATTTTACATGCACATGCATATCTACTCATATTAATTAAACACGCATATCTAAACTTTTTTTACTTATACATACATATATATATATATATATATATATATATATATATATATATATATATTTATACACGAGGGTCGTTTGATAAGTATGGTAAAAATAAATTACCATAAAATTTTAAAATTTCATAAATTTTTCATTTTAAAATTTACTATATTTATCAAATGACCCTCGTATATATACAGTAATACCTTGATTAGTCCTGCTTCGATTAGTACGGTTTCACTATAGCCCGGTTTGAAATTTCAAAAAAAAAAATATGCACATGAGTACATTATACGCATCGCATGCGTAGTTCTAGTTTTGTGACGTTTTTTTTTCTTTTTCTATTAGTTTTTGATTCGTAGCTCGAGTAAAGTCGATTTTTTGATAATTAAATTTTAATAACCCATTTGAAGAAAATGAATTTAAAATGTATTTAAAATGAATGTATAACCCTTGATTTTTTGTTGATACATACAAATATTTAAATACACCCGTCTCTCAATTTACACGGAGTATCCAATCCAGGTGGATTTGTTTTACGCGAATGAAAATCGCGTAAATTCAGTCTATCAGTAGAATAGAAAAAAATATTGGAAATAAAAGCTAGTAAAGTTGTAGAAATACAAATTTATTTCACATAGCTTAACGAAAAAATAATGACGTTTTAGAAAACTAAAGTAGGTAAATTTTATTCGGTGTCACTATCGTTACTGTAATTCAAAACAATCAACCTTTTATATATTTATATTGTGTTTTTATACGTTCAAGTAAGAATTTGCGTCACTCTGATATATAATAAATTTCATGAAAAATTATATAAAATGAAATCTATTTGACCGCGTATAAAAAGTGCCGTGTAAATCAATACCGCGTAAAAAAAGACCCGCGTAAATAGAGGTATAATTTGCCGCGTAAAAAAGTCTCGCGTTAAATTGAGGGACGGGTATATATTACCCTTGTTTTATTTACTGAAAAACATGAAAAAAATTTGTTTGGAACCAATTAACGTTTTTTGTATTTAGTTAATGTTTCGATTAGTCCGGTAAATCAGTGGAATCGATTAGTTGGACTATGCGAGATATTCCTGTATATTATTAAATTTGATAATAAATTAATTTACAATTCAACACTTTTAAAAAAAATAGGATACATTTTGTTGTAGCAAATAATTCTAGTTCTACAATGAAAGTATAATTTGCAACTATATACTATGTCTAAAAAAGTACTCGTGCATAATTTATAAATAATGAAAAAAAAATAATTCAATAAATAATTCATAAGGAGTCATTGTTATACGAAACCAAAACAATCAGTTAAAATTATTTATTTAGTATAGAGTTTGATTTGAAATTGATATTTTTGAATATATTGATTAAAATTTTTTTTATCTAGAAAATTAATTAGAAATAATAATTTACTACAATTTTATATATAACTCAAATTTTATCAAAAACCAGTAAGTTAAATATAGTCTCATGATTATTACATATTTAAAATGTAGATGGACAGTTGATAACATTGATTTTTTCCAGATATAATACGTTATAAAATATAAAAAATAGTATTTTTCATGTATTTATTTATTGACATTTATTTGATTTTCTTTTACGATCGAGATATAATAAACTTGTTTGATATTTTTAGCCACGTAATATAATAGTAAAAATGTGATAGAATTTATTTTTCTAAAAGATATTTTTCTTTCATTTCAGATAATTGAATACAAAATACAACTTTGAACAAATATATACAGACAGGTAAGTGTTTTTGACACAAATCTCTTAATATTTCTATTTAAGCTGATCGATTAATTTATTTTAAAAAAAAAACACTTAAGCCGTATAATTTATAAAACGTGTAATTGACATAAAGAATACATTCTGTAAACACGAGATTATAAATTCAATGCTTTATCAAAAAGCCATTCCAATTAAAATGTATTAACTTAAAAGCCTGAGCGACAGTTAACATAGTATTGACAACTTATTAAAAACTAACAAGATGTATTTTTAAAAATACCGAACACGTGTCGAACTTACATAACTTCCATGATATTGAATGTATCATTACGGTTATAATTTGGAAAATGATTTCATGCTGTCTGTAATAATATTATTTTTTCAACCAGAATTAACGATCACGGACATATGTATGTATGTATGTATGTACATTCTGTGTGTCTTTATGAATTGTGTTACAATGAATAACATAAAAACTAGCTTCGGGTACTGTCATATAATTCTAGTCGTATTACTGATGTTGTGATGGTAATTTGGTTGGGATGCTGTGCACATCTCTTGATAAAAATGCCCTGAATTCTTAAGCCAGCCTCTACAACAATGTACATTTTGGAATTTATTAATAAAATATTATATTGTGTATTGTCTGCGTCTACGTATATTCATAAGTATATATATATATATATATATATATATATATATATATATATATATATATATATATATAAAATGCTTATAACAATATAATAATTTATGTTAGGCAGGCCTATAAAATGTTAGAAAGTTTATATAAATAATATAAATGTATATATACTCATCCATATAAAACATGCTTTTTAATATGTATATATATATATATATATATATATATATATATATATATATATATATATATATATATGCTATTAAAAAGAATGACATAAGTAGTTAAATGTGTAGACTATAATTTACAATCTAAATTAATAAATAAGGTCAATTTAATACAGACTAAGCATATGTGATTGAAGGTAATAGAATCTATTTTTTTATAATAAAATCAAAATTTATTTTTATATAATCAAAAATGTTCCAGTTATTGAATATTGAAAATATTAATCCATTTTGTATTTCAAAATATTACTGTAATTAACTTTTCCGACAAAAAGAATTTCTTTTCAATTTATGTGCTGTACAGTAATACCTCGTATAGTACGGCTTCGATTAGTACGGTTTCAATATAGTCCAGTTTGAAATTTCCAAAAATTTTTTTTTTTTTTGCTTGGAATACTGTATGCATGCTGACTAGTGTGGAAAGGCTCATTGAGGGTATTTACATTAGTCAACATTCATACAGTATTCACGGCCCATTACCACTCGTCTCACACGCTCTTACCCAAAAACTAATTTTTTTAGGTGGGGGAATTTGATGATAAGAGGGTGTGAGACGAGCGGTAATGGACGTGAATACTGTATGACTGTTGACTAGTGTAAATACCCCCAATGGCACTAAAAGAAACGTTTAAAACGCTAAACTGGCAATCTGAAAGGAAACATAAAAGGATGAGATAATTAATCATCTATATATATTAAGAAATGAAATCGTAGATTAACTACAATATTTTTTTTAAAAATGGGTTATAGAATTTTAGAATAATAGTAAAAATTTAAAAAAATGATGTTTGTTAAATTTAACTCTAGTTGAATTGAAAGCGAGGAATTGAATATATAGTCATACCTCGATTAGTCCGGATTCACTATAGACTGGATTGAAATTTCCAAAAAACAAATTTTGTACTTGAAAAAAATCCTATTAAAAAGTTTTTCTTGAAAAAAAAATCCCAAAAAATTAATACATAAAATTATTTTTATACGCAAAATTTCAAATTTTTCCCTTTATTATGAAAACATAATAAAAAAAAACCGAAATCGTATATGCATATTATGCGTAACGCATGCGCAGTACTAGTTTTGTGGTCTTTTTTCTTTTTCTATTTTCGATTCGCAACTCTAGAATAAAGTCGATTTTTTGATAATTAAATTTTAATAACCCATTTAAAAATTAATTTAAAACGTATTTAAAATGAATGTATAAACCCCTGATTTTATTTTGTTGATACATACAAACATTTAAATATATTACCCTCGTTTTATTTACTAAAAAACAGGAAAAAAATTGTTTGGTCCAATTAACGTTTTTTGTATTTAGTTAATGTTTCGATTAGTCGGGTTTCAAATAGTCCGGTAAATCAGTGGAACCGATTAGTCGCACCTTGCGAAGTATTCCTGTATTTATAATTAAATAGTTGTATCAAGAAATAACGACAAATATATTGAATAAATGTTTAAAACATTGTCATTCTAGTGATTCAACATTTATCTGAACTTACTTTGTATGTAATCCTCATATATAAACATTGCAAATTAATTTCGACGTTTATCTAATTTATTCATATCGCCTAAAGTTGGATAAACATAGTATTTTGATATTCTTATGCATTATGCATAGATAATTTTTTACACAAATATATTAGTTCGAAGGGTGACATTCTATGACAACCTTCGATCTACAAATCACAGTATTGACCTCACAACTATAAATATAATTTATGCCTATCAATATAAACATTTCTATCTACAATACGTACAAGTAAACATATGTATAGTGCTTGTATTATTTAACATGTAGTAAATGCATTTGTATTTTTATCTTAAACGAGAGTAATAAATTTTATATTGATATGTATATTGAAAAATGACACGATAAAAATGAATTTTGAAGGAGAAAATGTCACTCAATATCATTTGTATAAAAGTGGTACCATTTTGTGTCAGTATATTTTTTTTGCGTGTGACGAACTTGAAATATGTTTTTTTATTAAAGTAATTTTCAAGAAATTTTTAACAAAAATATTATTTTATTATAAATATGTACATAAATTGTGTCAACGAACTATTTTATATAAATAAAATATCGAAAGAAATGTTAAAGAAATCTTTTATATTTTATAAAAAAATTCTTTACACATTAATTTATATCGTTTTACAAAGAACTTTTCCAAGAATCTACATAAAAATATACAATAAAATTACTATCCAAATGTTCAATATATATATATAAACTAATTTTTTTCATTTAGGCTGAAATATACTGAGTTTTAAAAAAGATCGAAACAAAATTTCATAATCACTTTCATCTTTTCAAATCTTCAACTTAGAACTTTATAAAACAATTATCTGTACAAAATTGGCAATACGTAGAATGCTATATTTACGTCACATTTAAATTGATTTCTAAGAATAACTCGATGGTGATTTACGATGAGAAATTACTCAAGATCAATTTATTTTATATTCACGTTTCTTTGTAAGAAATAATTATTTTTGTTATATGACGTCTTTTGTACATACGCATTTTTATATAAAAATAAAATGAAATCATATATATATATATATATATATATATATATATATATATATATATATACATACATAGAGAGAGAGAGAAAGAGAGAAGAGAAAAGAGAGGCTTTAACATCTCTAGATTTAAAAAGTAATATTTATTTTTATATAAAATAAAATCATGTTATATTATGAATATTGCATTTTTTAAATAAATATGTGTCTAAATTTAGATTATGAATTTATAAATTATTAATAGACAAAATGATGTGCTCATTGAATAATATTATAGTTAAAATTTGGAATTGTTTATATTATTCTGAGTTCACTATATAAATATATATAATATTCCTAGATTTGATTTATATGTACAAAAACATATTTTTACACATGAAAAAATGTGAATATAAAACATTCTAAAATAACCTTAACAAAGAGTCATTCTACTTAAGTGAAAGGAGATTAAAAAGTAAGTTGTAATATTTAAATTAATTCCTTCGCAAATCTTTTAAACATATTCATATGTGTTTTGATAAATACGTTCTGTACTCATCATAATTTATACGCGACCAAATAATCAATCTTCAGTCGAATTTAGTAGAGTTTATATAATAAAAAAATACATATACAAAGGTCAAGTACAAAATCGAAATGATATTAAATTTATAAAAAAAATAAACATTATTGTATAATTTAGTTTGATATTTAAAGTTCAACAAAGGTGTAAAAGTTCAACATCGATTCGAAAAACGTTGTCACGATGCGGTCGACATAAATGAAAACCTTGAAATTTTGTTACAGATATATTTGAAAACAGGATGGTCACTTTAATTATTTTCATTAATAAATTGTTTAATATCTGATCGCACTGTTTCTTTTTTTGGGACGCTTGTCTATTTTCGAACACACCTGATGAAAAATGTAGAGTCAGAGATAAATATTTTTGTATATGTAGGAATAACACTTATGAATGCAACGTAACGTGTACTGAGGACGGAAATTTTGTACAGAAACTTTGCTTTCTTTATGACGTCTCCAAGACCACACGCGAACAGTAGCTTAATGTGACATTTTCATGAGACTGTTACGTATTATCTTAAATTTATTACCATGCTTTTTAGGAAGGTACTGTATTTTATATTTATATAAATTTGTCGCTTTTATTTTATATGCGCCAGGTCAACGCAGAGTTTGATACTTTTACGATGGTGAATGTTTATAACATTCGAACGAATGTAATTCGTTAATGTTTATTTTCGAATAAAATTATTAAAACAATATTATTTTGTGGTTGAACTACTTTATTTAATCACATTTACTTACAATAACAATAATCGTTTGGATATTAAGCAATTGTAATCTCAATTATGTCTTAAATTATTAAATTTTAAAAATTTATCTCTTATTATTATGATCAATTAGAGTATATTTTTCAGTATTTATTAGTTTGTATCAGTTTAAAATAATCTGGTTAAATATAATTATTAAGTACAAAAAAATATACTAATTAAATGTGGATAGAACTAGTATGCATAAATTCCTTTTTTGCACGCGATAAGAAAAACATACACTAAACAAACATTGACATATATAATTGTCTTCTTTCCTCATACTTTCCATCCATTAAACGTATATAATTACAAAATATCATATTATTTTCACTGCATTGCATCAAAGTATTTAAATAATAATTATATTTTAATAACTGTAATTTACTGAAACGATTCGCAAATTGTAAATACTGATATTATTATTTTCGAACTGAACTGAGGATGACATACATCAATTAAATATATTTTCTATTAATAACGTATTTTTAAACTAGTTTATTTTTAAATACTCGTAAATGTATAATCATTTCTGTATTTTCATTTACGAAACATGAAACTAAATCTATTTTTTATTTATTTTAATCACTATAATAACAAAATTGTTAGATGTAGAATGATAATTTTGTTTGTAGCTCTAATTTATACCAAATGTTGACATACGCTTTGATTTGTAATTCGTGTCTTTCAGTATCATCAACAAATATATATATATATATATATATATATATATATATATATATATAAATACATTAATAATTTGAATAATAATAACGAATTAATTTATCAAAAGTATACAGTTGAACCATTACTTTTAGAGTTTCATAAAATGCGTTTGATACACCTGTACTGAATGTATTTTATGAAAACAATATTTCAGATCCCATCATCTCACACACAATTTATCATTGTAACGTGTAAGTTGACACATGAATTAATATGACAAGCGAACTATTCAGTCATTAAAGTTGTCTAAATTTGATGGGGTCATACTTGTATTCAATAAGTGTTAATTTATTCTCATTTAGTTATATTAGACAAAAGGCATGACAGATTGAATAAGATTACGACATTCGAAGACAGGACTACATTTATTAATTATTAATATTGTTTGAATCATATATATATATATATATATATATATATATATATATATATATATATATATATAGATGTAGGTATGTAAACAAAGATATAATCAATAACCTTCGTCAGGCCCACTAATTAATAAAAAGAACTATTTCTCTCTACTATGTTATTAATTTTTTGTACAGTATATTGATAAAAATAAGTGTGTGTACATAAGGATAATATAGTAGTCAGTTTCAATTCTGAATCCAAAATGTAATTTTAATAAATGAAAATATTACTCAGTATTAAATTTAGAAAATATTTTTAGTAAATTATATATATATATATATATATATATATATATATATATATATATATATATATTTAGAGTTTTCCAATAAGAATATCAGAACTTTGACAGCTGGTGGTAGCCATGTTTGAATTTTTTAACCTCATTTTGATATTTCAACTCATAGTTGGTAAATTATCATGGAACGTTTAATACTTCAACAACACTTAACCATTATAAAAACTTCAATTGACTTATTGAAACAAAAGTTGAATCCATTATTTCACGAAATGGACTCATCAATTAGCCACCAAGATCATGTGATCTAACTCCATTGGATTATTTTCTGTGAGTTTATGTGAAATCATTGGTTTATGTTGATAAACCACACACAACAGAAGCATTAAAAATAAACATTGAACGTGTAATTCATGAAATTGGATCACAGTTATGTGAAAGAGTGATTAAAATTGGATTAAACGAATGTTTTATGTCAAAAGAAGTCATGGTGGTCATATGAATGAAATTATATTCCATCATTAATGCTAGAGAATGTGCTTAAGGGGTTATACGCAGTTGCGAGGCGCAAAAACGATGTTTTTTAGGAATTTTTTTTAGAAACAGTATTTATTTTGCAATTACAAATTATGGTTATTTGAATAGATCCTACTTTCAAGAATAAAATAACATGTCGATCATAAAAAAATATTGAAGTGCACCGCTCCTGCAGACGATGTCTCGAACGACCTCTCAAAAAAGGCGCTTGGCGGTGATCTCCATATCGGCGGTTTGGATTCTTTGAAATCAAAAAATATGGTCAATTCTTTTAAAGGATAGATTAATGCAGGTATTGAACGACGGAATAATAAAAATTTTCATTTTTGACAAAATGACGTCTACTTGAAAAAAATTTTTCGTTTTTACTAAAATTTTCACTCTAAATTGTTTAAAAAAAATAGTAATAATTTTTGTAAACCTTATTCCTTCGTTCAATACCTGAGGAATATATTTGAGAAGATTGTGTGAAAATTTGAGACCGATCAGTTCAGCCATTTCTGAGATATCGAGATCATCGACTATGAAAACACCGTTTTGAGATAAACGCGTTTGAAGTTTCGGAAGTAGTTTACACATAGTTAAAAATTATTTACAAATTCAGGTGTATGTCCGAAAATATTTATCGGATTTACTTCAAATTTTCAGAGAATATACTTAAATATATGTGCATTCCGAAAATGCAAAAAAATATCGATTTTTTGAAATTTCTAACTGCGTATAACCCCTTAAAAGTAAAAAATAAATAAATAACTAATTAATTTAATATTTTTTGTTTTATTTCTATTTAAACTTCTGAAATGTTTATTGGAAAACCCTGTATATATATATATATATATATATATATATATATATATATATATTTATGCCACATTTCATCTCTTTGTAATATTATAAATATAATATTATATAATAGTGACAAATTTATTGTTACGTGCTACTATTTACATGAATTGGAGGGTTCGTATAATAACCCTCAAATAAAATAAAATTAAGGGACAAAGTTTCTTTTTGTACAAGAATGAACAAAAGTACTGTTGGATACATTCAACTTTAGTCAATTATTTTTCACCCGATTGAATATTATATTTATACCTTGTTGTAAATGGCAGTCATTTCATTTTGAGTCAGTCTCTTTTCATAACACTCAATGGTCTTTTGAGTTGCACATATAATTTAATTTGATGTGGGGATATATATATGTATATATATATATATATATATATATATATATATATATACATAATATTCTTTTTTTCTTTTGAAATCTATTTGTTACATTTTTCTATTACGTTTCATATTTTTCATATTTTAAAATATGAATAATTTATTAAAAAATTCTGTACTATGTATTTATTCATGTAAATAAAAACATTAACATTGCTAATGTTCTAAAGTAATTTCAATTAATAATAAAAAAAATAAAGAAGCATTTATTTATATAATTAAATATAATAAATTCCTATCAATATAAAAATAATAACATCTAATTATATTTTATACTTGTAAATTACTTTTATTGATTTTATTAAATATAAATAAGTTATGAAATATTAATTAAAACATTTCTCTGCTACTATAATTAAAGAAATGAATAAACACTTCAATAACAATACGTTAACAATTATTTCATATATTGTACATACAAAAGCCGTTTAATTAATATAAATAGACAACAGTCTTTGAATAAAATATTCATTGCAAGTGAGAAATTGTAAAGAAGATAGCCTTGAATTAGTTTCATTGTAGATAAATGGTCTATATCCATATTCTCCTGCTAGACATAAACAAGTGAAAGAATGTCTGATTTTTATCTAAATTTTTTTTAACCAAGCAAAAAATATTATCAGTCAATTATACAACTGTAACAAAAATTGTGTGCCATTCAAGTGTTATTATCATATTTCTTTTATTGGTATTTTTCTAAATGTTATTTTTAAAATTAACTTCTCTTTATAAATTGGATATAAGGCCATATACATACACATACGTATGAATATAACATGATTATTATGAATGTTATTTCTACTGACCCACATCTTACAATAATACACATATAAGCCATCAACCCATAATTTCCATATTTCTATTCGTATTCTAATATCTTGCTATCTAATTGAATCTAATTTAGAATCGCAATCAGAATCGCCCCATTGATATGTTGATTTCGGCAAATAGTTTTATACGAGTTCCAGTGAGATTGAACTGGAAATTTATATAGAACGAAAGAATGCAATCTGTTTTAATATCATTAACCTTAATCTATTAAAGAAATGATTTATATTTGAAGAACCGTATTAAGTTTCGTCGAGATATTGTTACGGCTTGATTTGTTCATTGTGTAAAGTAGTTCCATTTATTCTTCGTGAAGTTTATGGCGAGTTGTCACGTAACAGAGTCCGGATGTAATGTAGTAGGTACAATAACAAGATTGACAAAGTAAATATAACTTCACACGATGAAATGAAATATTGTTTATATATATATATATATATATATATATATATATATATATATATATATATATACATATTCTTTTTTTATTGCAAATTTCGGTAGTTATACAAAAACATCATTTTTTAAAAATTCTCTTTAATACCTTAATTAATTTTAACATAATGTCTACATTCACTATTTAATTTTATTCATTTAATACTGAATTATGTATGTACATATATATATATATATATATATATATATATATATATATATATATATATATATATAATATGTAAATTTTATTAACTTCACAAAAAAGCTCTAAAACGCCGCTGTGTTTTTAAGTGTAAGCTTTCATGTCAGTATAAAAATTATTTGTATAAATTTATTGTTCTGCATAGAGGCATGCGATGTTAATGTTACATGACCAATATATAAACGTCGGTCACGTCGGTCATGCTACGTTTTTATATTCATATATATATACATATCCATCCATATATATATATATATATATATATATATATATATATAAACATCTTAATGTTAAGTTGTAATAATTAATTACATGTTTTCTTTGAATGTTTTTTACTAATAATTTTCGTCATAGTTTTTCGTGTATACATTTTATATTTTTATAGTTTAATCTCTAAATTTATTTTTTTAATTCATGTTAAAAAAATCGAAATATGTACGCATAACACACATATATTAATGTGTATGTATGTTAGTTATAATAATATTTAGTAATAAAATATTATAAAACTGAATGTCAGTGATATTTAGTGATTGTATTTTTTCATAAAAATTAGAATAAAAAATATAGTAATTAGAATATTTATAACATATGTCTATTGGAATTAACTTATCAATAAAAGTAATTCATTTGTTGAAATATTACAAAAATTCAAACCACCAGCTGTCAAAATTCTGACATTTTTATTGGAAAACTCTATATAAGAGGTTCATCCAAATGTGTGATTCATCCTAGATTTGTGTTTGATTAAAAAGAAATTATACACATGTTTCTTTTAAATAAAACACTTCTAGACGTCACATTTGGATGACCCTATTATATAGGGTTTTCCAATAAGAATGTCAGAATTTTGATAGCCGGTAGTAGCATGTTTGAATTTTTTTTCAATTAATATTGGCATTTCAACTCAGTATAGTTTGGAAAAAAATTAACAACGTTTAGAAATTGTAAAAACTTCAATAGATTTATTAAAACAAAAGTTTAATGAGTCCATTATTTCACGAAATGGACCCATCAATTTACCACCAAGATCATGTGATCTATCTAATTCCATTGGATTCTTTTCTGTGGGGTTATGTGAAATTATTGATTTATTCTGATAAACGAAAAATAGCAAAAACATTAAAAATAAACATTGAACATGTAATTCATAAAACTGGACCACAATTATATGAAAGAGTGACTAAAATTGGACTAAACATGGTGGTCATTAATTGAAATTTTGTTCCATCATTAATGCCATAGAATGTGTTAAAAAATATAAAAAAATAATTAATTAATTAAATACTTTTTGTTTTATTTCCATTTAAACTTCTGAAACGCTTTTTGGAAAACACCTTTCCTCCATCTCTTTCTTTCTCTCTCTTCTAATCTTTCTCTATCTCTTTTTCTCCCTCTCTATATAATATATTATGTTATAAATCGAAAATATAGAAAATAACCAAATGTAAATTAAATTATCCTGTAAAGAATTTCGACATATTTAACATTTTTTTGACTATTAATTGTCCAATGAGAATTTACAGAATTAAAAACCGTTTTAATTCGGTTGATGTATGTGAAAATAATGAATGTCTCGACTACATCTTTTATATCGTTATATTATATTAGCGTGTGACCAAATTTACCAAGCACCGTACGAGTTTGGTACGTTATTGAAATCGTAACATTTTTCTGTAGCTAGAAACTAATGAACGAACACTACTATGAATATAAAATTGTTTCTAGTTGAAATAAAGATCCATAAAATAAAAATGCCGCTATATAAAATTCGATTACTAGTTCAGTTATTCGGCATGTTTTTATACTAATGCATTATTCATAACAATTTATATTTATTTTATAGTTATTGGAATAGACATAAACTTGTACCTGTCGTAAACTTATTGCATACGAGACGAATATGTGATTAATTGTTATTGCTTGTGTTTAAATAACAAGACACGAATACAAAATATTCCAATGTAACTTAATGGCAGTTGTTTGAAATGGCCGATGTTAATGTTTTAATGTGCCTTGAAAAGCACTTAAGGGTGATGACCAATTTACACTGTCCTTTTAGTTTAGATCTAATATGGCGATCTTCTCTTTACATTAATTTAAATATAAGTATTAACATTATCCGGTAGTGCTTTGTTACGGTCCTTTCTAGCACAGCTCTACTCTCTAGCCAACCATTCAGAAGTTTCGTTGGAAATGTTTAACGCGTACGTGCACACAATGTACATCACTTATATGGGAAAGTTATCTACTAATTGATTCAAGTGAATTGTAATGCAGCAGATTAAGTTTTACAAATAATTTATGACATTAAACGTCACATAATTCTTCGAAATATAGAACGTATTCAGTATAAAACTGTTTATTTTAAATATCTATGTAAAATGTCATTACTGATTTTTTATTTTTATATAAGGTTTTCCAATATGCCCTTCAGAAGTTTAAATGGAAATAAAACAAGAAATATTTAATTAATTAGTTATTGATTTTTTTTATTTTTAAGCATTTTCTATGGCATTTGATGGAACACAATTTCACTCATATGACCACCACCAATTTTAGGAATTACACATTCAATATTTATTTTTAATACTTCTGTTATTTATGATTTATCAGCATAAACCAATGATTTCACATAACCTCACAAAAAGTAATTCAATGGAGTTAGATCACATGATCTTGGTGGCCAATTGATGGGTTCATTTAACTTTTATTTCAATAATTTTATTGAAGTTTTTACAATTTCTAAGCATTGTTGAAGTATTAAACGTTCGATGATAATTTGCCAAACTGTAATGAGTTGAAATGTCAAAATAATCTTAAAAAAAATTTAAATATGGTTGCTACCAGCTGTAAAAGTTTTGACATTCTTATTGAAAAACTCTATATTATACATGTATCAAAAATGTATTCTGTACACATTTTTTATTTTAAAATAATTTTCTATAATTATTAGTTTGTTATAATATAATCTATAGTTGGACTTTATATGTATATATATATATATATATATATATATATATATATATATATATATATAATTAATTAATTTAAAAAAACAGTTTATTAAACAATAATTATTTAAAATGTCAAAGTAAATATTCTGAAAATAAAATAAATATTTTTCAACATTAATGAAAACCAATTGAAATATATATCAAAGATAAAAATACTGAATATAAATATTTTAATAGTATAAATAAATGTCACTTTAGTTAACATTTCATTTTGAAATCAGTGTTTGATATTAGAATATCATTTAAATAGACACGATTATCTGCTTAAGAATCTCAGTCACATAAATACCACTAAGCATTGATAAATTTCAATTAGTCAAGAGAGTGTTCTTCTTAAAGAATCTTAATAATGAAATTTACATGAAAAACTAGTGGGAAGACTTTATACGGAATGACTTAATCAATAAGTTCATCAACTTGTTTAATTTTTATTTACAATGTATACTTTCTCTTATCATATATATATATATATATATATATATATATATATATATGTATATATATATATATGTATGTATATATATATATGTATATATATATATATATATATATATATATATTAGGTTGGCAAGTATCTCCCTTCCGCTTTTTTTTTATTTTTTTTATTTTTTTATTTTTTTTTGCACATAGCTGCGAAATTCAAAAGACCAGAAGGCGGAAGGGAGATACTTGCCAACCTAATATATATATATATATATAGAGAGAGAGAGAGAGAGGGGTAAGTTTGATAGAACGTTAAATTGAATCCTTATCTAAAGTTTTATTTAACCTAATAAAACACCTTTATTATACCTGTATACACACACACACATATATATATATATATATATATATATATATATATATATATATATATATATAAAGAATGTTTTTAGGTTAGATATAACTTTCGATAGGGATTCAATTTAAAGTTCTATCACGTTTAAAAAAACACGTATATAATCATATTCAGTTTATATCAGCTTATTTCTGGTCAAAAGACTCAGTTATTATTATTGAAATTACTATTATTAAAAATGTATAATTTGTGTTTAAATTACATATTTACGTCCTGAGTATATAATTTAGGTAATAAATAAAAATTTACTATATAAAAAGTTCTCAAAAAAATGAAAATTGAGAGTTTTTGATTTAAGCTCTAGTTAATTGATTAAATAGAAGTTTTATGTAAATAAAATTCGTTTTATGTTTGTAAATATGTTTCCTAATTATTAGTTCATTTTATTTTACACTCAATCTTGAACTTTAGATGAAAAATTGACTTTGGAAAAAATTGATTTTTAACTAAATTTTGCATATTAAAATCAATGGGTCTTTCCACACTAGTCAGCATGCATACAGTATTCATGCCCATTACCGCTCGTCTCACACCCTCTTATCCCCAAACTCCCCCACCTAAAAAAAATATTTTTTTTGTGAGTCGAGCGGTAATGGGCCGTGAATACTGTATGCATGTTGACTAGTGTGGAAAGGTCCAATAATTTTAAAAATCGCTATTAACCAATTTTTTTATTAGAAATTATTCACTTGTGTAGAAAATAATCTTATTCCAACAAAATCAACATTAATTATTAGAAAATACGATTTTAGTAGACGAAAATTGAGAAAACTTAGTATATACACTAGTTGAAAAGTCCATTTATTTCCCTAAATATTTATTTTTCACGAATGTTCTGTATTATATCGTACTGTTACCTAATTTCATGGTTTTTATTATCTTCGAAGGCGCCGTCGAGCTGTCGACTCTCACGAACGAACTTGTTTATTTGTACTTGGTTTCTCCATCGTTCACGGAAGTGAATTCCAGAAAAACTTCAGTTTTATTAATAGAATAAGAATATGATGAGCACGAAATGTAATACGATATGTGCGGAACGAAATGTTAAATTACTTACCATGGTCGATTTATAGTGATTGTTATGTTGAATGCAAACATGCATCAGAAATTTCACACTGCAACACGTTCGAATTATATTTTTTTCGTTAAAAAAATGAACATAAAGTTAAGCGTATAAAAGTGTATTTGAAACGAAAAAATGAAAAAGGAACATTCAGGTAATATATTTAACTTTGAACATATCTTCAATTTTATTCAAGTATAAATCAAATTTGTAATATTCATAAATGTAGAATTGAAATTATATATTCGAATAAGTTATTATTTGGAATATAAATATTTCCTTTCATTATCAAAAGTAAATTTTCGAATAAGAAAATTCGATGAAAGGTTAAAGTTTATTTAATTATAGAATATATTATCTGCTTTACGATGATAGCATTTTATTTTCAGTTACTGTAAGTATTTTTTAAAAAAATTCTTTCGTTATGGAATTTTTAAATATTTTTATAACTTGTAAAGACAATCCATATCTTTTGACGATAACAAAAAACTATATACACTAAAACAATAATCGATATTTATGGAATGTGAAAAAGAACACCAATTTTAAGACGATTATCTTTGCGGTTAGTGTTTTTAACAAGTACGCGTTCGAATTGAACATCATGTAAAAATGTTTGAGTAAGACCTGACATTAGAAACACATTTAACGATACATGAGTCGGTCGAGCGTACGATTGCCAGATCATGAAATAGCCACGTCGATGTTTAGCGTACGTGTATATTAGGTTTTATGCGGCCACTAACCCACCCGGTATCAAACAGCATCGTAAAATTTTGATCTTTACAACGCGCACCCGTCCGCTCGATTGGGGATACTTTAATTGTACGTACGGTTTCTGAAAAAATCATGAGCCGTCCGGTGTTTATGTACGCTCGACTGTCATCTGAATGATTTAACAGTGTCTACGTCTGTTTTATGAACACGAAACGTACGTTGTACTGAATTTATATGGTCAACTTTACAATGCAGATATTTTTTTTAAAGGAGCGGTATTGGATATCGCATGATATATCAAGACATCCTTTTTATTTTACTCTTTATAAATTGGTTTCGACTGGAATCTGAGTTGCATTATGCATTCATTGTACAATGCACATATGTACACATTACAAAAATAATGTAGAAAATGTACATATTTTAAAAAGTTGTGTTTAACATTTTTATTACCTTCAGACAACCTTTAAAATATTTATTATGCATTTACTGATTTTTTTTTTTAAAAATGTAAAAGCATCTATGCATTTTTATTTATTTAATTATTTTTAAACAATTTACAGCTGAACGCATTATACATTTTTTTTATAAACACATTACGGTTCGCAATATTCCGCACTAGACTTCATCTGGAGTCCGGTGAATTTCGCAAAAAAATGCACAAAAATAATTTCTTCATAAAATCGATGTAATTCTTAAACCAATTAACATTTTGAAATGAAATTTAATATTTGGCTATAAAAGGGTTCGATACATAGATTTATGTAAATATAACAGTGGTTTTCAATCTGTGATGAGTGTACCAGTGTGATAAAGTACAAAAAAGAGATGCTTTAAATTAATCATAGTTTATTATTTAAAAAAAACACTTTTTAGCGCAAAAATACATCTAAAAGGGATAAAAATATGATAAACTACGTAAGCATATATTCAGTATTTAAAAGTTGTTAGAAAAAAAATAAAAGAACCAATTTCGATTTTATTCAAAAAAACAGAACTTTGTTAGGGATAGAGATTATTTTATTTGGAATATCTGAAATATTTTTTATAATTTATTAATATTTTGAATATATACATCACCATCTTTTGATGGAATTAGAAAAAATATAGCTTGTATATATATATTTTTTTTGCATCAAAAGTTCATACAACTAAACACGCGTTAAAGCGTGAACGGATTTACAGTAATGCAGCACGAAACACGTATTTACGCGTGCCCGGACCGTAATGTGTATTCAATAATTGCAAATAGAGGGTCATCCAAATCTAGATATCACATTTGGATGACCCTATATAATTTATTATAAAAAAATACCTTCTTGTATATATTTTTTAATAAATGTTTATATTACAATCATTAAAGAAAATTAAAAAATCATGTAAAGAAATCTAAAACTAAATGCATTGAAAAAATATTAAATGATGAAAAAATATTAAAAATATCAAATGATGTATAAAAGATGATTATTTAATTGTAAAAGAAAATAATTATTAATTACCACCTTTAACAAAATTGAAGACTCAATTCCAATACATTTCAATTAATTTCTTACTCGTGTCGCAAAACATACATACGATCGGTGTGTTATAAAATGTGTGTGGGACTTTTATGCCAATTGATGAGCGGCCAACATTCCCACGCGTCGTAGCCAGTGAATCCACATTCCTCGCCCTTCGAGTTTTATATTGCGCTCATTCATCCCTTGATATACAAGACGAGCGGTTTTGCTGAACATCACAGTCGATTTTTCATATACCACACACCAGTGTTGAATGAGATATAATTTATTAGACGTGGTTATATCGTCGCTTACGAACTCTATGTCGGACCATTTATTAGGTCAACGCAATTAGGCATTATTTATTTCACGGACGAACCGTAAAAGAGTCATTCGGTTTGAATTTTTATTCATGGATGAAATGTGAATGTCGATATTTACACGTTCATGTATTTCAAGAATCTATTTAAGAATTATTTGATATTCATAACAATGTACGGTTCAGTTTTATTTATTAAAAGTTTATCTGTATAATGTTTTCGTTTCACGTTGTTAACCATTTTTAATGAACGAAATTTAATAGAATTCAAATTCCAGAATTAAAATTATAAAAAATAAAAGTTATTAAATAAAGATATTTTTCAATGAAATATATATATATATATATATATATATATATATATATATATATATATAAATTAAATTATATATTTAAGATAAATATAATCTTTCATCTTTTATTTAAGTAAACAGTTTTGGCAAAAACAATTTCTTATTCGAAAAGATGTTCATAGAAACAGAGCGTGAAGTTATTTTAATAGAAAACAATTTAACAATATAACAATCTGATAAAATAATATTTTGTCTTTAATAAATTTAAAGGAATTAATACAGAATATTCCAGTACGTTCAGTTTTTATCTATATAATATTATTGAAGACACGAAACAATTTTAATTAATATTTCGTTCATAAATGATACCGGCACAATATCGCAGGTATTCAGTTGTAATTGATTATTTGAAGTGTGATTAAATTCTTGAAAAAATATTTCTCTCTAATATTTCTATTCATTCGTTATATATTTATTTAATAAAAATATATACATGTTTATTTTTCTTGAAATTATCAATATTTATCATCAAACAGATTCTAATAACAAATTAAAATTTATATAAATCATTTGAAAAGTTTCCATTTTGATATTAAAAAAAATATTAAAATTTTTAAACAGGTATTTAAATTATAAAAATCATTAAAATTATATCTACGTTTTTATTTAAATCATTAATTTTTTATACATCTAATGGATGTGTAAATATTTAAAAGGATTTTCGCACGCCTACATGAATGTTATTTTTTCCATTATATAACTGTAATATTCATGACTTTTTTTTAAGAAATGTCAATTAAAATTTCAGAAATAAACATGAACATTATTTATTCGTGAATTGTGTAATGATTCATTTTTTTAAAACAGATTTCTTATAAATTTCCTTTTGTTGTTAAGTTATATATAATATTCAGTTTTCTTAATTAAAATTCTCTAAATTTTATAATATATAAATACATGTAAATTATTTTATACTAATTGAAATTTATTACTTAATTAAATTATTATTTATTATTTAAAAATGATAAATACTATATCTGTTATTTTACAAAACAGTAATTAAATTTTTACTTATCAAAATACATAGCATTTAATTTTTTAAAAAGAATCTCTTAAGAATTATATTATTTACTGTTTAAAACAATTAAAACTTTATCCAAATATTATAAAATGTTAATAAATGTCAACGTTTTAAAAGATATTTTTAATTAAAAATTCGAGTAGACTAAATGACTATTATTTTTTATTCAAATTGTTTACAACGTGGGATATTTTTTACAATGCATTAATTAAAATTCTGCAACTTGTATGAAATATAAATAAACGTCAATTATTTTCAAACAATGCGAAACTTATTTGTTAATTAATACTTTAATGTCATTACACTTGCTACTTTTTTATTATTTACATAATTTATTTACATTATTCATTTTCATACAACAACTGTTTATTAAAATGTTACAAATTTTCAGTCGTTTGCACTTGAATAAATTGACTGGAAATTTACATTACTTGTATGGTTTTATTTTTATAATAATAACATATGTGCTATTATTGTTAATTACACAGAAGTTTAGTTTTTTCTCTTGTTGAGAGTTTAAATTTTATTAAAAAATAACAAATCATTTATATGTATTTAAATGATATATTTTAATGATTTAATTAATTAATATTAGCTTTTATTTTTAATATTATTTATCAAATAAATTCAATTTAAAATTAAAGTCAGAATAAGCAACCACACATTTTTAAATTCATTTTTGATAACAGATTTTATAAAATAGTGTTACCTAAATCTAGTTTTAAATAAAAGGTTTTGTGAAGAGAATATCTCTAGTACTAGAACTAACTTAACCCTCTTTTTATAATTCAAATAATAGTTATAAATAACACACGTGAGAAATATAAAATAGTACTTATATATTATAAAGGAAAAGGATTTTTTTAGATAGGGAGAACAGAAATAATACTATTGTATGTACTCTTTTATAAGTGGTATATAGATAGACACAATAAACCCTACTTTAAATAATTTTGTTTTGATCTTTTTTAAACTAGTTTTAAATCAGAATAATAATATTTTAATACATTATCTTTTAATCCGAAGATAAAATAGATGTTGTAATAGTCTAACCGCAGTATTTATCAAAGAATTTCTATAAATAAAACTGCACATGTCGCTATACATTCATCTCTTATATCAACATTAACATTAATCCATTTCGTAATTTCGTTTTTTTTATTTTATATTAAAATCTGCCTTGCATGTTTTTTTAATTAAATGACATATATATATATATATATATATATATATATATATATATATATATATATATATATATTGATAAATATAGATTGCAAATAAAATATTGCGAGTGAAAATGTGTATTTATTAAAAAAAACACACACAATATTAAGTGTGCTTATAAAAATCCTATGATGGTAGATAAGATATATTTTATTGAAAAGTGAATTACCCATTGTGATAAAACAATAATTGATTTAATAATATTTACAACTACTATGAAATGTTATATTTTAAAAAATTGGTTTATAGAAAAAAACGAATTAAAAATTACATGTATCAAAAATGTTTAAATTAAATTTATGTTAATCAAAAGTATATATATATATATATATATATATATATATATATATATATATATATATATA
This sequence comes from Neoneuromus ignobilis, assembly GCA_029203775.1. NCBI lineage: Eukaryota > Metazoa > Arthropoda > Insecta > Megaloptera > Corydalidae > Neoneuromus > Neoneuromus ignobilis. Next base: position 10,239,203 of record CP092095.1, on the reverse strand, counting down.
TATATATATATATGTATAGTTTAATAAATATATAAGAAATATATATTTTTTTGGATTGTTGAATTAAATTTTTATCGCAGTAATAGTACACGTATAATTTTTCATCAATAGTAATTATGCAAATTTCCATTTATAATAATTATATTTACTATTCATACTCTATTACATTAATTTAATATTTATATTACTATCAAAAGATATGAATTATCATTTTAGTTGGTTTATGTTAGCATATTTTTTTGTTAAAAAAATAAATACATGCAAAAAATTGATAAAAAAAAACGTAATCCGTCTTTAACAGTCATCATACATAACAACAAAAATATTTTCATAGTAATTTATCGTTACACGGTCTAATATTAAACACTGAAAAGGTGTGAAGAGGTGACTTTGTTAAGTGGTTTATAAAAAAAATTTAGTATATTTAACTGGGGTGTTTTGTGCAGGGATTTTTTACCTGCAAAAGGCATTTGAGAAGGGTGTGCAATATCGATGGGTACCTTTGTAACTATATTTCACACTCGAGTCAATAATGGCAGTAAAGTATTTTAACTATAATATGAATTTGTGGATAATGTAAATGTTTGCTTACGTCGAGATTATTTTTTTTTTAGAAAAAAAGAATGATTGATATTCATTACACGGTTGTCAATTTCATGACATTATTAATAGATTTAACGGTAAAAGTAGCTACATATTACGTACATACGTTTCAAAAATAGAGACAGAATATAAAAAAAAAGATTTATGATATCATAAATATTTAATTATTAACATAATTTCATTTATAATTAATATATGTATTCGTTTTTATTTTTATGTCTCTAATAGATATTTAATTTAGTTATTATTTATAAAAGTTTTTTCAAGCAGAGATTTAAATAAATATCTATTCTAGGAGTGCTTATAGGAGTGTACAAAAATGTCTTATAAATTATTACTCGACGTCTAAAAGTCTATGTCGTATTTCTAATAAGTAAATATTGATAAATTTTTCTGTAAATTTCAAATGAAAACGTTGTAATAAAAAAATCATATAAATAAATTTAGTAGATGTCAGTGATCTAAGGTCAAAAGTTTTCAGACGCAATTTAAATAATTATGCTTCATTAAAAAAGTAAAACTCTTAAACATATATAAACAGGTAACAAATTATGCAAATTTATAAGTCTGACCTCTGACCAAATCAATATTTCAAAACTAAACCTGATATTTTCAACATTACATCATATCAAATAAAAACGAAAGGCTGTATAAACCACCATCGCAGTAATGTTTAATCGAATAACGAGTTGATTCAATTAATGCTATTCATATTTCCCACAAAGAATGTCGTTTTCGTTAAAAGCATCTTCGGACGAAACATTTATCTACGCTTATCAAACCATTTGTAAACTATTAATGATGTTCTTCGAGTGTTATGAATAAGGTTTCGTCTGTTGCATGAATTTAAATAACATTGTCAAATTTATTTACGAGATGTTCTGGTTGTTTGAGCTTCATTGACATGTTTTATATTTTTCGTTGCATCAATTTTAACTGTATATATAAAAAAGTTATTTTGTCTATTAGTCACAATCACTAAACGTTTAAATTTATATGAAATCTTTAAATAAACTTTAGACTTTTAAACATACCAAAAATAATTGGATTTTTTTCCAGTTCGCATTTGTTGCTCTTTTGTAAATTATAATTGAACATTAATATTTTCAAATTTATTATAAACGAATTATAAACATTTTATGAATGACTTCTAATTCTTTTTATAGGTTTTATAAGTACGTGACAATTTCGTATACGATTTTTATTGAACACTTGATTAACCTTTACACTCATCTAACTAGGAAATAGGCCGTGTTAAATAAATTTTAATAATAATAATCATACATTATATATATATTCATTGAAAGGTTAAAAACAAGATCGTAGTACGGTCATTGCTCGTATAATGTATTTCAGAATGATTGTTGTAATCTGTTGGCAATATTTTTTTTATATTGAATTGTAAACAGAATAGCAATTGAACTTTTATATATTCGTAATATTTATCTGAAACGATATACAAAATCGTGACTTTGTTGTAATCAACTGTGATCTGTTATACCGTTGTATAGTGTAATTTTCAATATATGCAATTTTGAAATTAACGTTTCGAATTTGTATAAAATTGTAATTGTATAGATGTTTTTTTAAATTAGATAGAATTTTCAATAGTGTTAGCTATCAAGTCAATTGTCAGTTTGTACGTTATAAATGACATTTGAATTAAGTATACTTTGACAAATTATTATGGAATATTTAACCCTTATCAGACGTTAGTATTTTGTATTTAACTTTCCGCTAGGTCGGAGATACATTTGAGTGCTTATTGTAAGAGAAGAGTAACTAAGGTTTCTTGATATAAAAAGATAGTTTTGTGCATAAAAATATTTATATTTACACTTTAAATGTCTTCGTCATCCCTGTAGATTTCAATCCAATCTTCATCACAATCAGGAACAATTTCTTTTTTCACTTCGCTTTCTTCTTCACTTGAATATTGAATAGGACTTAATTTTTGTTTTCCTTGACTGAAATATACCACTTCTATCACTGTCTCTTTCATCGCAAGAATTAGAATCACTTGTCGAATATTTAAAATTTTCACATATTTCAATACAACTATCACTGTTACTTTCCATATTACTATAGTTTTCTTTATTCATTTTTGGAGGAATAAAATATTATAATATAAGTAAAATAATTGCTGAAATATGACAGAACGTGTTGTCTACTAACGAGTAAAAGTTACACTGTAAAAACATACAGTGTGTACATTCAGTAATAAGGACGTTGTTACTTGTTCAGTCTTGTCACCTCACACGTGGCATACGACTGATAGAGAAAAGTTGTAATGTCACGTCAGAGGTGACATACGACTGATAAGGGTTAACACTTGAATAATATTTCCAAATTACGGAAAAAAATCATTGTTCTGTTCGCCAAACTTATAGAACAAAATTTTTTCAGTGATGAGGTTATTTTGGGCTTAACGGATGCGTTAATAAGCAAAATTGGAGTGAAACCAATCCTGAAGTGATTCAGGAGAATCTGTTACATCCAAAAGATACCCGAAATCATTTTTTAAATAATGCCATTATATGATCTTTTGAATAATACCAAATAAATGCTCATCCGAGTAATTAGTATGTGTTTTATTTCAATTTAAAGTTCTATCACGTTTAAAAAAAGACAGCTATTATAAAAACATATGTTTGTGTTTTTTTTATTCTGACATATATTTTCGAATCCTCATCGTTCCTTTTGTATTGATGTCAATGACTAAACTTTTATTGATCCACTTTCTATAAACATATCAATCTTTGAAATCGGTCTCAGTAAATAATACAGACATATGCAACAACAAACGATATAAATCCTTAAGTACGAAACGACCTAGCCTGGTGCAATTTTCAGAACACACCTCGTATTGTACAATACGTTCTTCGACTATCATATCTTTAAATTAGATCATATGATATCCTTTAGCGTACAAAATCGTAACCGCCCATACTTGCATACGATCGCCTTATATGCTTCGAATTATTGTGGGAGGTCCTGATATAAATACGCAATGTTTTCCAAAACGTGGGCGTTAGACAGACCGTTAATTAATCGTACCGTACTAAATCACTACCTGGACGCACGCGCGATTATCTACAAATTTACATGATCGTTTTGCAATATGCGTTCTTTAAGGAGCTGATTTTATGATCTTTGGTGTCTTTTTTAAAACGATCGTGTATTGTAATAGTTTATATTATTGTGACACTACTTAATTTACATATATCTGATTAGTCATATAAGAAAAGAAGCTACCGAGAGGTAATAAATGTCTTGTAAATTATTTCGTTTTTACATCATTGTGTATTATTAAATATATACACAAATTTGGAATTATTTAATTAAATTAATATCTTTTAAACTATTCTGTTATATACATATTTATTTCATTAAGTGAAAGTGATATAAATAATAATAATAAGACCATTTAAATTTAATCGAATTTCCATATTTGTATATATAGAAGAAATATAAAACATTTAAATAAATATTGTAATTTTCTGTTTTAATTGTGCGTTGAGTTGATATATCTATTAATATGCAAATAAATTCGACACTAACAAACCTGTTTACAAACTATTAGCGCCTGTAAGCCAGTTAATGTCATAATAATGTCTAAATTTATAATCTATATGTTACAAGTTTCGTGTTACAACTTTTCACAATACATAATATATTTTACAATATTCATCGATTGATTCGTTTCACTATAAGCTTCTATTTATGTTTGTATGAATTTTATTTTCAAATACATCGAGTTTGAATCAATTATCAATATATATAATCATACAAATTTGTAAAAACTATTTTTACATACTCTTATTTTCAATATATTTGTAGGGGTTTTCAATAAATACTTTAGAAGTTTAAATAGAAATAAAACAAAAATTATTTAATAAATGATTTTTTTATTTTTAACTCTTATCGGTCGTATGTCACCTCTGACGTGACATTACAGCTTTGCTCTATCAGTCGTATCTCACGTGCGAGGTGACAAAACTGAACAAATAACAACGTCCTTATTGCTGAATGTACATACTGTATGTTTTTACATTTAATTCTTACTCGATAGCAGACAACACGTTCTGTCATATTTCAGCAATTATTTCACTTATATTATAATATTTTATTCCTCCAAAAATGAATAAAGAAAACTATAGCAATATGGAAAGTAACAGTGATAGTTGTATTGAAATATGTAAAAATTTTGAATATTCGGCAAGTGATTTTAATTCTTGTGATGAAGGAGACAGTGATACAAGTGTTATATTTCAGTCAAGGAAAAAAATTGATTCCTATTCAATATTCAAGTGAAGAGTAAAGCGAAGTGGAAAGGAAATTGTTCCTGATTATGATAAAGATTGGATTGAAATCGACAGTGATGATGAAGACAATTTAACTTCAAGTATTCCTTTTACAAATATAGGACGCCAAATCTTCGGAAATATTTAGGAGCATAAAAATTATTATGCACAAAACTATATTTTTATATCAAGTTACTTTAGTTACTCACCTCTTACAACAAGCACTCAAATATATCTCCGACCTAGCGGAAAGTTAAGTACAAAATGCTAACGTCCGATAATGGTCAAGTATATTCTATAACATTAATGATAGAATACAATTTCATTCAAATGACCAATAAATTTTTAGTAATTTTTTCTCATAATTATGGTCCAATGAATTATACGTTCAGTGTTTATTTTTAATGTTTTTATTGTTTGTAGTTTATCAGCATAAACCAATGATTTCACATAACTTCACAAAAAATAATTCAACCGAGTTAGGTTGCATGATCTTGGTGGCCAATTAATAGATCCATTTTACGAAGTAATGGATTTATTAAACTTTTATTTCAAATTTCAATAAGTTGATGACACGTAGCACCGTCCTGTTGACACCACATATTGTACAAAACATTTTTAATCATTTTTGGTTAAAAAAAATCATTAATTATGGTTCGATAACGCACTTTATTTACTGTAACGTGATATCCAGTTTCATTTAAAAAAAAAAATAAATATCTGATGATACCATCAGAATGTAATGCACACCAAACAGTTACTTTTTGTAGATGCAATGATCTTTGTTCAATAACTTGTAGATTGTTTTCACTCCAAATTCTGCAATTTTCTTTATTTAGTGTTGACCATAAGTTTTACGAATTGAACATTGATTATACAGATATGGAACACAAGATGATAAGGTCAGCCAAAAGAAAGCAATCAAGGTCAAATGAAAGAGTGGGCCGAAGAGTAAATACCGGCCCAGGGTGGAAGGGGAATTATTTCTCCTAAATTTCTTTTCCATCGTATATTTTCTTCTTCGTTTGTATTTTTCTTCTTCGTCGTCTATTCTTTCACCTCCATCTATTGCCTCCAAAGATAAATATCTGGGGTTTTTGTAATTTTTACCAGATCGCAATTTAAAGCCCGAAAAGAGCAAATGAAGCCCTAGAACAAATCATAAGAAGACGTATGGCGGAATACGGGGTATGTTACACACCTCTAAGTACACCCATAAATATATGCTCCCATTATTAGAGGACGTATAAAATCAAAGCTTAAAAAAAGAACATTGATTATTATAATAAGTTTTTACAATTTAATTAAGTTTTAAGTGTTAAACGTTCCATGATAATTTGCCAAACTATACTGAGCTGAAATGTCAAAGTAAGGTTAAAAACAATTCAAACATGGCTGCCACCAGCTGTAAAACTTCTGAAATTATTATTGAAAAATCCTATATATTTAGATTCACATATATCTAATCATTGTTTTAAAATTCAATATGAATAAAAAATTTTATCGATCTTATTTCTCACATAAATTCTATATCGAATTGTTTTCGATAATATATATTCCGATTATTTACTCAATAATAATAAAATAAAACGTCAAAATACGTAATTTCCATACGAACGTTTACGACCAAGTGCAATATCGTACTCGACGAATTTGATTATTAATTTGACTCACATTCGTTTTCTTAACGTCTATTTTACTTTATTAATATCCATAAATTTCAACTAATATAAATATAAATTAATTTTAGAGCTTTATAGAACGGCCAGTAATGTGCCAGTAAATAAATGAAAATCCGTCACGAGCAACATTATGTTAACTATTGAAGTAATTATTATTGTACATAAGATGGGAGGGTTGGAATTCAAAAATATTACACAGTACTGATTTCAGGACAGGTCGTATACATTTCAGAACAATTAAATGAAATTTATATCATCGTTTTGTGGTACAACGATGGCAGCCAAATATATCAATAGTTTCTGAACATTTATTCAGTTTGTTGTTAATGGCAAATAGGTCTTAAATATTAATTTATAGGTACTTAATAGAATAAAATTAATGGAAATTAATATCGTAAATTAAACGTATCATTTAAGAATAGCCCGTATGCTTGCTCAATAATTCTTGTAAGATATTTCTTACGATAAAAACTATACTAATAATTTTTTCGTAATTATTTTACTTAAATAAATTCAATATTTGATTTAAGAATGTGTACAACTTGACGATAAGAAAATATGTATATGAGACATGCATATTAGTATATTTTGTCGACTTTGCATGCTGCAAAGAGATGGAATTCCTTTGCATGTTTCGTTTTGTGACGGAGACACGCAAAAAATATTTACATCAGTTTTTGCACGTCAGTTATTAACCGCTATAAATAGTTACTTTAAATAGACATGAAATAAGTATAAAATTCAATTCGTACACATACAACTAGTATTTAACTTTCTATATATACATATATTATGCATGGGATTAAGTGAATTTTGTAAGAAAAAATATTTATTTTCTGTGTGCATGTAATTTTATTGTATGAATAAAAACGAATTAAAATCTTGTGTATTAATAAATTTAATTAAATAAGATAATAGAAAAATACAATCTAATCAAATAAATATTTAAACATAATTAAATAAACTATTTTTTTGTAGAATAATATTAAATTTATTTATTAAACCAGCTATTTAATTCCAATAATTATTGAAATAAATTATGGTTAAAAATAAATTTCCAATCTAATATTTTTATTTATATTTTGAATCGTTTTTATTTAAAGATATACAAATATAATTTCTCTAAAAAATATATATTTAGAATAACAATAAAGAAAATTGTAATAAAACGAATTGAATCTACTTTAAATAAATTCTTTTCATAGTAAATGAAAATGATTTGTATGCAAATATAATTTGTACGTATATAGATGTAAATTTACTGAACAAATTCGTACATAGAAATATTATTTACTGAGTAGTTCAAAATAGTCTACTTAAATATTTAATAGAAGTGATTATAACCAGCTAGTGAATTCAGTGAAGTATTTAGTTAATTTTCTGTAAGTAATGTAATAATTAAAAATTATTAAAAAAATATTTAAAAAATAATATTACCCAAATATACTTTTTTTATTTATTTTTTATAAATGTAACATCTTAAAATATATTACAAAGTGTGATAATCTTTAATGCAATTTTTTTTTATAACGACTTAAAAGATTTTTAAAAAGCAATTAAATCGCTCGAAAAAACTCGAATCAAATTAAACAGTTTGGATGTCAGTTTACAGATTTTATCTTCATTTGAAAAAAATACAATTCATATATTAAATATAGTACCAGATGTTTGAATATAATATTACATTAATAATTTCAAAAATAAAAAAAGATATAATATTACAATGATATAAAATATTTGTTTTTAATTAATATGGTTCAAATTGGAAGCAGTATTTTTTTTGGAAAATAATATATCTGCAGTCAGGTATCAGATAGCTTTTTCATAATATTGTTTTAGTGTAATACAATTTACATCTTATCAAATTTTATTAACTCAAAATTTCTTATTTGATAGAAAAATATATGAATTATATTTATTGTGAAGTTAGTTGTGTTTTTCGTACTATAATTGTATTTTTGTATTTTTTATAAATTAGTTATTTATTTAATTAATTTTATTAACCGTTTTAATATATAAAAATTAATTGGAAAAATATTAACAATGAAATTGAGAAATATAAAAATGTGATAAGGAAATTTAAATTCAATTATAATCTGAAATTTGTCACAAAAAATTCAAATAAATGACAACGTATTTTCTGTAGGTAGTAAGTGAAGTTATCCAAAATTGTCATTCCATGTGATAGATATAAATAATATAGTTCAAAAATGAAAAGTGTAACGCATAAAAAAATGAAATGTATTCAAATTTTGTCAAGAAAAAAAAATTCGTATTTTATTTCACCAATTACTTGTCTTTTATTATAAAACTTCACCATCATTCACAAAACATTTGTTTACCGTTCTTTTACACAAAGCCTCTTATATAACCATAATTCGAAATTTTCCGAAAGCAAAACTTGCGCTCCATAGCATTAAAATTATAATGGACGTGTTTTATCTGTTTTCAGTAAAAAGATAAACAAACAACATAACTCGATTGTTGCAAAAATGACGAATAATAGATGCGTTAAACGCGTTAATTCTGTAAAAGATTCGATCGTTCGTACATAGCCTCGCATCAAATTCACAATATACTGACGTACCCGAGTTTTTGCATACGCAAACATCGAAATCGCATTAAGTCTGTTTTGTATTTGTCAGTGCTTCTTGTCATTCAACAGCGACCTGTGTTAACAAAAAAAATACAAAAAAAGTTTATTTTTTGCCATTATGTGAATTATTTGGTTTCGAAACAGCTGTGCAATATCAGGCTGCTTCGATTTATTCATTCGTCCGCTTCTGATTCAACGTAGGGTCTATTAAAAACGAACATTAAAATTGCAATATGGCTATGCAGCCGATTTTCTAATTATAATGATTTGTACGAATGCTCATAATAGGGGAATTTTTATTGTTCGAGCTTGATTTTTTCCTCTTTAGAACAAATTAGGAATTCATAGAATGAAACATTTATAATAATTAGTTGTTAAATATTAAAAAGAACATTTTTCTTCCATATTCTTTAATTTTTTATGAACATCCACTGATCTAAAATATCAAACTTTATATATATATATAAATACATATAAGTACATATAAACACACACACATAAAACTAATAGTTGTAAATTATACATTAGTTTATGTAAAGTTTGTGTTACTACCCTTATTTATTCTAAATATCTTTTATACATATTAAATCTTATTACAAATTCAAATAAACATTGTATAGAAACATTTGTGTTTTTTAAGTGTGATAGAACTTTAAATTGAATCCCTATCGAAAGTTCTATCTAACCTAAAAAATCACTTTTTATATACATGTGTGTGTGTATTTATATGAAGGTTTGATAAAAGGTATTTTTTAGATTAGACAGAGAACTTTTATTTTTAAGACAATCAGGTTTATAGATTTTTATAAAAAGTATTTTTTATTTATATATTTTTTATACTCATTATAACATTTTTTAAATTTAAAAAGGTTTATTTTAAACAATTAATATGTGTTTTAAAACCATCTACTTGTTTTAAAGACAACATTTGCAAAACACTCTTAAAAGTTAATTGTTCATCTGTCAGACTGTTTTAGAAAAAAAAATCCAATTGTGTCGATAAAATCAATTATCAATGACCTTTGAATGATTTACATGACTTTCAACATTAATCATTTATGATCTTACTAACCTTCAATCGAAAATAACGTTTCTCAGCTGGTTTATACGAATGCATTTTTTTCCGTTACTGAAAATAAACATGAACTTGAACGTGACGTACACAAGGTCGCCATCGTACTATTTTTTCATACGAAATTCATTTAAATTTATCTCGAATATAATCTAATCGTAATACTTTTTTCTACAAGTTGGATTTAGGTTTCGAGTCACAACTATGGGTTAATTTACATCTGAACAGTCGTGCAATTTCCAACAGAGTAATATATCTCTTGTAGAGTTTATTATGAAACAAACTCGTTGGGTGAAAATTATGTGTTGTTAACACACTATCCAATAAATTGTTTCGTTATATGTAAACTAACTAACCGTCTGAAGTGGCCACTTAAATGAATGAAGAATTTAATTAAACGAATTTATTACGTGGAACTTGTCTTTTGTGAATATTTTCCAATAAATATTTTATATAATATTAAAAGAACACGTGTTTGCACTACTGTTTGCACGTATTTGCTCATCTATGAATACTAAGTATTGGCCATTTGCAATAAATCAAGTATTTTTTTCAATATTAATAAAATGAATAAGTGTATTAAAATACATATATTTGATATTTTGAATTTATAATAAAGTGATATATTAAATATTGTACATGACTAGGAATAAAATAAAAAAGAATATAACTCTGATGATAATATATGGTTGGTAAAATGCTTATTAGCCAATGAAGTGAATAGTAAGTGGTTATTAAATACTGTATAGAATTTTATGACATTTAAAATAAATAATTTATTTATATAGGGGCATCCAAATGTGACGCCTAGATTTGTGTTTTATTCAAAAGAAGTTATACACTTGTTTCTTTTTAATAATACACAAATCTAAATGTCACAATTGGATGACCCATTATTAACCAACCAGTTGCGCTGAAATGACGTGCTATGTATGTCAACTGCTATCTGTACCAAATGTCGATAAGACGTACATAGCACGTCGTGTGATTTTTGCTAAGTTAAAATAACATCGGAGTTCAGTTAACAAGTGTCACACTTCTGTTTTGAAGGCATACAAGTGCTTTTTTGTAGAACTTCATTAATTTTACATATTTTCATTGAATAATAATCAAGTAACTACAAAACAATATTTTTTTTATTATTATAAAAAAACTATTTTATCAAAGAACTATTTTATTCTGATAATAGCGCATCGGAAAATGTTGTACTGGGTTTATGTAGACTTTTAGTTGATTTTGTACACACCCTCTTTTTAGATAACTAGTATTCGTCACCTAAACTGTATCGGAAATTATATTTGCAAAAATCTAATAGAAAGAATATGCTAAAAGATCTCGCAGCAATAAAGTTAAAAACATTTGAAGTTTTTTCAAGATCTTACAATAGTATCTTAGCTGTAAAATGGAAGAACAAAAAAGATATATATATATATATTTACTTTCTTCAAAACATTCCAAAGCAGAAATGATTGTAACAAAAAAAAAAGAAAAAATGTAGAAATTATACAGACCAAAATGGAAACATTACAAAACCTAATATAGTTTTAGATTACAATGATGGTATGGGTGGAGTAGACCTGCAAGATAGTTATTTATCATCTTTTCCTTTAATGAGAAAATTTGCAAAAAGTTACAGAAAAATATTCTTTTATCTAATGGATATGGAATTTTTTAATACCTCTATTCTATTTGGTAAAATAACAAACGTACCAAAACCCAAGAAATACTCCTTTTCAAAAATTACTAATAAATTTGTTAATCAATTTAAGAGTTTTACTATAATGTTAATGTGTGTGTGTGTCTAAAACTTTATAAAAAAATGATTTCAAATACCAACTCAATTGCTTTGGACGGATTTGCCACGCGTGCATGTTAATTAATTGCCAGCGCTACTGGTTAAAGTGAATTTTTGATTTTGCCAAAAGGAACAGTGATGGATTTTAATATATATTTATATATTTTTTTGAATTTTGTAAAAGTTTGAAAGTCTACGTTGTAAATCGATTTAAAATAAATCAAAATGTGTAAGTACTGAAAATAAACTGAGAAATTACCAAGTATGAAATTTATATATAAACAAGTTAATGCTTTTTCAAATTTATATAATACTTGTTTTTAACAAATTTATTAAATGTAAAATCAATTTAATGTTTCTCTAGTTAATGTATTATTTTCAGTTTTATTTGAATTAACAACCTAGTAAATCATTTATTTAAAATAAATAAACTATCTAAGAGTTGTTAGCTCTGTATATGAAATCATTAAATTATATTCATTTAAATAGGTGTTACAACTTGATATAAAAATGTGAAATTTATATACATAACGAATCCATATTTTTCATGACCGGTTTAACGTCGTTGCAAGCAATATGTTTAACTGTAAAAGCATTATCAGAAATAAACACTATAAATACTATCGAATTATTTCCAAGTTGACACGGACAATATTTTAGAGCCAAATAAATACATGAGACAAACAACTTAAATTACGAACAAATAAACCATTTTGAAATGTTCCGTTGAAGCGATTAACAACGTAGTGGACATTAAACCGTTCCATAGGTATTTTCCTTCATTTACAATGTAGTTTACGTTTCGACTGTTGCTTGTAATATAACGAAATGAAGTTAGGATTTATTACAGACTGCGCAACACCTGTGTTAAGCAAACTGTACATTGCAATATATCCGTACCTCCGCTTGCACCTGATATGTTCGAGAACATTGGAGTTTTCACGTTTATGCAACGTCGTGTAATTTGATATGTTAATTACTAAATGTATTTCAATATTTTTTTCGCGTATAAGCACATCCTGTTTGCAGATGTGCACTTGCATATTTGTTCACACAAATAAGTCAATTGACTTGTCGATGGCATTCAGACATAGAGAACGATGAAACTTTATATATTTATTTTATTAAAATACGTACTGTTTTAGTTAGTTTAACATACTGTTTATATATTCTAAATATTATAAATGGAAATGGCGTATAAGCACGTTGTGTTAAATGTTCGCTGTTTCGATTTAGTCGTTTAAATTTATGAACAGTTTTAAATAAAACTGTACGTTTATGTTTATATATTTTTTATTTTATCATATATATCATATAGTCATTTCATTTTTGTATGTATATAAATACATAAAAATAAGCATACACAAAAGCTGTATACAATGGGCCTTTCTACACTAGTCAACATGCATACAGTATTCACGGCCCATTACTACTCGTCTCACACGCTCTTAGCCGAAAACTAATTTTTTTAGGTGGGGGAGTTTGGTGATAAGAAAGTGTGAGATGAGCAATAATGGACGTGAATACTGTATGCATGCTGATTAGTGTGGAAAGGCCCAATGGCACTAAAAGAAACATTTAAAACGCTAAACTGGCAATCTGAAAGGAAACATAAAAGGATGAGATAATTAATCATCTACATATATTAAAAAATGAAATCGTAGATTAACTACAATATTTTTTTAAAAAATGTGTTATAGAATTTTAGAATAACAGTAAAAATTTTAAAAAATGATGTTTGTTAAATTTAACTCTAGTTGAATTGAAAGCGAGGAATTGAATATACAGTCATACCTCGATTAGTCCGGATTCACTATAGACTGGTTTGAAATTTCCAAAAAACAAAATTTTTACTTGAAAAAAATCCTACTAAAAAGTTTTTCTTGAAAAAAATCACAAAAAATTAATACATAAAATTATTTTTATACGCAAATTTTCAAGTTTTTCCCTTTATTATGAAAATATAATAAAAAAAACAAAACGAAATCGTATATGCACATTATGCGTAACGCATGCGCAGTTCTAGTTTTGTGGTCTTTTTTTCTTTTTCTATTAGTTTTCGATTCGCAACTCTATAATAAAGTCGATTTTTTGATAATTAAATTTTAATAACCCATTTGAAAATGAATTTAAAATGAATGTATAAACCCTTGATTTTTTTTGTTGATACATACAAACATTTAAATATATTACTTTTGTTTTATTTACTGAAAAACAGGAAAAAAATTATTTGGAACCAATTAACGCATTTTGTATTTAGTTAATGTTTCGATTAGTCCGGTTTCAAATAGTCCGGCTAATCAATGGAACCTATAAGAATTTATTTTAACCGGACTATGCGAGGTATTCCTATATTAAAAATCTGTAGAACCTATCGATCTTGCTAAACTGTAAACATCATAAATTATCACTTAACTGATGTTAATACCAGGTTTAACCCTTTCACCACTAACGGGACCTATATGTCCCATAAAATTGTCTACTTTCTAAAATATGTTTGTTGTTAGTATTGGGACAAATATGCTCAACTTAAACTACTGATGGGACATATGTGTCCGTAATTCAAATTTGAAATCTGAAAATAAAAATCAATTTTTTGCCCAAAAATTGATTACTTAAGTTACTCAAACGAAACAGAAGTTTTAAAACTAAAAATATTTAATCCACAGTGAAAGGGTTAAGAAATCAATGCACATATGTACGGTTGATAATTTACAAACCGTATACATTGTTTTAATTAATGTTGTGATTTAGTTAAATCTTTACAAGCAAACAAATCTTATAGAAAGTATATAAAATCAATTGAATAATATATTTCAATTTCATGTTATAATAACAGATGCAGGTGTTAATAAGAAAATCAACAAGGTTGATTAAGAAATTACATATGTTATTCTTCAAGTTTCTATCCACCTACATGTGTTAAATCTGTAATATTTCACACTTGGTAAAGACATTTACTCGAAACAAAAACAACATTTAATACTCATAACTCTATGTTAATATTAAAATGTTGCGAATGGAATTCGTTTTATCTCTGATCAGTGTGACATGCATAACGAATTACATGGATGAGACTGAACAGTTCATATTTTTCTAGTTTTCCACGATTCTTTCACGTGACATGTTTATATTTAGCTTTTCTGAAGATAAATTAAATATTTTACGACTTCAGAAATCCATGAACATTATTTATAAATATTTATGAAAGATTTTCTTGTCTGAACTGATATCAAAATAAACATAAAGTATAATGATATATTTAACTCATGAAAAATTACAAGTAAGATTTTTTTTTAATATAAAGACTTTGTTTATATGGAACATAAAAAATCAAATTGAATTTATTATAAAAAAATGTGTTTTATAAAATTGATTTTTTTTCAGTTTGATATTTAAATTGTTTTTTTATCTTTTTAAAATATGATTTAGTAGATGATTTAGCCACGTGTAATATTGACTATGTATTTTTTTTCTTGTACAATGTGCATCCGCTGACCTTATTTGAATTATGATTTAATATACATTTAAAATAAGTTGTTCAATTTTCTATTCATACCATTTGTATCAATCAATAATTTTACATACATTGACACTGATTCAAACTGTTATCCATCCTATTTGAATATAGATTTACTCTACAGGAAAAAAAAACGTTTAAACTGACACGTGGTAAACAAGAATGTGTTATATTTTCCATACAGGCGCATGCATTTTGCAAACGGTAATAATCAAATAAATAAATTTAATATTCTCTCAAATCTGAATTTCATACCGTGGTTGCTTTGGTACATAATACAGCTTTTCACGAACTCTTGAATAATTTATCACGGTCACTGTACCTACGGTGCGCATACATTTTTTGCATATTCAGCTTTGAAGTTCGTGATTTCAGATTAGCAACTAAATGTTTGCAAAGCGTTTTATTTGAAAAATTTGCATGTACTCCAGTATTATTTGTATTTCGTTTTGTATAGAGCTCTTATTTTAACAATGTATATGAATGTAGGGTATTTGGAAAAACACACGAGGGGATTTTTTTTATTTATGAAATATTAATGCTAATTGTACATCGGCGGTGAGTTTTTATTTTCATTCATCTGCTTGTGGTGCGGATTACGAGACTATGTAGGTGAATTATGAATTAAACAGCTTAAAGTATTAGGCACTTTTTATAGATACTCCCTTTAATTTATTTAGGAAAAGAATTAATATTTGTAATACTATGTCCTTCAGCTGTTTACATTGCTTATTTTTACGAGTATTAATCCCGGTAACAACATATATTTTATGTAAATAATTTTTCGAAAAGAATTCTTTTAAAACAGTACAATTTTTTTTTTGTTTAGTTATTTGAAAAATCAATTTATATTCTGATACAAAAATTATATATATATATATATATATAATCAAAAAATCATTTTAAATTATTTACAGTTGTAACTCATAAAATTAATATTACAAGCTTAAAACACTAAACTTATTGATAATGAATCTTAAGATCCCCTGATGGAAAGTACAAGGTCGAGATCTTTTGTTGAGTTTCAAATACTTCACTCGATGTCACTTTCATTATTTCTTCAACCTTGTTTTCTTATCTTTGTAAAAATCTTATGAAGTAGAAATCGCCGTACAGATCTAATACTCTTTGTTACAGATATTATGATTAACATAATCTTCTTTTATTTGATTGATTGTTTATCAGATGCTTTCTATTTAAAATTTCAAAACACTAAACAAATCACTTCTGATATTTGCTTAGATTAATTATGGTATAAAAATGAAATTGTTTATTTGAAAATGTTTTTCTTTGTTTCAGATTTTCTGTCGAAAAAAGAAACGAATCCATCATTAGGACTAATTTAATTTATTTTTATGTGATAACTTGTATAAAATAATGCTTAAGTCAGCTTCAATTGTGATATTAATTTTTGAAACCTAAACATAATTTAATTCTCGAATATTTTATAACTTTATGTTCTAATGTAAATATTATTTTAATTAACATACTCTGTGTTAATGAACAATGCAAGTAATGTGATAATGAAATATAACAAACGTGCGTGTCTGTGAAAATAGAATTGTTCAAGTTTTTTTTCCCTCAAAATGAGATCACTAACGGTGTACGTGATAACTGTGTGGATGATCGCTGTGTGCGTTTTATGTGTGACGTCACAGCGTTCAGCTGAATTTTCCGATGACAAATTCGTCTCGCAACGGCGGCCTTCAGTAAGGGCTCGTAAAGGTACATTTCTACCGTTGTTGCCGAAACAGGATAGAAAACCGAATATTATATTGATTTTGACGGATGATCAAGATGTGGAATTAGGTGAGTAATCAAATAATATATACATGCATATATATATTATTTTTTTTTTAAAAAGAAAAAATATGTATTTATATTTCATAAATTTTATTAAAAATTTCTTTTCATATTGAAACATTTTTCTTAACACATTATGGTCCGGGCACGCATATACGCGTGTTTAGTGCTGCACTTCTCTAAGTCCGTTTACGCGTTAACGCGTGTTTCGTTGTCTGAACTTTTGACGCAAAAAAAATATATACAAGCTATATTTTTTCCAATTCCATCAAAAGATGATGGTGTATATATTCAAAATATTGGTAAATTATGAAAAATATTTCAAATAAAGTAATCTCTATCCCTAGCAAAGTTTTGTTTTTTGAAATAAAATCGAAATTGGTTCTCTTATTTTTTTTATAACAACTTCTGTATATAGAATATATGTTTTACGTAATTTATCATATTTTTATCTCTTCTA
Organism: Neoneuromus ignobilis; assembly: GCA_029203775.1. NCBI lineage: Eukaryota > Metazoa > Arthropoda > Insecta > Megaloptera > Corydalidae > Neoneuromus > Neoneuromus ignobilis. The sequence goes on along the minus strand of CP092095.1, from coordinate 10,221,368 downwards.
GATTTTTTTTACGCTAAAAAGTGTTTTTTTCTAATAAACTATGTTTATTATAAAGTATTTCTTTTTTGTACTTTATCATGCTGGTACACTCATCATAGATTGAAAACTTTTGTTATATTTACATATATCTATGCAATGAACCCTTCTTTAGGTAGATATGAAATTTCATTTCAAAATGTTCATTGGTTTAAGAATTACATCGATTTGATGAAGAAGTTATTTTTATGTATTTTTTTGCGAAATTCGCCGGACTTCAGATGAAGTCTAGCGCGAAATACTGCGGACCGTAATGTGTTAATTACAAAATGCTAATTGGTTTTGATAAAATCCTTAGTACAAAGATAAGATTGTTTAAAGTGTTTGAGTCCTTAGTTGTCAAAACTAAAAATTGAACATTAAATTACTAATGAATAACTAATATAGAATCTTTCAGTGTATAATTATCATATAAGAATATAAGATCATTCAAATGTGACGCCTTGATTTTTGTTTGATTAAAAAGAAACTGAACACATGTTTCTTTTTAATCAAACACAAATCCAGGTGTCACATTTGGATGACCGAATAAAACCGTTTATAACATTTCAATTTTTTGTATCACCAATACCTATTGAAACACGTATTAAAAAAAATCTTAAATAAACAGGCTCACTGAATTTCATGAAGAATACTCTTCGTACGGTGCGAGATGGCGGAGCTGAGTTTCGGCACGCCTACGTTACAACACCGATGTGTTGTCCGTCACGATCGTCCTTGCTGACCGGCATGTATGTGCATAACCATCACGTGTTTACAAATAACGACAATTGTTCCAGCACCGAATGGCAAACCACTCATGAAACCCGCACATTTGCAACGTACCTGTCTAACGCTGGTTACCGTACAGGTCAGTGCTATAATAAATACTTACCTGACTTATATATGTACACACAGTTTATGTACATATATATATATATATATATATATATATATATATATGTATGTTATGTATGTATGTATTTATTGCCCACACATATAAAATTTACATTCATACCATAGCCTATTTTTGAAGAGTACTTGAAATATACAAAAAGATAATTTCTCTAATTTCAAATATCAAGATGTAAATTAAAGTTGTTTATTTAATATGAAAATATAAATGTAAGAAATGATTCTTTTATTTACATTTCGATGATTAATGTATTATTATTAAAATGTGTTATAATACAATAAAAGTAAAAAAGAACAACGTTATTGAATAAATCATTTATTAAATTACAATCCAACTGTATTTTACAATTTAATACTGGTAAATAATTAACAATTATTCAAATTATTTCCAAATGATTTCACAATATATAGAATTTTATTAAGATCTAAATGAAAAGAAACAGATAATTCGTACAACACAAATCATTATTTCTGATGTTATATCATTAATTTTATGAATTATTTTTGATTAATTTTCTTTAACTCTCACTGAGATATATCATTAACAAGCATAAACTGAACACGGAATGCATTCGAACTTTTTTATTTTACATGCTGTATTACATGATAAATACCGTTAAACAAGAACTGATTTATTTAATTTGAATTTTCCATGTTAACCATGGAACATAAATCATTCTATACTACATTCGATTCCTCTAATTCAATTTAGAAACGCTTTCTCCCTAGCATTTATAAACCCTTGATCTAAATAATAATAGGAAGATAAATGTTCTATAAACGAGACATTGTATATATATATATATAAGTGTGTGTGTGTGTTTATGTCACTATATTTTTTGACAAGAAAATGTAATATGTTTTATGAAAAGACTATTATTCACCGTTCGATTCATGTGTAAATATAAATCATTTGATTGTATTTGTAATACATAACGTCCAAAATATTGATTTAATATGTAATTATAACATTTCTTTGTATTAATATACGTTATTGATTTTATAAACGTTCTAATATCATTAATAATATCAGTAAGTCGGTATATTTTTAAACATAAACATCAATAAACAAGTTGGTGTTAGTTTCAGTTGAGTTATAGTACATAGTAAAAATAATAAATCGTTCATATTAATAGAATAGTTATTGTATTCGAACAATGTAACATAAACATACGATAGACAGAATCCAATAGAAGCAAATAATCCACAACTCGGCAAAATACAAAAGGTAGGAATTACAGTGTGTGTGTAGGACAGACAAATGATATGTTGTCATCTGCCTACATTCACAGGGCGGACAAGTTGAGGTTCTTTTCATAAAAAAACAACACTTATTTATGATGGATTCTTGTGTTCGCCTTTACGTATTATTATCTTCATTTATTGATGTATAAGTTTATTATTCAATTACGTGCAATTCAATGAATAAAATGTTCATTGTTGATTAGCTTCTCAACAAATTGCAATTATGAATAATATATTCAAATTCGCTATATCGAATATATATGTCAGTTATTTACATAATTTATAAAGTCAATGAAATATTTATTGTATGAATAATGTTGTTCTTGGAAATTAACGTTTCCGATTTGAATATTTCTCATATGTCAAAGAATCTAATCAACTTGACAAAATATCTCCATAATCTCTAAATAAAATTTGAAATATTTTCAAAGTGTTATTCGGTTGAATTATATACGGAAGTCGGTGTCATTTTATAGTTCTTGTTGAGTATCATAATAAAATGTCTAGTGTTCGAGTTATCTTCGAACTACATCAAATTTTATTGAGAAAACCGGTCTTTTAATCAAGATATCAAAAACTCGTGTAATAAAAATCCTAATAAATAAATACTATGTACGTTCAATCTAAAATCTCAATACTTTTTATTTTCTAATAAGTGGATTTTTTTTATTCACACTTTATACATCCACTGTAATGTATACATAAATATAAAATCTTAAATTATTATAACACATATTCTTTATAAAAAAAAAACATTCAACACTATTCAAATCTGTAACTTTTATGTGATCTTTTTAATTTTATAACGTAATTCATATTTCAAATTGATTTTTTTTATTAAAATCTGATAAGGAAGATTTTTTGAATGTAGTGTCTTATTAAAAAGAAATAAAATAAACTACACACATGTTTCTTTTTAATAAAACACAAATCTAGGCGTGACATTTGGATGACTCTATATAATTATTAACCCTTATCGGTCGTATGTCACCTCTGACGTGACATTACAACTTTGCTCTAACAGTCGTATGTCACGTGCTAGGTGACAAAACTGAACAAGTAACAACGTCCTTTATGCTGAATTTACACGCTGTATGTTTTTACAGTTTAATTCTTACTCGATAGCAGACAACACGTTTTGTCATATTTCAGCAATTATTTTACTTATAATATTTTATTCATCTAAAAATAAATAAAGAAAACTATAGCAATATGGAAAGTAACAGTGATAATTGTAGTAAAATATATGAAAATTTTGAATATTCGGCAAGTGATTTTAGTTCTTGTGATGAAGGAGACAGTGATACAAGTGTTATATTTCAGTCAAGGAAAAAAATTGATCTCTATTCAATATTCAAGTGAAGAGGAAAGAGAAATTGTTCCTGATTGTGATGAAGATTGGATTGAAATCTACAGTGATAATGAAGACAATTTAACTTCAAGTATTCCTTTTACAAATATAGGTCACCGAATCTTCGAAAATGTTCAGGAACCTAAAAAATATTATGCACAAAACTATCTTTTTATATCAAGGAACTTTAGTTACTCATCTCTTACAATAAGCACTCAAATATATCTTAGACCTAGCGGAAAGTTAAGTACAAAATGCTAAGGGTTAATATTGAAATATTGCAATTGAACAAAATTTCAAGATCTATATTTTCTCTAATCCAATAAATTGATTAAAGTTCCAATCACAAAAAAAAACTTTTGATAGTTTTATCTTTCTCTGTATTTTTTAATTTATTTGGAGTGTTCTAACAAATCATTAATTGAAGTTTCTTTTAATATAATGTTTGTTCCAAAAATAAATTAAACTAATTTTTGTTTTATTATTTGAAAGAGAAATGCATTGAATCAATCGAAATGGAAAGTCATAGAAGAGGCTTTTATCTAGTAATGGATAGAAAAAGACTGATGATAATTAAAGAGAAAAAGAAAAAGTGAACAATATTTATGTGATCATTATATATGGTTCAATTAAAATAATAACAATCTAATTTATAAAAATTAGTTTACAATTACCCAGGCACGTATATAATAAAGGTTTATTAACTCGGTGTGAATCAATATCAATTACATGAATCATTCTTATTTACGTATATACAGTCATTGCTGTCACGATATTACGAACACCTAGCTTATTTTCATATTATGTCATGGGAAAGCATGAATGATGTTCATATTAAGATGATCGATAATCATTTTTGTTCCGAATATACGTATGAGTAGATTAATGAATTGTGTATTACAACACAAGAAATGTTATTCGTGCTTCCGTATAAAGAAAATGTAATTAAGAACTACTTGTATCACATGAAATACTACGAAAACAAAAACAACGCTTCGAAAGTTATAATTATGCATAAAGAAAAAAAACTCATTTTCAAGTTTACACGAGACTTGAATAAAATGGTAAAATTATGGCCAGTAATGTGTTGATGTTTTTAAATATTCATATTTTTATATAAACATAAATAATTTATATTTAAATTAATGTCGACATGTTAAATATACAAGTTGTTCTTTAATAAGATTTTTTATTTGGAAATGAGAAAATAAAAACTATATATTAAATATTTTTTTAATACAAAATATTGTCGTAGGTTTTATTTTATTTTAATATGAAATAAATTATCTCAAATATTTATTTTTTCCGTGTGTACATTTTTATCATAATGTATATTTTTTATATAAGTAAATATAAAATATCTCATTTTTTTTAAAATAGTTTAATGTAAGATAAATATCATATATACATTTACAAGACCTAATTGAATTCAATTATGTCTTATTTTATAAACACATTAGTTTTTTTTACATTCTTTATTGAGTATATTTGATTTTATTAGCGATATTTTATAAGTGTAATAATAGTAAATACTTAATATATTTTTGTATTAAATTTTTCAACTTTGAATTCTCATTCAACATTTTCAACAACTCGCATTTCTTAAGTGTAACAAACTGTGACTGCATAAGCTTGAATTCTAGGAATTACCTAGAAGTCAAGACCGGTCATGCACAACGATCTTGTAGTTAATGTCATAGGTCATGATTTTCAACGAGGGATTTTTATTTGAGAAAACCGCCAATGTTATTTTACGATGAAGATTGAAGTAAATAATATATATATATATATATATATATATATATATATATATATATATATAAATAATTGCTAATAAATAATAAAGACATATGTGTGTCTGTGACAAGAAACCGAGATGTTTGCCCGTCAGCTGACATTTAATTAATATAAAAAATATGATTCACGATCAATGAATACCGAATAACTCAGTATTGAAGACGCTTCTTGTTATGAAATCGATTGCATGCAGTCGATTACATGCATTCAACACTTACCTGGAATCTGGTCGATGCTAATGGCGTGCTGTGCGCCGCTTCGACCTTGCGTGGGTGTGCTTACTATAAAATTTAGCACATTTCTTCCGGGGTCAGGCACCATCCGGTACCTTCCCGTGACTAGAGAATGCGGTCGTTAATAATTAATGCTTGGAATAAAATGCTCTGTATTTGTTTCTAGCGTTCTGCGGTATCCGTTATTTTCGTTAGAGTATTCGTGCTATTTTGCAGAGATAAATAGTGTGGTCGTCTCTTTAATGGTTTTGCACAGGTATGCGTAGCAGTTTTAGAACAGAGGCCGCATATTAAATTGTAGGGGCGCTTGGAGCTTGAATACTTTATGTCAAATAAATATAAGCAATTTCATTACTTGCAGACCTTAATTAAAGACAGGTGTACACTAGGACTGTGTTAGATTCGGATGTACATTATATGTAGATATAAAGCGAGTTTAATACGTTTTATAGAAAGTTTCATTTTCAATTTAGAGTCGTATAAATGTCCCGTCGTAAATTCGTGGAATAAATAGTAACGTTTTTATATCGTAATTATCATAAAAAAGAACCTCCACTAAAACTATACTAGTTGTTCTTGAAAGAAAGATTAAATTTTGGATTTTATTATCCTATACCTGCTGTTAAATTTCTATTATAATTAAAATAGTTTTATTTCTACTATAATATTTTTCATATATAACCAGAAATGTTTTAGAAATGCTGTTAAATATTTTTTTATTTTGATAAAATGCATTTGATTACGAATTAAATCTGTTAAGAAAATGGAATTATCACGTTACTTATTTCCTTATCATTATACTCCAAAAAAGTTTTATTAAAAATATACAAGTTTGTTATAAAAACTGAAAAATAAAAGATTGAAAAAAGTAATTAATTTCGACAAACTTATATTTGATAAAAACAATAATTGATTATCTATCATCAAATTAATAACAATCTTGTTGTTGTCAATGCCAGAAAGTTTTTAGTAATATATTACTGGCTGTTCGAGTTTCAGATAGTAATTAACTTATTGTGAACGACTGCACATACATTCCTTTAATAATAATTTGTTTCATTTAGAGTCTACTGACTTTTATTAGAGATTGATTTTAATATTTATTTTTGTTTTAAATAAGTGATTACTTATTATGTAAATTAAAGTAACTTGTCTACAATGTGTTAAAAACAGTGTTGAATTAATAACTAATTTTAACATGAAAAACAGCTTGATAGACAAGTATTAATTGACTTGATGTATTTGCTCTCTGAAAAATATTTATAAGCCCATGGTAGCTTAGTATAATAATCATTAAAACGACTGTTAATCAGTGTATTGGACCTAGATTTTTAGACTCTGACAAATATTATTTTTTTTTAATAGAGATTATTTAAAGTATATATTAATTTCAAATAGCAGTGATCTTTTAAAATAATTAAAAGTATTTAAAAATAAAATATTTTTTGTGAAAAAAAAAATAAAAAATATTTTGTAGCATAAATGTAAGTTATTTTAATATAAATAAATATATTCGTTTATTATACATAAATCCTAATTTCCATTTATACAAAATTAATTTTCGTACATTTTTTTTAAATATTCAATTTTAATCTACTCTAATATAAATTCAAATCAGCAAAACATATATAGTATTTTATAACAAATATTAATTTATATAATCTCATATAAAACTAATGTATTTTATACAAAACTACTCAGTCACCATCGGAGGGAGCAATTGAAATCGAAGAAATTCCAAATCTATAAATAGAAAACGAATAAATTTTATTTCATAATTTTAATAAACCCAAAAAAACAGCATGAAAATCCATATAATATTCATTTCGCAATACCACATAATTCATTAATGACACTTTTATGGCCTCTGTATAATTCTGATTGCGTTTAAATTTCACATACATTTTTTGTGAAATAATCATGTTGAAATACTATCTAATACATTTTTAATCGAATGAAACAGAACCTCATTTTGGACTAAACATTTTCAATTTCGACAGCTTCCTCGTGCTGTTTGTTGAATCAGTGAACATAATTTTATGTGAGGTTATTGTACGTTACATGTGTTTTAGAATTACCCCTGCAACTCATAAACAACATGTGTTATGAATGTATTTTTATGACATTTGAAAAATTTAGCAAAGGGTTACTTTAATAGACAGACTGCAAATGGACGATAACGTTAAAATGTCTATTTGTTATTATATCTATGAGTAAATATAATAAAATATATAAATGTGTGTGTTTTAAAAAATAAATGTCCTAAAAAAGGTATACAATTTAAAAGAACTTTAATAATACTGTAGTTAATTTAAATTAATTTAATTATTTAGTTAAAAAATTGTTTCCAGAATAATATTGATAGTTATAAAAAAAATATATATATTTTTATAGAAAAATAACAAAAGATTTAAACTACTCATTTAGTATAAATTATGATAATTTGAAAAATTAAAATGATTCTAAAAATACATTTCGACGAACTTGACTAAAAAGTAAATATTCATTTTGCATTTTTCAAATAAAATGTCCAGTATAATACAATAATAATGTTACTATTTTTAGTCATTTTATATTTAAGTCAATGAGTTCCAATGAAATCAACAACCGAAACAATTTAACCTTAGTTTCAATTTAGAGTAAAAACATACACTCACGTATTTTTTGTATCAATTTGTCTACCTCATTAAAAATATATAAAGTAAAAAAAACATGTGTTAATTTTATGTAGATCGACTATAATTTGTCACTGTTTCTTCAATCTCTGACATACGTGGGGGAATATAAACACATTAAAGACATTTGTCTGCGTAGATAAATAGTTATATTTTACACAGGGTTAACGATTTCAATGTCAACTTTAAAATAGGATAACAATTCTTATCGTCGGGTAGTTATAACAACATTGTCTATGGAATATGTTATACACGTAGTTTATCACGAAGACGTGAAGATAATCATTTTAAATATTTACTTATTTAATTTCATATCTTCTATAACAAAAGTGTGTGTGTATGTGTTTATAACGAACAGAATTAATATAAGGTAGTCTTTCACTGATATACATTTGAAATAGCATACATACATATATATACGAGTATATATATATATACGAGTATATATATATATATATATATATATATATATATATATATATATATATATATATAGGGTTTTCTAATAAGAATGTCAGACAGCTGATGGCAGTCATGTTTAATTTTTTTTAAACTCATTTTGACATTTCAACTAGGTATAATTTGGCAAATTATCATGAAACGTTTAACACTTCAACAACACTTAGAAATTGTAAAAACTTCAATAGACTTATTGAAACAAAAGTTTAATGAGTCTATTATTTCACGAAATGGACCCATCAATTGAGCCACCAAGATCGTCATCTAACTCCATTGAATTATTTTTTGGGAGATTATGTGAAATCTTTGGTTTTTGCTAATAAATCACAAACAACAGAAGCATTAAAAATAGACATTGAACGTGTAATTCATGAAATTGGTTCACAATTATGTGAAAGAGTGACTAAAAATTGGACTAAACGAATGTAATTATGTCAAGTGAAGTGTGGTGGTCATATGAATGAAATTGTGTTTCATCATTAATGCCATAGAACAGCGATGGCGAACCTATGGCACGCATGAAAATTTTTCTGGCACGTTATAGAGATTTTTGAGTGGCTCAACTTCGAAGATTTAGAAATGCAATTAATTGATTTTCAGTCTAGTTCCATATGGAAACAAAAATTTGTCGATTTAAGAAAGGACTTGGAAGCAATTGAAAATGATCGGTTATTGGACACAATTAAAAAGAACGCAGAATATGAAATAAGAAGAACATGGAATGCCATTCCGAAACCTATAACTGTTTAAAAAAACTAGCAACTGCTGTACTGTCTATTTTCTCCTCAACTTATGCTTACGAGTCGATATTTTCCGAAATGAATTTTATAAAAGGTAGTTATACGAGAGTAGTCCCATAAGTACCCGGCCTGACCTAGAGATGGCGGTAGTTGTTTGAAAAATATTACTGTATCAAAAAGTACACAATCTATAAAGCATATGTTTCAAGTTTGAGGACGTCACGTTGTTTAGTATTTGTTTGGCAGCCATCAATAGTGAACGTTTTCAGTGAATTTGTGAAAATGGAGAAAATTGGTCATCGTTACGTGATACAATACTTTTATTTGAAAGGCCTCAGCCCAACCAATATAAAAGCTGAACTGGATTCTACTCTGGGTGAGTTTGCTCCTTCGTTTACAACAGTGAAATATTGGGTAGCAGAGTTTAAACGAGGCCGTACGAGCTGCCAAGACGAGCATCGCAATGGTCGACCAAATGAGGTGACGACTCCAGAAATGGTGAAGAAAATCCACAAAGCGGTACTGGATGATCGTCGACTGAAAGAGATAGTAGGCATTTCAAAAAGTGCGGCACATCGCATATTATCTGAAAATTTGGACATGAGAAAGCTGTGTGCAAGATGAGTGCCGCGTTTGCTCACACTCGAGCAAAAACAGTGTCGTGAAGATGTTTCAATTGAGTGTTTAGCGAAGTTTCACAGCAACAAAGCAGAATTTTTGCGCCGTTTCATAACCATGGATGAAACATGGGTCCATCACTTCACACCCGAGACAAAAGAACAATCAAAACAATGGACTGAAAAGGGAGAACCGGCTCCAAAGAAGGCGAAGACCGTTTCATCTGCAGGCAAGGTCATAGCGTCGGTTTTTTGGGATGCGCGTGGGATAATTTTCATTAACTATCTTGAAAAAGGAAAAACTATCAACGGTGAGTATTATGCGAACTTATTGCTACGTTCGAGCGAAGAAATCAAGCAAAAACGGCCGCATTTGGCTAAGAAGAAAGTGTTGTTTCATCAAGACAATGCATCAGCTCACAAATCCGTTATTGCAATGGCAAAAATTAATGAATTAAAGTTTGAATTGCTACCTCATACACCCTATTCGCCAGATTTAGCCCCCTTAGATTATTTTCTGTTCCTAAACTTGAAAAAATGGCTCAATGGTCAAAGATTTCCCAACGATGAAGAAATGATGTCGACAGTTAATGGGTATTTTGAGGAGCAAGACAGTTCTTATTATAAAAAGGGTATCGAACTTATTGAACATCGCTGGGAAAAGTGTATAGAGCTGAAAGGAGATTATGTTGAAAAATAAATATATTTTTTCCAAAATTTTTGTGTTTTCTTTGTTGGGTTGGGTACTTCTGGGACCACCCTCGTAGAAATAAGCTGACTGATGAATTCAGCGCCGCATGTGCATTGCTTAAAGTTACGACTTATAAACCCGATATACAACATTTGCCATCCAAAGTACAACAACAAAAATCTCATCAATAAAAGTTATAATTAGTATTGACTTTTATATGGCAAAATGTATTGTGTACAATTATTTTGTGAATTTTTAAGTCAATTCCTTAATTTAATAAAATTTTATAACAATTAAATTTTTACTGTTTATTTTCAACTAAGAATTTTCCGGCACGCCAAAGGTTGAAAAAAAATAATTGTAATATTTGGCACGCGCATATAAAAATATTCTCCACCGCTGTCATAGAATATGCTTAAAAATAAAATAAATAAATAACTAATTAATTAAATACTTTTTGTTTTATTTCCATTTAAACTTCTGAAGTGCTTATTGTAAAAACATATATATATATATATATATATATATATATATATATATATATATATATATATATATATATATATTGTATTGTATATATAATGCAATTTTTTGTGCGATTCTAATTATACGTGTAACAGTACCTCATATAATATCAATTATTTAACGGACCCATACAAAATATATACAGAACAGAATACTTCAGATACAAGCAATAAAAAAAGTATTTTGACAAAAACATTCAAAACTAGATCATTGTTACAGAACTGTTTGAAAAGTTTCTCACGTACTGTATTTAATTGTATAGATGTTTCCAATTTAGTCATTTTAATCGTTTTTTTGAAACTCAACTAACATTTCTACTTTAATCACCGTACTGTTCGATTGAAAAATTCTTCATATATTATTTTTTTTTATTGATTACATTACTACACTGTTGCGTAAATAAACTAATGGACTATACAGATTACAATCATCAATATAATATTGATCTTTGATTTTTATGCGAATTTGTTTCACAGCATGCTGGTACTCCTGCCTTGTTTTTGATACCTGTTTCTTATTTGCTGTAGGGCATTCTTGAATTATCCGTACAAATTCCTTCGGAGAAGAAACAAACTGTGTACGTTGTCAGTATGTCCCGTGTGACTACATACGTCCTGTATTTTTTAAAAATGTACATACGTTTAAAATTCTTATTATACCATTAAACACCTTTTTTAAAATAATTTAAGAAGTTCATTTATTAATCAATTATCGAATAATTATTTAGTATTTAATTTTAAGTAACATTTTATTAACAGTTAATATTCGAGGGTCGTTTGATAAGTATGGTAAAAAAGTAAGAAAAACTAAATTGAAAAATTTAATTAAATTAAACAATAAATAAATTTACCATACTTAATCAAACGACCCTCGTATGTAGGGTTTTCTAATAAAAATGCCAGAACTTTGAAAGCTGGTAGCAGCCATGTTTGACTTTTTTAACCTCATTTTGACATTCTAGCTTAATATATTTTGGAAAATTATCATGGAACGTTTAACACTTAGACATTGTACAAACTTCAATGGACTTATTGAAACAAAAGTTTAATGAGTCTATTATTTCACGAAATGGACTCATCAATTAGCCACCAAGATCATGTGATCTAATTTCATTGGATTACTTTCTGTGGAGTTATGTGAAATCATTGGTTTATGTTGATAAAACACAAACAACAGAACCATTAAAAATAAGCATTAAATGTGTAATTCATCAAATTAGACCATAATTATGTGAAAGAGTGACTAAAATTGGACTAAACGAATGCACTATGTCAAGTGAAGTCATGGTGGTCTTATGAGTGAAATTACATTCTATCATTAATGTCATAGAATATACTTAAAAATAAATAACTAATTAATTATATATTTTTGTTTTATTTCTATTTCAACTTCTGAAGCGCTTATTGAAAAACCCTATATATAAAATATAAAGGTGTGTAAGTAATACATATATTATTTTCATTCCTTTTTTTTCTCAAACAAAATTCAAAATCATCAAAATAATGAAGTTATTTATTTGTTACGTTTGTATACACGTGCGGACATAGAGGACTGTAAATATATGAATCTATGTCACAGAAAAATGTGAAGGATGTTGATACTTTTTTTTATATTCAAAGAAAATACCAATGGATCTAAATTCAATTCTTTGAGATAGAGGAAACTGTAAATATTATGGATTGAATATTGAAAATAAATTGAATATGTTATATATATATATATATATATATATATATATATGTATATATTCACAAACTTATCATACGTTTGGAGCAAAAGCATTTTTATACAATTTATAAACTGAATAAGCATTAATAATTATATATCTATCAAATACATTCCTAATATTGATAATTATATTTGCAATAAATATTGAAAATTACAATTATTGATAATTAAATTTATTTTTAAAATTATCACTCTATATATTTTTTTATATATTAAATTAAAGCAGTAACAGAGTAAGGTTTATGTGCTTAGAGTAGTAAGTAAAAGATAAAATGATTGTACACAGGGACGTCTTAGAAGAATTCAGTGTTTTATTTGTCAAATTTAGGTTAGGAGGAATAATCACAATTCGATACAAGAAAATTAATACAATTTTTCAACATGTAATATTAATAAATAATTTAAGAAGATAAAGATATTAATAATCAGTGTACGTAAAAAATAACTGGTGTCACATTTACAGATTTATGATCGAGTTGATCGTTTATTGAAAACGAAAAAAAGGCTTCTGTTTAATAAATCACAGTATCTTGTAAAGAATTTGTATTATTTAACGACAGCTCGTTCACAATCTATCAATAAACGAATATCGCATACGAGATAATATCACTTCGAGCCAGTTATAAATGATATATCAATCGGACAATGCGTCGTGCCTTCATTTGACCAGTGTAAAATTAATCGTCGAGGATACGTCAATCATGATTTATTTGCCGCCCATCAAGGTTGCCACAATTGTAAACAGTGTAAAATAACAGAACGATTGTGTGTGGCCACAAAACTTTAAAGAGATATAAACTGATTGCCTAAACGTCATCCTACGTCACTTCATACCACGTGTGATTTAATCACGTGGGTAGCGGTGGCCGCAACATACGTGTCAAAATGTGCGACACTTCATTTATTGAAACACGGTCGTAGGACGCTAAGTGATACGCTGTGATTGTAACTACTAATTTACTCTCACAGTATGTTCGTTTTCGTTCCAACTATGCAATAAATAACGAAAATGTCAAACCCACCGAAACTAAAGTCCCTTAACAATAATTATTATCAGTCGAGTCCCTTTGTTAGTGAACTACAGACAGATTCAACTACAGCAGCTATATTTATTCTTCAGATAAACGTATATCTGACTTTTTATCAGTGGCGTAACTAGATAATAGCGGCGAATGTTAAGTTTTATCTTGTTAAAAGTTTACGTTCAGCAATACTAACAGTTTTGAACGAAAAATAATTTTACACGAACGAAGATTATTCTAATAAGATAAAATTGTGAAAGTAAGAAAGTGCGTGTACATCGAACGGTTATCAACAAATTTACATTTCACCAGTTCAAATTTTTATAACGCAATAAAAACGCAATTTAGTAATTGAGTTTTAATGTAAAATACATTCAAACTCATTCCAAACAATGCTAATAAATAATGATATTTATTAATGTAGATAATTTTTTTAACCCATAAGTGTTTATTGAAAAAATAACGATTTGTTTGTAAAAAGTACTTTATCATACCTTTATATATACATATACAGTGAGTCAAAGTGAAACTCATACAGTATTATGTTCAATAAATTTTTGTATATAAATTTTTAAATAAACAAAAAATCTCTTTTGTATTCGACTTAAATTGTTTATTAAGGATATTTTTATCATATAAAAATAAATAAATCATAAAATAATACTTAAAGACCAAAAAAAAGGTACGAATTCTGAAAAATCATTCAAAAACACATCAAAATGAAACTCATACAACTAACAAATTATTTATTAAATTAAAATTTACAATCGATTAAATTATTTTAGTACTTAATAGAGTAGCCTTTATTAATTTTTATAGTCTTTAAACGATTCAGGATGGATTTAACTAATTTTTCACAATAAGCTAGATCAATTTTTCTCCATTCTTCTAATAACGCTTTTTTAAATCTTTGTTATTAATAATAGTGTGTGTTCTAATGGCAATTTTTAAGTGATTCCATAAATTTTCAATCACATTTATATTAGGTGATTATGGTGATGTTTGCAGTATTTTGGGGCAGTTATATAACAACAAACTACGTGTTTTATAAGCTTTGTGCTTGGGGTCGTTGTCCTGATAAAAATTAAATGTTTGTAAAATCCCAAGTTTTTGAGCATTATATTTCAATTTTTTTCTTAACAGATCAATATAAACATTTTGATTCATAATGCCATCTATAAAATTACATTTCCAACCCCTCTCGTAGACATACATCCCCTTACCATAACATGACCGCTCCCATGTTTGACTGTAGTTTTAAAGACATTTCTGTATTTGGTTTCTGCCATACATTAATTCTTCCATTGGATCCAAATAAATTATATTTGCTTTCGTCCATAAACAAAACATCTTTTCAATAATCAAAACTCTTATTAATATGTTCCCAAACGAAACTTAACCTTTTGTTGCAATTAGCTAGATTTATGAAAAGTTTCTTCCTGGCAATACGAGCATGAAACCCATTTTTATTTAGTATATTGCAAATTTTTTTGGGGCTTAATTTTTTATTTAGATACTTTTTAACTTTTAAAGTCAATTTGGATGCGCTAATTTTCGAATTTTCTTCAATTTTTCGTAGAATCCAATACTCGTCATGGTCATTAAAAATCTTGCGGAGACTCTTTCTGATTTTATTGTCAACATTTTGGCCGTTTTTAAATCTTTTTATTACAGATTGCATTGTACCGTGGCTTTTATTAACTATTTTCCCAACTTCCCATAGAGTTTTTCCATTTTTATAATGAAAAATCATTAACTTTTGCTAATCCGTCGATGATTGTCCCCTTTGTCTACTCAAAGTGTAAATCCAATTTATATTTTTTACAAAATGATTAAAAACGACTTAACAATAAGTTTTTTTTATAACCAAAGTGACCAAACATATATTTGAAGAGTATACTTTCTTAACACAGCAGTTTTCAAGTGAAAATAATTCGTTGTATGAGTTTCATTTTGATGTATTTTTTGTTAATTTTTTAGAAATTGTTACTTTTTCTGGAGTAACAGTATTAATTTACGATTGAAATTTTCAAATATAATAAAAATAATCTTAATAAAGAAATTAAGCAAAAAAAAGAAAATTGTTATTATATTAAAATATATGTGTAAAATTATTGGAAACATAACTCTGTATGAGTTTCACTTTGACTCACTGTACACAAAAGTGTATATATATATATATATATATATATATATATATATATATATATATATATATATATATATATATATATATATATATATAAAAGGGAAGTTTTTTTTAGGTTAGATAGAACTGTCAATAGGGATTCAATTTAAAGTTTTATCACTCTTAAAAAAACACCAATATACATATAGAACTTTACTAAGGATGAAATTACTTTAGATATATGCAAATATATAACAATATAAACTATAAATTCTTTTTTACAATATTTCCTTTTTTATCTAATTAATTTACAAAAATCAATTTAACAATACTATCGGAAATTCTGCGAATCTTCATTGAATATCTAACAGTGCACGAGTATTTCGTGTCCGGTGTAAATGACCCCGTGTTCTTAAAACATTGTCTGTAAAGTTATAGAGTTTAATTACATCATACATTGACAGTAATGCAATGATAAATGTATTCACCTACTGCAGTGAATTAAATTTAGATAGCAAACCGAATCGGTTATTTGTAAAAATACATTCGTGTCAATTAACATATTTGCTTATGCGAATAATTTAATGCTGTTAAGTATGTTTGCATTTTATTTGAATGCACATCATCGTATTCTAATTGGATTATATTTTAAATTTGAATAAACTAATCGAAAAAGAGTTCGTTGTATTAAACAGAAAAATAGATTTACTAAAATAAAAATTAAATTCTTGTAACATATGAAAAGATGAGTCAGTGAATGTAATAATTACAATTTGAAATGAATTTAATTGCATAAAAATATTTTGATATTAAATAATAAAAAGATGATCAATTTAGATAAATGAAAAATTACTAAATAGTTATTCATTTATCTTGATTAATTTCTTCGATCTTGATTCTGTTCTGTATAATTATTTGCTACTTGAAAGTTCATAGATCCAAGGAGTTAATTTAAAATGAATGACGTCAGTGTATAATATAAATATGATTTGAATCATTCCATTTTAGGATATATATATATATATATATATATATATATATATATATATATATGTCATTGATAGCTATATAATTATGATCATTATCCAGTGCAATGTATTGTATTCAACTTTGTGTATTGTAATATTCAGATACCAACACGCACAGGAGAGATTTGTCATCGTTTCAAAAGATGTTTGTTTCGTGTCACATTTCTACGCCACTATTACTGTGACGTCTTCCAAAATTATATTATAATGAATGATCCCAACGGACAGTTTTCTCTTTGAGTAAAACATACCCACACATTTTTTTTCAAGATAAATTACTTTAATCAACTTATACGGATTCAAAATTACAAACATACAGTATTTCTTTCGTTTATATTCACACATGCAACACAATACACTCCTACACACTAAAATACACAACAAGCATTTTTATAATGTATATTTATATATAACAAATGAGCTTTTTCTGAATTGTTCAATATACCAAATTTTATAGATATAACTTGAATCCCACATACTACAGTATTTTACCAAATATATAAAATACCTTTTATTGTAAAGTATCTTCTTATGAGCTTTACTAATAATCTTACATAAGTAACTTTTTCATCATAAAGATGAGTGTTATGTGTATATATTTATAAGAAATTAATGGTTTTGTGTCCATTTTTAGAATAGAGTAGAATGGATTGCGAAAATTATTTTCATTTGTGACCCGAACAAAATTATTTTTCAATTTATTCTATTCATTATAATTGCTCTCTATCTCTTTACACTTATATAAAAACATACAAGTTCTATTCTTTGTTAATTCAGTATTAATGAATGCAAAAATTTGTACCTAATAAGAATATTTAGTAATTAATTATTATACATATTATTTTTCCTTTCTCTGTTTTTAGTTTTCATAGTATTTCATTAACGATGCTACTTTTTGAAAGATTTTTTTTAACAACTTGATGTATGTGACTTTTACATTTTATTTTTTTAACACACTATATACCAGCGGTCGGCAACCTGTGACCCATTTGATAATTTCAAGTGACCCACTTGAGTTCCGCAAATAAACTATAATATATAGAAATAAATTATCAAACAAATTCTTCAAAATTAATATTATTTGAAACTGACATAAAAACTAAAATATTTCTTTCCTTTCCTTTGTTAAAAAAGCCAATATGAAAAAAATATCGATGAAAGCAATCTAAATATGTTCGAAAGTTGAATTTTGAACATTAGAAGTGAATTTGAAAGTAGATTTCAAAGTTTTAAGTAGCACGGTAAAATATTTACATTTATAATAAAGCCCGACGAAATAGACAAAAATAGTTTAGATTTACAGTATTTTAAATATCTTGAAATTGACAATTTAAGTTTAGAAGTGATTGATTTTAAAAGTCCAACGTTGTGGACGTATAAATTCAAGACATTGCCGAAAGATTTATAAAAAATGGAAGATAATCATCTTCTTATGATATCAACGTGTTGGGCATCACTTCCTACGAAATTTTCATCTTTGAAAAAAAATAGTTTCGCCATTTTGTCCGCGTTCGGTTCTACTTATAAATGTGAGTAAATATTTTCACACATGAAATTTATTTTAAGTAAGAACAAGAGCAGCTTAAATACCGAAAATTCAGACGCTTGTATTTGTCTCAAGGTAACTAAATTATAAGTCAGACTTGACTAAATTGACATCACAAATTCAGCATCAGGGGAGCCATTGAAAACGAAGAGAACGTTTATAAATAAAGTTCCTAAATTAATGAACTAAAATTTGACAATTATATTTGTTTTTATAGTAATTACAATTATAATTTTAAATTTTTATGTTTTAAAAGCATCTTGTAATTATTTTCCCAATAAAATGTATCTTTTTATCTTTATTATTCACTAAAAGACTATTTTAAAATGAAAATACCACTGACTAGAAACGTCTTCTTAATAATCACATTTTCGCTGATTTTGACTCGCAGACAAAAAAGGTTGCCGACCCCTGCTATATACTAAGGTGGCGAACTTTTTTCCAATGAAAAGGAGGACATAAATAAATTAAAGAAACAAATATTGCAAATAAAAAAATTATAATAGGAATAAACATTAAATTTTAAAATCAAATTATTTTACAGTTCTATGACAACAGAGTTGTATAAACTTGTAAATAAAATGATAATATTTAAAAATTATAAAATTGATAATTAATTAATAAAACTTGAATTGTGCTTACCTAAGTCTGTATGTCGAATATTCACTCGGAAAGAAATAATTACTGTCGTGTTTCAGTTCAGTAAGAATTGTAAGAAGTCAATAAGACTACTAATTCATCAAAGGATATCGCTAGTTTATTTTAATCAAATAATAAACTAACACAATCGAAAATCGCAACTGTTGTATTTTTGAGAAGTATTATTTTCTCTCCCCGATTGTAGTCACAACAAAATTACTGCCTACATAAAATTAAATAAGCGGGTTTTTCATCATTATGGGAAATTTTTGTTATTAAATATTTAGAGATTTACAAATTAGCTTTTACATATCGAAAAGAAGGACACTTTTCGAGGGAGGACAGAACTTCCAAAAGGAGGACGGTTGGTCACCTTATATATACCCATATACATAAAGGTTTTTTTAGGTTAGATAGAACTTTCAATACGGATAGTTGTTAGTTTGAGCGCTATAAGTGACATTTGGATTCAGTATATTTTGGAAGATCATTATGGAACGTTTTACGCTTGAACAACGATTCCAAATTGTGGAAATTTATTTCAAAAATTAGTGTTCCATTCGCCAAACTTCTAGAACACAAAATTTTGTTCAGTGATGAGGTTCATTTTTGGCTTACCGGTTGTGCTAACAAGCAAAATTGTCGTATTTGGATTGAGACCAATCCTGAAGTGATTCACGAGAGTCCGTTACATCCATAAAAATGTACCGTATGATGCGGATTGCACGCTGGTGGCATCATCAGACCTTATTTCTTTCGAAATGAAACCTGAGAACTATCAAAGAAAAACAATAAACCTGAAACTATCGATCTGGAAGAGATGTGGTTTCAACAAGATGGTGTCACGTGCTATACTTCAACCGAACCAATCGAGTTATTGAAACAAAAATTCGACAATAATGTCTCCAGAAATGTACCTATGAATTGGCCTCCATGATCGTGTGATTTTATGCCTCTGGATTATTTTCTGGTTTATACTAACAAACCAGCAACGATTGAGGTATTAGAAGTCAAAAAAGTGAAAAAGTGATCCGAAATTGGACTGACAGAATGCGGTATTTCAAAAGTAACTGTGGTACACACATAAAGAAAATCATTTTTAAATATTAATGCCATAAAATGTTCTTTTGAATAATACTAAATAAATGGTCATCCTGTCAATCAGTATGTGTTTTATTTTAATTTAAAGTTCTATCATATTTAAAAGAACAACTTTTCTATCAATATATAATATAGTTATAAATATTTTAATTAAAATAAATAAAGATGTGTCTATAAAACTGAATTAACTAGTATTGTGGTAATTGGATTTAGTTTATTCCACAAGCATGTATATTGTAATAAATCTAATCGAGTGGTTCTTTTAAAAAATATATCTGACAATAAATTACTGCACCAATTTTTCGGTGGCTGCACATATAAATTATATGTGCTATGAGTCGAAATATATTTTATTTATTATCGTACGTCCATGATATAGTTATTGGTTGCTTGCTTGCTTGCAATAGGGATATCGCTAATCTAATAATTTGTACGGACTTTTGATTGATCGATAAAAATAAACAACTTTCTTTTATCATAATGATAAATGAAATATAACTTAGAAATTGAGTAATTGTATAAAAAAAACTTAAATATCAATATTATTATTAATATATTGCGTTCGTAAGAAATTAATTTGTTATTAAATTTATTGTTCAATTTTCCAAAGAAATAAATACAGTTGTTATAAATCTTCATAGATTTAATTTAATAAATCCATTATTTTATTTTTTCAAGTTTTTCTATAAAATTATTAAGAGAAGATCTTAAAATTCACATGTGCTTATATGCAGGTGTGTCTCAAAAATTAAATGTACTTTTTCTTTTTGAAACAAACCACTGATTGATTTTTAATAAAGAAATTAATATAAGAACAAAAAGTGATGAAAAATGAATAATGTATTCACGTCTGTTTCATTTAATCCTATTTACTGCATATTTGAATTATCGTCATATTATTTTTCTTATTATAATATCGTGTTAAAACGAGTTAATAAACTGCAGTCGAAACAATATATTCAAATGAACTTAAGGTCGATGATCTTGTAAGTTTACATAGTATTGTAGTGGGTTCGAGCCTTATTATGGTATTAGAAGTAGTTAAGTTGTTCGTATTTGTAATTAGGTTTAAATTAGATAGAGTTCAAAGCTTGGATTAAACAACTGTTAAATTTTGTATTGTGTGAAGTTAATTTCTAAATTGTTCAATACATTAGACTTTGTTATTATTGATTTAATAATAAATAATTGAGACTAAGACAAAATTATTGGGACTTGTAGTTTCATGTAATTAAATTAAAAAAATAAATATATCAAACTTTTTCAAATTATTTCCCAAAAAAAAATTTGTTATATGAAGTATATTTTTATTTTAATTAAATATGAGGATTTAACAAATATATTTATTTGTGTAGCTTTTGTAATTAACATTTCATGTGTAAGTTAATATATATATATATATATATATATATATATATATATATATATATATATATATATATATATAGTATATTTCTAATTAGAGATTTAAAAATAACTTTTAACCTCACTTTTTTGATTAATTTAAAATAGGAAAAATGAGGATACCAATGATAACACTTCATTTATATTTTTTTCGAGTAGCATAAAAAGCAAAAAAGATACATTTAATCATTTTAGCACGCTCTATGTACATACACACACATGTATATATATATATATATATATATATATATATATGTATGTATGTATGTATGTATGTATGTATGTATGTATGTATGTATATAATATTTTGTTAATTTATTAACTTTTCTAATTAAAAAATTAAATATACTGTCTACTTTAAAATCTACTTAAACTGGTTTAATATTTGAAAAATTTGAAGTAATTAATTATAAGTTAAAATTATAAATACGTTGACTACT
This sequence comes from Neoneuromus ignobilis, assembly GCA_029203775.1. NCBI lineage: Eukaryota > Metazoa > Arthropoda > Insecta > Megaloptera > Corydalidae > Neoneuromus > Neoneuromus ignobilis. The sequence continues at coordinate 10,199,069 of CP092095.1, read as the reverse complement.
AAAACTTGCGTCAACGAGTGGGACTATTAATAAAATCAGAAATGAAATTCATCTAAAATGAAATAAAAACAACTGTTTTAATTTTTATTTCATATTTAATTATTATGTATTTGAAATAGTCTTGTAAAATATTTTATTATAGAAAATATGTAAATTTTTAATTGAATATATAATAGAGAAAGCAATTAATTATTTCATAAAAGTATCTTTATTACTGTTATAATAATAATATATTGAGACTTTTACATAAATATTTAAAGTCTGTGTTATTAATATCGTAGTAAAAATATAGAATCTTTAACAAAGAAATTAATGAGATCAATTAAATACACAAATAATTTCTGTTAATATTTGAAAAAACATAAAATCATTTGCGTACATTCATAATTTTCTCAAAAAAAATTTTTATTTATTAAACATGTTAGTGTCGTGATTTCCAAAACTATCTAAAGTCGTGAAATTGATTCACTGCCATACAATAAACTGTAGTTTTAAATTTTCATTTATTATTGGGTGTACAAATTAATTCGGTCCGTTTTTTTAGCTCAAATAATGTATTTATTTCAAAAGATAATGAATTAACAAATTAATCAAAATATTGTCCATCACTGCTTACAACTTTTCCCCACCTCTCAGGCAATTTCCGAATCCCGTCTCGGAAAAACTTCTCGTCTTTTGAGGCGATCCAATTTTGAAGCCAATTTTCGATTTCTTCGAAAGAAGTGAAGCGGTGACCTGCCAAATCGTGTTGCATCCGTCGAAACAGCCAGTAGTCAGAAGGAGCAATGTCCGGAGAATACAGCGGGTGCGGTAAAATATATCCCATTTGATCATTTCTAAATATTTTTTGACAACTTTTGTGACATGAGGCCGAGCGTTGTCATGCAAAATAATAACGTTATCATGTCTGTCCTTATATTCCGGCCGTTTTTCTCGTAATGCACGGTTGAAACGAAGTAATTGCAATCTGTACCAATCACCCATAATGGAATCGCCAGGTTTTAGCAGCTCGTAGTACACAACGCCCCCTTGGTCCCACCAGATACACAGCATAACTTTCGAACCATGAATGTTCGGCTTTGGTGTTGATGTTGAGGTCGATGGCAACGATTGGCCGGGCAAAACGTAGTATTTTTTTTGGGGGGGTTGACGTAGAAGATCCACTTTTCATCACCAGTCACTACCCGGTGTAAAAAAACCTTTCTTTTTTGCCTTTGAAGCAGCTGCTCACAAGAAAATAATCGCCTTTCCAGATCTCTTGGTTTCAATTCATAAGGAACCCAATTGCCTTGCTTTTGAATCAGGCCCATAGGTTTTAAACGTACAGACACTGCTTGTTGGGTCACCCCCAACGTAAGTGCAAACTCGTCTTGCGTTTGACTCGGATCTTCATCGAGTAATGCCTGTAATTCATCGTCTACGTATTTTTTTGGCTGTCCCGAGCGAGGTCTATCTTCAACGCTGAAATCACCACTTTTGAAGCGCCGAAACCATTCTCTACATGACTTGTCAGTTGGAGCATTGTTACCGTAAACTTCCACACTTTTTTCCAATTAACCACTTCAGCTGCACTTTTTTCCAATTAAAACAAAAAATTAAAATTTCCCGCAAATGCTGTTTAGTTATCAAAAAATCTGACATTTTCAACAGCGTAACAAAGAACATTTTGTATGAAACTCAAAACAATACAAACTGGATGTTATCGGCAGATGTCCAATCTGTCTAAAACCACGGAAATCAGCTGTTACTATTTAAAAATTTAATGTTTTTAGAGCCACTTTTGAAAACGGACCGAATTAATTTGTACACCCAATATTTCCAAAAGTCTCTCACAACTATGTAATTCACACACCCCTAAACGTATTTTATTTTTTCTCGCATTGTTTACACTTTTTTCGTATCAAAATAACAACCATAGTTACCTTTACTTATTTATACTTATTTATCGTTGCTACGCAACACAAATTATATATATGTATGTATGTATGTATGTATGTATTTAAATAATGATTAATAAATTCTCTAACGTTATCTTTGTAGTGGCAACAGTGTTTGAAAGTTTATAATTAATGGTGTATTTTTTTCAACTCATACATTTATAGTTTATCTTGTATTAACTTCTTTTTCTATGTTATTCTTACTGTTTATTAATTTTATTCTTAAGTGCTAGCACATTTCTTCGCATGTGTAACGTCTAGTGGAAATCATTTACTGATTATAAAATAATTAATACAACTCACAGATGACAAATTGCATCTGTGTATAGTAAAAACGGCAAACAAATAACTATACTACAAGGAATATCTAATCTTGATCTTGAATGCGGTTTGTACAACAGGTCATGGTTGCTGACCCACGCTGACATCAATGGACCGAAAATAATCGCTAGTTATTTATTATGGATTTATGTATATGTCAGGGCGTTTATTCGGTTGCATCTGTTGTAAAATCATCAGCGTGTATTGAACGTAATGAAGTGCTCTTATGACTCTTGAGGATCGAAGTGTGAATAGACGATGCGTGTGTTGTACATTTAATACGCACATGAATAAACATGAGATTCGTTTCTGATCAATAGAAGGAATTTTTATACAATGTGTGTATTTCTTAATGCGTTAGTTTGAACCACGTGTAACTGTATTAAATCTGTTTGCATAGCATTAAACGTGCTTCCATTGTGTACCAATACATTTAATTGATTTGAAACGATCTTTTAAAATTATTTTAAGATCGTAATCTTCAGAATATTTTTATTATGGAATTTTCATTTCACTAATAATTATTGCTGTTCTTCAATAATAATTATAATTATCACACAAAAAGTGAGCAATCATTCTTAATGGCATTATTTGATAAATAATTTTGATTTGGTGATTGTTTCACTGGTTAAATTTTCTAATAAAAATTTATACTTCACATTAAAGTCAGATTTACAAAATTTGATAAACCAAAATTGATCACAAGTTGAATATTTTTAATATTACTGTTATTTCAATTATTTTTTTGTGTATATTAATGTTTTTATTATTTCTACCACAAAAATATTTATTATGACTCTCTAATATAGATTTTTTGAAATTTTAAAATCTAAATTTTCTTTAAATAATAACAGAGGACTAGTAAAACAAGATTTTCTCATATAATGCATTTAAGTTAATTTATTAATTAAAAAATCGAAAATTCTCTTAATAGAATATTTTATCTTAATGAACATCTTTATATGATTTTTTTTTAAAAAAATCAACAGCTGTGATTATCAGGTGTTTATTAAATTGATTCAAATTAATTTTTATGACATGAATATCTATTCAGTCACAGATAATGAAATATTTATTTTTAAAAAATATATAAATAATTGAAAAGAATTTTATGATTATAAAATATCAATTGGATTTTATTTCTTTATTCACAATATTTTCCTATTCATCTTATCTTTACTTCACTATATTATTTCTAAATTGTTATCGAATCAACTCAATAAAAATGTAATCACAGAAATATAAATCTTGTATCAATTTTAACGAAGTTAGTTTATATTAAGATGTAATAAACTAACATTGATTTATAACGAAATAAAATAGATGATATTATTATGTTCTTAATAATTTATTACAGTTTTAAAATCTCATATTTAAATTTCTATTGTTATTTTTAAATTTATGATAAGACTATTGAATACATTAACCTTTCGTAAAACTGGTGGAATTTTATTACATTCGAAACTGCTACCAAAAAGTCGATTATATTTATTAAAACACTCGATCGTTTATTGAATGCTCAGCATATTTTATGGGTTTCGATGTTTAAGAATGTGCCGTCAAAAACAAATACGTAAAATCAGACGAACGTTTTAAATAATTTATATAAAGCGCCGACACATTTGTGAAAGCTTTATCGATGCTATATTCATAGAAATTCTGTAAATATTTGTAATAACTTGTCACTAATGCATGCGCGACGAATGATTTGAATACGGAATTGTTTTGTGTACGTGTGGTCATTGTTGATCATAGTTGATGGATAGTTAAGAACTTTAATAAGTTTTAAAACGAATCGCAGAAAACAGCATATTATTAAAATTTACAACTATGTATAGAAAACTATAATTAAATATTAAAAAAAAACTCCTGTAGTCGTTTAAGTAATATTAAAATATTTTAAATATCTCTCTCATGGTGGTTTATATAAATTATTCTTAGAAAATTTAAATTAGATTCAACAAAATGTTTATCTTTCTCATATAATATAGTAAAAAATAGCTACTTATTTTGATTACAAATATCAAATAATTTTTACAAAAATGATATAGTCATTTATAATTAAAAATATTTATTAAATTCGGTAGAGAAATAAATTAGAGTAATACATAGAATTATTATTTCATTAAACATGGATCGATATTCAAATATTCTCTCATATTCGGTGTCTCGTATTCGAACTCAGCTACACATGTACATACAGCTGGGTAAAACATGAAGGTTCTTGACCCTCACTAACTACCAATTCATCATCAAACTCGTTAGTTACGAATCTTGACATATAGATTTAGCGAAGAGGTGTCAGATCCACTCTTTAACTTTTAGTTTAATATAAAATTTGAACAGAAGCCAATATAATTTTCCCTGATTATAAGTTTAAAAATTTTCATTCCAATTAAAATATTCTAATTTCTTTACATATTACTTTTTTGTAAAACTGTAAATGTATGAAGTTGTTTGAAAAATGTTTCATTATTGAAATACCTATAATTATTTTTATACATTTACCTTTTAAATGAATACACAGATGTATATAAGATATATTTAGAATAAATTCTTATAAACAATTTATAAAAGTAGGTTAGAGCGTTGTTACTTGTTTAGACTTAATGGATACATTTTCAAAATTGGAACAAATCGTATAAACAATTTATAGAAATATATTGAGTGTTATATTTTATATCAATACTGATTTATAAAAACGACAGGATTTATAAATATCTAAATAAATAAAGATTGTTTAATTTAAACTTAGTTTCATTATCTTAAATAATTTACATTTAGTTGAAAATTATGAATTGTAAAATATATATTACCAGTAATGTGCCATTTACAAATGTACCGAATATGTATTTTTTATTTTTAAAGATTTATTTAAATTAAAAATCGGAAATTTTAAAGAATAAGTTTGAATTATGTTCATGTTCATTAGTAGTAGTACATGTTGAAAAGAAAAACACAAATTCTTGAAATTCTATGTATAGAAGTGACTGATGTCTAAACTGAAAAATATTCTCTTATATATATATATATATATATATATATATATATATATATATATATATATAAAATATATATATATATAAAAAACATATATATATAGTTTTTCAATAAGAATGTTAATAGTGTAAAAAGATTATTTTTTAGTAAAAAATGACACGACGTAGATAGATGTGTTATGTAAAAAAGAGGCGCCAGACATTAAATCTGAAAAAACAATAGATGCACTTGTCTGTATATTTGCGCATCTTAAGTTATTTGCAAGTATAATTTTATTATACATATAATTCATCAAAAATAATATGTAGACATCAATGCCACCGACTTATTTTATTACAATTCAAAATAGCAAAAAACATTCATATATATTGCTTTTTTGAATAGCAATTCAAGAATAGATTTAAAAAAATTTGAAGTGTTTTCTAAGCATGATATCATATATATATTTTATAATATTGAATATATATATGCATGAAATATATAAAGTTATATCTAACCTAAAAATAGTCAAAAATCTTTGATCATACATATATATATATATATATATATATATATATATATATATATATATATATATATATAATAACACCTTTGATATATATATATATATATATATATATATATATATATATATATATGCATGTGTGTGTGTATGTATGTATATATAAAGGTGTGATAAAGTGTTTTTTTTTCAGGTTAATAGAACTTTCGATAGGAATTCTATTTAAAAATCTATGCCCTTAAAAAAACATATAATATCAAAATATGTAACGGACTTTAGTTTTAATTATGAATTATTTCTATGTTGAAATAAATGCATGTTATAAATATTACATGTGTCATTTCGCCACAAAGGATATGTGCTATAATTACACATGCATATATAATTTGTAATTTTTTCATTCAGTTTTTTTTTTTGAAAAAAAAACAATAATAAAATAGTATGTATTCGTTTCTAGTTCGGTTTGTGTGTAATGTAGAAACGGTTTTATAAGCGTTCAAGGCCTGTATAAGTAGTCGTCAATGTTAACCACTTGGATAATCGACAATAAAAACAAAACGTACTTTAGAATACAGAAACTGTCAGACGATCAGAATGCTTACGAAAAAATCTCTCACGGAATTCGATCCATGATAATAAGACGTTCGTAATACTGTAATTTAGTATGAAATACCATTCAGCTATTACGAGATCTTTGCCGATGACATGAGCAGTGGCGGGAACCTTCGAGTAAGACCACAAGGGTAAATTGAACTGTAAAAAAAGTTGTTTGTTATCTTTGATAGTATGTTCGAAAAATCCATTCTGAAAAGGTGGACAAGACAAAAAAAAAAAAAAAAAACAAAAAAACGATTCTTTACAAATAAAGCAAAGTATGTAATTAAACTTCAACTACAGTTGGTTTTGGCTCTGTGGCTAATTCGCTTTAACACAAATGAATCAATTGCAAACACCATAAGATTTTATAAAAATGTTCATGAATTATTCCTTCTTCATTTTTTCAGTAATATATATTTAACTAATGAAATTGTTTAATTAGAATAATCATTGTTAAAGAATATAAATTATTAATTGATTTTTAAAAATTAAATCAGACTATTTTTCTAAATAGAAAATTTTTATATTTGAACATTTTATATATACATATATATATATATATATATATATATATATATATATATAATATGCTGACTAGGAAAAAAACAAACTGAATTTTCATCCTACAATAATTTATAAGAAAATCCAACAGTTGCTACAAGTCGTGAGTTTGAAAATAATTATTTCCATGCGTGTTCTCCCTCACGAAAGACCGTTGTCCTCAACCCTATCAAAAACATATTAATTTGATCGACGTTTCAATTACAGAAATATAACCTCGTCGAAAAAGACGAATTTTGTGGGGACGTCGAGTAAGAATTGTATTTCGTTGAACATCAATCAAAAACAATATTAAATTACGTTTCAACAGAAAAACTAATTGAAGAGTTTTGAATGTTAAATGAGATCTATTTGAGATGTTTTACATTAACTCGTTTAATTAATTTTCAACTTGACAAAATATTTAGGATTATTTTTTTAAATATAACAGTTATTTTTTAATACTTTGTTTTCTATTTAATATATTTATAATTGTTATTGTATTTTGTCTTTTTAATAATACATATGTAATTGAATTTTATTAAAATGTCGGTGAATCAAATGTTCTTGAAAGAATTTCACACAAACTGAATGAACAGATGAGGAATACCATGTCATTTAGTTCCTGCGCGTTAATTAAAAGCGTTAATTCCCTCGAGTACGTACACATTGTTCTGAAAGGGTAAAAGAGGGTCTTAGTTTATTACATGTAAAGCTATGTATAGTTACACTGCATTTTATAGTGAAAGTAACTTGCATGTGAAACAGCATACCTGAAAACTACATAACATACTACAATAGCCTATTGAGTAGGTGTCAGCTGTTACGGTTCATTGTTTTTCAGGTATGAGTTCATACACCTTTGTGTAATTTGAGAAATACAAATGTAACTTTGAAAGCTTATTGCATAAATTAGTTGCATGTCTTATCTTCTTAATAATTTATCACCACCTATAAGTAATGATATGAATCAAACTATTATTTAAAATTAATTTGTTTTATTTGATTTTATAAACGGTTTTTTAATTTTGTTATTTAATATAGGGGCATCCAAATATAACGCCTAATTTGTATTTTATTAAAAAGAAACATGTGTATAGTTTTTTTTAATAAAACAAATCTAGGCGTCACATTTGGATGACCATATATAATTCATGATCATTATTTAAAAAAATATTGAAACACGAAATTTATTATTTTTTAAAATTTGTTAATTAATTATACTTGTTTATTATTATTCACTATTCTTTACTATTCTTCAGTCTCATTTAATATACCCTATATATTTAATTATATATAATGTTATGACTACAAAATGTAATTATTATATTAATATATTCTTTATCTTATTAAACTTTCTATTTTCGATTACTCTAGTTTAGTTGTTACTGAATCAATGATACGTTCACAAAGCAGTTACACTGCTCTATAATTTTATGCAATTGCAAATTAGTCTAATCCGGGAATAAAATTCAGAAGTAGGCTTTATAGAAACGTTTTCCTTTGATGATAATCGTTGTTCTTAATTTGTGCTTTAATGATTGAAACTCTTAATTACTTATACTTCATGATAAATTTTATACAATGAAGGATTTCATTTTATAATTTAATTTTAAAATACTTTTGTTACTTAAAATCAATTTTATAAACACTATTTACAAATAATGGAGTGTATATATATATATATATATATATATATATATATATATATATATAAAATAATATAAGGGTTACCAATAAGAATGTTAGAACTTTGACAGCTGATGGCAGCCATGTTTGAATTTTTTTTAACCCAATTTTGACATTTCAACTTAGTATAGTTTGGTAAGTTATTATGGAACGTTTAACACTTCAACAATGCTTAGAAATTGCAAAAATTTTAATAGACTTATTAAAATAAAAGTTTAATGAGTCTATTATTTCACTAAATGGACCCATCAGTTGGGCCACCGAGATCGTCATCTAACTCTATTGAATTATTTTGGTGAGGTTATGTGAAATCATTGGTTTATCCCTGGTACCCCTCTGTCACTTTGCAATGTCACTCTGTAGAGAAGAAACGGTACAAGGATTTCCACAGGAATCATCTTTTCAAAAATTATTATTTTACAAATTTGACATTATAGTGGAGAAAAAAACAATCCAGTACATGGAGTGTGTCTAATCCTATCTATCACATAATACTAGTTCCTAGTTTTAATCGACTTCTAAAACAGATATCTTGTAAATTTGGCTCTCAAAAAAATATATTGTACTGCTGATTTGGCTTTTTTGACTAATGAGTTTGCCGATCATTAGTTTATGCTAATAGACCACAAACAATAGAATTAAAAATGAACATTGAACGTGTAATTCATGAAATTGATCCACAATTATGTGAAAGAGTGATTAAAAATTGGACTAAACGAATGCACTGTGTCAAGCGAAGTCGTGGTGGTCATATGAATGAAATTGTGTTCCATCATTAATACTATACAATATGCTTAAAAATAAAAAAAATACATAATTAAATACTTGTTTTATTTCCATTTAAACTTCTTAAGTGTTTATTGGAAAACACTATATAATATTAATGTTCTAGTATTCTAAAAATTAAAATATATTTGAAACTATATATAACTGAATTGCTTTTAGGCAATTAATTAACTAATAAATATTTTCATGATTTCAGTCATAAAACTTAACCTATTTAACCCTTATACACAATAAGCACATTATCACTAGCACTTAAAATGATTTCAAATGATAAACGTCCTTAGTATCTTATCCTTCGTTATAATTAAATTGTCAGGATAAGTGATAATCTGAGAAAATGGTTTTAATGAATGAGTATGCATTTGTGGTATATTTGTTGTATCTATTAATGCAATGTATGTCTTTTAATTATAGAAATTTATAAAAATTGAAAATGTAAAATAATCGATTACAAATTTGTGAAAATTAATCACATTTTTTTTAATTTTTATCAGTAGCAAAAATTATTTCACAATTAGATTTGATTATTTTAGAACAGTATTAAAATATAAAATCGTTAGCAATGAATGATTCTCTCAATTTCTAATTTGAAAACAATGAATGTTAAACAATAATAATCAAAATACAAAGTATTTATTTTAATTTATATTAAAACTTGATAATATATTTTTTATAATCCTTTAAATTTATATTTATATTCATGTATGTATATAATTAACTTTGATATAATTTATAATCTAAGAGAGGTTTAAAAAATTCATATTTATTTCACCGTCACATTTTGTGCGAAATAACAGCTTACGATACTTTTCAAGTTTAATCTCCGTGAAATTAGGGAAGGAAAATTTCTAGCTTCATCGTCATAAATTGTTATATACGATTAATACTGATTTTATCGTAACATCTGTAGCACGTTATGTTAGTACATATGTACTATGTCTGCAGTAACAAAACTACATTTATCATAAACAACGATCGCGATAATAAATAAAGATACAAAGATGTTGGCGTGGGCACGAATAGCAACGTCGTTGTTAGATAGATACCGAATCAATTTAGTAGGTAAATCATGACAAAGACTGTCAACAAGATAGCATCCATATTTTATCAACAAACTGACTAGAAAATCCGTAAGTTGAATAAGATTTCAATACTGGTTAAAGCGCATTTTCCTGTATGCAGAAGAGAAAAGAAAAACTTGGAAAATATTTTTCAAAATTTATTATTAAAAAGATAATAACTTTTTACTTTTTTAAAAATAATTTATTTGAATTTTTCATCTTTTTTTATTATTACATATAACATTGATTCAGTAATAGATATTTAAAAAATCTAAAATCATTTTAATAAACAGTGTTTTATAAAAATAATCTGTTCTGAATAATAATATCCGAATATTGAAATCGATCGGATATGGGAATGTGTGATACATTAAATATCAAAATATTTTTACATTTTATCTGATTATAAATAAAATATATATATAAAATCTTATAAAAAAATTAATAAGTACAAAATAATAAAAGTGTGTTAAAAATAATAAAGATTTTTTGATTGTTCCATAAACCAGTTTTATACGAGATAATTTGTATATTTATTTATCGAAATATCAGTAAAAACATCTCATCTTCTAAATTATGTTAATTGTGTATTCTGTGGAGTAATTCCATAAAATTAAATGAATTTGCAAGCTTTCACTTCACGTCGAACTTTATATAGGATAGCAGAGTTAATAAGCTACTTACAATGCAAATGATATTTAAATGGAGTCGATCATTCAAATCCACATAATTTCATATTTGCATTGATTGCATGGAAAATTTTATTGTATCGTATAATACATTCTTATAAAAAATTATGCTTGAGATATAAATATTTCTGATCGTTATTTTCCATAAATGAACCTGTATTTATTTATAACTTTAATATTAATTAAAAAGATATGATTTTAATAAAATAATTAATTAATTAGGAAATTATTTTTATATTAGGTTGGAAGTATTCCCTTTTTAAATATTCAAAAGACCAGAAGGCGGAAGAGAGATATTTGCCAACCTAATATATTAACAAAATTGAACTTCTGTTAATATATATATTATTCAATTTGTAATTTCTTCCTTTAAAAAATATACTTGTTCTCTTTTATTCAATTATATTTTTTATTGTCTTTTTCTTATTCGACAATAATTATAGTTTATAAATATACACAAAATCATCCACGAAAATGTTATAATCGACATTATTGCGTGATCATATAAAACCAGTTTTTGTAAAATATTTTTTCAATACATATTTTTCAGTCAGGGAGAAGATTAAACATTAACGAACATATAAATTATCTAATAGCAAAAAATTGAATAAACGTCAAGACATTTGTTTTTGTTTAAAAGAATGTTGAAAACATAAAAAAGAAATTTTTTAAATTATTTTCGTAATCTAGTAAAGAATTGTGTTTTATATTATCTTTATATATGTATATGCTTGTACAGTTTTTTATCTGTCTGTGTTTCTATCAGCAAATAATAGTTTTATTTCAACGTATATTTCGTATTCAAATATCTAAAAAAAATTAAAAAATGATGTAGTATACTCACTATTTTATTTGGTTGAATTATTTATATATACTAAAATGTAATATTTTATTTCAGGTTATTTTGGAAAATATTTAAATAAGTATAATGGCTCATACATTCCACCAGGATGGAGAGAATGGGGAGGACTGATTATGAATTCCAAATATTACAATTATTCAATCAACATGAATGGCAAGAAAATAAAGCATGGAGCTGATTACCACAAGGTAATATATTCTCATATATAATTATTTCTTAAACATAAAAAAGTATATTGATATGATATATAGAAAATTTATATTTTAAATATTACTATTAATTATTATTTTTATTTAAATCAAATTTAGTCAATCTAAAAACTTTTTTATATATTTGTCATAGAAATATAAAAAATTAATTTAATTTACATTTATTTTTTATATATTGTAAAACTCTCTAGTCTTTTATTCTTCTCTTATAAAAATTATATTTATACTTTTAGAACCTATCTTTATTCTGTATATTATTTTTTTACTATAATTAATTTTATTCATTAATTATAATCTGATACATTTTTTATTGAAAATATAAAATAAGATTAATTTAATAATCGACATTTTACTTAATATATATTTTGAATAATAATTTTTAATCCAAAATAGATTTTTAAACATTTCCTTTAACTGATTTTTTGAAATAAATCAAAAATAATGTTCTAATAATATTTTCAAACTAATTAAAAAGGAAATATATATCTGAACTATGTTTACATTGTGTATTATTTATAAACAATTTCAATTTAGTACAGGTAAAACCCAATGACGAAATAATTTATAATATAAAAATAATCATATGTAAATATAATGCATAGAATTATCAATATTTTAACTTGCAAATCAAAAATGTTTATTAATAAGTAGTACCGTTAAAAAATCAACAGATAAATGTCAAATTAAAATCGCTATTTATTATATTTTTAATTATCTGTTTCCTCTTTTTACTAACAAGTTAACATGTTAGATCTATCACATTATATCAAGCAATAATTATATATCAAATTGATAATACGATATAATCATAAAATGTAAACGTTCAGTTCTTATTACACGTTTTCATTATGCATCTCTGCATTTTAATATATTCATAATGACTTCTTTATTATTTTTTCTCCTTTGATATAAGTGTATAATTTAAAATTTCATAACTTCATCATTACATTAACTTCAATTACGTTCAGTTATTACCTAATATATGCAATTATTATTTTTTTTAATCTTACAGTTCGCTGTATATGAAATCGTTTCATTATAATATGTTTAATTATTTATAAATATTAAAATTATTGAGCATTTTCTAATTAAAATCTTAACAGTAACAACAAGTATAGCTGCATATTAATACGTAGATATTAGAGTAACAATTATTAGTTATTAAATGAAATTGCAGTTTGGTTTTCTTATGATTAAAATATTTGCAGTGGTAGAGAGTCGAGATGATTGAAATGACGTAGCAGAATTATTCTATAATATAATTTCACTTCACTTTATATATACATAAGTTATATTTAAATCAATTGGTATTAATATCTGAATTTCGATCTAAATACCATTTTTCAATATTTAGTTCGATATACATATTTAGCTTTTTATATTTTCTATTATATTTTTTTCATTAACGTTTATAAAAGTTTCTTTTTCATTTTTGTTCAAAATAAATCCTTATTATATTATCAGAATAAGCTGAAAAGATTATCTTACTCTACTAAATCAAAAATGTAGTCGAATTTTATCACAGTTTGACTTCTATTTTCCAACTAACTACATTTTTCGAGTATCTCTTAACATCTATCTATATCTATACTCTAAAAACGTCACTTTTTTTAATACAGCCATAAAATTCTTTTTATACGCTCTTCATTTTTCTATATCTCCAGTATTTTTTTTATTAATATTTATACAAAAAAATGTGCTGTAATTTTCATCTTTTTCTAATTTTTTCAAAATAATTATAAATAATTTTGCATTTTTCGTTTGTTTGGAATATTTTGTTTAAACATCTTTTTTTATATATTTTTTATAATTTTCTTCCATATCTACATTTTCAAAGTTTCTATCAATATCTGGCTTGTTTTTAAAAATTCACATTTCGTTGCAATAAAAAATAATACTTTAAATTTTAATGATTCCCTTCTTAAACATTATGGTCCGGGCATGTGTAAACGTATGTTTCGTTCTGCACTTATGTAAGTCCGTTCACGCGTTAACGCGTGTTTTGTTGTATGAAGTTTTAATGCAAATATATATATATATATATATATATATATATATATATATATATATATATATATATATATATATATATGTATTTTTTCTATATATAAGCTATATTTTTTTCTAATTACATCAAAAGATGGTGGTGTATATATTCAAAATATTGGTAAATTATAAAAATTATGAAAAATATTTCAGATATTTCAAATAAAGTAATCTCTTTTCCCTAGAAAAGTTCTGTTTTTTGAAATAAAATCGAAATTGGTTCTCTTATTTTTTTTCTAACAACTTCTGTATATGGAATATATCCTTTAAGTAATTTATCATATTTTTATCCTTTCCAGATGTTTTTTTACGCTAAAAAGTGTTTTTTTTTATAATAAACTATGTTTATTAGAAAGCATCTCATTTTTGTACTTTATCACGCTGGTACACTTATCACAGATTGAAAACCTCTGTTATATTTACATATATCTATGCAACGAACCCTTTTATAGGCAGATATGAAATTTCATTTCAAAATGTTCATTGGTTTAAGAATTACATCGATTTTATGAAGAAATTATTTTTTGTGTATATTTTTGCGAAATTCGCCGGATTCTAGATGAAGTCTAGTGCGAAATATTGCGGACCGTAATGTGTTAATATATTCTTAAAAGTTTACACACAATTTCAATAGTTTCAACATGAAGTTCAATTAATTCCCATTTTATTTTTTTTAACAATGATTTAAGAACAAGGTATTCTTAAATTAAATATCTTATAAAATAATAAATAATTCCACGTGCAATTTACTCTAGAAAATGTACATTTTGCGTGTATTGAGTGTACGGTACTGTTTATTGTAGAGATAAATATTAATTTTGGTATTGGTTCATACATATTAAAACGAGCCACAATTCAAATATTTACTTTTCTTTTTATTCGCAGTACGCATTAAATATTTACTTTCAGTTGTTGATAACGTGACTTGGAATTCATTTAAAACTCTAATATTAAAAATATAACAACAAATACGTACACAGCTATTAAATTCATCTTAAACCTTGATATAAATTCATAAATATTCATCGACTAGGATTTTTATTTTGTAATTACGAACAAGTATAAAGTAGAGAAAAATTAATAGACTTATCACGTCATTTTCATATCGAGTTAAATATATATTGTTCATTAAAAACATGGTAGTTAATGTGGAGCTGAACATTATAATTAAAAAAATGCTCGATTTCAAAATAAATATTGTAAATAAATTGCCAAGCACGTGATAATTATTGTTTGAATAGACCGGAAACTATTTTTTTATTCCCTGCACAAGTTTCAATCAATCATATTTTACATTCACATTAATCACCTTGACATCGCTGCGTGCTTGTATGACTTACTATATAAAACTACCCACTTAGAGATTGTAGAAATTATAGTGTAATTAGTTTGTTCAATGAAAGTTATTTATAAGTAAAAGAGTGTAGACATTAGAGATTTAGTGTAAGAAAGGGATTGGTAGTGTCGACGACTTACACTAGTATAATTATGTGATATGAAAATTAAAATTTATGTTTATACTTTAATGTAGAGGTTTTTTTAAAACATTTTACTTTTTGTAATTTTATAATATAAAAATATTAAATAACAAATAAACTATAAGTTAAAAATATCATGGAAATAAAAAGAAATACAGTAATACCTCGATTAGTCCGGTTTCACTACAGTGCGGTTTGAAATTCCCTTAAAAAAAATTTTTACTTGAAAAAATCCTACTAAAAAGTTTTTCTTGAAAAAAATCCCAAAAAATTAATACATAAAATTATTTTTATACGCAAATTTTCAAATTTTCCCCTTCATTGTGAAAACATTATAAAAAAGAAAACCGAAATCATATATGCACATTATGCGCAACGCATGCGCAGTTTTAGTTTTGTGGTCTTTTTTTCTTTTTCTATTAGTTTTCGATTCGTAACTCTAGAGTAAAGTTGATTTTTTGATCATTAAATTTTAATTGAAAATGAATTGAAATTTTTTTTAAAATGAATGTATAAACTCCTGATTTTGTTTTGTTGATACATACAAACATTTGAATATATAACCCTCGTTTTATTTACTGAAAAACAGAAAAATAAATTTGTTTGGATCCAATTAACATTTTTTGTATTTAGTTAATGTTTCAATTAATCCGGTTTCAATTAGTACGGCAAATCAGTGGAACCGATTAACCGGACTATGCGAGGTATTCCTGTACTGTATAATACATATACATCGAAACTTTCCTACGGTACTGCAAATTTAAATAAATGTTTAAAGGGAACAGAATTTAATACACTGTACAGTACAACAAGAGACTTCGTACAATTCAGAATAGTTGATGTAATAACTTATTTATTCTATGTTTCAACTATTGTTACCTGAAATGAGATATTTTGAGTTATATTGTGATTAATGCAACGAATATTTAACTAGTAGGTTAAAATCGACAGTTTATTTTATTAAATTTTAAAAAACAACTCACATTAATTTATCTTAAATTATTCACATTTTTTGTATTTAAAAGTAATCAAAATGTACACGCGATTTTTTTTAAAAAAAATTCGTACTTTATCAAAAGAGAAAATATTATTTTACATTGACCATGAAAAAATATTTTCGAATAAATATATTCATGATAATACACAAAGTTATGATTGATATTCTTTACGATTTTGAAACTGGGAACGTTATACATTATAAATTAAATTAAAATTGTATCTCTTGAAATTAAACATTGAATGTATGGTTGTTGTAAGTGGATCGATATTACCGTACTGTAATATTCTGACTGTTACTTATTCAGATTAATTATTTGTATCACTGCCATTCACACACGTATATTCTAAAATTATACTGTTTACTTCACTCCGTGTGATTATTAAAGGTACTTTAGATCTTGTCATTCAGAAAACCATTTCGTTGATTGTATCAGATAATTTACGAATGTGTTTCGTTGAATATCTATATGAATTATTTGAAAATATTTGTTAAATACTGTTTTTATGTTTGTTAATGTAAAGTACAAACTACTATGTGTGTATGATAACTGAAAAAACAATCAATAAAATGCGTAGTTTTTACAATTCTATTTTTTGTACAGAAAAAAAATATCAATTTATTAACTGTGAATAAAAGTTGTATGTTTTTTGTTATTATAAAAGTTTATTTTAAAAAAATATTTGTTACATGAAAAAATCTGTTTATACCAGTTTCGTTATCAAATTGACATTAGTAATTTAATCTGTTGATGACAGGCAAGAAATTGAACCGTATTAAAAAAATCTAATAGTTGTAACAACTTAATACAATGTTAACTAAGTTCTGTTACTTTATGTAAACCAGATGAAAGAGAAACTGTGAAACGTACGAACATACATCATGTGTAAATATTTTATATGGATTAAATTTTAATATAACTCAAGTAAGACATGTGTTAAAATATAAACTATGTCATAATGAAATCTGTTACGAATTTCAATAATCCTAAAATGTAAATGTAGCATTTAACTGCTAAAATATTACATACTTTATGTTAACCGATATATTTGGTAGACAAGGGATTCGATTTCAGTCCCTCGATTAATTATCTTAAGAGGCAATTACTTCGCTTAGAATTTTTGTTTGTACAGTTTATGGCAACAATAATTTATAAATAAAGTCAACTATATCAGTACATATAAAATATTACTAGATTTTATTTATAGTTCAATTCTGTACTGTCGAGGTAAAACTCCTATGGGAATTTCGTTATTCGAAAATTGTCTTTATATCTACAAATGTCTATTTGGCCTCGAAGACATTTTTTTCTTTTTTTGATATTGTATTATTCATACATAAGAATATATACATAAATAATACACGTATATATACTAAAAAATTAAATTTTCATTTGATTATAAGTGACATATTTTAATTATGTATAATAAAAAAAATATATCAAAATAGTGAATTTGAAACCACACCTAAAACTTTAATCTTGTATAATAATGAAATTAAAAGAATAATTTCTATGCTCAAGGCATTTTTCACTTAAAATAATTTTATCTATGAATATTTTTATCTCTTTCTTTATTTTTATATATATATATATATATATATATATATATATATATATATAGAGAGAGAGAGAGAGAGAGAGAGAGAGAACTTGTTTTGAATAATAAAAGTAATAAAATTATATGAAAATTCATATTTTTGTACTTTTTAGAATAAAAGTGATTATAATCGTTGACAATGTCTCATAAATCATTTTCAAAGTCATGTAAAAATTAAATTATGGCTAATGCAAAAAATTACACATTACCAAACTGTTCTATAGTCAAGTCACTGATTAAGTAAATTAATAAACACTAAAGATAATGCGTACTGTTTTATTACTGAGTACACGACTGTTATAATTGTACGGTACACAGAAATTCCATTAGATAATTAAGGGTTTTAGAGTCATAAATTAATTGACATATAAGCATGGCATAGCAGAATACTTTTTAAGTACTGATTTTGACATTTATTTATATGTAAAAGTGCATATGACATTATATACATATATATATATATATATATATATATATATATATATATATATATGTAAATAAAGAGAGAGAGAGAGAGAGAAACAGAGAATTTTCTCGTTTTTACTTCTTAGGATATTATTTTATATGTTTAAATAAATCTCTTTGTTTATTAACTGATTATTAAATAATTTATACGTACGATTTTGAAAAATTCTCCCAATTACAGTTAGTCTTTAGTCATACAGTGTCTTTTATTTGATTCATTGCTATTCATTTAATTCTCTATATATCATTATTTATATTTCACAATTCATTAATTAGTCAAGAAATGACTGATTGTCAGTATAATTTATATATGACGTATGGTAACATTCAATTTAAATATCTTTTATTGAATTTAATTTTTTATTACTGTTTTATATATACAGTGAGTCACAGTGAAACTCATACAGAGTTATGTTTCCAATTATTTTACACATATATTTTAATATAATAACAATTTTCTTTATTTCTTTTGCATAAGATCTTTATTAGGGTTATTTTTATTATATTTGAAAATTTTAATTGTAAATTAATACTTCTACTCCAGAAAAAAGAACCATTTCTGAAAAATGAACAAAAAATACATCAAAATGAAACTCATACAACGAATTACTCTCCCTTGAAAACTGCTGTGTTCAGAAAGTATACTCTTCAAATATGTGTTTGGTCACTTTGTTATATAAAAAAACCTATTGTTAAATCGTTTACCTATTATTAAGAAAAAATTTGAAAGCCAGTGCTCAAAAACTTAAGATTTTACAAACATTTAATTTTTATCAGGACAACGACCCCAAGCACAAAGCTTATAAAACACGTAATTGGTTGTTATATAACTGCCCCTAAGTACTGGAAACACCACCATTTTCACCTGATATAAGTGTGATTAAAAATCTATGGAATCACTTAGAAGTTGCCATTAGAACACACACTATTATTAATTACAATGATTTAAAAAAGCGTTATTAGAAGAATGAGGAAAAATTGATCTAGCTTATTGTGAAAAATTAGTTAAATCCATCCCGAATCGTTTAAAGACTATAAAAATTAATAAAGGCTATTCTATTAAGTACTAAAATAATTTAATCGATTGTAAATTTTAATTTAATAAATAATTTGTTAGTTGTATGAGTTTCATTTTGATGTGTTTTTGAATGATTTTTCAGAATTGTACTTTTTTTTTGGTCTTTAAGTGTTATTTTATGATTTATTTATTTTTATATGATAAAAATATCCTTAATAAACAATTTAAGTCGAATATAGAAGGATTTTTTTTTATTTAAAAAATTATATATAAAGATTTATTGAACATAATACTGTATGAGTTTCACTTTGACTCACTTTATATATATATATATATATATATATATATATATATATATATATATATATATATATAAATGATAGTAAAATATTTTAAACAGGAGAAAATAATGAGAATTTATCATATACTCATTGAAAGGTTTGTATTTTTAATACAAAACTGTTTTTAACAAAATAAAACAGACATAAAAAATTAACTTAAAATTAAATAAAATATTGCAATTCTAACAAAACATTTAGTATTTTTTAAATAATAATAAGTCTAATTGCGATTGCAAGTTTAGTGGCAAGGCTTTTAATTTTGGAATTAATTAAATATTACCTCTTAAAAGTCTGTATTGAAAAAGATATTGTTTAAAAAATATTAGAATATTTAATGTAAACTCAAAAACGTTATATGTATATAAACTTTTTCATTTAATTTTATAGAACAGTTTTGTAAAACATTATATATATATATATATATATATATATATATACTTTTTATTACACAAGTCAATCAACTATAAACTAATCGTCTGTATTTGTATTTTATTATTTTTCAAGTAGAATATGATCGGCTTATATTACTTATACGTTGAAAGATACGCTGTACTTTTATTTGTATTGAAATTGCATTAGTGCACTTTACTTTCATGCATAGTACGAATGTATATAAAAGAAAGAAAGGAATAATAAGCATGGATATATATTACCTTTTATATTGAAGTATATTTGCTGTGATCTTGATAGGCGTAGTTGTACTATTAAACGTGTCATTTTTATTAGCAGTTTAATTTATATGTTCATGTATGTGGAATGCTTTATTGTTTTATATTTTTAACTACAGGTATATTGACTCGGTTTTCTACTTATATTCAGATCTATTTTTAACTATAATTCAGGTATGACCTGTTTATTTTCCAAATGTGAAATTCTGTTTATCCAGAAATATTTTAATATCAATAGTTGTGTATATAAATAGACTGATAAATATTCTGTTCAGAGATTCTAATCTTTCTATAAAAATAGTTAAATATCATGTTTGTAATTTGATTCTATATATAGATTCTGTTTAAATTAAATAAAATACTATTTATATCTTATTGATCATAAATTTTCATATATAAACTACGTATTTTCTGAAGAATTTTTATTTACAAATTTTTGTTTGAAGTATCTAACATAATTTCGTTATAACCATTCATTCTACTGATTTTTTAGAGAATTGTGGATAGCATACCATTTTTAAGTATTGTTAATTGAAGAAGTCATATTGAATATTTATTTTATTAAGACATTTTATTGTAATTATTTAAATGTAATAATATACATATATGTATATTTATTTGTATTTTTTATTTGAGTATCTTGTTTATAAGTTTTCAGTTATTATATTTGATAAAATAACTATGCTAAAAATGTATAAACAGTCACAATGAACAATAATATTTTTTTCAGGATTATTACCCAGACCTCATAGCAAACGACTCGATAGCATTCCTGCGGCAATCGAAACAAAACTTCGCTCGGAAACCTGTGATGTTAACAATGAGTTTCCCAGCACCGCACGGGCCGGAGGATTCCGCGCCACAATTCTCCCATATGTTCTTCAACGTCACTACACATCAGTGAGTTTACACTAAAACTTCAAATAGACTATACCGCCTGTCTATATACATCCCTTGTTTCTTTATCAGATACGTTAGTTTCAGTCGTTTCAATACAAATTCGGTCGTTGTCATTGACCAAACGAAATAGTTGTCAAGGTCTACATTTGATATGCTTCATGTCAATGTTTAACATGTTAAATATAATCTCATTTCGGTTTCGTATACATCGTGTACCTAGATTCATCCTTTTATCTACATATGTCAATAACATTTATATATATAGATGTTCTTTTAAGCATGATAGAACTTTACATTGAATTCCTATCAAAAGTTCTATCCTAAAAAAACACTTATCATACCTTTATATATACATACATACACACAAGTATATATGTATATAGAGTGTTTTTTTAGGTTAGGTAGAATTTTTGCTAGGGATTCAATTTAAAGTTCTATCACGCTTAAAAAATATCCTATATACATATATATATATATATATATATATATATATATATATATATATATTTATGTATATTTATATGTATATTACTTATAGAGATATTATTTATTCGTTGTATTTAAATATACATAAAGCACAGACTATTTTTTGCAAAAAATATCTGAATATCCTCTAAAATCTATTATTTGAATTTCCCTTTGAATAGATGTATTTATACTGAAAATGATTATAATGAATGAAATATGAGATGAAATGTTACAATTCATATGCATTCAGATGGATATGAATTTGAATTTCATTGAATAAAACTTTCATTCATTATAAATATGTGGGCATATTTTAAAAAATACACATTTTTGAATTTCATTTTCATATCATAAAAAACATATTTTTACTAGACTTTTCTTAATAAACAACAATATTAATTTGATACTAGAAGTAAAATAATCAAGTTAAACATTAGTTTCAAGTAAATAATGGAAACAGTTTCAAATTATCTCAAATAAAATATGAAAGAAACATATGAGAAAGTCATAAACTGAAGATTGGTATTTGAATAAAGAATTTTTAAGTGCTGCTTTGATTTTTAAATGAATGAGCATTACAAATGCCAATTAAAATATAAAAATATCTATGAGGTAGTTAAGAATACATGCCAATAATATATTCTCGATTTACTGCTTTTTATATATGAGTAAAACACATAAATACAAATTCCAATTAAATTTTTAAAAAAGAACATTGAATAAACTGGAGAAAAAATGACAATAACAAATTCTCGATTACTTTATGAATTATTTATAAGCGAGACGACATTGCAAATCTGAATTGAAATTAGAAAAAAACTGCAAGTGTCTGTGAGAAAGTATGATAACACAAACCAGAACAGAATCATACAAAAAATAATTTTATTTATGGAAATAATTGTACTTAGTACGAAAATGATTCAAACATATTTTGAAAATTCAAAAGCACTTTTTATAAAGAAGTTGTACTCTGCCATAATAAGATTTTATTTGAAAATCACTCTTGTTTATTTTTGTACTTACGATTTGCAAAGAAAATATTTTTTTTTTAAAAAAAACATAAATTACAATTTTGACGAATTTTAAACAGATTGAAAACCAAAAAAACTTTTTTTTTATTTAAATATAACTGAACAAATGATGTATTTTAATTTCATATTTAATTTGGAAAAGTATAATCCATTGTTTAATAATATAAGTTTATGTATAATATTTCATTTTTATATTTAAAAAGTGAATTTGCAATAATTATCCATTTTTCAAATTATATCATTTGTAATAAATTTGAAAAGATTAATAAAAAAAAAATAGAAATTTCCTTGCAAACATGATTTATATAAACATCGTTACATTAATTATTTTTTATATATTTTTTAAAAATATATAATATATTAAAATATTTTTTATTGACTGCATCAATAAAAAAGAGTATACTTTTGGGATGAAATTGTTCGACCCTGTATAAAGCCACAAATATTCTATGTTATTGATGATAATCACGTATGGAACTTCGATTCGTAGTTCTACAAACGTCAAATTATATCTGAATAATATATTTACAGCTAGTACGTACAATTATTAATTAACACAATTCATAATTTATTCAATTAATTACATACGTTTGCTTTTTACGTGACGCACAATATCATTTATAATTCAAATTCAAAACATAATGTTACAAATAAATTATCAATAAATAAAACATCAATTCTTGACGTTTCAAAGTATTATTTGTATCAATAATTAATGATAACATATTATTAGTATGTTAACTGTGTAAATATAAAGTCAGCATGAAAAAAGGATCAAATTGTAAAAACCAGACATCCAAAAAAATGCACACCAATAAATTATAATCACTCTATAAATTATTTATGATTTATTGATTTACATGTTCGATAAACTATAGATAATTAATATCCTAAATGACACTTGTCTTTTAAAATATTCGTGTTTTCGGTACAAAAATCAATATTATTATTTACAAGACTTGTTCTTCAATTAAAGTGTGTATTATAATAAATAATAAATATTTTAATTGAAAGAAAATTTATAAACAGTTAATTTTATTAGTAGTATTTTATTAATTTTACATTTATATATTTACATATACAATACAAAAAAAAGAATAAAGAGACACAACACATCTACTTATTAAATTAGAGTAGAAAATATTTAATCTTCAATAAAACATGCATATTTAATATTTGATGTACTCAACTAAAATTTCACTTATTTTGTTATGACATAAAATGCATTTCTTGTACTTACATGTTATCAAACGAATAGAATAAGTCATGAATAAAATATAAAGGGAGGAAAATTGCAGTCTACCAACTATAAGAGTAGCAAGATGCACTCAACTAAATGAAACTCATTATGTTTGACGTTTTAAATTAGCTTCTTCTCATGAAAATAGCGGATGTAATTCGTGAACGTTAATTTCTATTCAGTTTTTCTTAATATATTGTTTGAGATTTGATTTAAATTCAAGTAAAATGAAATTTAATTTATAAATATTTGAATAGTGTTTGAAAAGTTTTTTTTAAAAAAAAAGAAATAAAAATGATTATATTTAGTTCTCTGGATGATATTTCTTTATGCTTTTTTTATAATAAACACCTTTTTTTAATGTACAGTCCACAAGAAATATATAACATTGTTTACATGATTACAAAAATACAAGAATTAAATAATTTATTATTTTTTAAAAAAAATTTTTTGAGATTATTGAAACTGTATTAAAAAATATCAAGTTTTTGATGTAAACTAAATTTCAAGACAAAGTTCTTTATAATGATTTAAAATATACAGGATTTATCTTTTACTGCGAGTACATTTAATAGAATACATAGAATATAATACCATTGAAACCCATACATATAAGATTTAATTTCGAAGATCTTCAAAAGTAGAATATTCTCGTAGAAACATCATTCGTGTATCATCAATCAAAAAGGAGAACTTGTCATCTTATTTCCTTTAATAATAAATCGAGAATTGCCCATCTTGAGAGAGATTGAAACATTTCATGTTATTTGTATAACAAACGTTAAAAATATAGACTACATCCTATGCAATCCGATTAAAGCTTTGGTTTACAGACAAAACATATTTAAGATCCAGGTCAACTGACAACTTGACACTTAAGTATTTGTTTAGTATGTGAATCTTAAATAATTTGTCAGGGTTATTATGTTAATATTAATTTATAAAGATGTAAATAATATCGTACAAAAACACACACGTTTAATACTGCAACGGGTAGACATCAATATTATAGAATATATTGTTTAATCTTTAAAAAGATTTATTTCAATCTTAGTAGAAAGTATTTTTATTATATTACAGTAATTTAATATATTTTATATAAATAAATATATTTGTTCTTTTTTTCTAAATCTGATATGTTTTGATAAAAAACTCAAATCAATATAACTCGATATAATCAATTAAATACAAAATAAACAACTCGTCTAGCAATCGCAATAAAAATAAATATTTTTTCATGCCAATTTTATTCAAACATATGTAAATGTATGTAAATATAAATTTACATGGACGACCCAAACGCAATTTTAAAACTATTACACTTAAAATGTATTATTTGCGATATCCAATCTTGTTGTTACGTACAACATCCATCCTAAATAACTACTATTATATACAAAGTCGAAGATAATAACATCCAATCATGGTGAAAATCGTTCATGTTGATAATAAAAAAATATATCATGTAAAATTTAAATACGGCCTCGTTACCGACACGCAAACTGAACGACTGGTGTGAAATTTCTGAAATGAAATTGTCTGCCGCACGGCAAAAAGAAACACTTTATTTTAATACTTAATTCGATCCCCTTACGAATATTGCAAAAGCATGACAAATTCACTGACGCCCCACGATTTTTACACTCAATTTAACATGACAAACGATATAGTAATTCCGAACGTGTATTTATTTCATTCAATAAGTCAAGTTTTCTATTTTCACTCCGATGAATTGCATCCGTATATACTGATTTGTATGACCATGACGTCATTGCTTCGTACATAAAAAAATAAATTGCGTATTTGTAAGTAAAATGAAAAAAATAATATTGCGTTTAACTATTAAAAGCGAATAATAAAGTACTACACATTTTTCAGAATAAAATTATCACGGTATATAAAGATATGTTATTAAAATATTTATGTCAAATTTTCATTAAAAACTATAATAGATTTTATTAATAAGTGGTACTTTAAAATTAATAAACTAATATATTTTTTTTTGTTATTTATCAATTACTGTTTATTTTACATGAGACATTTATTTTAAAAAAGTAATTGAATATTAATTTTAGTGAGTATTTATTAATATGTGCAAATAAATTTCTATTTCTCTGGAATTAAAATATTTATTAAACTAAATTTTTGAAATTAATAATAATTTTACATATTATTTAAAAAAAATATTAAGTTTTTTAAATAATTTGCTTTAAATTTTTGATTGCTAACTCACTGATAATCTAACTTAATGATTTTTTTTGTCTTTTCAACATTCATATTAAAAACAAATACACACCCACATATATACACACACACAAACACACACACACACACACACACACACACATATATATATATATATATATATATATATATATATACATATACATATATAATTATAGTTCTATATTAATTTAAGTATTATTAAAAAAAAAGTATATTAAAAACTAGAGTAATTAAATTTCATATATTCATAATTTATTTAAATTAATGAGTCTGGTTTTCGTTATAATTATAACTATTTTTATCCATATAAATCGTAAATAATAATGACACAAAAAACAGTGTAATTAATTACTTTCATATATTTAACTCGTATAATTCGAAAAGCAATTTAAAAAGAAAAAAGCATGAAAATCGATTTAATAACAAATCACAGATTTTATTACATTTTCGAATAAAAATCTTAGAAGGCTTAATTAAAAATCGTCTGCATCATTAAAATATAAACATTATTATAGGAGAAAATGCAAAATAAAAAAGTAATTGATTACAAATCATTTTCGAAATAAAAAATATGAACCTTATTTTATTTTAATCTCGTTTGTGCAGAACTATTATATCCAAACCTGTATCAAATATATTTTGATAAATTGATGGCTACACATAAGCTATTTTTTTATATGATTTTTTCTTGTTGTTGTCTGATCGGTAAGTTGTTTGAGATGTCAATTTAATTGTATGTAGTGTGTGCCCGCTACTGCCATTTAATTGTAATTTTATACAAGCCTAACGATTAAACGAAAACGTGAGTGAATTTCATTCATTTATTAACATGATTTATTATTTCTACGTGTGCATTTTTATAATGTTTTTTCGTAATTGATTTTCTTGTGCTAAATAAAGTTTTGTCGAATGTTTATTCAAAAAATGATGCAAATTATAAATGAAGATCTATAAAAATAGCATCAATGTATCAAAAATTAAATACCAAATATATATATATATATATATATATATATATATATATATATATATATATATATATATATATATATATATATATATATATATAGGGTTATCAAATAAGAATGTCAGAACTTTAACATCTGGTAGCAGCCATGTTTGAATTTTTTTTAAATTCATTTTGACATTTCAACTCAGTATAGTTTAACAAATTATCATAAAACGTTTAACACTTCAACAACGCTTAGAAGTTGTAGGAAATTCAATAGACTTATTGAAATAAGAAGAGTTTAATGATTCCATTATTTCATGAAATGGACCCATCAATTGATCACCAAGATCATGTTATCTAACAACATTTGATTATTTTCTGTGCGGTTATGTGAAATCATTGATTTATGCTGATAAAACACAAACAATAAAAGCATTAAAAATAAACATTGAACGTGTATTTCATGAAACTGGATCATAATTATGTGAAAGAGTGACTAAAATTAGACTAAACGAATGTACTATGTTAAGTGAAGTCGTGGTGGTCATATGAATGAAATTGTGTTCCATCATTAATGCCATAGAATATGCTAAAAAATAAAAAAAAATCAATTAAATACTTTTTATTTTATTTCCATTAACATTTCTGAAACGTTTATTGGAAAATTACATATACACTGACGCACATAAGTCATGGCACACATGGGTAATATAAGCAATTTATTAATATAATTCAATGAAGTCGTAAATGAAAAAAAATTATTTAATTGAAAATAAATATAATATTCATTAAATTTATTCATCATATTTATTTTCAATTAAATATTTTTTTTAATTTAACGACTTCATTGAATTATATCAATAAATTCCTTATGTTACCCATGTGTGCCATGACTTATGTGCGTCAGTGTGTATATATATATATATATATATATATATATATTAATTATAAAAATACTGAGTCTATGCTATGTACTTATTATTTTTTTTATTCCTCAATATACATCTTGATATTTAAAACAAATATACATATCTATAATTCTTTTTACATCCCTTATTATAAACTGACTAAATATTTTTTTATAAATTTTATTTTCAATCATAAGTCATAATTTGATTAATGTATTGTATAAAATCCAATAATTTTCATATATATATATATATATATATATATATATATATATATATATATATATATATATATTCGAATGTCAGCCACAAAATAGTTTATTGCTTACTTTGTTAACTGTAATCAAATCTACATACATAAAATAACTAAGGGTAACGAGAGAAATACAAACGTTGTTATTCACTGAAATTTAATATTATACTCGTTCACTAAACAAAGTTTCAGCCTGATCTGCATCTCAAGTCCCAGATAACAATATTTATGTGATTAATTCCAATATTATTCGAACTAAATAAAATTATATCAAATAACGTAAATTATGAAATTACAAGGAAATAAAGTTGAAAATGAATAATAATGAGTGATTTTTGTACATTTATTTTTATTAAACAGTTGAATATTGCTTACTTATTTGTAATACTTTTTAAATTTATTGATAAGTATAATAAATTTATTTATTGTTTAATTTAATTAAATTGTTCAATTTAGTTTTCTTATTTTTTTAC
Source organism: Neoneuromus ignobilis (assembly GCA_029203775.1). Taxonomy (NCBI): domain Eukaryota; kingdom Metazoa; phylum Arthropoda; class Insecta; order Megaloptera; family Corydalidae; genus Neoneuromus; species Neoneuromus ignobilis. The sequence continues at coordinate 10,169,814 of CP092095.1, read as the reverse complement.
CATACTTACCAACCAACCCTCGTATATAAATATTTGTAATGATATAATTTTATCAATAATGTTCATTTTCTTTATACTGTTTTTAATGAAAATATTATAAAACTAAATATTTTCTGAGTTCAGTTATATTTGTCGTGAATAATTTTAATATAAACTTGTCATTAAAAAATTATTAGCGTATAAAGTAGCAATAAATTTTGACTATATAAAAATATTTGTGTATTTACAATTTTTCGGAATATTTACATTGTTTATTATTGATTTATAAAATTGATATAAAAGCATTTTCTAAACAAATATTTCGTATATAAATTCAATATTAATATTTACTCTTTAATGATTGTATAAATAGAATGTATAATTCGTGAAAGATATTCATTCAATTTAGTTAGGCAATTTTAAATTTTACATAAAGTTATTTTTAAACTTGTGGGTTGTCGATCAACCGTCTCTCTACGTATGAACCGTATGTAACTACAAGCACATATGTATCTACAAATAAATATCACAATATGTAACGCAAACATCAAAACAACAATTCGCAATTTTTGGAATTATTTACACAATTGTTTTACTGTACCAACGTACCCGACTCGAATTTCAGATTAAATTTGTATAGTGCCATTCGCGTAAGGGAAGCAATAAAAGAAAAACGTGGTGGATATAGAACGGGTGATTCTGGCGACAGAAACTCATGAAAATGCAAACGTTCGATAGAACATGTTCAGTGTTCATTTCGAACGTCGAACTCGGGACGGTTTATTTATACAACTGGCAATATTTTCTGTCTTCTTTTTATACCTGTACCTTTAATACTTCACTTAAATGAAAAATATTATTTTTTTTTAAAACTGTATTCATTGGCATTAATCTGTTGACTTGCTATTTGTTGCAGACAGATATATGAAATATATTACAGACATACACTGTTTTTTTAACAATATTTTGAAAATATTTTTTTTGAATTAAGTACAGTCTGTACAATAAAAAAATATCAGTTTTTAATGATTGATTCTTTATATATATATATATACATCGTTTTCTTTTCTAAGAAAAGTAATAAATAAATAATTATATATTACTTTATCTTTTAAATATACATTTAATTTTTATTATTTTCAAAGCTTATTGGAGAGGGAGTTATAGTTGTTTGGTTATTATATTATAATTTAAAATATTTTCTAATTGAAAGTACAATATCATTATTTATCAATATTATAAAAAAAAACATTCCTTACTCATCTTAATAAACGTTAGTTTCAGATAAATTGTATAATCAGACATATGAATTAAATTCTTTTTTTAGTACTCCATCATACGATTACGCTCCGAATCCAGATAAACAATGGATTTTACAAGTAACGAAAAAGATGCAACCGATTCATAAAAAATTCACTGATTTATTGATGACAAAAAGATTACAAACACTTCAGTCGGTCGATGTTGCCGTCGAGCGTGTATACAATGAGCTAAAAGCACTCGGAGAGTTAGACAATACTTATATTATTTATACTTCTGATCATGGATATCATCTTGGTCAATTCGGTTTAATAAAAGGAAAATCATTTCCGTTTGAATTTGACGTCAGAGTTCCATTTTTAGTACGTGGGCCGGGAATTGAACCCGGAACTGTGTAAGTACCATAATTTTTTTTGAAATTAATGCAATTTGATTTCTAATAATCTGTTTTTCGTTTTTTCGTACTTTATTAATTATTTTAGTGTTATTAAATACACAATAATCAATATTAAAAACGTATATATATATATATATATATACATCAGTTTTTTAACTTGTTTATTGTAGTTATATTAAAAAAATATTTTATTTGTTTTCCATTTATATTGATTATATTTTTGATTATTTTCTATTAACAAACGAAAGTAAAAAACATAATATGAATACAATTAATATTTAACTATATTAAAAAACACCGCAATTATTCAATTCGAAATTGATTTTTTATTTTTAAAATGTTTTTCTCTTAATAATTTCCACAATTTGTTTTAGAATTGACGACATAGTATTAAATATTGATTTAGCACCAACATTTTTGGATATAGCTGGCGTAGAAACTCCTAGCCATATGGATGGAAAATCGATTATGGAACTTTTATTAAATCCTAAAGATAATCCTGATGCCCGTAGAACTCGTACAAAATGGCCTGATACATTTTTAATAGAAAGGTAAAGATTTTTTAAATTGATTTTAATGATGTATAATATTTCTTTTGATAACAGCTGTAATTAAAACCAAAATTTAATTAAAAAAACTAATAATTGTTATTAATATCAATTGTAAAAAAATCGTTATGTCGACTTCTACAAGATCTCTAAGAAGTGGAAATAATAACTAAATTTTTGAGTTTCCTTACTATGAAACCAGGAATCTTTTATATATTAAAATAAATACAATTTATTTAAACATTAAATAATTAACATTTTAATTGCGAACAATATTTAATTTCAATACTGGATGTTAAATATATATTATCAGTAGACATTTTCACTTTTAATACTAAATTTATCAATGTTTGTATATTTTCTGATTATAAATATTAATCATAAGAATTAAAAATTATAAGTTCTACAATATTTTTTTGAAAAAATAAAACTAATTGAAAAATATAATCAAAAAGATATTAAATTATGTTAATCCATACATTTATACTAAAATGTTAAACTTTGCTTAAGTAGTTTTATCTTTCTTTTTTTTAAAAAAAAACATAGAATGATATATTTTATTATTTTTAAACATTTATAATTTATTCAATTCGAAAAATATTTACAAACTGTAATAAATAATATCACAATTATGAATTAGAGTTGCAGAAATCTCGATATATTCTGACTAGAGAACTCGTATTTGTTAAGGAAAGAAAATGATCATTTTTGTACATGAAGCATGTTACATTTAATGTCAATAATTTATATATATATATTATATATATATATATATATATATATATATATATATATATATATATATATATAAATTATTTATTTAATAAATAAAAAAATATGTTCTCAGGGTTGCATACAGTGTTATTGTTTTTAACTATATATAATTTTGAAAAATTACATTTACTTACCTAAACTTACTTTTGAAAAACTGTTAATTAGAACATTTTTTTTATAAATAATATTTTCTTAATAACTATATATAATATATATATATAATATATATATATATATATATATATATATATATGTATAAATCCAATTATAATATAAATTTATGTTATAGTTCAGGTAGACGTGAAACACCTGAACAAATTGCTGAAGCTAGAGCCAGAGCACATCAAAGATATTCTGCAGCCATGAATCAAAATGCTACATTACCAACTACAATAAATCCATTGCCATCATCAACTGTAATAGTTACAGAATCTTATATTGATCTTACAACAGAGGTTACTACATCCAAAGAAAAACTTCATCTTGAATCAGTAGAAAATGAAGAAATGGATGATGATGATGATGAAAATGATGATGAAGAGGAAGATGATGATGATGAAAATGGTGATGATGATGACGATGATGAAGACGTCGGTGATGATGGAGAAGAGTTGGAAAATGACAAAAATGAACATGAAAATCTCGAGCATGAAAATGGAACCAGTGAAGATGGTGATTCATTACGTAAATAAACATTTCTATTTTTTTAATCATATAAAATACAATATATGATCTGTTCATTATTTATTTATATAAAAAATCACAACTCAAAATTTTAGGCCCAGAATCACAATTAGATAATAGAGTTTTACCAGTTGTACCTTCATTAAATAGTCATGCGAGTAAATTACAACGAATTGCTTTAGAATGCCAACAACCAGAACTTCAAGCTCCATGTCAATCCGGACAAAAGTGGCATTGTGTACAGGAGGCAGGAAGATGGCGTAAACATAAATGCAAATATCAGATGCCACCCCCTCCAGCTTTAAGGATGGCTAGTAAGAAGTGCACATGTATTACTCCTGCTGGTCTTGTATATACACGTCATAAAGTCGATGAATCTTATAATAAAGAACAGTTTTTATCTAGGTAATGATTTTTATGAGAAATAAAATCAGTTAATATAAAAATAAAATTATATTTATTTGTTTTAATTCTTTTGAAATTTAAGAGGAAACATTCCATCTGACTCTTATGCTCAATGGACTCGTAGAGGGAAACGTTCACTCTCTGATATTGATTCAGTTGGCATTATAGACAGAATCTTAAGTAAATATCCTAGTATTGCACACTTTAATGCTGATTATACTGGAAGGGCACGAACCAAGCGAGAAACTCTTTCTAATGTAACATTATTAATGAAAGATTTACAGCATCAAATATTTGGATTGCAGGTATCGTACATTTTTTTAAGTTTATGCACATATATACACATACACACAATACATACATACATATAGTGTACTGATTTTTATTAAATAAAAAGTATTTTTATTTATAGGCAACTCAAAGTTTTGGAATTCATTACTCTGATGCAGATATATATAAACCAAATATTCAGTCAAATTTAATCCCAGATATTAATCCAGGCTGTACTGTTCTACCTAATGGACATGTAAATTGTTCAAATGCAATATACATGGATCCAAAAACATGGAGACGATCAAGAAATACAATTGATGCTCAAATACATAAATTAAGATTACAACTTGATGATTTGAAAGAGATCAGACGACATCTTAAAGAAAAACGCCCACAGTCGACTACTTTATATGAAAACGATCATGATCAACAAATGAGACATAAAAATAAACATAATGGAAGACGAAAGCATTATATGCATATTTCTGAAGCTATGAATTCAAAGGAAATTCTAGATTCCAAAAATATTCATCAAAAGATAGACAGTACAGGATATAAACTAACCAATAGAAATACTGATAATCATTTTGTTACTGAGCCACCTTTTGAAGTGGTTACAAAAACTGAAAAAAATGAAAACATTGCGTCACCAACAATCACAACTACAACTCCTTCATCATTATATATTGAATCCAATATTTCATCAACGCCTAATATGTTCGAGATTGCATTAGAAAATTCAACTAGAGATATTGAAAACAACACGATGGAAAATATATCACGAAATCCACGTAAAAGAAAAAGGAAACTACCTTTATCTGATGCTTCTAAAAAAAATATTTCAAAAAGTAATAACGATTTGGAAATAAATACTGTTAGAATAAATTATCAGAAATCATTTGATTTATTTAATGACTCTAGTATGGAAATATCTACTCAAGGTTATAATAGTAACTATGAAAGTTCAAAAACTATCAGTACAAATTATGATATAGAATCAAAATCACCTGAAATTACAACTAAAAAACTAATTTCAATTGCAACTGAACCCACTGCATATACATCTTCAAATCATCATAGACATCAACACAGACATCCAAATTTAAGTAAAAGTCTGCCTGTTGTAACAGATTCTTTAGATAGATATTCATTTTCAGTAACTGAACAAACTACCGTAGATTCAACAAAACGATTGCCTCAAAAAAATGATGAAAGAAATAGAATTGAATTTACAGTAAGTATAAGTATGTTCATGTATTCAATAAAAAAAATTTTTAATAGAATAAATTTATTTCTATTATTGTGTATTTTCTTATATTTTAGCATAAAAGCCCTAACCGAATTGGATTATTAGGACCAGCAAGAATTGATGTAACTGTATTTGGTCCATCAGATGTATCAAATATTTCACCACAACAAACATTTAATGACAGCTATCGTTTACCACCTTTATCATTTTCTGAAAATGAAGAACAACATACTTGTTATTGTGAATCAGATAATCCAGTACCTGAAAATACTTGGCAGAATGAAAAGAAAGCTGCTAAAGAAAAACGACGTAAAGAGAAAGAAGAAAGACTCCGTAAAAAAGAACGCAAAGCAAAACGAAAACAAAAAATGGAAAAGGAATGCCTTACTGAAAGAATGAACTGTTTCAGTCATGATAAAGAACATTGGAAAACAGCTCCTTATTGGACAGATGCTCCTTTTTGTTTCTGTATGAATGCAAATAATAATACTTATTCCTGTGTGAGAACTATCAATGCTACTCATAACTTTCTTTACTGTGAATTTGTAACAGGACTTGTAACTTTTTACAATTTACGTTTAGGTAAATATTAAATTACATTGACATGTTTCACATTTTAAAATTTGTAATCAAATAACTGAAATTGTTATATAGTACACATAAAATTTATTCAAATGTCACATAAAAAATACAATCTAATATTACAGATCCATTTCAACAGTGGAATCGAGTTGAAACATTATCAACATCAGAAAAAACTTATTTACATAATCAATTAGAAGCATTAATAGCATGTCAGGGCAAATCATGTACAATAGGTGTTTCAGAGCCTAAAAGCATTTATGATCAATCTACTATTGTTCCAATCAACCGCAATAAAAATAAACGAAAATTTGCTCAAAGTAAGTCAAATCTTTCTTAATATTTTTTTACAATATGCTTTATGCTTATTTTGGAAAATAACTAACAAATTCTAGGATAAAAGCATGCATTTTAAATTCATCAGCACTTGTTACATTCAATGCTGGGATTTCTTAAAAATATTTATAAGATTATCAATATATATATATATATATATATATATATATATATATATATATATATATATATATATATATATATATATATAAGCAACAAAATTACTATAAACAAAATATTAAAATAACATATATGGATATTAATATCGAAAGTTTTCTTCTTTTTTTACAAAGATAATATGTAATAATAATTTTAATTTTAATGAATATATAGCTTTAATAACTGTAATTAATTTATATGTATTATTAGTTTATTTTTATTTTGTATAATATAAATTAATATATTTTTTTAAAAAAACTATTATATTAACAAATCTCATAATTAATAATATCTGTTTTACATTATTAATTATTATTTTTATTTTGTTAAGGTTAATACTTTATTATTTCATTGTATTTTATAATGAATTTATTTTCAACAAATACCAAAGATAATAAAAAATATATTTTTTTATGAATCATATATAGAACAAGCTATTCAACTAATTTTTATTAAATGTAATTTTATCTATATGATTTATTATAATTTTTTTCATTATAATTATTTTTTTCTACATGATCATGGTTATCATAACTAATGCTATTAGGCGCTATGATTTAAATGTGTTAAATGATGCGTATAAGTGTGTGTGCATTTACTAACTGGGGGCTTTTTTCGGGCAGCAGCAAGCGTGTTGGCACTACCACTGCCTTTGACGGCTCGGCACAAATCATACGCCAGCCATGGCAGTCTTGCACCAGCGCACAAAAAGCGTAAGAAACTGCCAAAGTAAGTTATATTCATACACAGCATTATATGTTTCTTCTGCATTTCTTATTCTATAAATTCTGTTACTAATTACATCGTTTAAAAATTATTTGTGAAAGTCTATATAATAGTGAATCGTTTAATGTTAAAAATTAACTTTTAAATTTCGCGGGAAATATTTAAAATTTAAATCATGTTACAATAATGAATACACTGTTTTATAAAGTATTGGTTGTAATATAAGTGATAAATAGTATTATTCAGTTCAATAATATAATATTCAGTGTAAACGCTGTTAAAATAAAAGGTAAGAAAATATTTGCACTTTACTGTAACGTTTATTTTAGATTAAGAATCATATGCTAAAATAAATGGTTTTAAGATTATAAAAATTATCTGTTTTACTGCACATAATTTTTATAAACGAGTTGATTAAAAATCTGTCAGTTATGATACAATTAAATACTTAAAGTATGTTATTAAAACATTTTTACAAACCTAAATTATTTTTTTAGTCTTTTAAAATAATTATAAACTTTTATGTCTATTCTCTATTCATTTTGCTTATGCTTAATGCACATTTTTCCTTAATTTAATTCCAGTTTCTATATTTTTATTTTAAATATATATTGTGTATTTTTTGTCTTTTGCTTCTTAATTTTTCATAATTTAATCTATTTATAATATAGTGTAATAAAATTTGCATGTATTATTTATAATTGTATATAAATATAAGTTTTACATTAGTATGTATATATATATATATATATATATATATATATATATATATATATATATATATATATATATATATATATAATTTATGTTTATGAATGTACACACAAACATACACATACAAAACAAATGTATATTATTGTATAATTTAATATATTCAATATATATGCACATGCATACACATTTTTATTTTTCAGGGATATAATAATTTTTGTTTGTAAGGATGCAATTAAAATTATTGTAATTAAAAAAATAATGTGGAAAATTGTGTAAAATAAACTTTTTTTATAGGATTACAGCATTTTCTTAAATAGATAACGAATTTTTTATAGACCGTGGAGGAGGCGTAAATCGTGGCACAATTCGTGGAGACACAATGCACGTGAACACAGAAGACATAAGCAAGCCTTACTCCGAGTCTACGGGCGTGAGCGGAAGCACCAACGTTCGAATAACTTCTTACGTAACACAAAGAATAGAGACTGAATCCTCGAAATTTAGAAAACGCACTGTATAATATAAATGTAAGCTTTGAATAAATTTAATACAGTATCTATGTTCTAAGTAAGTATGTAAATGTAAACACGTGCATATGTATTATATATGTAATATATACAAATGTACATGAAAGTATAAAAATACATATTTGATTAGAAAATTAAATAGATATGGTATGATAGATGCCTAGATTCTTTGAAAAGATCTCTTCATTTTGGAATAAAAATTTCTAATTGTATATTTCACACTTAAGTATATAGAAATGCGATTATATTGGGGCTAGTCAAAAATATTTTTATAGTATTAAAATTAATATAAATTTGATTTTCTATACCTAAAAATCCAACTTTGAATATTAATTGTATATGCATGTCAATTTATTAATCGTTTTATTTTCTTCCATTCTATATATGATAATTTACAGATCACATATATTTATAAGGTTTTAAAATATGTAAATCATAATTGTAAACAAAACAACTCTAAATATTTTTTCCATATATTTGTAAAAATGTTGAAGTACATGAGCAGAATAATTGTAACATTTTTACTTTAATTGTTAAAATAGTAATAGTTATTTGCTTGGAAGCATTTCATTTTGGTTTTATAGTAGATGTTAAAACTCATGAAATTATTTTTAAAAATATAAATTATTTCATGTCACATTAGTTTTTTCATTAAAAGTTTTTAAAAAATTCTAAATGAATTATTTGTTATTAATATTAATGTAATCTAATGTTCACAAATTTGTGATTAATGTGTCATATATTCGACAATTTATAAGAGTAATTTATCAGTTTATAGCTATTTTTCAAACATGTCTTTTACTACTATTCAGCAATTAAAACTAATGTGTTACAAACAAAAAAGAAAATCCTAAAAACTTGCATTTTAATATGCATGAAGTATTTTAAATGAATGTTGATCATTAAATGTATACTTTATACTATATATTCTTTTATACCAGTTTTCATTCATTTTTAATATTTCTTTCATATATAATTTTTATTTTATATCTTCATAAATTTAAATAAAAAATTAGTGTATTGAAAGACAGCAAAATAAAGACTGATATTAATGTAATATAAAAGCCATTTCTTCAATATTTTATGTAATAATTAACATAACAACTTCTACAACTAGTACCCATAAATTTGTTTACATGACCAAGCTTTAAAATTTTATTTTCAATATAAGATGCCAAAAATACCATTATTTTTTTTTATTATTTATTTCAGTAAATGTGACACATTAACTTTATTAATTATTCACTCACATCAATGCCTTATAATTTTTATCTAATCAGCAATAGTTATATATAACCATTATATATATATATATATATATATATATATATATATATATATATATATATATTTGTTTGCATATTTAATATTTAAATTAGAAAAAAGCATAATTTTTATATTGTTGGGTATTCATAATGACAGAGAATAATGATGTAAACTAATTGTAAAATATGTATAAAGCAACACAAATATTTGGCAGGAATCATTTAAAAAAAATAATATTGTGAGAATTGATTAATATTAACAAAAACATATTTTACTTAAAAATCTGTTATAAATTTTACTTCATTTTAATATACTAATAACTTCCATTGATCAAATTCATATTTATTTTATTCGGAAAAAAATATGTTCTTTATTTTCTATTACCCTTACAAGTAGTGTGAACTTGAAATTAACTGAATTATTTTGTGAACGTATTTAAAATTAAAATAAAAAAAATATTGAATGAATGAATAAATGAATAATACTTGCTTTAAAAATAACTTAACTATTATTTTTTGAATTTCATGTGTGCTTAGCAATACATGTTTATAAGTTATCAAATCATCTTAGATTTATTTTTATTATTACAATTAAAAAATATGCATTATATATACACATATGTATATAAATAAATTAATCTTTACAATTGTAGAATATTTACTGCTTGTGATAATTATAAATGGTGTTTTTAGATAGTTAAAAAAACACTTCTTATATTACATTTTCAATGTGCTGCATTTCAGCACCATTAGTTAAGAACAAATAGTTATTCCTGGCAGTAGACTGCCATGAACATATTGTGTAAATAGATGTAGAATAGAAAACTTTTATTTTCTTAATCGATATATATTTCAGTATTATGATTTACAAGTCAAACATCCTTATATATAATTTATACTTACAATATTAACTCTAAAAATCTAAAAAGTGCATTTGTGATTAACTCTTTCAATTAATACAATTATATAAGGTAATAGAAATCAAATTTTAAATATTACTTTTTATACAACGCTGCAAAGGTCTGACTTAAATATTTATTAATGAGCTTATTACAAAACCAATTGCATTCATTGTTTTTTTCTATCTATGAATAAGTACAATATATATGTAGATAATGTTTTAGGAACACATTTTTAAACTATATTAATATTTAATTGATATATAAATTATGTATGTTTTTTTTTAAAAAATAAAATAATTATTAATTTAATTATTCGCTTCTCTGTACCTATTATTGTGTTTACTGATTTATTATTTAATTAGTAAGTAATGTATGTGCTATTTTATGTCGAATTAGTGAATAGTCAACATTTATTAATGTACTATTTAAAAATGACATTTATCTGTAAAAAAAGCAAACTTGTGTTTATTCTACTATTATTAAAAGCAATAAGATATTGAAAATTAAAATAAAAAAAGTTTTATTTAATTGTTATTACAGAATATCACAGTTAAATTAGTTAAAAGTCAAAAAGAACATTTAAATCCTCTACTTCTGATGAGCTAAATATATCTTTTTTTAATAAACAGTTTTGACTTCTTACATCTGAATTACATATATTGCTTTTATTCAATTCAGAATATGTTTGTGTAATATTTATATTTTGAGCTGTATTTGTGTTATTTACATCATCATCCGAACTGTTTTCATCACAGAATTCTACCCACTTTGAAAATTTTGGAACATTAACTTTTTTAAAATCAGTTTTCATATTCATATGTGTTTTATCTTCATTTAGTATATTTTTGATTTGAAAAGCTTCATTAATATGAGGTTGTGATAAATCTTTTTCATTTTGTACTGTATTAATTAGTGAACTTTTATTCATAAATTTTGAATCACTTAAATTTTCATCATTATTTAATTGAAAGTTATAAGATTTATTACTTTTGTTTACTTTAGTACTTGTAGAACAATGTTTGAATTTCTTCCTAGTTACATTTTGAACTTCAACTGGCAATTCTATTAAATCTGATTCATCATTATTTAACTGAAAGTTGTAAGATTTTTTACTTTTGTTTACTTTAGTACTTGTAGGACAATGTTTGAATTTCTTTCTAGTTACATTTTGAACTTCAACTGGCAATTCTATTAAATCTGATTCATCGTTACTTGATTCAGTAGGAGAATCCAAAAATTGGGACCATTTGCTATTTATATTCAAATTTGATGAATTATTTTCATTTTGTTCATTAGTTACATTATTTTCTTCATAACAATTTTCATTTACATTAAAAGAATTGGTATGAGCTTGGTTGCGTTCCAGATTCAATTGTTGTACTGTTAATCGACATTGTTTTCCACTACCCCGATCATACACCTAATAAAAAAGTATTCTTAAAGTTTGTTTATAATTCTTATCACTAAAATTCACCTTTTTCACAGATTGTTTTTCAAAGCAAATTTTACATTCCCATTTTAATACTTTTTTTACTATATGTACCTGTAAATATATACATACATAATTTTAAAAAAATATATAATTAAAAAATAATATATTTTTATAAACCTGAAAATGTTCACATTTGTAGCATCTTAAAACTTGCAGTTCTTGTGGCATTTTATATATGTTTTTTTTATTTATATAGTAAATATTAAAGACATTTAATGTGACAGCATTTAAAAGTTTTCATAGTGAAGTTAACCATAGATTTAAATGTTATAATCATAGATGTTATAACAACAGTTTAGTTCAAATTACAATAGTTAAAAGTGATGTGGTTTGCTGCTGTATTTTAATTTAAATTTGTAAGTTTATATTTATTTATTTAGTATTAATTTTGAGAATAACAAATATTTGTTTCTATTTTAATATTGTTCCTAATAATTTATTGAAATAAATGTGTTATATATATATATATATATATATATATATATATATATATATATATATATATATATATATATATATATTTACACACTTATTTATATATATGCATATGGTATATCTATTTTTGATTATTGTTGGTACCAAGTTATTAATAAATAATAAAAAAAATCGTTAATTATTAAAGTAATTATTGAAATATCAACAATAGTTATTTGTCATTGTAATTTTATGTACTTATTTATATTATTGATTGTAGAAACCATCAAATTTTAAAAATCAAGTTCAAAATTATTTTCATATCCTTTTTTAATTTTAAAAATTAACTCTAGTGTGACTCAAATGAGAGTTAATAGTTTAGACATACATTTACTTGCTTACTATTCTTTACCTTATATTATTAAATGATTATATAGTATTTGTTTATGATAATTTTTTATTAATCAGTAAATTTTACAATTGTATTGTACTAAATAACTATAATTTTGAATCGATTAATAATAATTAAATTTGAATCATATATCCTGGACAAAGCACATTCGTTATATAATCATTAAGCCTTTTCTTCTGCTGTTCCTGCAGTATTGACTGATTGACTTTCCACTTGTTCATCAGATCCACATACCAAAAATGGAAGTTTTTCTTTCAAAGCAGCTCTATATTTTGGATGGCTGTAAATTGAAAATTTCTTTTTATTGCAATTTTTTGGTATTTATTTTAATACAGACCTGATACCATAAACTATAGGATTGTACACTGCATTTGCTTTTGCAAATAATGATCCCCAAATAGTTGTTAAAGGACTAATTTTAACTCCTTCAAAAATACCCATGTAATTTATAACTAAATAAGGTGTCCATGCAAAAAACCATAAAGAAATTGTCATTAAAGCAATTTTGGCTAATTTACATTCTGCACTAGTATTAGCTGCTTCAGAAGATCTTAATGAGGCTACATTCATTTTTTTAGCTTGTTCTCTCATGTTTTTCTCATGAGCTGCCACAGCCTAGCATCAAATTGTGTATACATTATATATATATATATATATATATATATATATATATATATATATATATATATATATATATATATAAATAAATAATACATTACAAAAGAATTACCTGAACAATGAAAACATATGAATAAATGATTGTAAATAAGGGTAGGTAATATACAAATATAGAATAAACCAAAATGTAACTCCGACTAATCCAATCTTTTGTTAAATAATCAGTACCACAAGCAGTCATATTTCCTTCAGGAACATATCTACAAAAATATGTCATAATTTTTATATTTAATATTTTTATTTACTAGTAAATATTCATTTATACAAATTAATTTTTACAAAAAGTATATTACATTTGTGCTTTACCTGTTCCATCCAAACAGTGGCATTATAGTCCATGCTAAAGAAAAAAGCCATATACCAATAATTCGTAGTAATGCTGTTTTATTTGTTAATGGTTTTCCTGATAAGCCCTGAAATACAATTATAAATGTAAAATTTATTAGAAAAAACACAGTTTGTAATTATTTCATAATAAATATTTTAATACATATAAGAATAAAATGTACATGTATATTAATATTTACCTTAACAATTACATTGTATCGGTCTAAAGCAATACAAGTCATTGTCCATATAGATGCACATCCAAATAAAGATCCACACATGGCATAAATATCACACATTAATGGTCCTGAAAATGTGTATAAATAAAAAATCAAATTTGATGGTATAAATTATTATATTTAAAATAGTTATCAATAGAAATATACTAAAAAACTTACCCAAAACCCATGTTTCATAATAACAATTAATTACCATGGGTGGAGACATAATAACCATCATCAAAAAATCAGAAAAGGCAAGATTAACTACTAATAAATTTGATGGTGTTCTTAATGATTTAGTAGTTGAAAAAATGTAAATAACAACACCATTGCCAGTCCATGAAACAAATCCAAGAATTACCATAACAAATCCTAATATTCCATGCCAAAGTGGATTCATTGGTGGAAACTGATGCCTGTAAAAATATGTATGTTTGTTATATAATATTTAATAAAATATCTAAAATTATACCAACCAATGAGGATCGATTAAATGCATCATTTCTGGTAATACTTTATCTACAACACTTATATTTGCATATTGTTGCCATTGGCGGTCCATTCTTGGTTCCATTAATGTTGCTACAGTATCCATTTTTTAAACTATTGAAAAAAATTATGTTAATTATTTTTATTTGGTACATAGTCTGGCATAGTATGCATGCTAATTTTTAAATTTTATATATATATATATATATATATATATATATATACGTATATTAAACTTACTTGATGTTAGGCTTTACAAAATATTTGTTCACTTTAAATGCAACTGTTTAGATGAAACAATCTGTATAGTGCCACTCGAGTCAATCGAGGCTCACTATACATGTTTTTTTTACTTGTATCATTCGTTTATATACTTTAGAGATATTATAATTTTTTAAACCATTTAAATCTATCAGTTTCAATTAAATGATTTTATAAAAATGCCATTATAAGATATATTTTATGTAAGGTTTCTTATAAAATATTCATATAGAAATAGTAATAGGATTTTAATTTATTTTTCTCGAATTTTTATGTGTATTTCATTACATGGATTTTAGTTACAAGAATTGAATCATTAAAGTTTTAAAATTTTATTCTTTTGATAAATTATTTTAATAAATATATTTTTTTCTTTTATTTTCCATATTTGTACACATTATTTTTTATTTATTAATAAAAAATTGAATTTTACAAATTGTAGAAACATTTTAAAAAAATGTTAATAGTTAATAATGTTTATTAATATTAAAGTTTACATGCATATACAATATTGAATATATTTAATTACTTATATAAAAATTCACATTGATTTTTTTACTTAAAAATAATATATTAAACGGTGAAATACATATTTCAATTATTTAAATGATCTTTGTAATTTTTTAAATTGTTGAGTTTTTGTTGCTAATAAAGCTTCTTCTAATACTTGTGTCATGTGTAATAAATTACTTGGATCTGTTTGAATGTTTATAGAAGATTGTGCTCCTTTACTATTACCAATATTTGACTTCTCCTCAAGAACCAAGTTCATTGTTATAACGGGGGTAATTTGTTTGAGTAGTGACCGAGATGCTAACTGAAAATTAATTTCATGAAAAATTGATTAAAACTGATTTTTATTTCTTAATTCTCACCTCTACTTCAAATCTCCAATTTAAATCATGATAATGAAGTTCACTAACTGCAAACTTTGTTAGAACTTGTTTAATGTCTTTTGATTTGGCTTCATAGAATTGACTTAGAATTTGTACATGATTTTCTTTAAAACCTAATGTAATTAAAGAATCACAAAAGTCCGTATCATTTAACTGTAGCAAAGAAACATACATTTAAAAACAATAATAGAAATCAAAATTAATAACACATACATTATGTTTACAACTTTCTAACAATAAGTTTACTAATCCTTGTACAGCATTTTGAATGATTTCTGATGTTAAGTCTAGTTTTTGTGCAGCGATTGTATAACGTTTAATATTTGGTCCATTTTGAATATAATCAAAAGCTAATTTACAAAAGTCTACTAAAACTGAAATTGTACTTTATTAGTGAAATTGTCATAATATAAATATATTTCGTTTTAACCTTGATCTGGTTGATCAGTTAATATATTTAAATGCTGTTTATGTGTATTACTTAATGATAAAAGCATTTTTAATGAATTATAATTAACAATTTATTTTTTATATAGTTTTGGCGTATTTCATAAAAATATTAATTTTGACAGTTTTACAAATCTACTATCGAACACAAACGAAAGGAAACAGCATATGTTGATAGTTCGTGTTTTATGTATTCATCTCTGTTTTTCACATTTTTAAAACTGTTCTATGTGTACAACGTTTAAATAAAATTATTTTATTTGACATTTACAAAAATATGTTAAAATGAGTAGTGAAAATATAAATATTACTTTGGATAGTGAAGATGTTCTAGAATCAGGTGATGAAGAAATTATCACAGTGAAACAACTAATAGAAACTCTCCAAGAAGCATGGGTTAATGAGAAGTTTGCTCCTGAAATATTACCCCATAAGTCTGATATGGTTGATTGTATGTTAGGACAGTTGTATCACATGGAAGAAAATATGAATAAATTGAAAAAAAATGATATTAGACTCATCATACATCAAATGGAAATAGAGCGTATTCGATTTCTTGTAACAGATTACTTACGAACACGATTGGAAAAAATAGAGACTTATACAAAATCGATATTAGATGCTGAAGCACTAAGAGTTGATGAAGATTCGAAATATTTATCTGCAGGTGAACAAAAGTTTGCTTTAGATTTTTTAAATAATTTGGAAAACCTATTTCTAAAAGTAGGAATTAGCAATATACCTGGAAATTGGCGTGAATTAAAATGGCAAGAAATGTCAGTATTGCCAAATTTAAATAGTTATGTATTTTTAAAAGCAAAAAAAGATATAAATGAAATTATAATAAGTAGTACTGATGCAGAGAACGATGTTGTTAATTTAGAAGAAAATTCACAATTCATAGTGCCTTATAACTGTATTGCTCAATTACTTAAAGATGGGGATGTTAAATTAATATAATTATGGTATATTTTGTACTGTTTTACGATAAGTTTTTTTTTACATATGTACATAATTATTAAAAAAAATAAATAATTAAAAGGATTTGTTTTCTGTTCTCTCACTTTTAAAATATAATCTTTATTTGTATTACTGTTTGAAATATGTGTTTTTATTTATAACTATCATGAAAATTTAAGTAATATATACAAATTTTTATTACATTAATATTTATTATAAAAAATCATTTTTAACATCACAGTTATATAAATACTACATAAAGTACTTCATTCATAAAAGACACTTAAAATAAGGCAAAAATTTGAAATCGTTTTATCGATATGAACTGGTAAATATATATTTTTTTAATTTTCATATTTTTATAATATTGGTGTATGCATACATACATACATGTACATATATGTGTGTGTGTATATATATATATATATATATATATATATATATATATATATATATATATATATATATATATATATATGGTATTGAAATAATTTAAAATAATCAATTTTAATCACAGTTATTCATGAATTATTATTTCATTTTTAAAATGCCTGCATAGTCTACTTTTTGAACACAATATTTCCATTGTTTAAAAGTCACAAATGTAAACAATTTTTAATTGTATAACATATAAATTATTGTAACTTAAACATTAATTAAGTAATAACAAACATGTTCACATTTATACTTTTCATATGAATATATAAACATATTCAGGCATATAATATTCAAATGTTCAACATCTATGCATTTTTTATCAGAATATTTTTTAATACAAATAATGTGTTACTTATGTACTATTATTTGATTGTATATTCAATTTTTTTTCATAAGCTAGTTTTGCAATTGATTTTAATTGTTGTTCCATAGCTTTTCCTGTTTCAGCAACCATTTTGCTAAACATACTGTTCTCTTGTAATAATATATGTGGATGATCATATTCTATAACTCTTCCAAAATCCATAATTAATACTTTATCAGAATCCATAATTGTGTTTAAACGATGTGCTATTGTTAAAACTGTACAAGAGTGGAATTTTTTTCGAATTGTATTTTGGATAAGAGAATCAGTTCTAAAATAAAAAAATATTTGTATATTATGCTTATTACAGTTATAGATTGATCTTACTGTGGATCAACATTTGCAGTTGCTTCATCCAATACAAGGATTTTATTATTACGTATAATAGCTCGTGCTAAACATAATAATTGTCTTTGACCAACACTGAAGTTTGAGCCACCTTCATTTACTTTAAAATCAAGACTTTCTACAGAATCTTTTAACTCTACCTAAAATGTTATTTAATTCCTTAATTCAAAAATAAATACCAATATATATATGGTATATATTTGATTATAAAACATACCTCTTCGAGCGCTTGCCATAAAAAGTCATCGGTTACTTGTTGAAAAGGATCAAGATTATTTCTCAACGATGATGAAAAAAGCACAGGTTGTTGTGGTATTATCGAAATGTGGTTTCTTAAGTCATTTAAACCAATTGTGGTAGTTGAAACATTATCAATATTTATTTCTCCTTCTATTGGAGCTAATCGGAATAAAGCTGAAATTAAAGATGATTTTCCTGCCCCTGTTCTACCAACAATGCCAATCTAAAAAATAATAATAACAAATCTTACTACATTAATTTTATATAATTTTTTTGGGACCATTTAAAAAATACCTTATGACCAGCTTCTATCGTAAAATTTAGATCTTTCAATACAGGTGGATCTAAAGTAGTGTATTTAAGAAACATATGATTGAATCTGATTTTTCCTTCTTCTGGCCATGTTGCAACTGGTTTTTTCCCTGGTTCTGATTCAAATGGACCTTCTTTATCTAACTGAGTATATTGTAATATTCTTTCTACACTTGTTAACTGATTCATTACTTCAGCAGTTTGACGTACTCCATATTGAAGCATTCCTGTTAGTATCATAGATTGAGATATAGCCAGTCCTACATTTCCACTAAAAGTTGTACCTGTAATTAGAATGTGATTATTAAATTTCTATATTGTGAAAAATAATTTTTCTCTTACCGTCATCCAAAATTAAAAAGCTATAAGTAACTACTGCCATAAAACTAATGCTTATCATGTCTAAATAAAATCCAAATGCTATACTTGTAGTTATTACAAGATACCACGCTGCTGTGTGTGAATCTTGTTGAATATCAAATTCATGTTGTAATAATTTTTCTGCTTGACATGATCTAATTGTAATTATGCCATCAAGAGAAGCATTCACATGAGAAAATGCAGGACTCCGTGCTAAAATTAGTAGTTAAATTCATTTAAAATTTTTAATTATAAGGATAATAACATATGCATGGTATGTAAGATACATTCTGTTAAGAATACTTACTAACGCCTTCTAATCTTTTTATGTCTTGTGCAGTAGCTAGATAAATTTGTCTAACTTTATGGAATAGTATGCCCATTATTACCATTGCTAATATTAGATAAGGATTAGTAATTGCTACCATTGTTAAAATACCAAACATAACTAAAAATATTTGCACAGCATCAAGTAAGGCACGAGGTAATGTTTCATCTATAGAACCCATATCTTTAGAAAAACGATTTAAAATTCGTCCTAAAAATAAAATAATTTAAACTCAGAAAGGGCAGTTTGGACAAAAACATGTTTTCATTCTATTAAAAATATACCTGATGGATTAGTGTTAAAAAAATACATTGTTGCTTGAAGTATATTCATAAACATTGTATCATGTAAATTTTTTGAAGCATTCATGCATATTTTAAAGAAAAATAATGATCTAAATGTTGTTAATATTACACTTCCAGCTATAAAAATACTGTAAATGTATATGTACATTTCTGTAGAAAGAAATTCATCATTGTTTTCTAGTTTATCCGAAATAGTTAAATTAGTGGGATCTATGAAACTTTCATTGTCATTTAGTGTATAAAAGTCTTCTAGTGAGCTCATTGTTGTAAATTCTATATTACTTATATCTGTTGCATTCTCGATTAATGCAAGCTTTGGATCATATGTATCATTATATGTAGTTTGATTAAAATTTCCGTTAATTTTAGAAGTTCTTCTTAAATCTTCTTGATTAGTCCTATTGTTGATCATTGATTGACGTTAATAACTTTGTGTAAATATCGTTTTCAAATATTGTAAAATAAACATTACACATATCTCATGATGAATTCTTACCAATATGTTACCCAATAATCCGCTCCACTACTAGCTGTTTGAGCCAAAAGTAACGAAAATATTAGAAAGCCAAGTAAAAAAACACCTCCACCAGCTTTTAAGTATTTTATAAATATTCCACTTTTCAAAGCTCCCTTTTCTACTAGTTCTTGTGTTTCTTGGGGTTCTTCAGTTTCATCAAATGTGCTCTTTTCATATAATTACGAGATAAAATAATTATACGAAAATAAATGGATTTTCATAAAATTTATACTTACTTGAGAAGATAATTGTGACATAAGTCTTTCACGTGTTATTATTTCCTGTGGTATTTCTTCTTCATCTTTATGAGTAGAAATCATTTGAAGACATTCTTGATTTTTTGATATTTCATTCCAAGTACCTTGTATTTCAATACGCCCCTGTAAATTCGTTTCTAATTGTATATTTTAAATATCATTATTTTTAATAATAATTCGGTTATTTTTTTTATAAACAAAAAGATGTGTTCATTTCCAAATAAAAATTGTAGTGTATTGTCTAAATATATTTTTTAATCTACATTTAATTTATGTATTTTATATTAAAAGTAAAAAGTACTTTTTATAAAGTAATAATCACTGTAGAACATTCTTTTAAACTTACATTATTTAACACTACTATTAAATCAGCTTCTTGTAAATACTGTATTTGATGTGTTACAAGAATTCTTGTTTGATTTTTTAAATATTCTTTAATGCATTGATCAAAAAGATGTCTTCCTACATTTGTATCTACTGCTGATAAAGGATCATCTAATAAATAAATATCTGCTGATCGATATATAGTTCTTGCTAAATTAACTCGTGATTTTTGACCACCACTTAATGACGCTCCGCGGTCACCTACAAGAGTTTTATCACCATATGGAAACTGTTCAAAATCTCTTAGCAGTCCACAAACTTTAACTGTTGCATTATATCGTTGTTTATTGTATGGCAGCCCAAATAAAATATTGTTTCTCACGTTAGCTTGAAAAAGCCATGGTTCTTGAGAACAGTATGAAATTTTTCCTCCTAAATGTAACGTTCCTTGTGTTACAGGCAATTCTTTTAACAATAATTGCAATAAAGAACTTTTTCCAGAACCTACAGGTCCAATAATAGCACAAAGCTGTCCAGGTTTTATCGAAATATTTATTTCACCGAGTGTTTCTGCAATTTGATTAGGAACCCATGATGCATGGATATTTTTCAATACAACAGCTTCATCAATAGCAGTTTTTTTAATGTCAGTGTATTCATTATCTTCAATTGATTTAATTTTTTCTTCTTGCATTAAGAATGTCTATAAATCATATATAGAATTAATAAAATAAAGATGTGTATTAGTATAAAAATGAAATAAATACTTCTAATCTCTTAATTGAAACTCTGCATTCTCCGGCGAAGCTAATAGCAAATGGATATAAAATGGCCATATACAATTGCATTATGTTAAAAAACTGAGCCATTGCGAATACTTTGTCTGCAGACATTTCATTTCCCAAAAGAATAAAAGATATTACTGTTGCATATAGAGATAAACGTTCTGTGTACACCATTAATGCTACAGAAAAACCTCTTATGTATGATGTTATTGTAAGAAGATCGATCTCATATCTGGAAATTGATTAATTTATATTCATATTGTTAATTTGGTTGTGTGTTTTATTCGAATTTTTGTATTGAAAATTAATTTTATTTACTTTCTAGCAAGTCTAACAACTTCGCCAAATGGTTTTTCCCAAGTGTACATTTTAATTACTTGAATGCCAGATATAATTTCATTCATTAATCTAACACGTTCATCAGTTCGATGTGCAATGTGGAATCGAAGTTTAGCGGTTTTTCGAGATAAATAGCCTATGAAAATAAATTTTAGAAATATTTTGTATAAAAACAATAATTAAAAGAACGTTACAAGAATAATAAAAGGAAATTATTCTTCTATAGTGAATGAAAATAAACAACGAGTCATACTTTGATAGACATAACTAAATAAACAGTTATAATACCTTGAAGCAGTACAGCTTGTGTAGTTATAACAGCAATACCTGCAAAAGCTGACACTCCAACACTTCTCCACATAAAATAACTGATTGTTATTGCTTGAATAGGCATAATCCATATATAATGTAAATAAATTGATGTCATATCAAATCTGTTTACATCATTTGATATTAAATTAATAATTTGTCCTACAGTTGTTTTACCTATCGCAGTTCCACTTAATTTTAACATCTACAGTGAATATTTGAAGTGTTAATAAAATACATTTTAATAATTACACGAAGTGTATTTATTAACAAAAATTATAACGTTTATTTGAATGATACCTTCCGATATACAAGAGAACAACAAGAAACTCTACATTTCATTCCTACAATTTGAACACCCAGACCCGAATGGAACATCAGAAACGTTGTTATAAATGTTAATATGACTACTAAAGTACCATACAAATATGCTTCTTCAATACTTAGTTCACTTTTTTTATTAAAATATGATATGAGCTTTCCTAAAAATATTGGTAGGGTAGTCCTACGATTCAAATTTAATTAGTATACATAATGGGAATCACATTCACCTATATTATCATCTTCTTTAGAGTTATACGAAGGGCATTTTTGTACAATGATGATAACTTACTTTATGAAAACAGCTGCTATAAATAATAATAAACCCCAAAAGAAATATTCTTTCCAAAATGTAGCAACAATCGCGTTAAATAAACTTGGTTTTTTATTTTTCTCTTTTGATTTTTCTACTTCTTTCATCCAGTTACTGGAAAATTAAACAGGATTTTTTACAATTTTAATTGAAATATTAATGTTTAAGTACGATGATTATATGAGATAATTATTTAAATTTAAAACATATATTTTATGTTATTGTATTTATAAAATCTTTACGAGGAAAATAACATGTCTTGTATTTAATTCTATACATGTGTGGTTTCATTTACTATAACAATAACTGTGAAATAATAAAGATAAGCTTACAATAAATGAAATTAAGTGTAACTGTAATACATTAATTAAGTAATAAAAATTAAATCCATTGCGACGATTATGTCTTAAACGATCAATAAAATAAAATGTACATAAATTATTACAAACAACATTCCAGTCTTTTTTATTGGTAATATCTTTTATTCTAATTTTACAATACTACCCATATTTAATAAAATAAAATGGAGAATAATAAAAAAAACAGACATTATAATTAAATGTGCAATAAAATTGTTAATAAATATGTTAATTTATCTATCATAGCATTAAACAATGCTTTATATGATTTAATATTATATCGATAATGTATATATGTAGATTTTAAATATTAAGTAAACATATTTTTAATAATTTAGTACGAATGAAGATCCATTTATATATGTATGTACATCATTAGAATAATGAATATTTTTTAAACGTTTTTTTAATTATATAAATGAATGTATACAAATATATATATATATATATATATATATATATATATATATATATATATATAAATTAAGAAATTGTGAAATATAGTGGAGGTGAGGGTTGGTTGAGATTAGCCGTATACAGGAAACAATGAAAGAATTGTGCTTAAGTATTTGAGATCTATGACATTTTATGAGGTTTTTGTAGAGCAATAATAGGTTGATATAAGTTTTTGTAATGATAATATGTTATTTTGTTCTTATACATATACAAACATACATACATACATATATATATATATATATATATATATATATATATATATATATATACGAGGTCGTTTGATAAGTCCGTGTAAATTCCGAAAGATGGCACCACTGGTGCATATCGAGGTTATTTTTAATTAGTAGCACCTCTTGGAAGAACACACATCAAGTTTCAGCCATATCGGTCTATTCCTTTGTGTTTGACAATCGTTGGAATCAAGGAAATCGAGTGATTATCAAATAATGGACGAAAAAGAATTTCGCGTGTTGATTAAACACTACTTCATTAAAGGCAAAACGCCTCAGGAGACTAAACAGAAGCTTGATAAACATTATGGTGACTCTGCACCTTCGATTAGTGCGGTTTATAAGTGGTTTCAAAATTTTCGGAGTGGCCATATGAGCACAAGAGACGCTGAACGTTCTGGACGCCCTGTTGAGGTCACCACTCCAGAAATCATTGATAAAATCCATGATATGGTGATGGATGACAGAAGAGTGAAAAGGCATCTCGTGTGAACGGGTACATAATATTTTGCACCAACATTTGGACATGAAAAAGCTATCCGCCAGGTGGGTGCCGCGATTGCTCACAATCGACCAAAAACGAGGTCGTGTGAAGTGTTGCAAGAACGGTTTGCAGCTGTTTCAGCGAAATCCGCAGGACTTTAAACGTCGTTTCATCATTGTAGATGAAACATGGATACATCACTACACTCCTGAGACCAAAGAGCAGTCTAAACAATGGGTTATCAAGGGGGAATCTGCTCCGAAAAAGGCGAAGACAATTCCTTCGGCCGGGAAGGTTATGGCGACTGTCTTTTGGGATTCGAAAGGAATAATCTTTATCGACTATTTGGAAAAGGGTAAAACCATTACAGGTGCATATTATTTATTGTTATTGGATCGTTTGAAAACCGAGTTGCAAGAAAAACGTCCCCGATTAGCCCACAAAAAAGTCCTCTTTCATCACGACAACGCACCAGCTCACACCTCAGCAGTTGTGGCAGCAAAACTAATGGAAATAGGGTTCCAAATCGTTTCACATTCCCCCTATTCTCCAGACTTGGCTCCATCGGACTATTATTTGTTCCCTAATATGAAGAAATGGCTCGAGGGAAAAAGATTTTATTCGAACGAGGAGGTGATTGCAGGAACGAATGACTATTATACAGACTTGGACAAATCCTATTATTCGGAAGGAATCAACAAACTAGAGCAGCGTTGGATGAAGTGTATAAGCCTAAAAGGAGACTATGTTGAAAAATAAAAACGATTTATTCAAAAAAATGAAGCAGTTTTTATTTTTACACGGACTTATCAAACAACCTCGTATATATATATATATATATATATATATATATATATATATATATATATATATATATATATATATTGTTTATATTGTAAATTAATCTTCTTATCAATTAGCACAATTTTAATGGTTTCAGTAAAAATTTTATGAATCATTATTTCCGTTTATGGAAAATTAAAATTATTGCAATGTATGTAGTTGGTATTTTTATATAAATTATATATATATATATATATATATATATATATATATATATATATATATATATATATATATACAAAATTTTTCTTAACAAATGTATTACCTTCAAATTAATGATTCATTTTTTGTAAAATACTCATGAACAGGAAAGAGTGGTAAAATAATATTAGATAATTCATGTGTATGATATATAGATTTGGATTGATCTTAGCTTGAGTTGAAATAATAAAAACAAAACATATTAAATTGGGGTTTTCCAGTATGTTTTTGTGCCTTTCCCATTTAATATTATGTATTTATGTTTTTTTTAAAAAATATTCTAAACATGGTTGTTTATAGAATCCAAGTATTTTTTATATTGTAGTTACAGAATGAGCAGTTGATATAATATATTTCATTATGAGTTCCAAAATATTCAAATCGACTAATTTTCTAAATAATATAAATTTAGTATACATTTTAATAATACATTAAATTAATTAGAAATTACTATCCAATTTTGTTATTTTAAATGATTATCATAAAATATTTGTTTTATAAATGTATTTATTAATGAAAACATTGCTTTTTGTCGTACCTTTCTAACGCGTCGGTTATTTGTTCTGATTGGTCTTCTTGCATTGCGTTATAAATATCTTTTTCTTCTAAGTCATTACTATATCCTTTTTTAAATAAATCAAATAGCCATCTGTAAAATAAACAATTATTATATTTTGTGTATAGAGTTGACCTTACATCATTATAAATAGTTTATACTTAGTTATAATATTTAACAATCATTTCCTTATAATATTTAAGTATATGTATATATTTTGAAAAATTTTGAATAAAATTAAAAATGAATTTTTTAGAAAATAAAATAGGATTTTTAAAGAAATAATATTGAAAATAATAGGCGGATTTAGTGATTGAACTTAGAGACGGGGGTTTAAATAATTTAACAATACAGACAAAAACAAATATATATATATATATATATAAAGAGAGAGAGAGAGTAGAAGAAGAAATTCTTAAATATATTATATTCTGTTTAATCAAATACATCAAGTCATTTATCTTATGAATAACTTTACTTATTGATAAAATTGTGAACATTCAATAGTGCAAATCTGTAGTAAACTTTTTTTTGAATAATAACCAATGACTTTAATCTATTTACATCAAACGTACTGTGCAGGTAGAGCATATAAAGGAGGACATAAATAGACTTGTTGAAGAAATAGGTGTCACGCAACAAAATAACATTAGGCTGGTGTCATAAAATATAAAAAAGGTGAAGAACCTGTTACAGAAGTGTATAAGTAGCACGCAAGATGATTTCGATTAGCATTGCATTCAACAACAATGTTTTATTGTTATAAACATGGGAATAAATTTCTATTTTGTTCTATTTAATTTCATGAAAAACAACTTGGCGTGTAAACAAAAAATTGAAATTGTACTTAAAATTTAATGATGTTTTAAAAATGATAATGTTTAAAAATCTATTACAAAAAACATCTTCAACATATTCTATTCTTTTACTGGAATTAATTCAGTTTAAGTTTTTTCATTAACATATTAATTATATTTTTTGTAATTTGAAACATACTCTTTTTTATTTTTTTACGATAAATTTTGGCAGATTGTTTCAACATATTTTAAAATTGTTTTAAATATATACATATAGTATGGAAATAGGGTTGAACTACCTACCAAATATTTAAATAAAAACTATTTTGACAAGAGATTTATAAATATATAATATTACAAAGTCCATTACTTAATATGACTTATGTTTGTTTAAATGACAAATAATATATATTTTGACTACGAAATTGTATCCTTTAAATAATTTGAAAATGTAATATAGAACAGAAAATGATATGTTAGAAATAATTAGTAAACATGACATAAATCAATAAAATTATTATTTTCCATTACAAGCGGAAATTGTGATATATTGATATCAGTTAAATGTAAAAGTTCATTGGTCGCCAAGTACGAGGCGCGTGGCACTAGTTCATATCTTGTAATAAGCTTATGTTGTGAAGTGAAGCGTATAGATAATGAAGGCGTTTAAAACATAATTTACGAGGCGTTAAATATGCTAATACTTTTTTTTTAAAAAAATGCAAAATTAAAATAACATGACAAGTGCATCATTGTACGAGATTAACAATGTTTATTTTATATTATTTTATCACTTTCTATCAGTCATTAGTGAAGTGTTTTTATAGAACGATTACATGTTTTTTATAACGTTGGAAATAATCAATTACTTGATAATAATCGATTTTTATATCCGTAACGATAACATTCAATATTGTTTTTACACATTGTCAGTAATAAAAAATTAAAATATTTATTCGTATATATTTATAAATAAATTAAACTTTGAATAAAATGATATATTTTATACAAATTAACCAAACTTTGTATTTCTTGAATTGCATTGGCATACAAATTACTATTTGATTATATATTAGACGAATATACTTTGTCGACATTTACTAACATTAAAATAGATGTTTTCAGGTCAGTTTACTTAAGTTTTTCTTTTATGATAGATGGTAATAGAATATTGAGAAGCATTATGCTGTTGGATATTAAACGACAATAAAAAATCTTGACCGTGAGAATATATTAATGATTCATACATAATTTAACATGTAATTATACGTCCTTTTTTCATTTATATAGTATATGAGATTATTTGACAAAGATATAAAATTATTTATTGACTATGTAAAATGTATGCAAATGATGTAAATAAAAATAATCGTAAAATTAATTTAAGTGCACATTAATTGAAATTAGTATAATTTAATTTTCATATTTATTTCATGCCATTATTTGTTGTTTAAAATCAGTCAATCAGTTAATTGTCATTATTATTATTACTTTTTTTTGAAATAAATTTTGATTGTAATTGTTAAGACAATTGGATATTTTTTTTTTTTGAGGGCAAATGTATTTTGTATCATTCTTAAGAATTTTTACACTGACGAAAATATCAATATGAACGTTATTTTTTTAACATCAATTTTCCATTTTCTTTTCTCTAATTTATTTTTAATTTATATATATACACACACACAAACATATATTCAAATTCTGAATGAATCATTATAACATACAAAGAAATAAAATTTAATTAAATTACAACTAGTGCCTAGTACGTCAATACAAATGTTTTATTTATACATCAGCTTACAAATATGTTTTTATGTTCGTATATATTCATTATTCCTTTTTTTAAAAAAATATATTTATTGAAATAATTTTAGTTACATTCATTTGTGATTACATTTTTTATTTAAATGATTAATTGACCTTACATTAACCAGTTGAATGATTAATGTCAAATAAAAATATTTGAATGAATAAATGTATATTATTTTTTTCTTCTATTTGTTTAATAATTATATTCACTGAAAGTTTTTTTTATATAAAATCGTTTGTTAAAATTTGTACGTTAATTTCATAATAACTTATATTAATTTTGTATAAAAAAATCAATGATATAAATGTGTGTATTTGAAAATAATGTTTTTGTAAAGAATATTTGTTAAAACTCGTAAAAATAATTTGCGATTTTTGCCTGATTTTGTTAGATAAAATATGTTTTATATTAATCATTTTGTAATACCACGAAAAACCTTTGAACTGCAGTAAAAAAATTATTGTATATATTATGAATTTTAAAGTGTAATTATATTTACAAACTTGCTTTGTTACAATATATATTTCTATAGTTTTTGTTGAATATTTTATCATATACGTCATATGTGCGACATGTTTTATAAATCAATAATATACATATATCAAAAATATTCCTAAGTTACGATGAACTCGATTAAAAAGAAATAAAATAAAAAAAATATTATTCTAAATACAATTTCACGCCTTAATTAAATACATCAGTACTCCAAATACTACTATTATAAAAATCTTTCATTAATTGATTTTTTATTTTTAAACTATTAAATACTGTATACATCCTTGTACATTAAAATATAATTATAATAAAAAAATACAATAAAATACATAAGTTTGATTCACTAGTTTAATGATTTGTTACAAACATTGCATAATTTGTTTAATATAGTATAATGTGAAAAATGTATTGAATCTAGTACATAAGTTTTATGCGAGTCAGTTAATGTGTGTATTCTTTCCGCCTTTATTGTTCAATTAATCTTCATTGATGTCCTTCTGTTATATTTAGAGCCATACACTTCAATTGACATAATTAAACTGTGATTAAAAACACAATCAGGCGTCTACAAGACTGTTGATGTGTAAATCAATTTGATCTATGTTTCTATGTTCTATTTAATTATTGAACTAATGTTGATTCGTCCAACATAATCAGTAAGTCATATACATACATACACACACACACACATTTATATATATATATATATATAATCTTATTTAAAAACTTAAATCGTACTATCAGTTTTACATTTAAATAAATTCTAAATAAAAAATTAGAAGCAACTGAGATGATTTTTTTAACCTGAAAGAATGAATTGCAATTTTATTATTTTTTTTCAGTTCTTTGGAAATTAGTCTCTTTTATCTATTTGTAATATATATATATATATATATATATATATATATATATATATGCTTGTGTATGTGCCTATTTATATAATTTTCAAGTACTATTTACAAAAGATAATGACGTCAATAAGACAACATGCAAAAAAAATGTTATTGGAAGAAAAAAAATGTTTATACTAACCTTAGAAGTGCTAAATCATACAAATGAAAAATCAAGTTGAAGATGACAATTTTTTCAAAAGTATTATGAATGAATTAGAAATAATAAGTGCTAATTTGTAATTATAATTCACTATTCAAATTGAATATGAATACATTGTTTTAAATAAGAATAAAATACTTTAATATAACTATTTGAATAATAAAATTGTCGTTCAAAAATTAATAGTTTTTTTTTATTTTGCAATGATTTAACTAATAATAAATAAATTTAGTATTTGTGTTAATTCATTCACGAATAGTTATAGGGAAAGGTTGTAGATTTTTCTAATATAAAATCTGGACGAATAAGAGATAAATCTGAATTATTCAGAAATAAATACAAACATACACATATACATACTATATATATATATATATACTTTAATTTATCAACTAATTTTTGATACTGTGTTTTAAATGTAGTTGTATATGTTAAAAATAATCTAGTACAAAAAAGAATAGGCTGTAAAATGACATAAGATAAAAAAATAAAAATTATTTTTTATACTAAACGTTAACATATTTTCAAGACAATTTAATGTTCTTTAAATGTGAATTATTCAATATCGTATATAAAAATGTTTCACCACCTAAATGTTAAATACTACTGGTCAAAATATTTAATTAATATCTTACAAGTCATCGTTGATCTTTTCATAAGTTTACGTTCGCAGAAATGTATTGATTGTAATTGACTTTCTCATTAAAATTACTTGTATTATCTTATTTATTTATTTACATACTTTTTTAGTATACATGTATAAAAATATGAAATTATTTGAAAGGAATTGAGTTTTGTACTTTTACTTCACAAAATGTTACAAATAAACATTTGTATGCAAAAAATTAGTTATTTAATTTTAGTTCAATTTATTTTTGTTTATTTAAATAATGATTTGTTAATATATCAGTAAATAATATTTTCATAATATTTGTTATTATGTATATGTTCTTTCCATTTTTTTAAAAAAATACTATTTAAAATTAATCAGACTACGAATTTAACACAAATACATATTTATCCCCAACACTTACAATGGTTATAAAATGTTTAATAATCACTTATTGTTCACTTTTTGTTTATAACAATGTCGGTTGATGCCCATTTAGATGGCGATTTCATCATCGTCAGAGCCTTTTGTGGTTTTTTTAAAAAAATATAAAAAAACCCATTGTGGTGTTGGGAATAAAAATTCATTTGTGTTAAAGTAAATCCGCCACAGGTCCAAAACAAACAGTAGACTACGAATATTTTCTGACATTTGAGTATTTCATTTTTTATATTTGGTCAAATTCAATTTATGTATATATTGAATTAAGGATTAGATTATTTTATATGTATGTATGTATAAAGCACAATTCTTCATGTCGTTGTTATATCTGAATTGATGATTTTTTAAATGAAATAAAAAAATATATTTTTTCTGATTAATCATTGTTTCCTTTAAAAAAAATGATGTTATTCAGCTTGTAAATAAATGATAAGAATGTAATAACTACATACAAAAACATTTACAGGAAAGTTACTTGAACAAATAAATTATATCATGGATATTAGATAAACAAAATATTTTACAAAAAATCTTATACATAGAAAGTTTTAGTTATTTATTGAATTGAGATTTTGCAATTTTGTACGAATATAAATTAATATTAAATACTAAGAACCCATATTGACACAATACTAGGAACATATAATTTACATTGAATTAAGTTTTTACATGCATACATATCCAAACATTATTAAACTTCTAAAATAAAAAAAAAAATTATAATTAAGTCGTTATTTTCTTTAACAATAATCAAATTCTACGAAGTTCTGTAAAATAACAATCCAAAATTCGTACTTGAAAAGTTATAATTATTTAGAAATGTTTATATACTATTATACAGACGATGACAGTAAACGGAAATATTTTTTGAGGTGTTATTTTCGGCATTCGCAAAGCTTAAATTGTTTATCTAATACACAACTGTGAAATAAAATAAATTTACTTTCTTAAATTCTATGTCAAGAACGTTTGTTTCTTTTCAGTGCACTTCTTATTTAGTTTACTTAATTTATGACTCGTTTCTTTTAGAAACATTAAAAGATTAAAAAAGAAAACATTATCTATTTAATTTAACTTCGTATTGTTTGAACTGGGATCATTTTGTTTGGTAATGTTTAATCTAATCAATATTTCATTTCTTTTATAACTAGATACACACACCTTAACATTCCAAATAGTTAATTAACCGATTCAATAGATTTAGGTAGGTAATCTTATTCAAGGTTTGAAATAATAAATATATTTGTTGCGAAAAGGAAATCTTTGAACTAGTATTTCATGAATTATCAATGAAAACTTTTTCATTAATAAACATTGATTTGGTAAACATTTTTTAAAATAAAATTTCATTTTTTTTACATTATTAAATTAAGATTCAAAAGAATGTTATAAAATTCTTTTACTGTTTATTTTTTTCTTTTAATAAACAACTTACTGAAATGACAATTTATGTTTGTTATATAATTACGAGCTTTTAGGTGTAAATATAATGGAAAATATAATATTTCTCACTGAGTACTTTTAAATACCACCGTATTTATTTTTTGGAACAGAAAAATAAATCAGGCACAATGGAAAGTAAATTATGATAAGATATATTTTTTTAATAAAATGTTTTCCTGCAATTTGATAAAAATAAAGAACTGAAATATATGTATATATGTTTTTAAATAGTTTACTTTTTGTTGAAATTATTACAGTTCATTATATATTTTTGTAATGATTTTGTTATCTAATACTTTTAGGCAGTATTTATTATTCTTATATATTTTAATCAATAAACTAAAAATATAAATTATTAGTTTATTTACTTATAATATGAAACTATTTCAAGCAGTTTACTTACAAAAAAGTTAATTTTGAGAAAATGTTTGCTTTTATTTTCGGATTAGGGTTGTCATACTTCTTACTGGTATCCATTATTTTTTAGATAATATTCTTTTCGCCACAATCGAATAACATGTACACATTCACAGTCACGGTTTATATCCAAATTTGTAAATAAGAAATTAAGTACACTTGATTTATGAATTCACTGGTAGATTTTAAGTAAATTTATAAGTACTCTGTTACGAATTTTATTCAAAATAAGTACATATCAAGTGGTCCACCAAGTGTTAAACATTCATAACCTCAAATAAGTACGTCACAACAATGTTATATATAACATTGTATGATAGGATCATGAACGAATACATTCGAGGACACCTAACCCGACAGCAACTAGTAGCCGACTAACTGAGTATACGAAAATACGGAGATTTAATAGAGAGAGTGAACCATGTTTTTGCCTTCATGGGCGACATACGTTCATGAAACGCAAAGACTTCGCCTTTGCAGTAATATTGGCTGGCTTATAGACTTACAAATCAATA
This sequence comes from Neoneuromus ignobilis, assembly GCA_029203775.1. Classification (NCBI taxonomy): domain Eukaryota; kingdom Metazoa; phylum Arthropoda; class Insecta; order Megaloptera; family Corydalidae; genus Neoneuromus; species Neoneuromus ignobilis. Next base: position 10,135,861 of record CP092095.1, on the reverse strand, counting down.
AAGAAATTTATTTATTCATTTAGTCGATTAATTTAAATTAGTTTCATCGACCAAACAACACATATTTTTTACAAACATCATAATTTATAGGCAAATAAGTACAACATTAATCATCTTTAGCATGCGGAAGTTTAATGAAAAATATCTTAAAAAGTTTATATTTCTCTTGTTAAATAAATCTAATCTAATAGTAAATAATAAAAAATAGGTCAGTAGCAAATAACTGTTGAATTTATCAAAAATATGTAATGGATTTAAATTAGTTTTGTATCTGTATAAACCAATTCTTTTTGTTTTTCTGTGAATTATAATAAAAATTAAACATATCATTATTTTATTAAATTAGATAATATTATCATTAATTTACATCGAGATGATGTTTTTTCAGTCAATGTGTTAAAAACACTGAACAATTTAAATTGAAAATATATTCGCAAATAATGATATTTTATCATAATGATGCATTTTTTTATACAAGGTATACACTTTTTTCGATGACCTTCAAAGTATTTAATATTTGTTTATTACATTCTGTTTTATAAGTAAACTATAAAGAATAAAATATTCCCAAATACACGTTACAACTTACAGTGAGTTAAAGTGAAACTCATACAGAGTTATGTTTCCAATAATTTTACACATATATTTTAATATAATAACAATTTTCTTTATTTTTGTTGCTTAATTTCTTTATTAAGGTTATTTTTTATTATATTTGAAAATTTAAATGGTAAATTAATACCTTTACTCCAGAAAAAATAACAATTTCTGAAAAATGAACAAAAAATACATCAAAATGAAACTCATACAACGAATTATTCTCGCTTGAAAACTGCTGTGTTAAGAAAGTATACTCTTCAAATATATGTTTGGTCACTTTGGTTATAAAAAAACCTATTGTTTAATCGTTTATAATCATTTTGTAAAAAATATAAATTGGATTTCACTTTGAGTAGACAAAGGAGACAATCATCGACGGACGAGGGAAAGCTAATGATTTTTCATTTACAAAAATGGAAAAACTCTATAGGGAATTGGGAAAATAGTTAATAAAAACCACACTACAATACAATCTGTAATAAAAAAAAATTTAAAACGGTCAAAATGTTGACAATAAAGTCAGAAAGAGTTTTCGTAAGATTTTTAATGGCCATGACGAGCGTTAGATTCTACGAAAAATTGAAGAAAATTCGAAAATTAGCGCGCCGAAAATTGACTTTAGAAGTTAAAAAGTATCTAAATAAAAAAGTAAGCCCCCAAACAATTCGCAATATAATATACTAAATAAAAATTGGTTTCATGTTCGTATTACCAGGAAGAAAACTTTCATAAATCTAGCTAATCGCAACAAAAGGTTAAGCTTCATTTGAGAACATTAATAAAAGTTTTGATTATTGAAAATATGTTTTGTTTACGGACGAAAGCAAATATAATTTATTTGGATCCAATACAGAAATGTCTTTAAAACACTTACGTCCTACATTTAAACATGAGACCGGTCATGTTATGGTATGGGGGTGTATGTCTACAAGAGGGGTTGGAAATTTAATTTTATAGATGGCATTATGAATCAAAATGTTTATATTGATCTGTTAAGAAAAAAATTGAAATATAGTGCTCAAAAACTTGGGATTTTACAAACATTTAATTTTTATCAGGACAACGACCCCAAGAACAAAGCTTATAAAATACGTAGTTGGTTGTTATATAACTGCCCCAAAGTACTGGAAACACCACCATAATCACCAGATATAAATGTGAATGAAAATTTAAGGAATCATTTAGAAGTTGCCATTAGAACATACATTATTAGTAATAGAAATGATTTAAAAAAGCGTTATTACAAGAATAGGAAAAAATAAAAATAGCTTATTGTGAAAAACTAGTTAAATCCATCCCGAATCGTTTAAAGGCTATACAAATTAATAAAGGCTACTCTACTAAATACTAAAATAATTCAATCCATTATAAATTTTAATTTAATAAATAATTTGTTAGTTGTATGAGTTTCATTTTGATGTATTTTTTGTTCATTTTTCAGAAATTGTTACTTTTTCTGAAGTAAAAGTATTAATTTACGATTGAAATTTTCAAATATAATAAAAATAACCTTAATAAAGAAATTAAGCAAAAAAAATAAAGAAAATTGTTATTATATTAAAATATATATGTAAAATTATTGGAAACATAACTCTGTATGAGTTTCACTTTGATTTACTGTAGCTAGTTTAGGGATTCATAATTTTTCGAAATGATTTCTTATGAAAATATTTTTAGTTGTTATAAGATGAAACTAGAAATAAGGTTTTTTAATAACACATAAAATATTATAAAATAGATTATTAAAAACTTAAAACAAGGATAAATATATTATCAATGTAAAGTAATCAATTTTTGACAAACTACTATATGAATATCATACAGAAAAAAGAAATTAAAATTGTTTAATAGAAATAAATATTTAAAAATTAAGCTTACTATATTTTTTATAAGTAATAATAATTTATATTTTTTCTATAAAAAATAATTCCTTAAATGTTTTTTTTTGTCTAGTATGCGTTTAATAATTGCAATAAAATAAAAATTAATAATTTAATACTTTTTCTTTGAAACATTACTTTTTATAGTGATGTGCCATATATCTGTATCCGTATCCGCGGAAAAAAAGATCTGTATTCATATCCGTGATCCGTTTCTTTTCACCGTATCTCAAACGGAAAAAACCCTGAAAACTCATTTTTAGGTCTAAAAATAACAGTAATAAAGAAAAAAATAAATTTGTTATCAATAAAGTATTTTTTATTTTTAAATTAACATTGTAACAATCACAAAAAATAAAAGCATATATACTATATAGCATTTATGGCTCGAGTAATAAACCTCTAACACAATGCAAACAAAAGGAAAACTATTTAAATACTTTAATATGTATGACTTGAAACAAATATCAGATTGTTTATTAATAATCAAGTTAAACATTGTAATCAAAAGTCAGTAGTGGTAAATTGTTTTTCAGAAAGAGCAACTTTGTATCTTTGTCGCCTTCTAATCTATTCCGATAAAGATTATAATAATTCTTGCTGCACTGAAAAATTGCTCGCTTGGAACGCTTGTGGTAGGAGTTAGCTAGATATGTACGAGCAGTGCGGCTTAAATTTGCATATTTGTTAATATTTACTTCCTAATATTTTAATGGATTTTGATCTCTTGGTAACTTCTCTTCTTTGACATATTCTGTAAGTGAATCACAGTCCGTTTCAGAAATTTCGTTTTTGGACTTGTCATCATATAAGGAACTAATAATGAAATATCTAATTAATTTTTATTTCAATGCTAATTAAATTATATTTCAATAATAAATTACAATAGTTATTGTAATGACAAGTATTCACTTTTTAATGACAATATTTTATTCGAGAAGAAACGTGATAGTATGAAAATGATGGAATCAATATAAATTTCTTGATTAATAGATCAAGGTTGAGAATATTTTTTTTAATTTATTGTTTATTAATCACTTACAATTTTAATTAATAAGATTGTTCATAACGAATACCAATAGTTGAATTTATTCTTAAACGAAAAATTCCTAAAAAAGGTGCTGAAAATAGGTGTTCAATATTGATTTATTTTTTGATGCGAATGAGTTTTATTTCAAATAATCTAAAGTACGATTTTTAAAGAAAACATATTATTTTTATCAATCAATCAACAACGTTCAACAAAATACTGGGCAATCATCAATCCATCAGTCAACAACTGTGATTCGAGGAGCTCTATCTGTCGTTACAATCTCATGGCTAGAATTGTATGCTGTTCTTACAGCATTCAGATTAGAACTGATGTTACCCAGTGTAACAAGTAACAAAGAAACTTCTAGTTCTCATTATAACGATATTTTATTGACAATCAAAAATTGATTGTCGCGTTTTTTATAGGTTTAAATAATTACTAACGGACTTATTCGTCAACAATTAACACGTGGATTATGTATGCTATTCCCGTGGGAACAACCTTGGGAAAGTTACATGTGTTTCATATAACTAACGTACATGCTGACATAAAATTAGTTTAAATATTTAATTGAAAAAAACAAACTTTTTTATGAAAATAATACTGTATTTAAATCTGAAATATCAATACTTGAATACCGATATTATTTTTGATTAAAACAATGTTTTTGAAAATGATGATGAAGAAGATGAAAAGTCAGTAATTATCAAAGTTACTGTAACTGTTTTTTAAGCGTGATAGAACTTTAAATTGAATCCCTATCGAAAATTCTATCTAATCTGAAAACACTCTTTATTTTACCTTTATATATGCATACACACACATGTATATATATAAAGCTGTTTTTTAGGTTTGATAGAACTTTCAATAGGGATTCGAATTAAAGTACTATCACGCTTAAAAAACACTATAGAATTAAAATTTAAACTGTGTTATCTAATGATATTTTACGGACGTTTTTAACCAATACATCTTTATCAAACTAATTAGTTCGAAAATTCGAACATTTCTTTACATTTTTACAGAATTTGTTACATTTATAAATAATGAAATTATCATTATTGCGGTTGTCTTATGGGTCTACAGCCTATTGGGTCGGTAGTCTTAGAATATTTACCTCGTGAGGAGGTATTTGACTCTCGTTTCACAAATTTCTGAATTGTCTTTTGGTTAGATAATTATTACATGGTGAAACATTTCTGTGTCTTGTGGGACGGTTGTGCGACATTCGACCAGCGGAGCTTTAGGTCACCCTCGCGGGAATGACCTTTTACTGACCAGGTTTAATATAATGGCTTCTTTTATGAGTTCGAAGTCATTTCCAACGGTATAAGCTAACCGTGCTCCTTGTGCTTACTGTACTCCACTAGGAAGTCAATTGTTCCTATGGCACTAACAAGTGCGTTATCGATGGCCTTGGCTTTTTCATACAGTTGACGTGATTGTCCGCAGACAAACTCGTCGATCGTCGGGAGCTGGAAGTTTCAGTGATGGGTGGTGTTTGTACAAAATAGTGCACACTTTGGTTGAGTTGAGCGTACTTATTTTGGAACACCTGAATCGGTGTTAATGGCGTGATAAACCCAGGCTGTACTCGCATACATCATAATGCAGCTGAGTGAGAGAGAGAGCGTTATGTTTATTTTTCAGTGACAGTTTCAAATTCTTATTCAGTAGCGGGTACAGCCTGCACATGTTTGCCAGAGCCTTCAAGAAAATATACTGAGTGTGACTTTTGAAGTTTAGGCATTTGTCGAGTATTACTGAGATACTTTTTCTCATCCAATCAGACAACCTGTGATTCATTAAACTCGAATAGGTCGGGTTCATACCTCCACTTATCGCTTTGTGTGGAAGAGGATCGCCACACATTCTACACGTTCATTTTCCACATTCGACAGAACGTATTAAGTTCGAGGTGGCCTGCAAGACAGCAAAATACATATTTACTGCATTATTAACATTGCCATGTAAACAATTCAAAGTATTTGTAGCGGAGATCAAAAACAAGACTATTAAACCGACATCCATTATACAAAAATAATGAATACTGGAGTTGGTAAAAAGATTCCTGTAACCGATAACTTATCATTTCACTTCCACTATTGTCATATTCACGGGCAGGCAAATCCTTCACCTACGATTGCGTAAGACAGTCGGATTTATGTAATTATTGATATCCCTGTTGCAAATATCCAAATTTTAACACCTTAAGAGTGTACTGGGGACTAAAATGCATCAACACACACATACATACACGTGCAATTATATACATATGCAAATACAATTTATATGTATTATTCTTGCCATATCGCTGGCTTGGAATGTGTATTTCAAAAATGATGTAGTAACGAGTGACGATAAAAATTTAACGAGTTATCAAATGAATACTGTTTTTGAACATTATATATATTTTCTAGTACTGCAAAATTTTTTCCAATAGTTTCTTATACGAATCTCTTTTCAATCAATCTAATTATATCTTTAAGATAATAAAGATTTTATTAATGCATACGAACACAGTTATTTACTTGCAATCGGTACAATTTTCTTCCATGAAGGTATAGTTCTGTTGTAATCAAAGAAATTTATGTACGTAAAAATCATATATAAAATTATACGATGTACATATCTTAACGTACCTAAGAATCATACAATGTACTATACGTAATATTTATTCGTGCTCGTATTTAAATTTTGATCTGTATCAGGCGTATTGAGTTTTTTTTGTATTTTTATACATATCTATTAAAGATCGTTTCGTAAGTCTCTGTCCCATCTATCCATGGATCTTTATTTGGGCCTTTTTTAAATATGTAGTTTCTCAATCAACAATTTTTCTTTCTTTTCCTACTATATGACAGACCTATTTCCATTGGCATAGCACTTCTCACTGTTGCTATAATATCTGTAACTTTTGTTTTCTTTCTAATCCATTTCGTTCTTTTTTTGATATATATATATATATATATATATATATATATATATATATATATATATAATATGTATGTGTTTTAATGTATATGTATGCGTGCGTGAAAATTATTTATATTTTCTTCCTACAGAAAGAAAATATCGTCAAAATCAATGTCAGTGTGGGCCTGTATAACACGAATATAATCATGTATGTTATATAATGTATTACGTAAAGAAGACTTTAGTTCCACGTTTTCACGCTCTTAACGTCACAACGCTGTTGTGGTGTTCATTCGCCGCCGCGTTCTTTCTTATTTGAAACTTCATTGAGTTAAGATGTGTTTTCGTTCTTATGAACAGAAGTTCATGTCCGGCAATGGAGAATATCAGCAAGTTATCGTGGATAGTTATATCGAATGAAATATCGATAATCATGTATGTTTAATTATTATTTTTTTATTTATTACAATTATTTTTAAATGAATTTACAATAATATCGACTTATTTTTAGATTTTTAAGAAAAACTGAAGTGTTTCACGCAGAGCACATGTTCGAAGAATATTGTACCGTGGATAATTATATCCCATGAAACATCGATAATCATGTATGTATTTCATTAATTTTATTACTTATTATAATTATTTTGAAATGAATTTACAAGAATATTGAATTATTTTTAGATTTCCAAGAAAAACAGTTTCATACAAAGTATATATATATATATATATATATATATATATATATATATACATACATACACACACACACACACACACTTTTATATATATATATATATATATATATATATACATATAAATATATACACGAGGTCGTTTGATAAGTATGGTAAATTTATTTATTGTTTAATTTAATTAAATTTTTCAATTTAGTTGTTCTTTTTTACTATACTTATTAAACGACCCTCATATATATATTTCATTTTGAATAATTATGTATATTGTTTTTTCCAAATTTCCCATTTTAGTCTGTTTTCATTTTTTTTTTCAAATACTTATTTTAAATATAATTCCGATTTAATTGCATATTTGGAATTTTTAAATTTAATGTTTCGAGCTATTTTTATTTTTTCAAGAACTTGTTTTAGATATAATTTTGATTAAATTGTGTATTTTGGATTTTTCTAATTTCACATTTTCTAATTTCAGGATTCATCTTCAAGGATCCTGCTTCGTTTAAATCGACGCACGTTTCGATCAATTCGAACAGAATGATTCTTTGATTATACGAGCGTGAAATGTATGAGCTCTGATACGTGCAAAAACAGGCAGTTAGTATTCCTTAGAAGTAATTGGCATTTTCCTTAGGGAACATTACCAAGTTATTCCGTGGTGCGGTACGAATAGTTTAATACACGTCAGCGGAGGATGCGCTAAAGGTACAGGATATTGTCCTCGTCCTTGTACTTACTTTCGACAGCTTACATTGCCTACTGCTAACCGTTCTCTACACAGTACGCCATCGGTCTAGGAACTCCGTCGGACCTAGGTGTCTGGCTTTTGCTTTACCCCTCGTCGAATTAGCGAGACTAGTTTGTTTCGTATTTCGACATTTAAGATAGGTCTAAGAGAGCGCTCTCGGTTTCGTCTTTTTTCGGACGAAACTTTAGTTTTGTAACCGTGTTAATTTTGTTCCGATGGCCATGGTCGTTACTGTGTGGATTTTTGCGTATAACGGGGTGCGGAAGTGGCAGGTCTGCTGCAAGTATTTATACTGTGTCGTTGATGGTATCCCCGGGCCTGCAGACTCTCACGGGTGTTACTCTGTTGTATCGTATTTGATTATATCTCACTGTAGTCTACGTAGAGGCGTCGTGCGACAGCGCTTCGTAATCCGTCGAAACGGCGATGACGACGAAAGTGAGAAGGCTTGAAGGTCTTTGTATCTGGAGTCATGTGCTTCGTATTGGCCTTTTGAGTCTTCTTCACCGAACGTATATTAACATGATGATGAAACATCGAAACAGAACGAGAATGTTCGGCTCTAGTATGTTTCGTATGGAACACGTTTATTTATTTATTTTTGTCTCCGCAACGGAGCATATCATTATTCTACGTGTTCCTGCATAAATATTATATGTTGTTAAATTGTTTACACTTTCGTTCGAAATCGCTGTTTCCGTCGCCGAGAACGTCGTTGTAGTCGCCGACGTCGACAGATGTGTGATCGGTTCGAATTATTGAAATGCGTTCGGATTTAAAACGTACGACGATTGGCGTAAATCACTTTTGTTCACCGTCCCGGCGAAGATGTGTCTGGAAGCAGCAGTATCATTGCAGAAGTAGCAGCTACGTGTCATCGCAGAAGCAGCAGCTACGTGTCGTCGCAGAAACAGCAGCTACGTGTCGTCGCAGAAGCAACAGCTACGTGTCGTCGCTAAAGCAGCATATAAACTTTTCGTTTCTTATAAAAAAGCTACAGAATGTAATGAGAAATATGAAGAACAGTTAAAATGTTTGTCTCGAGTATATTTTGTGCAGAGCACATTTATTATTGTATAATTTTATCGTATTTTTTCTTTTATGAGAGTACCATGGAACGGAACGAGGTGTGTAAAGAACAGTTCAACATTTCAAGGATTTGTCGTAATTTCCGAGGACTAGACTATCGAAAGGTACTTATAAATCAAAAAATACTTTGTCATTAAACGTTCAGAATTGCCGTTTTTGGATTTGTAAATGTAATACTTATTATAAAATCGAATATTTCAAACTATCGATTGTTCAAACTCTGTTTGTTTGTCTTTCTCTATTAATAATAAATATTTTTAATTATTAATAGAGAATGTTTGAAAAATGTAACAACTTTGTTTTTAGAAAGATGTTAGTGAAAGCGTTATTGGTGTTCGTATGTAGCTCGTCTATATTTCATATATCTAGTAACATGTAGAAGCATTGTCGTTTTTGTTCATGTTGGAGAACGATTCGGATATGACTACACAGTCATCGACTGCTTGTTGTCAAAGGTAAATTATGTGTAAAAAAATTAAAAAAAATATGTAATATTTATTATTTAAAAAAATCAATTTACACATTAAAGACTAATGATTTTCTAGATGAAAATCAAGAAACTTAGATCCAGGATCGGAATTGGAACGATTCAAAAGGGAAATTGAAGAAAGATCAATACAGATTAAATCAACTACATCATCATTTAGTTAAGTAATCGATAAACTATACATTTTTTGAAATAATATTTAACAAATTGAATTTTTTATTTTTGAGTTAAATATTTTAAACCAACAATTGAATTCGTAAGATACCGAGTGTCTCAACCAAATCAAATCATTTCAGATCTCTTCAGGAGCGGTTCATTTTGAAGAGTACAGGAATCTACATATCTAGAGGAGATGTATCCAGAGCAACATATCCAATAATGACTTCTTTGATCGGCATCATGTCCTGAATGATCTTCCTTATGCAGTGCAGCTAAAGATTGACAAGAAACCTTAGATTTGGTTATTTAGTTTTAAGTTTAATTTAACTTGATAACGGTGATTAATAATGTTTCAATTAGGAAGAAAGCTTATCGATTTATCACAGTATAGAAATACATTTGTCTTCTTAAATTCATTCATAATTAAAGCAAATTTAACATACAAGTCATGGACTTTTTCTCATTACATTTTTGATAGTTAATAATTTTTGATAATTAATAATTCTAAAAAATATAATATATATTATAATTTTTTCATATTCTATATACATGTTTACTTCTACCATTGGTTTAGTAAAATTATATTATTTTCGTTTTAATATTCAATACAAGTATATACATCCACTTTTTTTTAAATCTGTGTATCGTATACCAGATATTCACTTCAACAATAGTAAATGAATTAACATTTTAATTATTATTATTTTGTTATTAACAACAATACATTAATTAATTTTATTTTGATGACTTTAGAACCAATTTAAGATGAGAATGTGTGTGAATTGCATTTACTGATTAAGTATTGTTAACTTTTGACAAGGAATGATTTGGTTGCAATATTTTTTAATATTTTATCTTTAATTTTTTTTTTATTTTCTATTTTTAATTGATAGTAAATTTTGTAGTAAATGCTATATAATGGTATATTAAAATAATTTAGTATATTATTAAAAATAGCTGGGCTTTTCTAAATGTTCTATTTTTGAAATTCTCGTTTTTTTTTAATTTTATCTCTAACTTTTTTATTATTTTCTATTTTTAACTGATGGTTAATTTTGTAGTAAATGATATATAATGGAATATTAAAATAATTATTTAGTATATTATTAAAAATAGCTGGGTTTTTCTAAATGTTCTATTTTTGAAATTCTCGTTTTTTAAAATGTTATCTTTATTTTTTTTTTATTATTTTCTATTTTATACTTTTAACTGATGGTAAATTTTGTAGTAAATGCTATATAATCAAATACTTAAATAATTATTTAGTATATTATTAAAATAGTTTGTTTTTTTAAATGTTCTATTTTTGAAATTGTTTTTTTTTTAATTTTATCTTTAATTTTTTTATTATTTTTAACTGATTGTAAATTTTGTAGTAAATGCTATACAAGCGAATACTTAATCATTTAGTATATTATTAAAAATAGCTGTTTTTCTAAATGCTCTATTTTTGAAATTTACTGTTTTTTAATTTTTTTAATTTTCTTTTTTAACTATGGTACATTTATCATATAATTAAAATGTATCTTTTTATTTAGATATTATTAAAAATGGTTGGTCTTTTCTATTAATTTCACTGAAATATAAACAGTTTAGTCATAATCGCTTATCTTTTATTAATTTCACTGAAATAAAACAGTTAGTCACCGTTATTGATGTTATACTTTAGAAATTAAGTTAATTTAAGTTCACAGTATCTATCAATCAGATTTTTTTATATTTTAATATATTTTTTCAATATTCATGCAGTCTCATATCTACTTTTTGAATTTATATTGCTTTAGCTTTTCATTCTTATCATACATGTTTTTTTGTTTGCTATTAAAATTTCTTTTTTTCAACTTATACGACTGCATCTTTATAATATTATCATACAAAATTTCAGAAAATCACACTTGTGTGAGTTTATTTTCATCTCGTTTTTATATTAAATACTAACTTGAGTCTGACTTATCTCTACTTTTTATTAGTGTAGTTTAAAATTCTTGAGTAGGTAGGACTATTTAGGCATATTAGTTCGTCTAATAGGTAGGATAGTTTATATCTCGTATCTATCAGGTGGGGTAGAGGCCGGCCGCTTCTTAATTTATATGAAATGTAGGTAGGACGAGTTAACATCGGACTCATTTTAGTATCGTGTATAGTTTTAGTATTGTGTACGAATGAAACGCAAGTGTTTGTGTACAAATGTGATTCAGTTGAGAATACGATGCTGTGCGTTTTTCTGAAATTTTATCAACGAATATTGTAATTTCTTTTTATAATCTAATCTATAAAATCTAAGTCATATAATCTAATAATCGTAACTTATTTCATAAAATATGTAAATAATTTAACAATGTAATTGATTAAATATTTTTAAATAGTTATTTTTTAAATAACTTTTTTAATAAATAATAATTGTGATATTGTCATAACACAATTCTAAAATTAATATTTATACTATTATTCTTAGTAATATTCTCTTAGTCCTATCATTTCATAAACTATATAATTAATTTAATAATTTTAAATAGTTATACTGTAATTTAATTTAATTAAGTAAGACAATAAATTTGATGATATTGTCATATGCATAATTCTGAAATTAATATTGATTATAAAGACTATTTGTATAATAATTATTATTATACAGATAAAAATATTTTAAACTAATTTATATTATTGTAAACAGATAACCGATATTCTATGCAGATTTGATCGTTGAAACTTAGTTTCTGATCGAAATCAATATGTTCTTTAACATTTTCATGTTTATACGATTTTAATAAATTGTTTTTACTCACTTTATACACACTATTCTATAAACTTTTATGAATGACTAAATAAATAATGTAAGACAATAAAATGTTCTTCCGATTTAACCACTAATCATTTATTTTTGATGCTTGTAAATAAATAAAGTTCTTTAAAAACTACGCTATCGTTTTATTTTCCTTTACTCGCTGTATTTATTTTACCTATCTCTCTGATTCTATCTTGTTTCCGATACTGACTCGTGTCTGATTCCTTTCTGTTCTGATCGTTATCCTCTTTTTGATATCTCCTCGAGACTTATGAGAAGGCTCTGTCCGATATCTGTTTGTCGCATGGCCTGGAAAATTCGACGTCGTGACGTCACGCGCCGCCATGTGACGTCACGCGCCGCCATGTTATGACGTCATGTACCGCCATCTTGGACGGCACGCGCCGCCATATTGTGACGTCACGCACCGCCAAATTGTGACGTCACGCGCCGCCATCTTGTGACGTTCGCGCATCCAGTTCGCATGCGCACGGATTGAAAAAATTGCACTAAGTCCAAAAAAACTATGAATTATCCATCATGGTCCCTGGCGGCGGCATAAATTTCGCCTGCTCCCCCGCCCGGCTCGCCGAGGCCAGGGTGGCCGGGCTAGCTTGGCGATTTGCAATCGCAAATCGCCAAGCTAGCCGGCCACCCTGGCTTCGGAGAGCCGAGGCAAGGAAACAGGCCAAGTTGAAATCGAATTTTATTCAATTTCGAACTGACGGACTTTCTAAGTCCACTAATAAACATTCTCGCCGCACCAGGCAACGAGATTCGAACCGACTACTACGGCATATGAAGCGAGCATTCAACCACGATGCTACAAGACTTCATACAGTACTAACTTCAAAACTTGTATTTGCTGTGGTATTTTGGACAAATTGTAGATTTATAAAATAATTTGACCATGTCCTCGCACACGCCCAGCTCATGCGACGGACATACAGTAGTAGCGCAGAGACCACACACTCGGGGGGTTTGAACCTTAGTCGGATTCGAGACCGAGCACTTCTATACTGTGCTATACTACCAAGCTGCTATTAAAAATGACATTTTATACACTACTACTGCTATTGTTTTCTAGTAGATGATGGATAGAGAGTGGTTAAGTGTAAACTCTCTAATATATTATATACATATATATATATATATATATATATATATATATATATATACTTTATACACATACACACACAAAAATACACACACACACACACACACACATGAGGATCGTTTGATTCTGGTACAGAATACCATTAAATTTTAAAATTTACCACACTATGTAACGACGCATCGTATATACTCACGTGCCTACAGTACTACATACATATATATATATATATATATATATTATATATATGCCACACACACACACACACACACATTTACAATTATATATATATATATATATATATATATATATACAAGGTCAGACAATTAAGTAATGCGACAAAATTCAAAAATCGTATTTTAAAAATTAAGGTACATCGCTGCGATAATAGTCTATCAATACACTTATTCCAGCGACAATTCCATCTTTCGTAACAATTTCTTAACACTTTTTGTGGACCTTTCAATGACCCTCGTCACAGATTCTTGGATACCAACTACACCGCCATAAGTCGACCTTTGACGAATTTTTTTCATATGGGGGAATAGGGAAAAGTCGCAGGGTGACATTCATAGGGCGGTTGTGGTAACGTTGCGATGCCTTTAGACGCCAAAAACTGAGAGACACTGAACGCACTGTGACAGGGAGCATTGTCGTGATGAATTTGATCTGGACGCACTATGATCATTATTTTTCGTAATTTTTCGACACATTGCGGTAGAATACTTTTTTACAGACCCAGGTGGTACGAATAACCACCCTTTGCTGTAAACTCAAATCAACATATATTATATACATATATATATTTATATATATATATATATACACACACACATGAGGATCGTTTGATAAGTATGGTAAAAGAATTTACCATTAAATTTTAAAATTTACCACACTTATGAAACGACCCTCGTATATACTCGTGTATATACATATATATATATATATATATATATATATATATATATATATATATATATATATAGATAGATAGATAGATAGATAGATAAACCGATAGATATTAGCACTTCTTCACTGTGCTACAGCCTCTAATAATAATCAATTCAAAAAACTTATACTCATATACTATTATACCACCGTGCCATCATTTGAAATGGCGTTTTATAAAAATTACTGCTACTACTATTATTTAGTAGTAGATGATGGATAGAGAGTGATTAGGTATAAACTCTCTAATATGTATGTATTATATACGAGGATCGTTTGTTAAGTATGGTAAATTTATTTATTGTTTAATTTAATTAAATTTTTCAATTTAGTTTTCCTCACTTTTTTATCATATTTATCAAACGACCGTCGTGTATATATATATATATATATATATATATATATATATATATATATATATATATATATATATATATATATATATATATATATATATATATATATATATATATATATATATATATATATATATATTCACTTTATTTAAGTGTGTGAATGACTAAGTGTGTATGTACGTATGTGTACGTCTTCTATGTATGCCTTTCAAAACATAATTTGCAGCAACGTGATCCATCAACCGACGAAAACCTACTTCTTCAATAATTATGATTAACTTCAGGATAGTTAAAATAGGTATTTTTTAAATCGAATGGTTTTTAAATTTAAAAAGATTATTTTACAAAGATAAAGATTGATTCATGCATTAAAACGAAATTTAATTATAGCAACAAATTAAATGTTCATAAAATAATTTTAAATTTTTATTATATATACAAAATTTATTTAAGCACTAAAATATTTAATACAATGTAGATGTTTTGTTATGGAAGAGCTCAAGTTTATCTATAACTGAATGCGACAAAAATAAATAAAATGAAATCAGTAATTGGTCTTGTCAAGATTTGAGAGTATGTTTTAGTTTCCTTTTTATTTGTTTTAGTATCCATTTCTATTTCTTTCATTATTTAATCAATGTAAATTAATGTCGACCTTGTAGTAAAAACGTACATGGATTGCAAATGAATTTAATAGCGTATATTTTCTTAACATATTCATTGCTTAGACTATAATTTTTATTTATTTACAGTAACAATTTATTGTATTTAAAAATATAAACTCATTTGGAAAATTAATCATTTTATATATGTATTAACTAGAAAGTTATGTTTAATTCATTAATCTATACAAAATATGTATGTCTGGACATAATTCTGATAATAAGATATTTGGGTTTATTTTTGTTCGAAGATTAAAGTATGTTTTTTTCTGTTAAAATCAGTTTTTGATCGAGGAAAAAACGATTACATCTTATATTTATTTCCATTGTTGAAATAAAGGAAATAGAATAGTCATAGATTTTCAGTAAACATTTTTTAGAGGATAGCTGTTTATAAACAAAAACAATATATATTATATACAAGCATTTATTATTTATATAATAAACAATAATTTTAATAATAATATTTAGCCGTAGGCCTACAACAAGTCTATAATGAAAAAATTGTCAAAATATTGAATACATATGAAATTCTGTCACAACAGTGTAGTAAGCAAAAATAGCTTAACATGAATACTTAGGCCTTCTACTACAAAGGAGAATGGTTCTTAAATAACTCGTTAAGTTTAAATAAATTGTTTTTTATAATTATAGTTATACATAATATTTAACATTATCATCATGGTAATTAGTGTTTTATTGTACGCAGGCAGATTTAGGGTTCCTTAACAGGTTTTAGGACCATTTTGTATTTATTATAATTTTAAAAGTGTAATTTGTTTTTGATGTTTCGATCCTATTTTCAAATATTTCCATTTAAAATTATTTCAGTATTAAATTATAATTTATATTGATTTTCTGATCCATTAATAGTATGAATCAATCGATTCATTTCGAAGGAAAACGACGTTATAGAAAATAATATGTCCGTGTTTGATGAACAAAAACAAATTACACAATTATAGAAAAATTACATATGGACTCATTTCCAGCAATAAAGTGAAATTTATTTAATGAAAATAAATATTTCCTCTAAAAATCTATACAAGCTTGCAAGTTTTTTTTACATTCATAAGCTAGCCAAACTCTCAATACACCATGTGGACGTAGAAAACGTTGTTTGAAATAATTGTAAATTATTATATATAGCTGTCAAAAGAATATTTCACATTTAAATTACACAATAATTTAATGCAACAAATTCCACATGAAAATCGATGTAAGGAATTTTTGTTAAAACACTTCTTTTAAATATTACAATAGATTTTAAAGTACAAATATTGTAAATTTAACTTAATAACCCCCTTTTTATGATGATACAGTTGAGTATTTGTCATATCTTAAAATTAAATGCTTCTATGTACATATTTGATAATTGAAATAATTGTATATTATTATTACTAAACTCTAAAAACATATTTATTATTGTTAAATGTCATTACTTAATCTTAAATTACATATACGTAAAACAACATATAAAAAGTATACATAAAATACCTGTCTGCCCGAAATATAGTTACCAACTAGAATAATTAAAATTAGAATTACTTGTTTAAACAATTATAAAATAGTAAGAAATATGTGTTGGTATTTTCAACAATTTGTGCAGAAAGTACAGATTCTTTTCAATTAATTTAATAAATATTTAAAACTTTTATTTGGACTTGTAAAAATACTCAAAAGATTAGAATAGAAAATAGTTAAAAAAGATAATTAAACGTTTCATGTTTTTGAGGAAAAAATATAAATAATAGTTTATATTTAATATTTGTTTAAAAAAATTGATTTGTCATTTTTTACAAAAAAACATTTCATCAGAAAATTTGTCTATTTATAATTGTATAGGGAAGTATTTTTAAACGAACCCTATTAAATTTTCTGATTATATTCGTCCATGATTTAAATATTTAAAAATAAATCAATCACTGACAAATTGAAAATAGAATTCTATTTCATATTTGTCAGTGTAAATAATTTATTTATATTCATTTCAAAGAAAGAAAAATAGTAATAAAATATACTACAGATTAATTCATTATAATGCTAAAACGATAAAAATATTTACTTAAATTAAGTGCAAACAGTAAAATTTATTATTATTATTAACATATTTAATTTAAATATATATTATTTCATTTATACGCATTCATTAAATGATAAGTTATTTTAATAATAAAATATAATTAATTTAAATATGCCGGTAGTAATATCTTTTTATTAATGAATGTGTGGAATAATAATAATAATAGGTATAGATTTTTATAATTAAAAATTCATTTTATCTTACATCAATTTTTATGTTGTAAACGAGTAATAAAATATGTAACTGAGATATGTAACTTTGTTTCAGTATTAAATAAATTTCATCTAATTAATAATGAAAGAAATTCAAAAAACAATAGGATAGAAAATGACTTACCAGCTTAATATAAGCTATACTTTAAAACTCCCGTCAAATATTGTAGCATTTCGAGGTTATATACATATATATTTTTGAAGTGTTTTCCTCCTGCACTATTTTTTCAATTTTTGACAAGAATACTGCAAACTCGAGTCAATGACTTCGATACAATGACATTGATGATTGTGCAATTATTATATTATGTATTTTTTTTTTTTTGAAAAATATTTTATTTAATACTGAAACAGATTGGTTGGCTAATTAATAAGTTCTGCGTGCGGCTAACACAATGACTGATCGACTAGTTGACAACAAGTGCTTATGAAATCTACAAATACATCATTATTTATTTATTTATTTTTTTGTAATACGACATTTTACATTATACAAAAACGTTGATATTTTTATTCATTCTTTATTATTATTTTGTGGCTGTGAATAGTAAATGAACTCTACATAAATTTTAAGAAATAATGATTTTATATTAAAACATTTTTTATGAAATCAAATTGAATATTCATTTGTAGTTTATATATTTTCTAAAATTTCAAACCGTGTTATATGTTTTTCTAAACACAGTTCATTTTTTAATAATAAATATTGTTATATGGTCGTTTTTAGTGAGAAATTTTCCACAGATTTATAAATTGAAATATCTTGATAATTGAAGATTTCTGCGTAATTCACAAAATGATTAAATCATAATTAACGTTTTAATTTCAAATATGTACAGCCACAAAATAATATCTGATAAATTGTTTACGAAATAGAGTATTTTCAACTTAAGTTATTCATTCATTTCTGATTAGATTTAGCTATTCTACAATAATTAATTTATTATAATGACATAAAAATTAAGTTTATTATCTTTTATATATAATCTCAAATAAAAAATATTAGTTTTACAAATATCGCGACTAAAGGAGCGTAAAAAAAGATATACACAAGTGGATTATTCATTTCTTCACTTTCATCATCTTGCTGAAGAACACAGTTGTATTTACATTTTCATATATTATTTTTTTTCTTTTTAAATTTTACACCATCGATCGACCACAACTCACCCCTCAATTTCTCATTCTCGAATCATTTCTATTTTATGAATTAAGACAATTAAAAACTATCTACACCTATTTATAATAAGGATCATAATAATAAATGTAATAATTTTACATAACTATATAACATTAAGCTAATTTGTTATCTTGAATACACTTATATACAAAGTATTTGCAATAGTATTTTTTATCATTTATAATTAAATAATAAATTTATTATTTAGATTTTATTTTTAGTGATTTTATATTTGCACCATTACAAGGATATGTTTTAGTAAATTTTTAAATGTAATTATGTACGGATTTCTATGAAAATTCGAAAAACTACTTAGAATATAGAAATTTATGCGTTAATAGGTTGTTATTTAAACTATTTTATCTTACGGTATGGGGAAGGAATTTTTAGATTTTCTATATTTTGATATGTGTGATAGTGGATCCATTCATTGCTCAAAAGATTTTATTTTAATTTATTTATTTATATGTATATATTTATATATATATTTTTTACCTGAAGATCTCCGAAACTCTGTACAAATACAATGCCTTTATAAATGAATTGATATGTAACATGTACATGTGTTTATTGGAAATGGAGCATAGGGTTGCAAATCCCACATTTATATTGACATTTAATTCGTTCATTGAAAAAAGACACGAATTACCGTGAAATGTATTTTATTTCATTGAAATTTTCAATTCGTTTTTTGCGATTTAATTACTATTTCATTTTAGAATTTTAAATCAGTTTAATTAATTTCGATTTTTAACTAAATAGATTCAATTAGAGAATAAGATTTTGTATACAACATACTTTTTATGCAACTAAACGATTACCATTTAAATAATTAATTAGGCAATAAATATTAATTGAAAGTGTTATTATAATAACAACTGTGTTATAACACAGTTGTATTTTAATATATCGATTTTAAATTATACAATTTATGAAGTGTTAATAATAGTTAATTATTGTATTAAATCGCAAATTTTCAATTGATATTTTCATATATTATTAGAAAACTACAATTAAAGGGAAAGTTTTAGACAGTACGTTTAAATATTTTTAAATTGCATATAAAACTGTTACAAATAAGAAAATAATTATGAATAATGCAAACAACTGCAGGGTTTAAAATTGTTTGAAAAATATACTCGACGATAAAATTAAAAAAAATATATGCTGTATATATCTCTTTATCCGGCATGAGTTCAAAATTGACATTTTAATGATTGATATGATACATTTTAATACTATGAGTTACATTTTCATTTATTTTAAAACGATGAATACTTTTTACGTGAGTTAAGTTGGTATCACATATATAAGCACTGAGTATTATATAAAATACAAGCTAATTCAACAGTACCAATTTCCGGTACTTTAGATATACATTTATATTTTTATTATTGATTGAATTCATTGAAATAAATATTAATAGAAAAGGAATACAGAGATCTTGCAGGTGTTAAGACAAACTTCTTATAGAAGAGAGCGAGTGATTTTGAGTTCTAGTAGATCTGAATCCTACAACATTAATCAGTGTACTAGTGGTGACCTAATGGAGAGGCACTATAGAATAATAGAAGACTAAGAGATATAGGTACCTAATTCTAAAAGTAAAAGTACGCAATCAATACAATTTATTATTAAATAATCAATTAATATTTAATTGCATTTTATTTGTCGACTATTTGTTAATATTGTATTAATGAGTCAATATAGTTGATAAGGCAGCAAAGATAAGATTGCAGAACTATTTATGATTATTGTGTCGGTAACTGTTTATGGTTGGCATCTTACTTCAAACCAGTGATATGTATTTTTTTGTAAATTCATATACTTAATTAATTTATTATCTTGTATACATATTAAAATCTATGAAATTAGTTTTTTTTTATATATATAAATGAATCGTAATTGTATTGTGTATTCCATTCACAATAACAAATAATTATTATAATTTTTATTAAAAAAATAAAAATATAATTTTATGCCTAAATTTTAAACACTTTTATCTATTCAGAATTATTTTGTAATATTTTGAAATTAACATATCATTTATTCATATTTTTATATCGATTGAAATGTAGTTAATACATTTTTTAAATTATACCACATAATGGTTTTTTACTAATATGTAATTTAGATCATTTTTACCCTATATATATTAACATCTATTACGATTCATTTATATGTACAATAGAGATGCCAATCGATTTTTATTAAATATAATAAGTGTCTAATGATTGGTGTAAAGATTCAATCAGTGTTAACAACAATGTTAATATAATTTAATCAAAAATGTGTAAGTTATAGTGATCTAAAGATCGTTAACCTCTTATATTAACCATTTAACTTATACATTTGTTAATACAAGTGAATATTTTTTTTAAAAAAACACATTGTTCGTTATTAACATTTCATACAATGTTTAGTTTTCATATAATTATATTAATGTTAAGTTAAATATAAATATTTTATAGAATATTATATTTGTATATATATATATATATATATATATATATATATATATATATATATATATATATATATATATATATATATATATATAATGGGTGTGTGTACATTAAAAGATATAATAGGTGTATCTTGAAATAGGTGCAATTTTGTATCGTTTGGCAACTCTATTTTAATTCTATTGATCATTGGCGATTTCAATTCTGTTCTCAAAAGATTTTGTATTTATAGTGACTTGCATTCATTTTTGCATGCATGTTTTTTTAGAATCAACTGATCGATATGAATAATTTACTATTTATTAACATTGGCACTAGATTTTAAGCTCTTTTAATCTTATAATAAACAGTTGTTTAGAGGAAAACGTAAATATATAAACTAAATCGAACATTGATATTTCACTGTGTATAAAATAAAATGCCAAACGAAAGTAAAATGCATTGTTTGAGTGTGATTATTGTTTAGTTGAATCAGATATCTTATTTTTGTTCGTATTTTTTTTCTTTATTTTTTTAGTGTAGGCCTATATAAATATACTAATTTTTATATTATGTAAAACTAAAAGCCACCGCTAGATCGAGTGATGACGTCACAACATGGCGACGCAACAGACCTTTCCCGCAATTCCTGATTTGCATTGCAGCGCATGCGTCTGTTTGCGTGCAGTCTCGCGCTTTCTTAAAAGTTAGGCCCGAGATTATCATGTTTTAAATAGTTCAACATAATCCTTATCGATAAGAGAACGAACATATTGCGTCAAAACTACAACTTCCAAGACAGATCTCCTTATACATCACACCTATAGAGGCCGGAAAAGCATATTATTTTTTTTTTAAATTTGAAGAACAGAAACCTACGTAGCGTTTAAAGCGATTATCTAAAACGGGTATCAACTTCAGCATCCACTCAAAGTTGGAGTGCTCAAAATTCCTGTCTTATAATGGCGCCATTTCTGTTTCGTTCAAAGACTCATTACATTTTTTTTATTTAGTCCTTTCTCAACCGTCGGTGCTTCATAGCATTTTTTAACTAACAACTCTATGCTCAGCATAGTGATATCAAATGCATAAAGCATTTTTGTCAGGGGGTGCAATTGGTTCTAATATTGTAATATTTTTTTATGTTACATGATATGTATTGAGACACGTCGTACTTTCTGTACTGTGGACCTCTAAAGCCATGTACGGTGGGTTATGAGACCCATCATCAACACGATGAGAAGACTTGTGGTGACATCCATCGATCTTGAACTATTCGGACACTTTTCTGGAGTGGTGTTCGGTGTTAAGTTCGCTGTGAATAAACACAAAATATTCATTAGATACATAATATAATCATGCTTATATATATATATATATATATATATATATATATATATATATATATATATATATATAGTGATAAAGTACGATATTTACAATATTATATTAAATTCTTATTGCAATTTATTGCGATTTAAAAATTATAAAAAAAGAGAACAATAAACATAATATTTTATTATACAATAGCGATTAAAAAAAATTAACACCATTATATAGAGTTTTCCAATAAGCGCTTCAGAAGTTTAAATGGAAATAAAACAAAAAGTATTTAATTAATTAGTTATTTATTTATTTTATTTTTAAGCATATTTTATGGCATTAATGATGGAACACAATTTCACTCATATGACCTCCACGTCTTCGCTTGACATAGTGCATTCGTTTAATCCAATTTTTAGTTTCAATAAGTCTATTGAAGTTTTTACATTTGAAGTGTAAAACGTTTCATGGTAATTTACCAAACTATACTGAGTGGAAATGTCAAAATGAGCTTTAAAAAATTCAAAAATGGCTGCAACTAGCTGTCAAAATTCTGACATTCTTATTGGAAAACAATATAATAATAAAGACAACAATTACACTTCAATATATTGTCAAAAATATAATTTTTTAATACTTGAATTTGTGATTTTTTTATTTGTCAAGTTTTTCCAATTTATGAAATGACTATGCTTAAAATTACCAGTGTTATATAATAAACTTAATTTATTTCTAATAGTCAAAATATCCGTTACATTGAGAATGGTTAAGAGATAAAGAAAATTGAGAGATAAAGAAAATTAATTCTAATTTTTTCAAAAAAAAAACCGAAATCAGTGCAGTTTTCCTTATATATATATAAATATATATATATATATATATATATATATATATATATATATATATATGAATATATATTAGAATCGAGTTGGCAATATTAGTTTAATATAATTCAAAAGACCAGAAGGCGGATTTTGAATAGTTTAAATTAAAATTAATGTTCGTCATATATTGCGGATTTTTAAATAAATCTTTTGCATGGATAAAAACCGTTAAAGCTAGATACGTAATAGTATCTTGGCTAAAAATTCTTCATATTGTCACTAGATGGAAGTAGAATATTATTTCGATAAAGTATAGGTTCATCCAAATGTGACGCCTAGATTTGTGTTTTATTAAAAAGAAACATGTGTATAGTTTCTTTTTAATAAAACACAAATCTAGTCGTCACATTTGGATGACCCTATATATTTAAATATTTATTTAAGTACATATACTAGTACCTTTATTTTATTTTCGTTTATTAATTTGAGAATATAATAAATGATTATTGATATTTATTCTACAATTATATATAAATATAAATCAAAAATTATTACTTATATAAATGAAAATATTATTATATAAATAATAATTTTTGATAAATTCTTAGATAGAATTTTGAATTATAGTGATTTTTTGATATTTTTCTAAAATTAGCAATTCAGTTACATTTGAACTAATATTGATATTTAAATATTATATACATATATATATATATATATATATATATATATATATATATATATATATATATATATAAATATAAACATAGTATTAGACATTTATATATATTTTTATATACATATATATTTTCAGCAAAGCTCTGGTTGCGATGTAATTTTCCCACTTTTATTCCTCATGGCAGTTTTACTCACGCGTAAAGTTTGTAAACATAGAGTGGTGTGTTCGTTACTAAAATTCTCCGCAGATATCTGCAACATAGTTGAACGCTAACAAGAGACACGTATAGCGCGCTAAAGCTCGAGTATCGATCAGCTGGCCGCTCGGCAACCTTCTAATTATGAACGATTGTTTTTTAATTGACACTGAAATTCGGAAAATCTAACTATTTTTCCGATTAGTACCACTTAAGTGCACGTACGGAATAATATAAACATCTCAGTTTTTTTTTTGACAGTCGTCAAACACGTATCACTAATATGATTCAAAAATATTTCCTAATTCAATTTAAAAAAATACAGTTGTAAAATAGTATTGTTTGTTAATCTATTTGGTTTAATTTTTAAATTGAGTCTTGTTGAAGTATAAATTAGGGAGCAAATATTAGTTATTATCTTTCAATTAAAATTATTTCTGTAATCAAACATATTTCAGACTTGTTATGATTAAAATATCTATATGAGAACATAACAGTTATAATTTATATTTATATAAATGAACGTTTTTAATTAAAAAATAGGATTTTAGATGTTAATATACAAAGTGTATAATTTTAAATATCGTTATAATGAACAAAATATTGTTTATATTAAATACACAATGTTTATATATTATTTGGAATTTATTTTATTAAAATTATACGGAATTCAATTTAAATGAATTGATAAATATTTTTAAATTATTTTTCAATTTTTAATACAACTATTGTAATATATATATATATATATATATATATATATACACAATTATAATCTAAAATAAATAAAATACCGTATTTTTAATTAATTTTGCAAAACGTAATGTTTTAAAAAGCGAGAATGTTTTTCGTTTTATTAAATTATTTACGCACGATAAATATATTGCTATGTCGGTATGTAATAAGATTTATGTAATAAATGTTTTAAAAAATTCATTTACACACATAAATGTCTCTATTAATTTTAATTAAATGAAAATTATTTTTAATAGCAATATGTTACGAAGTTGTAACGAATTATCTTAATAATTCATCTGATTATTTATTTATTGAAATTATTTTTGATTATACACATACACATACTTTTATATATTTTTATTTATATACCCATATATGTATATTAATATTTGTTATTAATAATGTATAAAATGATGACGAGGGTAAAGTGTTTTTATATTTTAAAATTTTGCATTGGTTATAATATAATTAGAAATTTATTTTTTAAAATAATTAAAATAATATATTTTTATTTTTAACTCCGAATAATTTTTAATACACAGGATCATAGTCTTAATTTAGGACTTTTTCAATATATTTCTAAATATATCCTTTTGATATCAAAAATAAAAAAAATACTTCTCAAAAATACATCTAATATTTGAAAACATTTTACTTGTATTAAAAATAATAATCGTTTTTCAATTGAAATACTAATTAAATTTTACAAACAAAAAATAATAGTATTTTTTAAAATTCCAAATGTAAAATAATATATAATAATAATTATCAGTCTCTAAAAATGAATTTGATTCGCAATGTAACTGTTTTATGAGATAAAAGTAAATTGATTATTCTAAAAGATTGATAATATTTCTTTTATCCTTTGACTCACTGTGAACATAGATTTAAAATTTGAGTTATAAGAGACGAGAATAATAGGAATAACTTCAACGCTATAATAAATATACGCCTGGCAACAATCCTTAGATTTATCTTTTTTTCTTTATATATATATATATATATATATATATATATATATATATATATATATATATATATATGAACTGAAGAAATAGAAAAAAATAAATCTCTTTGATATAAAGTACAAGCTTTGAACGTATAAAGTCCACAGGTTCATAACTGCTATCTATCTAAGTGATTCAATTTTATATTTGTAATAGTATAAGAGAGTTCCATTCAGTTATTGAAATAAATCAACTGGCTGACATTAATTACACGAGCAATTTAATATGATGTCGTCCTGCTGAAATCATTATGGTCATCTGTTTGGTTTCTCTATACACCATTAGTGGCACCTCTTTCCATTGGGTTCATTGTGTAACATGAAAACGTCGTTTCAATAGACGAATTTCCTTTTCCTCCCGTCTCCATATACACAAATAGAAAAGCTTTTGTGTGTATGTATACATCTTATCGCAAAGCAGTCACATCTATTGATTTCATTCTTCAACTTTATATACATACGTATTATATATATATATATATATATATATATATATATATATATATATATATGCGAATATAATGTATCTGTATTTATATAAATATGCAAATTACATTTTAAAATACGATTTATTTACTTTCTAAAACCTCTCGTTTTTCTGCGATCATAAATTTGATCAAAAATATGATTAATTATAACTAACTTAATCTTGTTCATAATCTTAGTTTTGAGAATATAATATAAATTATAGCGTTATTGAGATTATAATAAGATAATAATCTGTAGATGTTGGAAATCAGTAATAAAATAAATTATAAATTATTCTGAAATACATTAATTAGTAATAAATATAACTAATAATAAGCAGAAATATTTTAAATATTTTTTTCTATGCTTAGACAAAATAAATTTAAAATCTATTAAAAGTAGAATATTTACAAATTTATAATAATTTTTTATTTTAAATTTATAATTTTGATTATTTGCATATATAAAAGCTGGAAATGTCAATCTTAAATGATTTTTTGGTAACATTGATAACAATATAAATATTGAAAATTCCTAAAAAATATAATCTAATGTTACAAATTTATAATAATACATTCATTAATACATAAAGAAAGGCAATTGAATGTATTTGAATTATTAATAAAAATTACAATAGAGGAATTTTGTTAATAATAGTTTAAATAAGTAGTAATATTTAATTTTCATTTAGTAAATAAATTTCATTAAACATTTATTTGTTGTTACTTAGAGTTTTATCCCATATTAGGAATGAATTTTGAAAAATGATTATTTTAAGTACTATTATATAGAGTCATCCAAATGTGACGCCTAGATTTATGTTTTCTTAAAAAAAATCATACATACATTCATACATATATATATATATATATATATATATATATATATATATATATATATATATATATATAGGAAAATATATATATATATATATAGGAAAATATGTGTATAGTTTTTTTTGTTTCTACATATAATTATGCATATATTACCCTATACACCACCCTATGCACATTTTTTTTTAATACAAATCTAGGCATCACATTTGGATGATTCTATATAACTAATATACAAACAGAGATATTTTAAATCTCTTTTCTATGCTAAGACAAAACAAGTTAAAAAATGTGTTAAAGTAGAATATTTACAAATTTATAATAATTTTCTATTTTAAATTTATAATTTTGATTATATATATATATATATATATATATATATAAAGGATGGAAATGTCAATTTTAAATAATTTTTTGGTAACATTGATGATACAATATAAAAATTGAAAATTCCTAAAAAAATATTTAAACACAATCTAATATTACAAAATTAGTATCCACTAATACGTAAATAAAGTTAATTAAATACATTTGAATTGTTGATAAAAATTATAATAGAAGATTTTTGTTAATAATAGTTTGAATATATAGTAATATTTAATTTTCATTTTGTAAATAAACTTTATTAAACATTCATTCGTCATTACTTAGAGTTTTCTCTATTATTAGAAATGAATTTTGGAAAATGATTATTTAAGTGCCATTATATATATATATATATATATATATATATATATATATATTTATATATATATATATATACAGGGGTTTCCAATAAGGACTTCAAAAGTGTAAATGGAAATAAAACAAAAAGTATTTAATCAATTAGTTATTTTTTTAAGCAGATTCTATGGCACTGATGATGAAACACAATTTCATTTACATGACCACCACGACTTCACTTGATATAGTGGATTCGTTTATCCAATTTTTAGTCACTCTTTCACATAATTGTAGTCAAATTTCATGAATTACACGTTCAATATTTATTTCTAATGCTTCTGTTGTTTGTGGTTTATCAGCATAAGCCAATGATTTCACATAACCACACAGAAAATAACCCAATAAAGTTAGATCACATAATCTTGGTGGCCAATTGATGGGCCCATTTCGTGAAATAGTGAACTTATTAAACTTTTGTTTCGATAAGTCTATTGAAGTTTTTATAAAAATATACACACTTAATTTTATTTGTCAATTCTACTGATTTGAAATGTCAAAAGGAGTTTAAAAAAATTCAAACATGGTTACCACCAGCTGTTAAAGTTTTGACATTCTTATTGGAAAACCCTATATATATATATATATATATATATATATATATATATATATATATATATATATATATACACGTACGTATGTATGTAAATAAAATCCCAATAGCGAATTAAAAAAATAAAATTTTCAATAGTAGTTAGAAATTAACTGAAACGATTTGATGTCACAATGACAAGGAATTTAAATTAATAATTGAATTTGAAGTGTCATCTAAATCCTATTCGAGTTGAAATAATTTTCACTCAATAAAACGATAAAACTTTAATGTAACATTACGGTTAATGTCGCTGAGACTTTAAAATAAACTATAAAAAAGTAATTTATTTTTATTAACTTAACATTTGTAGCTTTTTGTACGGATTGAAAATTGATACGATAAAATAAATAATAGCTTATCTCAAAATCCATTGGATTTGTTGTATTAGTTGTAGTCAGTTAATACGTTTATACGTATATATATATATATGTGTTTGTCTGTATATTTGTGGTTGTGTGTGTATGTATGTACGTATTTATAAAAAGCCGATATTAAATTTATTGTAAAACTTGTAAACGTTTATCGTGAATAATAAAAAAAGTTTTTATTTGACGTATGAAAAAAGAGTATTATATTCGTAAACAGGTTCAACTTATAAATAAAAAAAAGTAATATAAAAACGTCAACAAATAAATGAACATTTTTTAAAACTCCAATCTGTACGTTATGTTTAGATACGATTTTGTTGTCGTTGTAAATAATCGTCGATGTGTGAAGATAAACACTGGAAAAAAAATGTAAAATCATCCTTTCGCAAATCAGAGTCGGAATAATAATAATAATTTGATCGAAAACGAGATATGAAATCGGGTAACATTCGGAAACATTAAAGCGAATTACGCTCTGAACTCTCGCGTCATTCTTTTTTAATTATATTGATGTTGTCAGTTATCAGTATTTGCCAGTGTTCGCAGATTATTTACACAAAACAGTCATATTTTGTCATTAAAGGCATTAAGCTCTCGCATTGTTTGTCATATTTAAATACATATCAACTCAGTAGTAAAATTAGTTGAAATGTATATGCATATTTTAATTATAATTATGGTCATGTGTTACATTGTTTCACAAGAGATATACATTTTTAATTTAATGTATATGTAGTTTTAACATTCGTGTTATAATGTATTTAATTAGTTAGCTTTATTAACTAAATTATTTTAGTCTGTAATTGATTCCAATAAAAGATAATCATAGAATTTAATAACAGTGTATTAAATTCGATTTGTTGGAAACAATAAACGATAAGGAGTTAAAGGTCAAACGTATTCGTAACTTTATCAATTCCACTTTTATATTACAAATTTTTTTCACTCAAAACTCATAGGAATGTTTCTGTAATAGAAATATTTGTATAAGTTGCTTTTATAGAAATTTGCATAATAATTTATCATAGAGAAAAATGAAAAAAATATTTAGTAGAAATATACACAGTTGAACTATTTTGATACTAGTCGTATTTTTTAAATAATTTTTATTTGTTCGTTTATATTAAAATTTGTATTAAAAAATTGTTTTAAACAGATTTCGTTCCTATGTATTTATTGTCTGTTTGGATTTTTTTTTTATAAAATATTTTTAAATTCAGATGAAATGAGTTTCAAAACAAGTGTTAACAAATATTAAGTAATAAAAAAATGACAAGGATATAACAGTGAAATTCATTTTAATTTTCGGAATGTTTAAATTGAAAATCTTTACGAACTATTGCATTTATATTTTTGATTACTACATTGCACCTGATTTGAATACAATTCAAATGACGTTGTATCGTTAACCGTTCATTTAATAATATTTCTAAGTTTCTAGTAAAAAGTTTCGAGTCAAAACATAAACGGACAAGTCGTATAACGGAGAGTAAGCTGCTTGGTGTTATCGTTATTTTGTGAACGATGCGCCTTGAGTCGTTCAGTGCTAGAGGCAGACCCACCGACATTTACGGTCGATATAAAACTAACTATAAAATAAAAAGTCCGCATTCTTGCTTAGCTATACTGTTGCTTGCTTCATCTTGAACTTCTAGCCTTTGCCGTCAACTAGATACTACGTATTACATGTACATATATTTTCAAATAAAATACTGTATAAAAATAGGCGGAAGTATCTTCTGCTTCGTTTAATTCTCTTTAAAATTAAATATAATTCTATAAATGTATTCAAACATATATATACATATATAATTTTAAATTATTTTTGGATGTTGTATTGAGAAATTTTCAACTATTTCAAAATTTACCAAACTGATATCAGGTATTTCAAACCAAATCCAAAAACGATATTTTTATCGTCCAATATAGGATTTTACAACAAGCGCTTCAGAATTTTAAACAGAAATAAAACATAAAATATTCAATTAATTAGCTACTTACTTTTTTTATTTTTAAGTATATTCTATGGCATTAATGATGGAACACAATTTCACTTATATGACCACCACGATTTTGCTTGACATAGTGCATTCGTTCAGTGCAATTTTTAGTCACTCTTTCACACAATTGTGGTCCAATTTCACGAAATACGCGTTCAACATTTATTTTTAATGCTTCTGTTGTTTGTAGTTCATCAACATAAACCAATGATTTCACATAACCCCACAGAAACGTTTCATGATAATTCGTCAAACTATACTGAGTTGAAATGTCAAAATGAGGTTAAATAAAATTCAAACAAGGCTACCACTATCTGTCAGAGTTTTGACATTCTTATTAGAAAACCCTATACATATATATATATATATATATATATATATATATATATATATATATATGTATATATATATATATATATATATATATATGTATGTATATATATATATATATATATATATATATATATATATACCAAAATAATAAATATGCAATTTCATGTTAACATATTGAATTTGATAACTATCTATATTTTGTTTTATCGAAGAAATTATTAATTCAACTATACAATATTTTTTAAATCTCCAGTATTTATTACTTGTTCCTACTTTCGTTTATATACATTTGAATGAAATGTTATTATTTAAAAGTTATTATTTAAATATTATTATTGTATAAACACACTAACCTTACTAAAAACTGATAAGAACATGAAAAAATTAAGAATATGTAATTATTGAATATTTTAATGAAATGTTCTGGTATTAGGATATATTGGTTCTTCTATTAAAAGTAATTTGAATAATGTTTAAATCATTTTGTGGATGTAACAAAAATAAAAAAAGATTTACCATATACAAAAATATATAAGATAATTAAATATAGAATGATGTTAGTGTATCTCAGTGACAGGAATGTATCGTTACATTACATTTGATACGATTGAAAAATATTTACATTTTTATTATAAGCATGAAAAGCATTCATCTGCTAGTCTATTATATTTTTATTGCATATCATATGATAAACTAGAGAAATAGTACAATCTTTTATAGAAACTGTCAACATTTATTTTCTTTGTTTTTAAGTGGAGATGCATTTTACTAGAAATAGCTGGTTGTTAGATTGTATTTCCTTGTAGTTTCATATTGATTTGATTTGTTACAGAATTTCGATATGTAGTCGTTACATATAAATATATTTATTCAGTATACGTTCAATATTATTTGGTTATAAAAATGTTTTATGGGAATGAAATTTAATTATATTATAAATAATTGTATTTTTAAAACCGGAATATGCTTTTATTGTTTATTAAGTAACAATATTTCTATTGGATTTAATATAAAAAAAAAAATATTGTATTATTAAAATTTAATTATTTCACGTTTATACTTTTAATTAAAATCAAATAGAATTTTATTTTTTATTAAACTATTTCACAAAAATAATATCACATTAAAATTTTTCCAAGGAAAAATTACAAAAATAATTTTTAATCTATTATAGTTTCCTCAAAACATATTTATTATCTTTTCTACTTTTTACAATAAGTACAAATTTAATATATTTTTTAGGAAAATCGTTTTATATCACCGAAAATATTCCTTTCAAAGTAACTGAATTTTTATACACACACATACACACACCTTTATATATATATATATATATATATATATATATATATATATATATAGTAGGTTATTATAAGGTCCTTGAACTCATATATTTAATCCACAAGGTCATCTATTGCACAGGCGATTACGTTATTTAAAAATAATGAAATACATAAATTTACATTTATAAAAGTAATTAATTCATATTTTATTTTAAAGTACACATTTCTACGTGAACTATTTTAGACTGTTTTTTTAAACATTCTCAATTTTAGTATGAAGAAATCGTGACATTTTCCAAAGGAAATTTTTATAATTATTTCCAACTACCTTTTTAATTTGATCACCGTTTTTTGGTAGTCTATAATATATTTTTATTTCATTTTAATTGCTACATTGCTTATTCATAATAGAGCTTTGCGTATTATATTTTTGATAAAAAAAATTATTAACATTTATAAAATTCATAATATATTGTTATAAAAATATATTTATTCTATACTCTTTATAAACTATGCAATTAAAATATAATTTAAAAAAAGAAAAAAATAAATATTCAAATACTTAAATAACATTTTATTAAATTCGTTAATTGTAGTTTTTTTTATTTTTAAAATTACGTTCTTGAATTTATTAAATGTCTTTTCGTATTTCCAATACCTCGTTTAAGAAAATAATGGACTTTTGATAAACATGAAACGAGCTTTCTACTTAAAAAATGAATTACGTAGAAATATAAATATCGACTAGTCTATTTTTATCTTATAAATATTCGTAAGATTCGTAATCTTAAATGTACTCAAATATTTTTCGAAAAAATATTTATATGTATATATTGATAAAATATCTTTTTCAACATTTCAGCTTAAATGATAAACGTAAAGCTCCTTAATGCTGAAAAAAATTCTTTTCTTATAACATTTTTAGATTTTGTTAGTTATATAGGAACCGTTTGTTTATTTTTTTATATACAAATATACTAAAAGGTATATTTTCTCTTTTCCAGTTTCGTCGAATACTAACCCATCCTTTATTCCCTTGGATATAACAAAAATTCAGTTTCTTCCAGGTGTAAGAAAAAAATCAATTCTTTATTGACATATACAAGGCGAAACAGCTGCAAATGACGAACTGTCATGGGTGTAGCACAATTTTGAATCTATACGTTGTTTGAACACGAATATTTAAAGAGAAGAATATAAATCATTTATATTTGATAAATATTTGAAGTTAGTCTCAAATTTAAAAAAATGTAAGATGAAAATACAAAATACGAATTCAAATGGATGTAAATATTTTCATTAAAAAATATTGATTATATGGAAATGTAGTGATTAAATACTTTATGAATTGCTTTTATATACATAAATATATGCATTTTATTCAATTATTATTTAGTAAAAAATATTAAACAATTTTTTTATTATAAACATATAAATGTGTTAACTGTAATATGAATTTTCCTGACAAGGAATTTGATATTGAATATAATTAGTACGTTTTTTAATGAAAATCAAATATTCATATTAAAAAAAATATTTTTTAATAATGTTCACAAACGATGAATTATATATATATATATATATATGTATATATATATATATATATATATATATATATATATATATATATATGTATATATATACATATAATGTAAATAATATATCAATTTACATATGATATTAAAAAGCGATAATGGCACATTTTTCTATAATAATAATTCTAGTACTTTAGTGTATTCTTATATAATTTCAATGTAAATTAAGTCAACGATATTAGGGAAATAAATATGTCAAAGTAGTTTGCAAGTATTTGTTAGCTATTATGCTGAAAAATAAATCACTCTTTACTAATAGAAAAAAGCATATTTCGTGATTGCATGATACTATAAATATTGTTTTTAATTTCATTGTAAATATATATACTTTTTTGATAAATTTACATATTTTCTGCTTCATAAATTATGAAAAAGACACGTATCGATACTATATTATATTATTTATTTTCTATTAGTTCTCATTAGTAAATTATATATATATATATATATATATATATATATATATATATATATATATATAAACTATATGCGTGTCGAGTGTTTATATAAAATGTAATGATAGATTTTTGTCAAATTTATGAAATGAAGTTGTATTGATTACATATTAAAATACTTTTTGTATAATAATTTTCTATCCAGGATTGATTTATCGATTGTAAAAAGAATATTATTTTAATTGGAATTGGTACATCAGATAATATTTAAATTCATCAAGGATAAATGAATGTTGGAGTATTTTACCTGTAACAGCTATAAGCTGAGGTAGATACTTCTTCCAAAAAGCGCACTGCTTCAAACGTGGCCCTCTGCCCGTTGCTGTCGAATTGGTATCAAGCGTAAGATATTCTCGACCATACGCTGTATGAACGGGCCAGAATGTTGACGTCCAAGTACCGTCATCTGACAAGCTTGGATTTCTGGAATATTTCAATAAAAGCAGCGGCGTCAAAACATTCTATTCAATAAATATATATTTTTCACAATTGGAAATAAGGAAATTAATTCGATTAGTTATTTTATAAATTAATTGTCTGGAAAAAAAGATATTACTGTATTTAATTAGATATCATTATATTTTTCAAAAAAATGTTAATATATGGTATGTAAATAATAATAAATAAAAATCTATAAGAATTTTAGTGAGAATAAAAATAAATAAAATGATAAAATATGAGATTGAAAATGTAAAGTAATTGTTGAAAAAAAAAACTAAAGAATTATATTTGATTAAAAAAAAGTTTTAGTGTTAGAAAATAAGTACTTTAATGTAATTTCATACATTTTAATGGAAAAAAAACGTTTACGGACAATCATTATTTATTCATCGATTATCGATTTAATTAAATAATGTTATTGGTAATAATATATAAAAATATCCATCAAGCGCACAACTGAAAAACAGATATCGAAATTAATCTACGTTGGTTTTGAAGAAACGGAACAATTCAGGTCACGTCAGAATGTAAACAATGCCAGACAAAAAGTAAACATCATTAATTGAATATTATTTTAACTGTGAGGGGAGAAGGTTGCGAGACATTGTCTCGTTGCTGAATAGACGCGAACAATTCAAATCAATCTGTAGATGATGAGTTTTTAATGAAGTTTGCTAAGAGAATGCAGTATGATTTCGTTGCCACTTTTGTACTTTACTATCTGTTTCTGTTTCGTTTCTTTGCGAGAAAAAGTAAACAAAAACGACAACGACTGCACCTCTTCCGGTGGGTATGTCAACAACAGGTACGTAATACGGAAAAATAAATAAACGGTATGCATGAGGGATTCGTCTATAGTATTTATCTTTTGTGTATTGGAAGTATTAAAGCAGAATGTTTTATTCATTCGTTGTATGCAAACAACGTATTAAACTGTCGTTAAACGGCTCATCCTAACTTTTTATTTATTATTATTTTTTGAATTTATATTTTCGTATTTACACGTATATACATACAAGCATACAATAAATATGAAATAAAAATTATTCTGTTCAGTTATGAAAAATCAATAGAATAAAAAAATGTTCAAATCTTTCGAAACTCTAATTGAGGCTTGATATTTTATTTTGTTAATTTTTTAAAATATCAATTAGATTGATTATTATTTTTTATAGTTTACAAATAATTTATTCAATTTTTATTCCTTTGTAATTGTAAAAAGGTGATTTTATTAAATATAAAATTATTATTTTTGGATTTATAAAGGTGCTTTTTAAATTAGATAGAACTTTCGCTAGGAATAGGTGCTAAGTCAGGTATCAATTTGCACGTTATAACTGACATTTGGATTCAGTATACTTTGGCAAATTATTATGGAACGTTTTATATTTGAATAAGGTTTCCAAATTGTGGAAATTTATTTCAAAAATCAGTGTTTTGTTCGCCAAACTTAAAGAGTATAAAATTTTGTTCACTGATGAGACTTATTTTTGGCTTAACGGGTGCGTTAATAAGCAAAATTGTTATATTTGGAGTGAAACCAATCCTAAAGTGATTCACGAGAGAACTAACAGAATGCGGTACATAGTGCACATATCCCCGAAATATTTTTTAATTATTAATGGCAAAAAAATATCAATGCCATATAATACCAAATCAATGGTCATCTTGTCAATAAGTCAATGTTTTATTTCAATTTAAAGTTTTATCACGCTTAAAAAAACAGCCTTTATTATAACCAAGTTCTAGACAGTTTTTTGAAATTATTAAACAATTTAAATATAGAGTACTATGTGTACTAAATAAAAATTCATTATGAAAAAGATGATAATCGTTTGTTACCTACATGACTTTTGTATTTACAAATGTAAGCACAAATTATACTACCGTATGTTTTGTAATTTCAATAAAAAAAACTCGTCCACTTGTGACATAAATACTCATGATAAATTCGTTTACACTTGTGCATGTTAACTATTAGAAGCAAACGACTGTAATTTGAAAATAACTGTAATCATATATAATTAAATAGCTGGTAAATAAAACGTATTAGACACGCATGCTGATGATTATTTTACATTCAAATCATATTTACCCTGTTTTTGCAAAATTTGCCCAATATCGCATTATTCTTCTCGACAATTCAATTTCTTCGGGCATATAACTCTTAGCCGGATTCAACGGCTCGCCGAAAATGTAACTTATCTCGTCACCGTGCATGACACCTGTCCATGAAGGCCAAGGGTTCGATGCTGATCTGTGTTTATAATAATACATGTACACGTTGTTTCCCGTTTCGGCATACCGATGAGCGAAGTCGTTCACGTTACACGTGAAATGATAATCGCCGACCATTTTATCTAACGCGTCACGATTTCTCACTGGATCATCTGGATTTAACCAATCCGTGTATTCGAATACAATCGCTTGCCGTGCAACGTGGTTCACGTACGGGTTCAATTCTCGAACAGCCTGTAAAAATTCCTCTCTAGACACGTACACGTTTTCCTCTTTTCTAAACAATTCGGTCAAGTAATAAATGATAAAGTAGTATCCTTCTTCCGTATTCGATCCCATCAGAATATTTGTTTTTTTGAAATTCTTCAGACTCAATAATCTTTGCGGCGTTTCATCTAAGAATGCTCCATCGATGACCGGTACGAACGGAAATTCGCAAATACCTAAAGTGCCCCATTCGTTGTTTACTAATTCGATAGGATCCTTGTGTCTTAAACATTCTATCACTGCAGGTATATCTTTACGGTCGCGGGGACAACCGACAGCTTCAGCGAGTCTTAAACCTCTTAAAATCGATTCTTCGCGAGTAATTATCGCCCATGGTGCTGTTGCTGTACCAGATTCCATTATTGCCTGGCTAAATAAATTTCTCG
This sequence comes from Neoneuromus ignobilis, assembly GCA_029203775.1. Classification (NCBI taxonomy): domain Eukaryota; kingdom Metazoa; phylum Arthropoda; class Insecta; order Megaloptera; family Corydalidae; genus Neoneuromus; species Neoneuromus ignobilis. The sequence goes on along the minus strand of CP092095.1, from coordinate 10,097,725 downwards.
ATAAAGGTGATAGTAAATGAAGGGAGATGGAAACAGCGCCGGCTGATTCTCCGAATAATGTCACGTTGTTGGGATTTCCTCCGAATAGGTGAATATTGTCATGCACCCATTGTAATGCCATCAGTTGGTCAAACAATCCAGCATTGCCTGGAACATCTGCAGTATCGAAAAACAGGAAACCTAATGAAGCGACTCGATACTGCATCGAAACGAGAATAACATGTTCTTCGCTAACCAGAGTCTTCGGATCGTAAACGTCGAGAGTCGCAGTGCCAGAATAAAATCCACCACCGAATACCCATAACATCACTGCAGCATTCTTTGGTCGAGGCTTAGGAACTACTACATTAATATAAAGACAATCTTCCGATAGAGGTGTATTCGGATTCCACATGGTCGCTCCAGGAAAATCGCCAAACACTGTATCGATGATCTGGACACAACTGTTCGGCGGCATTGTTGCGTTTAATATCTCATCACCCCACGCATCTACGGGTCGGGGATGTCTGAATCGTAAATGACCTAATGGTTTCTGTGCGTACGGTATTCCCATCCATGCGTCCACTTGTTTACCGGACACGGCTGTTAACGTGATACCACGTACTCTTCCTTTAGGCGTTTTTATTATGAGAGGATCTTCTTCGTGGGTTGGGAACGGTTCTTCTCTTCTTCGAAATTCGCGACGTAATTCTTCCGAGTCTCGTTGTGGGTCGAAGCGGTCGGCGGCAGTGAGGAAGGCACGTCCGTCGAACGGTGCTCCGCGTTCCATGTGATGGCGGCCGTGGTGGGAGCCTGGCGACGCTGATGGCGAACATGCCGCCAGAAGAGTCACCAGCACGCACGTAGTTGCTCGCCAACCGCAGAGCATGTCGAGCTTGAAGCTGTAACAATAAAGAAAATGTTCATGTTATTCCCTATAAAATTCGTAATAGTTTATTTAAAATACACGATGTTATTTTATAAAACTTTATAAGCGCGATTAAAATTATAAAGAAACTTTCAGATAATATTAATGTGACTAAAAGCATATATTCAAAGTTAATGTATAAAACAGAATAAATATTAATGTTAGTTTATAAATTTTGCATCGGGGGATTTGGAATGCGCTCGTGAATAGTTTAGTCGTAATTCATTTTTTTGTAAATCCCGAAGGAATTATTCTGTCGATAAGACTTTTATAAATTATAACGATACTACATTATTTATTTATATCTACAGACTTAGTGTGTTTTATCAATTTTTATAAAACATCAATGTTAGCTTTTCACAAAATGATAAATATTTCATTAAATGATCTAAATAAAAATATATAAATAATATAAGAAGATTATAAAAATAAATTGTTGAAAATAAAGAAAAATATCTACTATATAAAAAGAAAAATATTTAAAATTTAATAATAATACTGAATAAATGATATAAGAATTTAAATATATATTTAGGTCAATACGTATTTATTTTTGTACAACTTGTATTTAATAATTATAGCTAATATGCTTATTTTGTTTTCCTCCAATTAATTATTTATATTCAAGTAGCGAAAAATTTACATCTTTCATCATTGCTTAATGAATTTATGAGTATTAAGACTTGTAACTGATATTTATAGAACTGTTTTATACATTATATCAAGGTTGATCATCAATTAATCAACTCGATATGTACGAGTTTTTAGTTAAAAAATCAATTAATAGATGTACACACAAATGGATTATAGCAGTAACATATAATTATTAAATGTACAGTTATTGTATAGTGTGTCTATAAAAAAATGAACGAATATTTTGTGATATTATGTTATTAAACTAACTTTAATGTTATTTTGTTAAATTATATACACACTGACGCACATAAGTCATGGCACACATGGGTAACATAAGCAATTTATTGATATAATTCAATGAAGTCGTTAAGTTAAAAAAATATTTAATTGAAAATAAATATAATATTCATTAAATTTATTATTTTATTCATTATATATATATATATATATATATATATACACATATATATATATATATATATATATGTATGTATGTATGTATGTATATAATATTTGTGAAATATAAATCAATCTAAATATCCAATCGTTTTTTAATATTTAACAATAAAACAATTAGTTAGAAAAGAAATACAATTGATTAATCACGAATGTGTTTGATTAATAATATAATTCATGAATAAAAAATTTAAACAAAATGATTTTTTAAGTAAATATAGAGTTTTCCAATAAGCACTTTAGAAGTTTAAATAGAAATTAAACAAGTATTTATTTATTTTATTTTTAAGCATATTCTATAGCATTAATGATGGAATACAATTTCACTCATATAACCACTACGATTTCGTTTGACATAGTGCATTCGTTTAGTCTAATTTTTAGTCATTCTTTCATATAATTGTGGTCCAATTTCATGAATTACACGTTCAATGTTTATTTTAAATGCTTCTGTTTTTGTGGTTTATCAACATAAACCAATGATTTCACATAACCTCACGGAAAATAATCCAATGGAGTTATATCATATGATATTGGTGGGCAATTGATAGGTCCATTTCGTGAAATAATGTACTCATTAAACTTTTGTTTCAATAAGTCTATTGAAGTTTTTACATTATTAATCTTAAACGTTCTATGATAATTTGCCAATCTATACTGAGTTGAAATGTCAAAATGAAGTTAAACAAAATCCAAACATGATTCCCACCATCTGTCAAAGTTCTGACATTCTTATTACCTTTACTTACTGACATTCTTATTCTTATTACTCTATATCTACTTGACATAATTGTAAATTTAGTTTTGAAGATTTAATAATAACATAGTTATAATATTTCTTTTAAAAAAGATCTAAAATTTAAAAAATATTCAGAACAATTATATTTCTCATATTCTCAATACTTGTAGAAGAAACAAAATAAAATATACACATGTTTCCCTATACACCAGTTTATACACATGCTTCTTTTTAATAAAACACAAATCTAGGCGTCACATTTGGATGGCCCTATATAAAGTTTTATAAAAGTTAAATTTAATGAAAGTAACAGTTGTTTATCATAAAAATTAGTTTATAATTTTTTTGTAACAAAATTAATAACAGAAGTGACGTTTAATAAGAAATAACGATTTTTGCTTTCACATTAAGGCTCTTATTGTATTCATTTGCAAAGAAAGTTTTTCTTTAACGTATTGTTTTTATAAGAATTTTAATTAGTTTTATGTATGCAAGCTTTTACAATTTTTTATATATCGCTTTTTGTTTCTTTTCTCTTTTGATTCTTTTTATATACAAATACACGTGTGTGTGTATGTATGTACGTCTAAAGAAAAATTCTTAAGAATTAATATATCATTTTAAAAGAATGAAGTTTTTATTTTCAATATATATATATATATATATATATATATATATATATATATATATATATATATATATATATAAACGTTTATAAAACTTGAACTTAATGTTTTAGTCAAGAATAAATTACGTGAGGTGATTATTTTATATTTTTCATTGTTTATGAATATTTAAAATATTGACATTATTATTTTTATATTATGAAATTGAAAATTTTTAAATATTCTATGAGAAAGATACATTTTGTATATTTTTTAATTTCTAAATATTATTTTAACTTTGATAGGTATTAAAATTATATAAACATATTGTGTATTATAAAGATATCTATTGATAAATATTTATGATTTTTTTTATTGAAAAATTTATAGTTAATACCAAGATTTATAATTATATCTGTTAAACGTAAAATACTGTTTATATAATTATAAACGTTAAATAAAATTAATCTATCAACATCATTCATGTCAACAGATATAAAAAAATAATCCATATTTTTTTAAAGTAATTAGTCTTTAATTAAAGTTATTTTTCTTTTAAAAATAAACATACAATTTTATTATCTTTTTCATAACAATTTTATAATCAATACATGATTATATATTTTCTTCTGTTTCTTAAATAAATTCTATTAAATTTAGAATATAAATACATTTTAAATGAATTAATCTATATAAATTTGTTCATATGTTTGAAGTATTGCATATTTTTTTTATTTAAAACATTATTTTAGATATTTAATGATTATAAGTTTTGCTAATGTTACACAAAATTTATATACACTTTTTACAAAAATGCTTTAGAATGTGGTATGTATAATTATATTTTTATTTAAGTGATTGAATTAATATATATATATATATATATATATACATATGTGTGTGTGTTTATTATAAATGTCAACATTTGTAGATGTACATGTTTGATATTTAATTTAATAAAGTTGAAAATATTAAAACAGATTTTATCAAAATATTAAAAAAAGTATTAACAATGTAATTGAAATGATAAAATATTTATGTAAAAATGTGGTAAATTTGTAGATAGATTATGAATTTGGCTTGAAAAGAAAATTTCGTAGCATGCGGCGATTCACATTTTTTATAATTTACTTAACGAACGATACGAATCTATGATATCAATCGAAAAAAGTACTTGTATTATACAGGAAACTGTTCTTTAATTTTCCATAAAAAGAAATTTATTGTTCACAGAAAAATAAACCGGTGATAAATTTATATGGTTTCTAAGTTCGAGTTGCTTATCAAAATCAAATCGTTAAAATCATACGCTTTTACGATCTTTAGCCGCAATCTCTTTTGCAGAAGAATTGGGTCAAACCAATAAAGTAAAAAATATATATACATATATACATACACATGCAAGTTTATACACCTAGAATTATATACATACATGCATAACTAGACCATATATAAGTGTGTTTTTGTACGGTAACAAATATATGAATTTTGGTAAAATCGATATATAAACTGTGTGCTGGTCTCACTGTTTAAAGGGTACAGTCGACGCGTCGAGGTCAAGGTTTACTCTGTCGGTATCGCAGTAATCACCTACAGCTAACAGAATACGTTACAGAAGCGTGGAAATTTAATGCTTGTCGCAAATTCAAACTACTTGACAGTCGTATATATTAATGGCAAAAACGAATTTTTTACGAAAATATGTAAATAAATAATATAATCACCATATACATTACACATATATTCGTATACACTCTTTATATATATAAATATGCAAAAATAGTTTTTTTTTTTGTAAATACAAAATATCATTAGATACAAAGAAATCTGTTTAAACATCAAATTAATAAAGGCTAAAAATATTCAAAATGATAACCATTAGTCAATGAATACATTTTTGTCTGTTTATTATTTCTCACTAAATTTTCATAATATAGGATTTTCCAATAAGCGCTCCATAAATTTAAATGGAAATAAAATAAAAAGTATTTAATGAAATAATTATTTATTTGTTTAATTTCTAAACATATTCTATGGCATTAATGATGGAACACAGTTTCACTCATATAACCACCACGAGTTCGTTTGATACAGTGCAGTGATCGGCAAACTCATTAGTCAAAAGAGCCAAATGTCAGCAGTACAACATTTTTTTTTTTTTTTGAGAGCCAAATTTACAAGAAATCTGTTTTAGAAGTCGATTAAAACTAGGAACTAGTATTATGTGATAGATAAGATTAGACACGCTTCATGTACTGGATTGCTTTTTTTCTCCACTATAATGTCAAATTTGTAAAATAATAATGTTTGAAAAGATGATTCCTGTGGAAATCCTTGCGCTATTTCTTCTCTATAAAGTGACAGAGGAGTACCAGGGGTCGTTTCATAAAACTTACAGTTCCTGTATTACAAGTTCTTTATTTAAAATTTATATGGGATATTTGAAGAAAGAACTTGTAATACAGGAACTGTAAGTTTTATGAAATGGGCCCCTGTTTTTTTAAATATTGCATTATTATTATTGACAATCAAAAAGTGTACCCAATGTATCAACTTTGAATAATCGGTTTTTTGATTTTAAAAATTGAATAAAAAAAACTAGATACCTATCATAATTAACAATAATCTTGTTTATTGATAAAAAGTATTTTTTATTATTATAATATTACATGGCACACATTTAATGCACATAGTCATTATTTGTGGAAGAGCCGCATGCAGCTCGCGAGCCGCGTTTTTCCGACCCCTAATATAGTGTATTTGTTTAGTCCAAGTTTAGTCACTATTTCACATAACTGTGGTCCAATTTTATGAATTACATTTCAATGTTTATTTTTAACGCTTCGGTTGTTTGTGGTTTATCAGCATAAATCAATGATTTCACATAACCCCACAGAAAATAATCTAATAGAATTAGATCACATGTCTTGTTGGCAAATTGATGGGTCCATTTCTTGAAATAATGAACTCAATCTCTTGTTTTAATAAGTCTATTGAAGTTTTTACAATTGAAGTGTTAAACATTCTATATAATTTGTGAAATTATTCTTAGTTAAAATGTCAAAATGAGGTTAAAAAAATACAAACATGACTGCCACCAGCTGTCAAAGTTCTAACATTCTTATTAAAAAACCCTATATAATTAAAAAAAATGTAATTTATTTAGTAATCAATTATTTTTTGAGGGCTAATGGACGTAATTAAAAATGAATAATAAAACACATATCAAGGTCCTCTAAGGTAGCAGGAATAAGTGATGGATTAGTAATTCATCTTCATAAAAACAGTAACATTAAAAAATAATGTAAATTTTTGTACAAGAGAGATTTATAGAAGTAGATCATCAGTTGAGTAGACATTAATAGGATTAGAAATTTTAGAATGACTCAATTTGTAAAGATATTAGATCGTCACAGATTTTATATATATATTATATATATATATATATATATATATATATATATATATATAATGTGTGTAGATAAAAACACGTGTACACAAATATTTTTTTACGTTCATGTTAAAAATAGCGTACTTTGTAAGGGATGAAAACACTAATGCGAAAACCATACACTGAGCTTACAATAACAATTTTACACATCACTAAATTTTCAATTATAATCAAATGTTTTTTAGTAACGTTATATCAGATCACTACCTACGTTGAAGATAAGCGACAGTATAAAAAAAAAACTCAAATCGAATTCGTGTTCTACTGGTTGTTATCCCATTATGTACTCTTTTCGAATTTTTCACAGAATTCATTTCTGAAAAAACCTATTTGTTTTATTTATTTAAAGAAATTTGTAGAAAATAGTCAATTTGTTTAGTAAATAATGATTATTCATACTATTTGTAAAATTTTATTTATTAAAAAAATATTTATTTTAATTTAAATTAAAATGTCTGTTTATCAGTATGCATGAATGGATTTTTTTATGAGTAGATAATATATGATTTATTTTCTCAAAAAATATATTTATTGTTATTAAAATATAGATTTTTATACAAAAGTCTTTCATGTATTGACAAATTGAAATATTTAAAAATCAATAAAATAAAGGTATGTAAAAAATAATATAAAATATATTTCATATGAAATTAATCTCATAATTAAATGTAATTTATTTTTGAAATTAAAACTATTATTTCATAGATGTGTATATAAAATGAAAACCATTGAATGTTTAAAATTTGTATTTGTTTGATGTACATATATATTAAATATATTTATTCGTCGAATGAAATATGTTTGACATAGAAAAATAACAACATAAAATATGGTTATGTATGAAAATAAATTTATAATAAAACTATAATATTTTCAATATTAAAACTATTCTTTGTGACAATTCCATGTAGTCATAAAATATTTAGAGCTTTAAATGTGTACAGTTTGATGAATATATAAAATGGCTTTAATTCGTGAAAAGAATTTTTTTTAAAACATAAAAAATTAAACTATGGAAATATCTGTTTGTATGAACTGATTTTGTAATTTAATTATAGAATATATTTTTCATGCATCAGAAATGTTTTCTATATAAAAAATAAATAATCAACGAAATAGATTTAATTTTTTGTAAAAAAATAGTAAAATATATAGGGTCATCCAAATATGACGCCTAGATTTTTGTTTTGATTTGGGCGATGTATAGGGAAACATGTGTATAGTTGAATTATTTTTTATAAATATTTGTTGAAAATTTTATTCGTATTTATATTTATGATATTTTAGAAATATTTTTATAATTCTTTAATAATATAATCAATATAAAATCTATGTATAATATATTAGAGAATACAAAAATCTTTACAATTGTTAAAAATTCTATTAGATGCAAAACAGTACTTAGTAAGTCAATGATAAAACATTTTATAGATTTTGTATATTTCAAAGTAGAAATACTAAACAGAATACACTTAAACAATGAAATATGCATAAAAGCAATTAAATTCTTGAATTTAAAGAAGTACTTCAGATAAATTGTGTAAATAAATAAATGTACGAATTTAGAAGATGGAATATAAATATAAAACGAAAAAAAAATATAAATGTAACAACGGTCACATTTGATGTAATTGTACATGTCAGGCAGACAGTTTATTAATAAAATAGAAATATGAAAGACCTTGTATACAATAAAATAAAAAAAAGAGAAGGAATATTTGGATTTAGTATGTGAAAAAAGAATGAGGATAAGAGACTAGTGAGAATAGTAAAACATACAAATCGATAAAGAGAAGAAAAGTGAAAAGGTCGTCAAAGAGATGGATTTAAAGTAGAATCTCGTTTCTTATAGAGTAGATTTTTACTTTAAGAACTAGAAAAATCGTATAGATAGAGAATAAGAATTATATTATTACGATATTTTAATGTATTTTATATGAAATAGTGTTTCATTTTTAATCGATATATATTTTTTGAATTTGTTATAAATTTATTGTTCATAGAATATATTAGAGTTTCCAATCGTATTTAATCGATTGATAGATAATTATTTTATAGATTTAAAGCGATTACAGTCCTCTCGATGCACTGGACGACTCCTATTCGACTGATTTGATTATTTACAAAAACAAGTCGAGCGTGAATATACGCTTTATGCGAAACTGAAATGGGCACTGATCATTCTATCGTCACTTTATAGTCGTTGAGATTCCAATTTTGTTTCGACACTACGACGAGAGCATAGCCCAGCTATTAGTACGAGGAGGCATTCATCCATCGTGCACAATAGCTCCTATAGCTCACGTTTCTCAATTGGTATCATTACTTATAATAACCAGCGTCAGTGTATTTAGCGGAAAACATAATTAATACCGTTTGTTATGTACACACGCCTTAGACACTTGTATAAATTTCAATAATAACATCACAGTAATTTTAAACAACTATACAAATTCATGTAATATTTTCACGTCTGTGTTTATACTTGCTCTGTATTCATGTAAAACAAAAGGAGAATGCCATTTATTTTACTCTGCACGGTGATTAGTAGAAACAGCTTGTTACATATAGTTTTTATTATTATTATTATTTCTAAAACACGACTGTTTTGTGTATAGTGTAGAAAAATCGATGTTTCGGGTAGAAATGCTCTTGTTTGAAACAGTTTAGGTTTTTTCATGTTTACAATGTTTGTAGACTTGTTTACAATGGAAAAAATGAATAGATTTACAAAAACTATAAAGATTCATATAAATAAATACATAAATGATATAAACATATAAAAACATTTTATTATTTTTTTAACAAATATTTTTTGGCATTTTTTAAAGATTCAAAAAAATAATTATACTAAAATGAATAGTATATAAAGTTAGTTGATGTTTTCAGAAATATGTCAGTCATAATTTATTTAATTAAATAAGTACATTAAGAATAAATTTGAAAAAGAATTTTTTTCAATTATTAATACTAATTATTTTAATTAGTATTAAATTTTATATGCCTATAATTTTAATGTATATAAACCAGAAATTCTCTTGTTTGAAACAGTTTAGTTTTTTCATGTTTACAATGAAAAAAATGAATAGATTTGTATATAAAAACTATAAAGATTCATTTTAATAAATACATAAATGATATAAACATATATTAAAAATATTTCAGAGAAAACATATAACATTTTATAATTAGTTTTATGTACAAAATTTTATTATTTTGTTAACAAATGTTTTTAGATATTTTTTTAAAGATTCAAAAAAATAGTTATACTAAAATGAATAGTATATAAAGTTAGTTGATATTTTCAGAAATATGTCAGTCATAATTTATTTAATTAAATAAGTACAATAAGAATAAATTTTAAAAAGAATTTTTTTTCAATTCTTAATACTAATTATTTTAATTAGTATTAAATTTTATATGTCTATAATTTTAATGTATATAAACCAGAAATTCTCTTGTTTGAATTCTCTTGTTAGTTTTTTCATATTTACAATGTTTGTAGATTTATTTACAATGAAAAAAATGAATAGATTTGTATATAAAAACTATAAAGATTCATTTTAGTAAATATATAAATAATTATAAATAATTAGTATTAAATTTTATATCCCTATAATTTAAATGTATATTAACCAGAAATGTACAATTAAAAATTTTTGAACACAGAAGATTTCTTATAACTGAAACATTTCAAAATATTCTCATTATAATTCTTTATATTATATAAAACATATTTCTTATTTTTTTGATATTATAAGAAATATATATTTAAAAAATTAATTTTTATATATATATATATATATATATATATATATATATATGTATATAAAGTGAAACAAGACCAGGTGTAGAAATAATTGAAGCAATTCAACTAATACATTCGTTTCGTGTACTCAATCAGTCAAACCAGTGAAGCTAATAATCAGTTAATTAATTCGTTCATTCAAGCTGGTAAAGTCAATAAATTATGTTCGATTGTAATGCAATTCAGACCGATTTAGTTCAGACGAATCAAATAAAATTAAGAAACTGTCGTTGTTAAACAGATTTCTCAAAAATATTATCCATGAGTTTGAATTGAAATTTACTGTTGTTTCAGAATAGATATTTCTTTGAAAACTTCATGGTTTATAATATAGATTGTATTGATAATTTTTCAAATTTCTAAAATATAACAATTTCGAATCCAAAATATTTGAATGATATTAATAAATGAAACAATTTTTGAGATTTTTGTTGCATTTAGTAGATTATTTATTTAATCTATTAGTTTCAAAAATAAATTAGTATTAAAAACATATTTTTAATAATGATTTATCAATAATATAAATATTTGTTATTGCATCAGGTAATACACAACAAACAGTACAAAAATAAAAAATAATAAATATATATATATATATTTTAAAAAAATACACAGAATAAATCTATTTCGAGATATTTTCACAAGATAAAACAATATTTATTTCCTGAAATTTATTTTTAATGAAAAATATATTAAAGATGAACATACAATATTGTATAATATGTAAAAGATTTTAAAAGCAAAACGTGAAGTGTTCTAATTTAAGATAGAGTTGTATTTAATATGTTATTTAAGATGGTCGTTCTTGAAAACAATTTAAAGTGATTAATGGGATTGGAAAGACAACAGTGCGTGATTTGAAGAAGAGTAAAGAAAAACAATTGCTAATGTAAGTTATTTCAATTCAACAAGTGGCTTATCTAAGCGTAAATCTATGAAGTCATTGACTTACACTAAATTGAATAGTGCTATGATAGAGTGGTTTAAGTAAGTGAAGATGCCAGATTACTTATATAATCAGTGATATTTATGTAAAGCTTCAGTTGAGCTTTGGATTGATGAAGATGTCATTATTAAAAGACTTTTTTTTATAAACCTAAGGAGTTTATTTTTATTACAAGATTTTTTACAGTTTTTTTTTTGTTAAAATTTGTGTTTGTTTATTAAATATTTTTTTAGTCTCAGTTAGTTACTTTTTACATAATTTATTATTGAAGTTAATTGAATTATTAACTTATTTGTTGGAACTTTCTAACAAAAATTATATTTAATAAAATAATTTGAGATATTTTGAATTCTGATTTATTAAAAACAGAACGTAATATTATTGAAAATTATAAATTGTGTTTCATATAAATATTTTTTGAATTTTCTCAATATTTATATAAACAATAAATTGATGAAATATAAAGAAAAAGTTGTTAAAATATAAATTATATATATATATACATGTGTGTGTGTGTATTTGTACGATGTTCAAGCAAATTTTTTCAAAAGCGAAAATTACACATATCTGCAATAAAAATAAAAAATACAAATATATAAATGTACTAATTGATTCTTCGTTGTTTAATTGAAATTTTTCGCATACAAAATTCTTTATTACTTTACATTTTTCATTATACATCGATGTTGAATGTAAGGGATTTAATATGCGTTCAGTTCGTTTAGATTGTTTAAATACTTCATTAATTGAAAAAATAAAAATTTAATTACCACGTTTGTTTTCTCATTTTGGCTTTCTCGTTTGATTTAACAATTTAATTCTTGTATTCATATTCTGTTTAATATATATATATATATATATATATATATATATATATATATATGTATATATAATTAAAAAAGTAAAATAAAACTTATTATATAAACAAATAAAGAAGTACTAGATAGGTAGGTTATTTTATATTTTAAATGGAAACTTTCAAAATAAAATTATATCTTCATTATGATTATAATTTTTCTATTCATTTAAATTTAATGTAGGAAATGTTTGAATAAGTTTTAAAATTATTATTTCATACAACATTTTTTAGTAATTGTCAGTTTTTTATAATAATGTTTTATAATATGTAAAATAAAATTATATACACAATAAATGTTTAATTTGAAGTGTTGTGAAATAAACACACACACATATCTATATATATATATATATATATATATATATATATATATATATATACATATGTATGTGTTTATAATTGACGTAAAAATTTAAAAGAGAGAATTTGTTAATTTTATTATATTAAACTTTATAAATTATTTAAGTAATGAGATAAAAAAACATGAAATATAAATAACGAAATGGAATTTACAACATTAAAATAAATGAAAGCAATTTTAAACCCATTTATTTTCATGTGATTTTTAAGATTATAAATTTAAAGGTTAATAGCTAAAACAAACAATGAAAATTTAATTTTATGTAAGTAAATAATAATTTAAAAATTTAGTATCGTTTTGAGTATGTGAATAATAAAATAATATACTTTTTATGAATATTGCAAGTATAAAAAAAGGTTTCGTGAAACGTTCGGTTCATAAAATAATATTGTTTAGTGTTAGATTTTATTTCTATACATATACTCGTATATATACAATGAATGTAATAAAAAAGTTTTACTCGTCAAACTTTTCAGGCAATCAAAAGTAATTAATCATTCAGCCTGTTTTAATTGATTGATGTAATATCACGAAAGATTTTAACACATTCTCAGTTTAAGTTGAACCTGAGAAAATTTCTAAATCTAAATTTTAAATTAAGTCACCTGTAAGGTGGCTATTTATAAATAAATGATGTTACGCTAAAGCTGTGAATCGCTACTTCCCTTTTCAACGTCAAGAAGCGATGCGATGCTTGCCCTATGGACTATTATAACGCGAACATCTATTATATGTGCTTGAGAAGAGACAAAGCTCCTTCATTAAATATGATTTCACATCATACGGTAATTAAACACGAAACGCTCATTATGAACTACATCAACATTGCCAATCAATTACACGAAGCTCGGTAAAATCATTTATTTCAAATAAATTATCTTTCTACACTCACGTGCACGAATGTCTTTACTGTTTACTTAGAATTGTCGTCATTTGTATAATTCGTACTATTTATTTTATTGATATTTTCAAGTGTTAGATGCAACAGATTAATTAGGGGATCGTTTAAGTTCGTTGGGATTTACACATGAGAATAATCATTGTCGAGTGTAGAATTTCCAAATTTTCACATTTGTTCTATTATACAAGACAACAAATTAAACAGTACTTAATATAAGTCAATAATTATTACATCTACTAAAAGTATTGTATAAATTTAAGCTTACAATAATTATATGAATATTTTTTTTTCAGCACTCGTAGAAAATATCTCTGAGGAAAATTTTACATGCATATAGGATCATCCAAATGTGACGCCTGGATTTGTATTTTATTAAAAAAAAACATGTGTATAGGGTGGTGTATAGGGAAACATGTGTGTAGTTTCTTTTGTTGTTTTTTTAAAATAAAACACAAATATAAGCGTCGCATTTGGATGATCCTATACATTGATGTTTGAAAGACTTTATACATTGATATTTGAAATTTCAATTTTTACTTATTTTGAAAATTATCCCAAATTGTTAAAATTAGAATTAAATACATTTTTTTCTTCTCCATATCAATAAATTGTCATTGATTATTCATAACTTTGAAATTTTTTTATTGAAAATAACAGAAATTTTTGAAAAATTAATCTATTTATATCTGTCTATCTATTTATTTATATACATACGTACATACATAAATGTATATATATAATATATACATATGTTTATGTATAAAAGCAAACAAAAACAATTATTTTTAAAAGCATATATTTTTAAAAATAAATGCGAAAAAACGTATTATCAAACGTTAGACATCGTTTTAAATGACAACTTGAAAAGGACAGCTTTAAATCAATGTTTACCAACGTTGACATTTTAATTTGTATGTTTTTTCAATATACAATACGTATTTATACTATATATACATACATACATATATATATATATATATATATATATATATATATATATATATATATATACATTGAAATATTAAAATTATTGATTTTAAAAAATTAATTCGAAGATCAAACCATACATTTTGATAAATTGCCATATTTGTTTCATTGATAGTTAATTATCTAATACTGTTTAAAAAATATTATTTTATATTTTATTAATTTTTTATTTTCAAAATTAATAAACGTATGGTAACAACATTTTTTTTACAATATTTAAAAATTCTTAAATAAATTATGTCAATTGAAACATTTGAGATATGTAATCAGATTTAGGTAATTTTATTTCATCATAAATTACAATTTGATTATTGTAAAAAAAGCTTTGAATAATAAATTTCATTTCATTTTTTTTTTGTAAATTCATATTTTAAAAATTTAAGACATATATTTTTTTATTAAAATATGTTTGATTATTTTTAAGGTTCATTTCGACATCATGTCAGGTTATATTTTATATACAATAGATATTTATGAGAAATAGTTTGTCAATTTCAATACTTGTTGTGATAAATCAATACTTGTAAATTGTTTCAGTCAACAGAAATTACTTTATTAATAAAACATTATACTTTCAATTCCTGTTTGTCAAACAATATTAATAGTTTACAGAATTCTCATTTTATGTAATCAATCTTTATTCACATGAACATATTTTCATTTAATAATTTATATATATATATATATATATATATATATATATATATATATAATTCAAATTTAAAGAAAGAAGAAATTTAAAAGAAAGTTATATTGAAATTGACAAATAATTACCGAAAATAAAACTTTTCTGTTCAAATATACGAACTAGTCGACAATAAAAAAAGGAATTTATTAAAATTGTAACAAACTTTTCGTTAACTCATTTTAATATCGAGATTTGCTTAAAATGAAGAAAGACTACGAGAATATATTATTTAAAAAAGCTTTCACTTTTTAGTCGTGCCCCTTGTTGAAGAGATGCATGATTGCATATTTTAACATTTAATGAGTCGAGAAAAGTCGAATAACTTTCGATTTTCAGTGAATATTTCGTGCTGTAGACAGACGCGACAAACGGTAATCATTGTAAATAACTTGATTCGAATCCGTTTTAAATGATTATACATATAACGTATGTTTATAGAGATGATATTTTTAAAAGCATTTGCAAATTTTATTGTAATATTTCTGAAATTGTATTCGATGTTTCTCTGTAAAGACTTGAAAACGCAAATCTTATGCAAAATATTTTTAATTTATTGGTTTAATATTCAAATATTCTCTTTTGTATTATACAGAAGTATATTATTACCTTTTAGTCGTTTTTTAATTAACATTACTTACTTTAGTTTGAATTGGCAACTGGATAGTTTATGGAAAATTGTCACATTCGAAAATAACACGATTAAATAATATTTATATCTCATATTCTAGGTATTACATATTATTTTCTTCATATACATACGAGGGAGGGATGTTTGATAAGTCCGTGTAAAAATAAAAACTGCTTCATTTTTTTGAATAAATTGTTTTTATTTTTTAACATAGTCTCCTTTTAGGCTTATACACTTCATCCAACGCTGCTCTAGTTTGTTGATCCCTTCCGAATAATAGAATTTGTCCAAGTCTGTAAAATAGTCATTCGTTCCTGCAATCACCTCCTCGTTCGAATAAAATCTTTTTCCCGCGAGCCATTTCTTCATATTAGGGAACAAATAATAGTCCGATGGAGCCAAGTCTGGAGAATAGGGGGGATGTGAAACGATTTGGAACCCTATTTCCATTAGTTTTGCGGCCACAACTGCTGAGGTGTGAGCTGGTGCGTTGTCGTGATGAAAGAGGACTTTTTGTGGGCTAATCGGGGACGTTTTTCTTGCAACTCGGTTTTCAAACGATCCAATAACAATGAATAATATGCACCTGTAATGGTTTTACCCTTTTCCAAATAGTCGATAAAGATTATTCCTTGCGAATCCCAAAAGACAGTCGCCATAACCTTCCCGGCCGAAGGAATTGTCTTCGCCTTTTTCGGAGCAGATTACCCTTGATAACCCATTGTTTAGACTGCTCTTTGGTCTCAGGAGTGTAGTGATGTATTCATGTTTCATATACAGTGATGAAACGACGCTTAAAGTCCTGCGGATTTCGCTGAAACAGCTGCAAACCGTTCTTGCAACACTTCACACGACCTCGTTTTTGGTCGATCGCGGCACCCACCTGGCGGATAGCTTTTTCATGTCCAAATGTTGGTGCAAAATATTATGTACCCGTTCACACGAGATGCCTACAGCACTAGTAATCTCACGCACTTTCACTCTTCTGTCATCCATCACCATATCATGGATTTTATCAATGATTTCTGGAGTGGTGACCTCAACAGGGCGTCCAGAACGTTCAACGTCTCTTGTGCTCATATGGCCACTCCGAAAATTTTGAAACCACTTATAAACCGCACTAATCGAAGGTGCAGAGTTACCATAATGTTTATCAAGCTTCTGTTTAGTCTCCTGAGGCGTTTTGCCTTTAATGAAGTAGTGTTTAATCAACACGCGAAATTCTTTTTCGTCCATTATTTGACAATCACTCGATTTCCTTGATTCCAACGATTGTCAAACACAAAGGAATAGACCGATATGGCTGAAACTTGATGTGTGTTCTTCCAAGAGGTGCTACTAATTAAAAATAACCTCGATATGCACCAGTGGTGCCATCTTTCGGAAATTACACGGACTTATCAAACGGCCCTCGTATAATAAACAAATATGTGGTACAATAAATTCCATTAATTATTTTTAATTTTATAATTTAAAAAATGAATCTACAATCGTTTTCTTTCACAATGACGGAAACTATTTTTTAATTAAATTACAATCACAATAAGTACTCTTTAATATATAGGGTTTTTTCAATAAGAATGTCAGAACTTTGACAGCTGGTTGAAAGCCATGTTTGAATTTTTTATCTCATTTTGACATTTTAACTAGGTGTAGTTTGACAGTTGATCATGGAACTTTTAATATTTCAACAACGTTTAGGAATTGTAAACACTTCAATAGATTTATTGAAATAAGAGTTTAATGAGTCTACTATTTTACGAAATGGACCCATCAATTGGCCATTAAGATCTAATTCCATTAGATTATTTTCTGTAGGGTTATGTGAAATCATTGGTTTATGCTGATAAACTACAAACAATAAAACTATTAAAAATAAACATTGAACGTATAATTCATTGGACCATAATTATGTGAAAGAGTGACTAAAAATTGGACTAAACAAATGTACTATGTCAAACGAAGTTGTAGTAGTTATATGAGTGAAATTATGATTCATCATTAATGCCATAGAATATGCTTAAAAATAAAATAATTAATTAATTAAATACTTTTTGTGTTATTTCCATTCCAACTTCTAAAGTGCTTATTGGAAAACATATATATATATATATATATATATATATATATATATATATATATATATATATAAATGATTAGAAGAGGCTTTCATTCAGCAATGGATAGAAAGAGGTTGATGATATATATGTATATATATATATATATATATATATATATATATATATACATATATGAATGTATATATGCGTGTGTGTGTATGTCTATAAACACGTGCAGACATATATGTAATCTTTTAGATAAACATTTGGCTTTAGAGAGATACAAAATAAATTTACGTTAACAAATATTGTTCTGTATACACTAGTTTACTCAACAAACAATTTCAAATATGTCAATATTAGAATAACAAGAAAAAATAAATTAGAAGATAACTCAAATGTAAATTACATCGAGTTATTATGTTTTACTTATATACAGATGTATATATATATATATATATATATATATATATATATATATATATATATATATATATAGTTGAGTAAAATTAACTACTTTTTCGATTTATGAAAAAAAAGATATGGTTGTATACAAATTCCCGAATACCTGTCTCAACATTTAAATTTGATATTTGATTACAAAATTCAATATAAATTAACGTAGCCTAAAAAAATGTCATACTAAATGAAACACGAACTTGAATATATGATGAAGTAATGTAACATCAAAATAGTATTTCGACCACAATTCTGTCACACACGCGTGCACACCGGGATATAACAGTCACATCCCTACATATTATCCAATTTCGTTTTTTTTTTTTAAAAAAAAAAAAAACAACATACACGCACAAATTCATTTCACTTCCGTTCCATGCGTAGTTCTATGCGGTGTCGGTAGAAGGCACCACGTCGAGCTTTTTCCCCCCCGTCTCTTTTATTTTCATTCCACCTTCGTCATGCGACGACGCTAGGTCGACACCGTACTATAAGTAATAAAACAGTAGCCTCGCCCATCGTCGTTGTCTTCGTTAATGTTATATCAGATTTGTTAAATAAATTAGTTTGTTTTACATATCATCCGTGACGTAGTGCATGCTTTTTTTTATAATACTCATATATGTTTGAATTATACAATTACATAGAAAGGAAGTTGCACAATGTTTTAACGTCCTTTTTTAGTTGCATGTATATGGTCATCAAAATGTCATACCTAGATTAAAAAGAAACTATACACATGTTTCCCTATACACATAATAAAACACAAATTTAGGCGTCACATTTAGCTGCCCCTATATATTAAAAAGTCGTATGAATTATAAAATTAAACAATATTTAAAAACACTTTCAGTTAATAAACAATTATAAGATATCATTTTTTTAAATCATTTTAGTTGAAGTAGTAATGAGCTTCGATTTATTAGATAAAATTAAAAATAAATAAATTTTAGAAATAAGAGCTTTGTTGATAACATACATTAAATATATATATATATATATATATATATATATATATATATTTAATTAAAACACTTTTCATTAATTGAATATATTTTTCTCAAAAATGGATATAAATTAATATTGCGTCAATAAGGATATAAATTACAATACATATATGTTTTTTGGTTTTTTAAATTCAATTAGTTTCTCAATCAGATATTTTTTATAAATTGGTTATGTATAAAATTAGTTCTGTATGAAATTATCTAGACAATTAATAAAATTAGCTGGAAAGTCATATGGATAAAAATATATTAATTTTTCTAATACAATTCTGGCAATATCTTGATATTTAATTATAGTTATATAAACTTAAGATTATTTCATAAATTATTTAAATACGTTTGTAAATCAAATCGATTTATTAAAATTATATTAATATAAAAATTCGATACAAAAAATATTCATTATAAATTTAATACATTTATAATAATTTACCCAAGATGTCGTTATAAAATATCAGAACGATTTTTATTGGCTCTGTGGATTGAAAAATTGTTTAAGATTATGTAGATGGAAACACATTGGGCCTTTCCACACTGTCAACATGCATACAGTATTCACGGCCCATCGTTCACACGCTCTTACCCGAAAACTAATTTTTTTAGGTGGGGAAGTTTGACGATAAGAGGGTGTGAGATGAGCGGTAATGAGCGTGAATACTGTATGGATGCTGACTAGTGTGGAAAGGCTCATTCAATGCATTTAAATTTAAATCTATTTAAAAAATCAGTATGTGGAAAACAACCGAAAGTACTAGTTTAGTCAAACTAGAAATTATTATTTTTTATACTAAAAGTATTGTATTTTACGAAGATATTTAAATTTAACCAAAGATCAAAAATAAGCATTTAGTTCGATCATTTTAAAAAATTGAAACGAAACTAAGAAAGTACCAAGATTACAAGGAATTTAAATGGAATGAATTGAATTTTATCTGAAATCAATCAAAAGGATAATCAATTGATATGAATCAAAAGTTGATTATAGATAAAAATAATGTACTTGTTCAAAAAATTTTTGGATAACTGATATAACTATTTTTAAAATTTCATTTCAAGACTGATTATTTAATATGAGTAATATTTCAGGAAATTATAATAAATTGTTTATATGTTATTTCTGTAAAATGTTCTGTAGAAATATTTATCGTTTTCAATGTTTAACTTATTTCCATGTGTGATGTTTGAAAGTTATTTTGTGTTTTTTATTTCAAATTTATTCGAGTATAGCGGTTATCGAGTCGTTGAAAAAGTTATTGATTCGGGAATATCTACAGATGTTAGTTATATATTTGTATATATTTAACATAAATTTTATTCGATATAATATTTAGATTATACTATTATAATTTGGGTATCTATATTTATATTTGTCGTTCGTACACTTTCTCAACATGTGTTATTTCATATATATGACATTGTTGGTATAAAAAATGAATGTGTTTTTTCCTCCAGTGAACACATTTGGTATTTACTATATTTGAATTTTATAGGTATTTTTTATTTTAATTATTAACATTTAGATATTTAAAATATTTTAATTACAAAACAAAATAATTATATATTTTCATATCTATACAATCGAAGTTAAATTTAACGAATATTAAAAAAAATATTTTATTAAAAATAAACGTGAATAGGTAAAGAACGGTACGAAATATAAAACACAAACAATCAACATTATTGTAAGCTCGAATCTGAAAGTCATTTGGAATTAATTTAGCTTAACAAATCCTATTGTTGGATACGCCCTTTGCTGAATAAAAGTACTGTAAGCGTAACACAGAATTGCTGAACAGTAGCTTCATTAGTGTGGAATTCAAACAGACCGAATCGGTTTGACTATTTCAAAGGCATTTGTTTTCTGATGTTGGTATCGTTTGATCCAGATTTCAACGATTTAATTAAACAAATAATTGGTGTGATTTAAATATATTAATGGGGATGTAATTAATTTTTCTAACGATTACGTTTATAATAATTTCATTATTTTTCGCATAATTTCAATTTATATATATATATATATATATATATATATATATATATATATATATATAAATGGGTCATCCAAAAATAACGCCCTAATGTGGGTTTTATTAAAAAGAAAAGAAAGAAACTATACGCATGTTTCTTTTTAATAAAATACAAATTTAGGCGAAACATTTGGGTGATTTCTCTCTCTCTCTCTATATATATATAAATTAAAATAATGTCTTAATTTATATTTGGTTGATTTAGGCCGATCTAAAATACATTGACTGAATAATAATTAATTGGAAATAAAAAAAAGTAAATAAAAAAGTAAATTAAGATTAATAATTATATAGATTTTACCTATACAATTAATAATTAATAATTTTGCTTCATGTAAAATATTTCTAAAATAAAAGAAAATAAAATTTATCACATATTTAAAAAAAAGCTTTAGAGATTTTTAGAAGGCTAAACTTTCAAAGATATGCTGTTTGAAAATAGAAACAAAAAACATAAAAAAATATTGAAAAACTTTCTACTGCAAAACATTTTTTTTAATTTAACTTTGTTTTAAGAATAGCCATATTATTAATAAATATTTTTTCCATACAAGAATTAATAATGATTTTGAAATAATAATGATTCTTAATTTAAAAAAAAATTGTATAAGCTCATCCAAATGTGACGCCTAGATTTATGTTTTATTACAAAGAAATAA
Organism: Neoneuromus ignobilis; assembly: GCA_029203775.1. NCBI lineage: Eukaryota > Metazoa > Arthropoda > Insecta > Megaloptera > Corydalidae > Neoneuromus > Neoneuromus ignobilis. The sequence goes on along the minus strand of CP092095.1, from coordinate 10,075,538 downwards.
AAAAAATTATACACATGTTTCTTTTCAATAAAACGCTAATCTAGGCGACACATTTGGATGGCCCTATATTTGAAAAAAAAAATTATGAATTTAATATATATTTTAATCCTATAAAATTTTCTTTGATCTTTTTAATTTATCAAATACATGAAATCTACTTAAATTACTTTCAACAAACTGCTTAATATTAATTTATTTATTATTCGTAATTACTATTTTCTTATAAGATAATAAAAACCGTAATATTTATCTCACACACAAAGAAAAATTGTTCTGAAATGTTAACTCGTTTCTAACTTTATAAAAATTTAAATACTTTTATTTTTATTATCTGACAGATAATTCGTTTTTACGTATTTTTCTCAGATTTTAACATGTAATGTTATTACTTTTTTTTGTATATGTAAATGTACTTATTTTTATTAATGTTTTATTTATTATATTTTTATATTACATTTCACACATAATAAAAATAAAAAGAACGATTTGTTCATTGTTACATTGCAATAAAATTCTATTAAAATAAACGAAACGATTTCGAGGGTCAAGTGATTGATGAAAATTAAAACGTTTCGTAATGGAAAACATTTAGATAGTACTTTAATAATGTAATTACTTACAAGTGAACACTTAAGTGAAAACCTAACAAATAGAAAAAGCTTACTTTATAGTACATTGAAGAAGACATGACTTGTTACAGTTGGTGATTGTAAAATGATATGGTATGAAAAATAAATAAACACATTTTATATTTAAAGAAAAATAATAAAAAGATCGAAAATGTTAATGTATTTGATTATAAAATGGATGTATTTTTATTTTATAAATATAATTTTATCGAGAGTTATATATTTATATTTTATATTTTTTTTTTACTATAAATATTTTTTTTTATTTATATTGATTCCAATTCGAATAATTTTATTCAGATGTTCAAACAAAATGCCTGAAGTTATTTTATATATTTTTATTGCTACATATTATATATATATATATATATATATATATATATATATGTAATTACCATTATTATTACTCTTTCCATCAAATACTGGATGAAAATCTCTCAAAATGTTTCACTTCCAGCTATCCAATGCCTTTGTCTTCCAGTCCACATCAATAACTATTATCATATCTCTAAACCACTTATTTATGACCTCTTATACTTTTTAATTTTCTGAGTCCAATCAATAATTTCTGTTATCTATCAATGGGTTTCTCTTCTTTCAGTATAGATGCATATTAATTTAGTTTTTAATAATTTTGGATAAATTTATTTGACGCGACAAATTAATTTGAGTCCGCTTACAGCATCTCCGAAAACATTAACCACGTTAATGAAAACACAACCATGGAAGTTACTGTGACTACCCTGGGCAGTCTGATTCTTCCTGGGAATTGGTACCTGAGTGAAACCAACACAAAGTCACTCGTAAACATGCGACTAAGAATCACAGAGGATATTCCGATGCAACCGTCGAGAAATTTTAGTTGAATTTACATTCAACGACAAATTTAGTTGAATTTTTTAATCAAAATTTACAATATTATCTTTTTATTTGATTTCAATCATGTCACAAATGTATTTATATGTATTTGAGATAATATCGTTTGATATCTGCAACTCTTCTTTCGTTCATAAAGTTCAATAATAGGTATAAAATATTTTTTTGTTTCTAAATTTAATCATTATTTATACAAAATAAAGTACTCAATCTATTATTTGATTTATTTAAAATACTAACGAGTTGAAGTAAATTTCCATTAAATAAAGAAAATATTTTTTTATATATTAAAAAAAACAATATGGTGTATGCAATTATTAATTAGTGAATTCGAATGATTTTTATTAAACAAATTTAGATCTGTGCATAATTTTGAAATATGCATGTATACATTTTCTGTACATTATTTATACAAGATTAAATATACAATCACTGAACGAAAATTGTAATTGTAAACAATGAATTCAACAAACAATGTAATCATACGTGATGATTTCAATATCATGCGAATCTATTGCGTGATGAATTTGTAAACAATGTAAATGTATAATACATCTTTACAATCTATACAATTTATAAATTTTTATGTTTGATTCTACAACACGATTTGTTTAAATAATAAATTCTCTTTGATCAACTTTCAAATGTATTCGTTATAAATATTTAGTACAATGAAAATAATAATAATTAAACAATATTAATCATCTAAATCTTGAAATCCTCTTAGATTAAATATAATTTAATTTCTCAATTTTAGTATATTTTTAGATATCCACATAACAATGAAATAAATAAATAATTCGATCGATTATAATTAAAATATTAATTGTTTTTGCTTGCAAATTTCATGTTTATATGAAATTAATTTTGAGAAATGTGTGAACAATTTAGTATTATATAAATGCTTCTAGTGAACAATGTAACATCTATCGAAATAATTTCAATATTTGGTTTGCCTTAGGGTAATGTAATGGATTCACTCTTTACTTTATGTTCACTTGAATCACTAAAGTTTATGTAAACACATATTTGCATACATATATATATATATATATATATATATATATATATATATATATATATATATATATATATTTAATGAAATTAATTTATCACAAAGAACTAAACTGATAATTGGTATTCGTTTATTATTAAATCGTTTTCAAAAATAGTATTGTAGCTTAATTAATTTCTTAATAATAAATATAAGGTTTTTAAATAACAATGTGAGAACTTTGACAACTGGTGGCAGCCATGTTAGTTTTTTTTCACGTCCATTTTATATTGCAATTCAGTATAATTTGGCAAATTATCATGGAACGTTAAACACTTAGTATAGTTTGACAAATTATTATAGAACGCTTAGAATTTGTAAAAACTTCAATAGACTTATTGAAACAAAAATTTTATGAATGTATTATTTCACAAAATGGCTACCAAGATTATGTGATCTAACTCCAGTGGATTATTTTATACGAGATTATGTGAAATCATTAGTTTTTGCTGATAAACTACAAAGAACATAAGTATTAAAAATAAACATTGCACGTGTAATTCATGAAATTAAACCACAATTATGTGAAAAAGTGATTAAAAATTGGATTAAACGAATGTACTGTCAAGTGAAGTCATGGTGGTCATAAGAGTGAAATTGTGTTCTATTATTAATGTAATAGAATATACTTAAAAATAAAAATAATAAATAATAATTAATTAATTAAATACTTATTGTTTTATTTCCATTTAATTTTCTAAAACGCTTATTGGAAAATCCTATATTTAAATATTATAGTGGACTGTAATATAACAATATTTTTTAAAAAAATATACATAATATGAAATTCCATATAAATCATTTGAAAAATACTATTTCTAGCTATAAACGTATGTTTTAAATTATTTCAAATGTTCTAAATATAAAAAATACTTATTTTAAGTTAATATCGTACCAACACAACCCAAATATGTATACTACATACACATAAACATACATTTCTAGATCCGTAATAAAGCCAAAGTAAACAATAGCCTCGAGCCAGTCATAAAAATAACCCTAATTGTTGAAATTTGGCCATTTTATATATGTTGGTACGTGAAAATAATTCATCCCAGGGGAAAAAAATTCCAAATGTACAATTGCACATGCATGCATACAACGTACGAACATATGAATATGTGTGTTTGTTTATAAACAAGAACAATTAAGACATTAAGCATTAAAAGGCCAACATGGAGTCTATTTTGTGTTTTGTATAAAACATAAAACAAGACATTTTATAAAATATTGAATTTGTTTCAGTAATGAAAATTTTAGTCAGTGGGATTTTTTTTAAATATTAATTAATTAATAATAACTGAATATTTGAAATATATATATATATATATATATATATATATATATATATATAGAGAGAGAGAGAGAGAGAGAGAGAGAGAGACATCCAAATGTGACGCCAAAATTTGTGTTTTATTAAAAAGAAACATCTTTATAGGATGGTGTATAGGGAAACATGTGAATGGTTTCTATTATTTCTTTTTAATAAAACACAAATCTAGGCGTCACATTTGGATGAACCCTATATATTGAAAATTAGAACAAATTTGAACAAATATTTTTTATATATGTTTATAAATTTTAAATAATAATAATAAAAACATTTTAAATACAATATTAAAAAGTTACAATAGTTTTTTATGTGTATGATTAAGAATAGAACAGAAAAACAATAAATAAGACCGAGTTTTATGTTCGTAAATTTATTTGATAAATTTTCATTAATGTCATGTTATAATTAAATTAAATTGTTTACGTGTAGATAGCACGTAATACGAATATAATCACTGTTATACAGAAATGTACGAAATTAATAAATATTATTAAGAGATTAATTTTAATATAATCATTATTATTGTGTATTTGTAAATTTTGCGTTAAATAAATCTCGGCGATTATATCGAAATTAACACAATTAACACTTTAAAGTGGATTTTAATGAAGAAGTATACATACATATATATATATATATATATATATATATATATATAGATGATAAAATTTAGCTATAGTTGAAAATTTTCCGAAAATATAAAATACTATTAGTAATTTTTTTTGGAAGTGTTTTATTATATTAAGATATCACGTTTCATATTTGGCATTTTCTGCCTATATAACGTTTCTAGAACACCAATCAAGTATTTTCGTTGTTCATCGATTACCGTTGTTTCTTGTTATACGACTACTCCATTACTATTAGAGTTTCTTTACACTAAATGAGACCGGAAAATTGTGTTCTTACATGTATATACACTTACATATACAGCCTTATGTACACTCACTAAAGTTATATATATATATATATATATATATATATATATATATATATGTATATATATATATATATATATATATATATATACAGGGTCATCCATATGTGATGCCTAGATGTCAATATTATATAATGTTTACACGTCAAGTCTTTTCAAATAACATAATAAGGATTTTTGTTTAAGTAGAAGATTACAATTTTAACCATGGTTAGGTATAAATTACAGCAATGTATTTATTTACATTATTTAAACTTATTATGAAAATGGGCGTTCTTTGAAAAATGCTCGCAAAATTCATGATTTTTTTTAGTGTAAATAATCGGCCAAATCAGTTTTAAATTCAAAGATTATTGAAAAGATTCGAAGAAACTGGTTGTGTTATTGATAAACCAAAAAGTGGAAGGCCAAAAACTATATACAGAAATAAAAACATTGCTGCTGTAAATGGAAGTGTTGAAAATGAACCGAAAATATCAATTTCAAGTCGTTCGCAAGAATTTGGCATATCTTATGGCTCTTTATTGAGGATTTTGCATGAAGATTTGTATTTAAGCGCGTACAAAATTCAATTAACTCAGGAATTGAAAGAAAGGGATCATTTAAACGTCGTAACTTTGCTAGTTGGATTATTGAACAACGAACAACAGATCCATTGAGCCCAATGGGTCTTTCCACACTAGCCAGCATGCATATAGTATTCACACTCATTACCTCTCGTCTCACACCCTCTTATCCACAAATTCCCCCATTTAAAAAAATAGTTTTTAGGAAAAAGCATGTGAGAAGAGTGGTAATGGGCCGTGAATACTATATGCATGTTGACTAGTGTGGAAAGGTCTATTGTTTCAAGCAAAATTTTGTTTAGTGATGAAGCTCATTTCACAATGGATAGATTTGTTAATAAGCAAAATTATTATAACTGGAGTGATAAAAATCCTCGTGTTATTCATGAAAAATCTCTACATCCACAAAAAGTCACTGGTGTGCATTTTGGGCAAATGGAATACTTGGATATTTTTTCTTTCGAAAATAATGCTGTAAATGTTGTTACTATGAATACTGAGCGATAGCAATCAATGTTGAGTGACTTTTTATAACTAGAATTGAATGATATTGATCTGTCTGATGTATATTTTCAGCAGACGGTGTTACATGTCACACAACTCCAGAAAATATTCAGTTTTTGCGATCGAATTTCATCAACGTGAAATTTCACAAAATGCAAATTTCAATTGACCTTCAAGATCATGCGATTTAACACCATTAGTTTTTTATGTTTTTTTTTTAAAAAAAATTCGAGTCTATGCTAACAAGCCACAAATAAGTAAAGATCTAAAGAAGAACATTCGAGTTGCAGTTCGTGAAATAAATCCAACAACATGTCGAAAAGTCATTGAAAATTTCGATATTCGAATTGATGCTTGCAGACGCAATCGTGGTAGACATTTGAACGATATTCTGTTTCATGTATAATTGTAATAAATCATATTTTCAATAAAAAAAAAACATCTTGAACATTTTTTAATGTTTTTTATTTTATTAAAAATAAATATGTAGGCGTGTTTTTTGAATAACTCTTTATTTGTGTTTGTGTATATATATATATATATATATATATATATATATATATATATATATATATATATATATATAATTGGAAAATAATTCCAAAAATTAAAAATAACTACTACAAATAAAAAAATATGCGTTGGAGTAATTTAATCATTATTCAAGTGAAAATAATGATTCTAAATATATATAGACACTAAATATCAATGAAATTATTTTTAATATATTTTTTAAATAAAATATATTTTTTATAAAACAATAATAAGAATTTATAAAATAGAAAACAATAATATATTTTTTTAAACAATAATATATATATATTAAATATAATATATATATATATATATATATATATATAATTGAAAAATAAATTATTTACATGACATATTTAGGTCAAAATGTTGCAGTGTCAAATTTCTTATGTTAATTTCTCTTATTTCGATTATCAAATTGACAATAAACGAATTCAATTGAGAATACGAATAAATAAAGTTTTCGATTCCGAATATAAAACATGATTATGTCATGATGTGAATAATTTATATTCAGTTTGTTGTGAACTTATTTTCATATACAATATGAAATAAGCAAAGTGAGACTACTGACTATGGTTATACTACGTCGACGTGGCGAAGTAAGACGCGCAACGACGTCCCAATGGTATGAGTCGAACGTGGTGGATGGATCCTAGCGGCGTCGCCATCGTCAGGCATGATGCATAGAACAGGGGGTGGCCTTTTTCTCTCGCACCTCAACCCTCATACAAACGTTGTTCATCCTCTATTGATCTCGAACAACAGCAGTGGTAGTGTCTTACATTGCTGTTATACGACCTTCAAGACTTTTCAATTCCCAAACCACGTGTATATACATGCATGTATGTTAACTCCGATTAATTTTGTTGTTGCATCAGTTTAATGGTTACAAATGCATCGAGGATAATTTATGTATTATAAATGTAGGTCAGTAATTTATCATTTTCTTTTAAAAAAAATCTATATTATAATAAAAATATTTCTTTAAAAAAAATCATTCATTGCTTCAATACTAACAATTTTTTTATTAAAATATTCAATAGCTGTTAAATATTTATTCTAATTTCATACAACTATATTATTTTTTAACATTGTAAATAAAAAGTTGTAAAAATGATTCCTAATCAAAATAAAATCCTTCTTGTATGTCATCAGAAAAATATTTCCATTTCATATAAAATATTATCGAACAAATGTAATGGAAAGAAACGTTTTATAATAAAATATTCATACGAATAGAAATTAGGAAGATGTGAAACGTTTTGGAAGAAATTGCAAAGATGATGTAAAATATAGATGAAGAAAGTGATGTGGAATAGAATAAGATAGAAATTCTTTGTTGAAATCTTACACTCTATTTACGAACTAATGGATATTGAAAGAAAAATAAAACTCTCAAGAATAAGAAACCATTGAATGCACAGGAATAATCAGATATAAAATTTGTCTTTCTGAAATTTATATTTTTTATAATTTTCATTTATCTATTAATATTTCTTATATATTTGGAAATATATTAAATTTTTAAAAAAATCAAGTAAATTATACTGAAAAATTAAATTATAAATAAATAAACATTTCTTGTACGGAATTTAATGTTCGTCTTTAATAATTTTTATTAAATATATCAAAGATTGTCTTTCGGTTTATTATAAGATTATTTTGCTTTACTCTTTTATATTTCCGTACAAGTTTTCTCCAACTGTATTTATTTCGTTTGATTATAGACAACTTCATTATATTTCACTTCATTACCTTAATAGTATCAAAAAGTTTTGTTTGTTGTTCTATCGAAACTTTCCTGTTCAGTCTTTTTCACGTAACAGTTTAGTCTAACAGGCCTCTTTTAATAATTCTCTACACCGTTTAAAACTTTTAAATTAGCTTGTGTTTAGTGTATAAGTTTTGGATTTATATTTTATTGAGGAAACAACGTTTTCGTTAAAATTACTTTTAATAAGAATAAACTGGATGGCTTTTCTTAAAAGAAAGATTATATATTTTTATCTTAACATCTTATATATATATATATATATATATATATATATATATATATATATATATATATATATATATATATATAAAGAGAGAGTTTTTAATAAGCGCTTCAGAACTTAAAAATGGAAATGAAACAAAAATTATTTAATTAATTAGTTATTTATTTTTTTACCTTGTAAGCATATTCTGTGGCATTAATGATGAAACACAATTTCACTCATATGATCACCACGACTTCACTTGACATAGTGCATTATTTTAGTCTAATTTTAGTCACTCTTTCACATAACTGTGGTCCAATTTCATGAATTACACGTTCAATGTTTATTTTTAATGCTTATGTTGTTTATCATTTATCAGCATAAATCAATGATTTCACATAACCTCACAATAATCAAAAAATTCCAATGACGTTAGATCACATGATCTTGGTGGCCAATTGATAGGTCCATTTTGTGAAATAAAGAACTCATTAAACTATTGTTTCAATAAATCTATTGAAGTTTTTACAATTGAAGTGTAAAACGTTTCATGATAATTTGGCAAACTATCTAAGTTAAAATGTCAAAATGAGGTTAAAAAAAATTCAAACATGGCTACCACCAGCTGTCAAAGTTTTGGCATTCTTTTTGGAAAACCTTTATATATATATATATATATATATATATATAATCTGGTTTGTTTTATTGTATTTTATGTTTTAAATATTATAAAAATACTTCGAGTTTATTAATAACAAATATCAAAAATATTAGAATTATTAAAGAATAAGTCTTTTAAAATAACCTAGTCATAAAAAAATAAATCAAGAGTAATTCTATAATAAATAATAATAGAAAACAATATAAAAAGTGACAGACAGATTTTAAATTTTATATGAAAATTCAGTGTGTTTTAGAGTAGTATAATTTATTACCAGACTCCTTCATCTCCTGTTCATGTTTTGTTGACTTAATAGTTTAGTTGCTTTCTGTTGACAACTAAAACGAGCCAATTAAAGTTTCAAGCATATATTTACTTAGGTCGATGAATTCAGTTCTGTTTTCAATTCACAATTATTGCTATTAGGTATTGAGCTTAAAGTATATAATTACATATACATATATACATGTATATATATATATATATATATATATATATATACATTTATATATATATATATATATATATATATATATATATATACACAAACACAAATTTACATAGAATATATAGGGTCATCCAAATATGATGCCTAGATGTAGGCACATGAAACATATTTTTGGATGACCTTATATATTCTCATATATACATTATTTATGACATATTTAATTAATATTACATTTAAAAATGAGAGTATATTTATAAACGCAAAACTCATTAAAAATATATTTATGATTTTATATTGGTAGAGAAACTGATACATTTTTATATATATTTATATATATATATATATATATATATATATATATATATATATATATAATGTAAAAGATTTTTTATTACTTTGAACCTTAGTACGAAAAAAAGTGAACCGTTTGATACTATAAAAAAGATATCTTTTATATAAACAGCTGCCAGTACGGCTACACTCTAATAAAAATATAATTAAATCAAATTCGTGCGTACTAAAAAAAGTATCATAAATTTCCTGAAATTCGACCGACATGCTGTAATTATTGGGAATTTACATTAATTTGTAATCAGTAGTGTTATTACAGATTTGATATGATACGCATATATATGTTCCATTAGATATTCATTAGATGAATCCGAGTGAAAATTGCAACTGAAATATTCATAAAAGAACACACGTAGCGCGTCGTTTGACTTCGAACGATTTTCTTTTGAGAAACATTGATTCAGAAATCTATTTATGAAATTATATATATATATATATATATATATATATATATATATATATATATATATTGAAAAAACGATCAACATACAGTAAAAGTTTCAGTTTGATAATAAAATTTAAATATATTCTTAACTTAATAATTGATTTTTTTTAAAAAATAAAAATAAACAGTAGCATGAAAAATGAACAAATGTTTGTTTTTTCTAATTTTATTTATTTGTAATTTCAAAATATTTCTATAAGATATTGTACATAAGAACTTTTGTGTATGCGTTTAGACTTGTGTCTGTATAAGGTAAAATTTTTTTGACACAAAATGTATAATCGAAAATTTTTAATTATAGGTTTATTTTAATATTTTTGTAGAATTTCATGATTTAATAAGAAAAATATTGATTATATTACTTGTAAAATATTCATAAATTTTATATACATATATATATATATATATATATATATATATATATATATATATGTATGTATATGTGTGTAAAGAAGGCATTAAAGCACACTCAGTATATAAAATAATTTCGTTAAGTTAATGTGTATTCTAAACCGTGACTCTCGTTAGATGCTCACGTTACCTGGTTGGTACCTATATGTATGGTACGGCAACAACTTTATAATCGAGATAATAACTACTTACTTAGAGCAGAAGTTTCTGGAAACTTTCAAGGACACAAGTCCATTTATTAGATTATACATCAAAGTAACCGATTCATAACTTCTCTAAGTCTCATGTTGCACGTGATATCATAACTATGATGGAGATCCTCACAACACACACACACACAAATATATATATATATATATATATATATATATATATATTTGTATCGTGTCCTAGTTTAATAAAACACTTCAAATAGAACTTCATATTTTATAATTTCTAAATAAGTTTTTAGTAGGTAATATATATTTGAATATTAAGTACAAAATTATATATATATGTATACATACATACATACGTACAGACATGTGTATATTTAATAAATCTTTAAGATACATACCTATTTAATGAAGATTTAGGTTATATATATATATATATATATATATATATATATATATATATATATATATATATATGAGAATAATAATATCATTCGTGCTTAAAATTCATAAAAGCCTAAATTTTATAAGGATCAATTTCACAATGAAAAATCTAGTATTACTAAGATAGTAATTTTGAATAATGTGTGATAATTAGAAAACTACATTCAGAAAAAATCAATTAATAAATAAGTGTATCAGAATTTAGTAAGAATTGAATTTGAAAGTATATTATTCATTAAATAATAATAATTAATAAAAAATTAAAACAAATATTAGGTTATGTAATATGAAATGTCGGATTATTCAAAAAGCAACTGATGAGAAATCTGACATTTCATATTACAAATACTAAAGTACAGAAAACTAGGTACAATAATATTTTTTATACACAGTTTTTTTTTTATGAACTCGTGTAATTTATTGTTAAAGGTTATTAATTGTTTAAAGAAATATTACATGTTGACATAAACAAAATTTACTAAGAGTTGAAGTTATGAAAAATTTCCAAAAATTAATGTACATAAAAATGAAAATGTTTGCGTGTATAAAACCAATTTAGTTTTGTACATGTATTCATTTTTTAAAACTTGTAGAAAACTTTTCAGTTTATATTGTTTAAAAAAAGTAAATGATTTTTTTAAATGCCTCTTTAATTTTTTTATATAAAAATGTCATTATAAATATCTGAAAAATGAAAATGTCGTAGTATTTCTAAATATGGATGTAATTATCAAAACAATTTTGCTTCTATGTCAAACTTATATATTTTTTATGAAAATTATGTTTATATAGAAAAAATATACAATGTAGAATGAAATCTTTTTAAATAAGAAAATATTACTAGACTATGTATTTAAAAATACAAAATATTTTTTTAATTGGTTTCATTAATTACATTAGGTTATGTAAAATGAAATGTCAGATTTTTCAGTTAGATGTCAAAAAGAAATCCGTCATTTCATATTACACGACCTAATATTTATTTTTGAAAAAAAGTCTATTTTACATAGTATATATTGTGTCATCCAAATGTGACTCCTAGATTTGTGTTTTATTAAAAAAAAACACAAGAAACTATACACATATTTCCCTATATACCACCATATACAAGGTGTGATCAAAAAGTAAGGTGAATTTTGAAATTTAGCGGGCTACATCCGTTCGATCTTCGATTTTTTATTTGGTTATGTTGGTACACTCGTCTCGAATATATGTTCCAAATTTCAGCTATGTAGCATGTTTAGTTTGTTGATGAGAGGCATAAAAATTAGAAGTGTTTTGCAGGCTCGACGATTTTCCGCTGTCGAAAATCATGGATCAAAGAGTTTGCATTAAATTTTGTGTGAAAAATGGAATCAAGTACTCCAAAACACTTGAAATGTTGAAAGTGGCATACGATGAGTCTACTTTAAGCCAAAAAAATGTTTACAAGTGGTATAAACTCTTCCAAGAAGGCCGAGAAGACACCAACGACAAACCTCGTTCTGGATGCCCCAGCACGTCAACAACTGATGAGAACGTTGAAGAAGTGAAGAAAATAGTGTTGGGGAATCGTCGAATTACCATTAGAGAAATTGCTGATATTGGCATCTCGTTTGGTTCGTGCCAATCAATTTTAACGGGTGTTTTAGACATGAGACGTGTGTCAGCGAAGTTTGTTCCGAAATTGCTCAATTTCGACCAAAAGAACCGTCGCATGAGCATCGCCCAAGAGCTATTGAATGACGTCAACGACGACTCAGATTTACTCGACAGGGTCATAACAGGTGACGAAACATGGGTATACGGTTATGACGTCGAAACTAAGACTCAATCGTCCCAGTGGAGGCATTCCGGATCACCAAGACCAAAAAAAGCACGCCAAGTTCGATCAAATGTGAAGGTTTTGCTTACAGTTTTCTTTGATTGTAGGGGCGTGGTGCATCATGAGTTCTTGCCACAGGGTAGAACAGTAAATAAGGAATATTACCTGCAAGTTAT